>CAWUFW010010616.1:0-680157 GCA_963921515.1 Calotriton arnoldi | reverse complement strand
TGGGTGTATCAAAGGTTATATTAGGGTGTGAGGAGGTGCATCAGATTATCACGTGGATGATGTCATCAGTGATGTCATTTGAGATGTCATCAGTGATGTCATCAGTGATGTCACTGACCATGTCATGAGTGATGTAATATGTGACGTCATCAGCAGTGCATTGCGGGGCGCGAGTTATAGTTAGCTGGACTAACTATAACGGGGAATTTCACGGGTTTTGTACGAGTGCAATGTCCAACTAACTATAACTGTCCCTAAAACCTATGGTTTTTTCAGTGAATATATATATATATATATATATATATATTCATACTTACCAACTTTATCTTCAGCAGTCTGCTATCCTATGAAAAAGACAAAAGAAAGAATTATAATACAGAATAAGTTACAGAATTTACAAGTCATGTAAACAGAGAAAGAGAGCAGCTAAGCCACTGCAAAAGACAGGTAATTGGTATGCGCTAAGAGTGGTGCAAGACAGCATTAGTCGGGGTGAGAGAGGGAGGGGCTGGTGTAAAGGTATTAATAATGTGTTTTGCACTTGCAGATGCCAAAGCAGTCCCTCGCTAGGATCCCAGTGAGGAAGAGGCACAGCAGTGGAGTCTCTCTTGTTGTCCCCATCCCCCCCTCTTTACTGTGAGTGGATTTAATAATTAACTCGCAGTGGAGTTTGGGATTTGGGGAAAAGTTCTTCTGCTCTTGTGGAAGCCCAGCTCGTTCAGGTTCGTGGTACTGACACATACACTTTGTCTGTCAGCTGCTTTAAATCATGTCAACATGTAGAAGACATCACCTATAGCATTTCCCCATTTCATTACAGAGGATAAACACTTATCTCCTCGCCAGCACCCTGTTCCGAACATCACCCATGATGGAGATGATGATAACAACCATCAACCAGGACACCCTCCAAGAGCCCCAGACCCGGGGAAGGTCAGCAGCGTTGTGGTGTCTCCACATACCCCGCCTCCCTGGACTCCAAGGACTCACAGATCACCCTCCAATGGACAGTGGTCCGAGTCCAGCGGGAGTTGTCATATCTGGTGCGGGTGGGGATGGAGACCCTGATGGCCACCCTAGAGGGGGTCCGTGGGTGCCTCAGCCCCAATAAGGACAACTCTACCGCCATCATAGGCACCTACTCATCGCTTCGTTGCCTCCAGCTGTCAGTGGCTGACATCACTGGTGTCATGAGGCAGGAGCATCAACAAATCCCCATGGCAAAGTGACGCCAGCGACGTGACCAAAAAGCTGGGGGCTACCCAAGCCATCTTGGAGACCATGAAGTGGAAGCAGGACTCCCACATGGCTGCCATGGCTGCCTACCACCTTGATAATGCTGCTTTGCTGCAAAACTAGCAGATCCTCCTCGCTGCAGTGATGTCTCATGTTTTGGCACAGATGAATGCTGCTGCAGGCACAGCATCCACACCTTCTGCCCCTGATGCGAGAGTGCCTCCCTTGGCTGTGGCACCTACAACACCACCCTCATGGAAGACACCACACACATCAGAGGAGAAAGATGTGGATGGTACCTCTTTCCAAAGAAAAGGTCTGCGGTAGCCTTCATCAGTGTCAAATAACCAGTTTCTCCTTATCCCTGTGCTGATCAACATGCCAAGGAACATCTGCTGTCACTGTCCTCATTTTAACTTGCACTGTTCACCTTGAACATTTGTGGACTGCCAATGTGGCTTATTTTCCCTAATGACACTGTGGTCATTGTCCTGATTGATGTTTTCCTAATCCTTAACATGACCCATGACATGTTCCACACAAGGCCTCTGTCTGGGCATCCACTGGGTTGAAACGTTCTTTGGGGTTGTTTTCCAATTAACTGTACCTGTGAGACCATTCTACATTTGCACATTTAATAAATGCATCAATTTGAACTGCCTGTGTTTTGTGTGTCTCTATAAGTTAGGACAAGGTTCACCATTGGCTAATCAGTGAGGCTACTACGACAAATACCATCAAAAGAATTATAATTGTGTTAGCAGAGTCTGGGACAAGGCTAGGTAGTGAGTGTCTTACAAATGTTGGAGGGACCTATTGTGTGATGATAAGTAAGTGGAAACTCAAGGTGGCTAGTATATAGTGCAACTGAGGTCATGCAGTTGATGTGAATGGTGAGATCAGACACCCCACAAGTGTTGGATCCATTCATGGTTACTAACAAGCGGACTATATAGGGTTGACAAGTACATGCTGAAAGTGTGAGAGGTTATGGGGCAGCCATCAGTGTTTGAGTCCAAATACCAACAATATGTACAAAAGTCATAGGGCATAACATAACTCTGAGGCGTGTTGCATATGCTACACACATTGATCTCGTATGTGAGTACAAAATGAGCACTCTGCCATCATGCATCCATTAATGCCACGTCCACTGCTCAACAATGTCTGATTGTCAGATCATGTGAAGTCATGGGCAATTAAACAGATAACTGTCCATAGCCAAGAAACCCACTGACACATGTTGGCAGACACTGTTGCTAAGACTGGTACAAGTACAAAAGTACATATTATCACACTAGATCACTTACGCACAGTAAATCATGACATACACCTATCTGTATCAAACTAGTAGATTTAATGAAAATATAAAAGTAAAAATAGCCATACCTATCTACCCTATGCTAAATACCTATCCTAACCTATCCTACACTACCTTAGCCTATCTAAATTTAAAAGTACCTTAACTTAACTTAGCTTAGCTTAACCTACACACTTAGAATGACATTGTAAACATCAACCCTCTGCCCCCCCCCCATAAGTCACATTTCAACACAGGACAACAGAAACAACACCTAAATATCAACTACCTACACATGCAACCTAAACAATCATATATTTTTGTGTTTATTGTTTAAAAATGTTTGAAAATGTCTTTTTTTTTTTTTTTTACATATATCAGACATCACCCCTCCACCCTCTAACCAACCTACAGTACTCCTATCCAACAACAAACCAACCCACCCACAAGAAACTCCTGATATCACTAACATAAAACTACACTAAAACTACTCTAACCTAACCTACCCTATACACTACTCATCAAAAAAATTTGTCTGTCAAGCAGGCTGAATGGTAGGAGGTGTCTCTGTGGGTTTCATCGCTTGCCCTGTCCAACTGCCTGCTTGATGTCCTGTAGCAAGGACAAGTTCTGGTCCACCTTATTTTCCACCACAGCAATACAGAGTTTAAGATCAGACATGTCGTTCCTCCAGTCAGATTCAAACTTTAAGGGCCCTCCTGTGGGCTGATGTGCGATTGCTGGTCCTTGTGAGGGTCCACTGGTTGAGGTACTAGGTGTTGCTGCTTGTGAGAGCCCTGCAGTTGGTTGTCCTTGGCTGGCCGAGCTTCCAGTGGTGGTGGTTGGTGGGCCTCTGGGAAACACAGACCACTGTCCCTGGCCCTTTTCCGCCTAGTATTGTCGCTTCATGGCCCTGTATGATTTAGAAACCCAATTTATGTGGTGGTAGCGCACCTGATGCTTGTTGAAATTGTGCAGCTCATTAGGGGCCATGTTGTCTGTAGAAAATTTTTAAAAATGTCACTCGTAGGCTGACTAGGAACAGGTATCAACATCATGAACTCTCATATTTAACATTACAGCTAAGGTAGTTGCTCCTACAACCCACATACACCTTGCTACTTTGAAAGAATGTAGACATACCTAAACCTAGCATATCTGATGTTGATGGGCCTAATTGCAAAGGTAACCTATTTGTCAGACTGTGCAGATGTAACAACTTTACCAGATTAAAATATGAACTTTTCAGTCCTGAGTATGTGTGCAAACATACATTCTAGGTGCCCATTGAAAGAAACACATTTCCCCCTTCACTGTGTAGTAGTGAACCTTGGGGATTATGCCATGGGAATCGAACACATTCTGAAGCTTCATGTCGTAACAGCACATGTCTTGCCTCACAACATTCAGTAATTGATAAGACAAGGAGCCATGTCAGGACACATTGCTACCTATACAGATAACTTGGTAGTCATTACATGTAGCTATGGATGCCGGTAAAGTATACCAGTTCATCCAGAGGAAAATGGGACTTCCCATACTTGACCTGTAGCAACTCTACGGTGGATCATGCCACCACTGAATACATGTTTACAATATCATGGTATGTGCAAATGACATGCATACATAGCATTCACACCCACATCATGATATATTGTACATCCACTACCACATATATTCGCATTGTCAGACACTTGGATTATGGCTCTTCTCAGACAACTTTCATGTTGTCATTCACAGATAGGCAGACTGTACTTTTTGACACTAGTCTGAGGCTGATAGACATGCAACATGTAACATCAACTTTCCATGGCCTATTCTTTACCTTCAAGAAGTTCAATTGTGAGAAGGATGCACAATGAATCTGGCAATTCCCAAGACATCTGACATGACACTCACACCTTGCAATACACTTATTGCACAGATGAAGGCACTTACCGGTGAAGTTTGGTTTGCCGAAGTTGGCCGTCTCAGAGTCTGTGTAAGGTGGGGGCCCAGCTACAAGACATAACAAGTAAAGCACATCATTAAACGTTTTACACAGATATGATAAGCAACAACAACCAAGTACATAGCCAGGGCTAGTGGCAATGTAGCCTTTCAGATTGTAAGTGTTCAGATGACATACTTGACATGCCTAGATGATACACATTGATAAGGCTGAGCGGCATCACTTCCTAAATACACAAATGTAGCTGACATGGATGATGCTGTGCACCTACACAATTCACATACTATACTCAGGGGGAAAAGCGTTTACAACGCTGTCATTACATCGCGTTCCTTTACAACGCATTCGTTACAACGACCACATTGTTAGAACGCGATGCCTTTACATCGCAAGTCATTAGATCGACTTGCTGTAGGGGCGCTCTAACCTAAGGAATAGTATAATTTACTATTCCAACACCTTCCCTACTGTTGCACAGGCTGGAGTTGGAATAGTAAATTATACTATTCCTAAGTCCAGCGCGCCCCCTACAGCAAGTCGATCGAATGACTTGCGTTGTAAAGGTATCACGTTCTAACAACGTGGTCGTTGTAACAACCGCGTTGTAAAGGAACATGATGTAATAGCATGCGTTGAAACATGCTATATTCTATACTCAGTAAAGTGATGGAATCCAGAGCCCTCTAAAAAACATACACAAGTAAATAAGTATGCTACATACATCTCAATTCATGCGTACTGGTCTACTAAGAAACTTGTGTACTCTGCCTATCAGTGCTGCTGAGTGCATGTCATTGTACACTTATATTCCATGCATCCCTAAGCTGATTACAACAGATAACAATTAGAGATGAGCTAAACAGTGTCATGCCATGGCAGACATCATAGAAGTTGGCCAACTCAGGGGAGGTATGCCAAGGAGTATCAATGGCACATAACTATGGTGCTCATTCACAAGGCTCTAGCACAGCCAAAG
Organism: Calotriton arnoldi; assembly: GCA_963921515.1. Classification (NCBI taxonomy): domain Eukaryota; kingdom Metazoa; phylum Chordata; class Amphibia; order Caudata; family Salamandridae; genus Calotriton; species Calotriton arnoldi. The sequence continues at coordinate 674,694 of CAWUFW010010616.1, read as the reverse complement.
CAAAAACTGTTACTTTGTAAGAAGTGAAATGACAGCTGTGAAAGGGCCTTGTAAGTAAACCCCTTTATGTATGACATAGGTACTATGATGCACCATCAGAACTGGACATGACAAATGCCTGCAGTGGAATTAGCAGCTTTGGAGTGAAGGAAGTGGCCCGCTAGGGCCACTCGGGTTTTCTCACAACCACCTGCTATGCCTTCCCAAGAATGAAGCGTCGGTCAGACAGTAGAGAATACAAACTTACATGCTTTATTAGAAATGCTCTGCAGAGGAGTCCATCATGACCTGCACCCTAAGATGTCTGCTGAGGGACTGACTTCCCAACGATCAACAGTGAGTAATCATTCTTCCCCAAAAGCCTCCAACCCCGCCCACCATGGAAAACTACCGGCCGGGGCCGAACATGAACAAAGGAGGCACTGGGAGATGAGCTACCACCTGCCAGATGGGTACATGTTATCCGAAACCCAAGGCCACTGTGCTGGGTCTCAGCGTCTCCTAACGTGGGAGCAGAACTACACACTTAGATTGGTATGTGAGAGCTGACTTGTCTCCTCATTAGCAGGTCGGGAAACAGCCTTGGACAGGAAGAAAAAACATTAGCGAAATACAGTGTTCTGCTGAGGCAAGCATTACGGGCCATGAGGCCTAACTCGGGCACAGTCTAAGCAGCCTAACAAGGATTGCAAAAAACAATATGGAGTCGCATTCGCCAACTGAAGCCTGTACATTACGCATATAACTCAGTGGGTTGCATAACGTAAATACAACTGGCATCTATTTAGCCACACATTGCTAACCTAATATAACGTGAAAGCAATACATTGCAGGATCAGGATTTTAAAACCTAACAGGAGCGCATCTGCACTACCAGCCATGTGATCACATAAGTTTTCTGGACAGGTTAAGGCAAGTAAATCAACCCCATTGCTTCCCTGCGACTCATTTCTCTTACCTATGGTAATAGTGACAATAGTGTGGGCAACACTCTGTCACAGATGGAACAGGTGCATATTTTACACCAGCACTATAGGCATGGCATTCGCCCATTTTGCATGGGAGCATGACAACTTAGCACAAAACATCTTTGTCAGTCATAGTTAATGTTCCCTACAAGACACAATGGTTCAGCAGACGTTCCCCACGCTCTGCCGTTAGCGCTCTCCTTCCTGCCCCGTCCCCCTAGGAACAGTTGGCAGCCAGCCAGCAATCAGCACCTGCTATGGAGGCATGCAGGGAGATGTTTGTGTGAGCTGTGGGACCTTTTCCGAAATCCTTGTGTAAGAAAGAGAGAGCTAAGCATGCCAGTGAGGATTGGTCACCGGCAATAACAGAAGTGAGGGCTTGAGCACGCGAAACGGTGCTCAGCATTTGGCATTCGGTGTGTGACTCCGCCGCAACGAAACCAGAACCTAGAATCCAGAGACCAGAGGCCGTAGAGTTATTGGAATACACAATATGGACACAATATGGAATACAGGGCTGTGGGGGGTATCGGACGAAAAGTGAATGGCTGACATGTGCTTCCCTCAGACGGAACAAGGTGAGTGTGCACAGCAGCAAGGAGTCGGGCGGGCTCCTCCGGTTATGTTATTGGGTCGCTGTGTCGGCATTATTGGCAGAGACAGCAACTTGAACTTAGACCAGGATTCCAAAAGAGAGTTACAGAACCCCATAGCCCTGTGTATTTTATCCTCTTCAGTAGAGGAGCACCAGTGGAGCATCTATGGGGTGCTCGAGTCAGTTTTCCTGGAAAACTCATTTTAGTTTTTCAGTTTTGCATTCGATTTTAACAGCAGGACTTGGGGTCAAGCACTCACTTTAGAGAAAAATACTGCGGTTAAATCCAGCACTGGTCAAGAATGCTCTTGATTATTGCCCGATGAGCCTTATAGTAAAACATAATGCGCACTCAGCAAGGCAAGACAATAAGAAGCAAACATACAATGCAAAATCAATCTACTCCAATTCCATCTCCTAAAATGAGATGCAGGGTGCAGCGTAACGCACAACAAAGAATGGAGATGATGGGAAAAGCCCTGCAGGAGGCTGAGAAGCAGGAGAATATAGATGTCAATATGGAAAATGAGAAGGCACTGGAGTCAGAGAATGCAGGAGAGCTATCTGAGTTGCAGTCATCAGATGCATCCTTAAATTTAGAGCCCATAAATAGTACGCAGAGCGGGAACTTCGATCTTATAGAAAGCAGCAGTCCTGTTCACTCTAAACAATACAATCTGTTCCAAACGCAGGCAAAAATACAACATGAGCTTCAGGTGGTCCATAACACATCCACTTTAGGTCAGACCCAGCCTTCAGTGAAAATGTCAATCTCTAGACAAACGTGTCCAGCCTCAAGCTTACCTGCAAAACAAATCACTCAACCCACAATCTCCACATCTTCTTCAAAGGATGAAGTTAGTAAAAGTATACACTTACCCACCCTAGAGATAGGAGCAAGTACAGAGGGCGAGAATTTATCACAAAAACTAGAGGTAGTAGAGGAAGGTGGAGAATCAATTTATTATTGAGAGAAATGAGAGACTTGAAAGTATCACAAGCTCAAGAGATAGTAACACTCCATGAAAGACTCTCAAAACTGGAGGAAAAAATGTCCACTACCTCGATAAGATTGAACAAAGCCGAGAAACGTGTCTCAGATTTGGAGGACAAAGTGGCCGGCGTGCAGCAAGAGGTTACCCAACTGGACAAAAGTAAAAATCATATTGAAAACAAGTTACAGGATTAAGAGAACTATAATAGACGCTCAAATCTTCAATTGGTGGGCATACCAGAGAGGAGTGAAGACACTCAAGTATCAAAATGGATGGGGCATGGCTTCGCGGGCTGAAAGATGGCCGCACCTTTGAGTGGGCTCTGCCAGCCAAGCCTCAAAATCCGGAGTAATCCTGTGGACCAGGGGCACCTCATGGTCCCCTGACTGACTGCCGAAGAGCCTGCTCCCCTAGGGTGCGTAAAATCATGATTTCTCAAAGTCACAAGGCACGGGGAATGAGGAAATCCACACAAGGCGAGATGCGGCCTGCAAGCGGCCGTGAATCAGGGCTGTGTGGACTGCGCACACCCACACCTGGGCTGCCACTGTGCCGGTGCTGCAGCGACCTGAGGAAAAGGACTGCAGACTGCCACAAGCCAACTGAAATCGCAAGGTGACGAGAGAAAATGACCTGGAAGACCGTATCTGCCTGGGATGACCCGTGGTAGGAGCTGCGGAGGTTGTAGCCATGATGTCGCTGAGCCCAGCGAGTGAGAGCGGCTACGGCCGAGAGACCTGCCGAGTTGGAGGGGGTGTACAAGAGCCTCAGGTAAGTGGGTTTGGGATGCCGTAGATGGGTGGGGGCATCACTGGGGTGGGTGTGCTGAAAATGCGGAGGCCCGTGCGTGGTGCTGGGACTGGGCCCAGGGTTGATGAGTGCCGGTCCTATCTCCCCGCCAGCTGCGAAGTGGATTGGCACCTCCCCCAGGGCCCTGAAGAGCCTCTGTGGTGGGAGTGACTGGCCTGACTGACTCCTCTCTCCCCCCTCGACGGGCTGACCCGTGAACGTAGAGTGGGGAAAAGGACTGCGTCAGTGGGCCTGACGAGCTGCTAGGGCTGCACCGACACCTACCACTGCCAAGACCTGACCCATGAGGCTACAGCAGGGCAGCTGAAGTGATACCTCACACCCCCGGCACAGTGCCAACTAACAGGCGCATAGGAGCTGTCAATAATAAAGCAAATAACAATTTGTACACTGCAAAGCCAAAGAAAGAACTGCGGTGGTGTGCCGGATGAGCATCTAGGGCCGTACCAACATTTATAACTGCCAAGGCCTGTTCTACGTGGATGCACGGCGCAAACCATGGGCGCACAGGAGCTTCCAGCTTAGAGCAAATAAACATTTGGACAATACACGGCCAGAAGGCAGAGGAAAAAAGCGGGGGGTCAGTGTGACAGCACTAACCCCTCCCCCCTGGCAGTCGATTATAGACAAGGCCTGTAAGAACTGCGGTGGGCCACTACGGCCTGAGCTGATACAAACCGGCACCACTACACTTAGCGACCACAAGGGGGTGACCCAGATACAAAGCGCACAGGCCCTCCACATCGCGGACCACCTGGGGTCCCCCTGCACACATCATGGGGAAAGCGGACGCCAAGCAATCCAAACTCACATTCGAGAGCAGGAGGCAAACTTGCCAAGAAGAGCCCCTTCCGGAGGCGGAGGAGCAAGCCACGCAAACAGACAATTCTGCCACCCGCGATGACAACCTACGATCGCTCTGCTCCTGGAGTTAAAGACCAGCCTTAATACAATTGACTCGAAGCTGGATCAACTGTTTGCCTGCCTTGACCACGTGAAAAATAGGGTAGACACCCATGACGCAAAAATCACGCAATTGGAGGCAAGAGTGTCGGACAATGATGATGACCTGGTAGAGGACAAGCAGAGGCCCCCTAGGGCGACGGCTCGTCCAATTGTGGGCAAACTGCTAAATTACCGTGACCGGAACACTGTGCTGCGCTCTGCATGGGAAATGGGAGAGGTGTGACATAAGGGCAACATATTATCCTTTTTTCCGGACTTCACACTTGTGGTCCAGACTGCACATCATGAATTCATCCCAGCCAAGCAAATCCTCCAGAAACAGGAAATACCATACGCCCTACTCTACCCGGCCAAATTACGCATCAAAAGAGAGGACCAGACATGGCTCTTTACAGACCCAAAGGCCGTACTGACATTTGCTAAGAAACTAGAAAAACATCAGCGCAAATCCTCCAAGAACCCTGACCGCAACGAGGAAGGCACCACCAGCGGCATTGATAGAAGAATCTCCGTAACGAACTGGCGACCGCCTAGACTGGAACTGTGCCAACATGAGATCTGATATTTATAGCTCAACTGGGGCACAACACTTACTAACCTTGTTTATAATCATAGATAAATGAGTTAACTCACCTGAATATGGCTTGGCCACTCTGTCCCTGCTTACAGTGCCTGCTGGAAGAGGCCGTGCCCCCACAGGATAATTCCCTCAGAACTTTTAAAGTCTTAACACGTTGGGTGAGGGGAGGAGGGTGGGTGGACTGTCACTACCTAATTGGGGGGTTGGTGTGGAAGGGCAGGGAGGGAGGGGTAGTTTGGAGAGTTTGGGGTTTCTTCACAATGTTTTACTGTTGCGGGGTACTGTGTGGGAGGGTGGGGTATGTTCACAGGATGGAAAACAAGGCTTGCAGGTCATGGGGTTCAAAGGTGTGCTTGGTAAACTGTCCGCTATACCCGCAACACACTCGAGTGCGCCTGTGCCCCACTCTTCTGCGCAATGTCTAACACTTCCTCACACTACAACATGCCCATAACATGCATGGGCCTGTATGGCTAATGTCACCTGTATGACATGGAATGTCCGGGGTCTTAACGACCATCGGAAATCTAGATTAGTGCATGCTTATCTCGCTAGGCAGGGAGCAGGTGTGTGCTTCTGGCAAGAGACACACTTGACAGAGACACGACTACGAGCCCGATGGTGTGGTGAAACATATTCATTGGTATATTCTAATTATGGAAGGGGCGTTGCCATCCTGTTTAAGAAGGGGCTAACATGGACAACTGCCCAAACACTCATAGACAAGGAGGGGAGATATGTTTTCTTAGCAGGGAGACTGTATCAGCAGCCATTGACGCTAGCAGCAGTATATGGTCCAAATCAAGATGACCCAAATTTCTTCCTGCGGATCTGGAGACTGGTGGCTAGTTTTACCTCTGGAGCAGTGGTGTGGGGGCGGGACTTCAATGTCGCACTAAACAGTCAGTTGGATCACTCTGGGGCCAGACAGCATCACCCACAGGCAGTGGGTACACTTAGGGCCATAGTGGAGGATAATATGTTAGTAGACATCTTGAGATACACACACGGCGAACAGAGAGGTGACACTTGTTGTTCTACATATCTTATCTCCTGGTCGCGCATTGACTATTGGCTGATGACCAGGGATGTGATCACCTGGACGACATCAGTAGACCACCTCCCCTGGATGCTCTCTGACCATGCCCCAGTATGCCTGATACTGACAATACTGCAGATATCCCCACAAGCGTTTTCCTGGTGCCTACCCCTGCATGCAACGCAGCGCTTCGGGAAGAAATCTGTGCCACTATAGCTGATTACTTCACAAACAATACAGGCATGGTGGCATTGCCATTTACATTATGGGAGGCCTTTAAGGTTGTGATACGGGGGGAGTGTATTGTGAAACAGGTAGGGGTGCTGCAAGCAATAAGGAGCACGCTGAGTAGGTTAGAGGCAGACATTGGGGGACTGGAGCTTGTGCAAGCTGCTAACACCAACCGGACTGCACTTGCAGATATCAGGCACAAGATATCGGAGTACACTGAGGAGGCTGAAAGAGAGGTAAAATACCCAGGGAAGGAGGCAGCGGCAAGACGATATGGGGAGGGTGATAGACCCAGCAAGACCCTAGAGTGGCTGCTGCGCAAACCACACGCCTCGGCCTTCATTGCGAATTAGGAGACAGCAATGGCCTAATGGCAACTTTCCTTGCTGCACTGCCCGAGGTAATGTCTTCTTTCTATGCCAAACTGTATACAGCAGGTGAGATCGCCGACGAGACGGAATTACAAGCCTACCTAGACACTATAGAGCTACTATGGTTGGAAGCAGGCCACAGGGAGTACTTAGATGCAGCGATAACCTCAGAAGAGATCGCTCGTGTCATTGCTGCCCTACCGGCTGGCAAGCCACCTGGCTCAGACGGGCTTACGCCCGCCTTCTACAAAGAATACACTGATCTGCTTATCCCACACCTTATTGACATGTAGTCACTGATGGTGGGCCTGCTTCTGCCATCACTACGCAAGGCCCTGATAGTCACAATCCTTAAGACGGATAAGCCGCCCGAGCAGTGAGACTCTTACCGCCCCCTCTCCTTAATAAATATTGATGCAAAAATATATGCAAAACTATTAGCCAACCGCTTGTTGCCACTCATGCCCCGGATAGCTCACCCATACCAGTCAGGCTTTATACCTGGGCGTGGGACTTCGCACAATCCATCTTCTCAGTCATGCATCACCTCCATCCCTCTATACCAGCAGTAGCAGCTCTCCTCGACGCCACCAAGGCATTTGACACACTAGAATGGCCGTTTCTCTTCACTCTCTTGACAAGAATTGGGTTCAGCACCGGTTTCAACCAGAAAATCCAGCTCCTATACTCTCAACCTATGGCCCGCGTGTGCCTCAATGGGCAAATATCAGAGAAATTTGAGATTACCCAAGGGACCAGGCAGGGATGCCCCCTGTCCCCTCTTCTCTGCACTGTCGCCATGGAGCCTTTGGCCGCCAGGCTACAGCAACATCTCGCAGAACATGGAATTGGATTTGCCACTCGTGGGCTTGTGGTGTTGCTGTATGCGGATGGCGTTACCCTCTATATGTGTGACCCCTTTACTAATCTCTCACCCTTGACACAGGAGGTAATACACCTTGGAGGGTACTCAGGTATTCAAATTAACTGGGGAAAATCTGTACTTTTCCCACTCACCAAGTCGACTGTCCCTTGTCTCACAGACTACCCATTTAAGTGGGCTACTGAGCCCATCAAATATCTGGGAATTTGGCTGAGATGTAGAGGTGCTCTGGAGGGCAAACTATGGTTGTGCTGTTGAGTGGCTCGAGTCGCTCATACCTGTCTGGACTAGGCTGCCGCTCTCCCTCGCTGGACGCATTGCGATAGCGAAGATGGTGGTCCTCCCTAAATTCCAATACCTCTTTATAAATATTCCAATTCCCCTCAAGACGCAGTTTTTTAAAAGACTGCGGTCTAATTTGATAGCACTGGCCTGGGCGGGCCGTCAGCCCAGAGTGCATTATGAGGTACTGACACTGCCATTGGCGAGTGGTGGAATGGGAGCGCCTGGCCTGCAGACGTACGCCCTCATAATGGTTTCCTGCACCACTGGCTGCATCCTACTCCCTTTCAGCCTCACGTTGCAGTGGAAACAGATCGGGCGGTGCCGTTACCATTGAGGACAGCTGTATTCGGCAAATACAAGGCACCCCATGGTGAAATAGACCCTGTGTAGTGTGAGAGGTGGGCGTGGGATGGACTCCGGCGCCGGGCTTGCCTCCTGGTCCTACATGCCCCATCGGCCCAGCTGTCAGAAAACCACAGTTTCAACCTCTGCAGGACAAAGGGGCAGCGAGTAGGGTTACTGAGTTGAGAATCAAAGCTATTGTGGACCTGTTTCCCGGGGACAGTTTCTTGACTCGCTGCTCGGCCCTGCCATGCGGGTGGTCCCAGCGCTGGACACGCTGCTCTATTATGAATTGCGAGCAACCTGCAGGGCGACATATGACACTTTCCCTGAACCCCCTCTGACCTTTGAGGCGTTGGAGTACTTATATGCAACTGATTCCCCAAGGAGACTGGCCGCCAGAATCTACTTGATCACAATGAAGACCCCCCTAGAAGAGCACTTCTCGGGCGAGGGAGAAGTGGAAGCGGGAGCTGGGCAGCGAGCTCCTGGAAGAAAGATGGGCATATTGCTATGGGCAGCAGAAACGCTTATCCCCCAATTACAGACTGCAAATAAATAAATATCTCAACAAATTATACCGCACACCACTGCAGCTACACACAATCGGGCTGCGTGAAACGTCGAATTGCAACCGCTGTTTTGAGGAGGGACCACGTTCCATTACTTGGCCTGGAAGTGCCCTAGGGTGGCGAAGATCTGGAGGAGGGTGTGCAAAACAATTGGCTGCATCATGGGGGCTCACCTGGTACCGCACCCTGTGACTTGCCTGCTGCGATATGTCAAGAAGGTGCCTGTGGCACGCCTCCGGCTGGTGGCAATAATGCTGTTACTAGCCAAGCACAGAGTAGCAATACATTGGGGCCGGCGCCCAGCACCCGCACATGCTGCATGGTTAAAGGATCCTGCATATTGTCAGGAACAACTCAGTACATATTGGGAACTCATGCCAGAGCAATCCAGACCCTTAGACAGCTGGGAACCCTTTGCCGTACGCCTTAGAAATGAAGCTGCCAACACACCAGCGGGGCCAGAGTAAATTGCGTAGAAAGTGACGACTAGGAGGCCGGGAGGTAGGGGACATAGGTCGATTGATGTTGTAAAGTATTGCTTTGACTTGCACTGTTATTGAGATGTTTGTAGATGGGGGAGGCGCAAAAATTGGTTTTTACTTTCTGCACGGATATGCTCAATATTTTTATCCAATGCTCCAAGTATGCTTTTGTGCCTGTACTGAAGCTTTGACTGATATGCAATATAACTTAATTAAAATAAAAAAAAGTATCAAAATGGACTGAGACGCTATTTAAGAAAGACATGCCAGAGTTGGAAGGGGATCTAACAATTACAAGGGTTCATAGAGTGCCCGCTCACAGACATGCAAATGCAAAGTACCCTTGCTCGATACTTTTGAACTTTGCAGACTATCAAGGATCAAATCTTAAGCATGGCTATAGCAAGGAGAACTATCTAAACTTAAAGTACTAACAAAGTGCCATCTTTTCTTATTCTCTGATATTGGGGAGGTTCAGTCATTGCTTACGAAAATGTCTAATTGGAATTCTGAATTTTAAAATTGCTGGATGTTAGATTTGATATTTTGTATGGGATTTGATTGGGGGGATGGACTGTCCGGAATTAGATCCCGGAGGGTTTGAGGTTGAGCGCAGAAAGGGTGCAACACAATGGCATCCAGGTTAAAGTTGGGGGTGAAGAGGGAAGCGTGGGCAATTCTTCTTTAGGGTAAGTTGCGGGTAAACCAGGGTTGTTGGGGAGTGGGGGTGATGCAAAGGGAAAAATGGAGAGTTCACACATATGTTTCTAAATGTTGGTTGGGATTAAACAAAAACAGAATGGATGGTTTGAAAACAATTGTAATTGTGGCAAAAGGGAAGGCAAAGAAGAGCAAGAGAGATAGTATGAAAATGAAAAGTTATCTTCAGACAAGTAATGCACCTTATCATATTATTATGCATTTTATGTTATATTATGTAATTTTGCAAGGTTCAAATGGATTAATAGGCAGGTTAAGACACATGTCACTTTATTTAGGTAAGCAGAGAATTGCTTTATTAATATTATAATTCTCCTTTGCTATATACTTGTGTGGTGGAAAATTTAGAATAGGAGGATTGGTCCGAAAGAGAATAGCTCATTGCACATGTCACTTTTTCCTTTGGCAAAGTATGATGTTTCACAGACATGGTACAAATAAGATACATACAGCTTTCTGTGAGAGATTGTCTCAAAGCACATGTCACTTTTTTCTCCAGCAATTTATGACAGACTTTCTTTGGGAGAATGTTAGTTTTTTAAATGCACTAGTCACTTCATCTGTAGTCGGAGAAACACCGATTAATAGCATCTTTAAAATTCAGGGGAAACATGTGGCATATGCAGCATAGGCAGAAAGCAAGATGCATAAAGAAGCTCTGAAGTTATTATCTTTAAATGCCAATGGCCTTAATATTAAACGAAAGCCTATGACAATAGATATTTGGCTGAGAGGGCACAGCCTGGATATTGTGTTTTTACAGGAAACACATTTCATGAACAAAATAATTGGTTCGAGTAAAATTCTCCAACAATGGGCAGAAGACCACTGCCTATCAAATGCTAGCTGTGCACATAGGGATGTGAGGATATATATAGGCAAACATATACCTTTTCAAATAATATTTACTCAGACGGGCTGGGAGGGAAGGTGGATGCTTAGTGATGGAATATTGAATAAAGCAAGGCTAACTACAGCCACAATATATGCTCCAATATTAGATAACAACCTCACCCTTGTAGAATTAAAAAAGGCCTTAATTAATATTCCAGGCCAGGTGATCTTGGGTGGAGATTTTTACATTCTGCAAGATCTGGTGTAGGACTCATCCTGTACTACATGGATGCAAAATAGGCTGCAAATGGCTAAAGCTTTAGCCAATTGAGAGAGGGAATTTGATCTGATCGATCTATGGCACACCCAATAGCCTAGGAAACATGAATTCTCATGTTTCTTTGCTCCATATCATACTGCCTCAAGAATAGATTATTTTCTTACTTCACATAGCTTGAAATTGGTTAATCATAAACATATACAGAACGCCTTCTCAGACCATGCCATAGTTAAAATGGAATTGCTAGGAATTAAGATAGAAAGAACAGTAGTTCGATGGTTTTACAATAAAGTAAATTTAGAGGATGAAGAGTGGTGCACAGAGGTCCATGATGAGATTTTAAACTATGTTAGGACCAACAGTAATACTGCCCGCATAGAGAATGTATGGGAGGCTTTCAAGGCAACAATTCGGGGATACATCACGACTATAGGGCTACAGCAATGAAAAAAGGCATTCTTACAAAGATGGGACCAGGAGGCCAAGTTAGATCAGGCGAGCATAGCACTTCTGCAACAGAAATACTGTAAATAAGGAATTATTCAATCAAGCAAAAATACATCTGCAAGATTATTACTATGCACAAGGATGTACTGAAACATCGCGCATCTCCAAAAGGTCTACGAAGAAAGTGAATACACCAGTAGATTGCTGGCGTGGCAGGCTAGAGAACGGCAAGCAGGGAATACGATCACCTCCTTAATAGATATAGAAACCAAGGCCCACTTAACAAAATCACTGGATATTCAGAAGTCTTGCCTGCAACACTAGGAGATGATTTATAACTCACAGCAACAGGTAGATATTGTTCAACTTAGGCGGTTTTTGATAAATTTCCTATTCCATGGCTGTCAAATAAAAAGCTCAGAAGATGGTTACTAAATTTTCTCTTAAAGAAATAGATAGAGTAGTGAAATCCTTTTCTAATGGTAAATCGGCAGGGTAACATGGCATTCTAGCAGAACTATGTAAGAAATTTGCTCCTATTTTAAATACAGAAATTTTAAAACTTGCAAATCATATACTGGAAGGAGGTAAACTGCCGCCATCTTTTCGTAAAGCTGTGGTAGTAAGTTTCCTAACGAAAGATAAAAAAAATATTAACTCCTACAGGCAAGTAAGTCTTTTAAATGTATACTATAAGATTTTTACTATACATTTAGCAAACAGGCTGAGTAACGTCAGAGGATCGATTATACACCATATCAATGCAGGTTTGTGAAAGGCAGGCAGCTTTTTACCAATACAAACATTTTAATAGAAGTCTTAGATTACATGACACAAAATAAAATACCAGAATAGGTGATGTTTTTAGATGCTGAAAAGGCTTTCAATTTGATATCTTTATAAAGTCTTTTCACAATCCTTGAAGAATTTGAGTTTCTGAAAAATCTTACCCAAATAATAACTCGCTTATATAAGGGTGCTACTGCACAAGTCATTATTAATTCTAGGAATATAGGTACATGTAGGGAAAATAGAGGAACGGGACAGGGTTGTCCCCTGTCACCAAAACTCTTCACCCTGTTTATTGATACTCTGGCGATAGCAATCAAAAATAAAGCAACTACAACAGCGTCAATAAATGGGATGTCAAATATAAAACTATATGCAGACAATATCGTTTTGTACCTTAAACCCGAGCAAGATATTCTGGAGAAAATCTTTGGGATTTTTCAAGATTTTCAAGAACTAGATGGATATAAAGTAAATGAGTCATAAACTGAAATTCTATTATGTAACTGTGCACTGGACACTTTATTACCCAAATTAAATTTTGTAATCAATACAAGACCAAAGCGTTATTTAGGAATATATGTCTCTAAAAATGTGAACGATCTGTATATACTGAATTACGCACCGTTAATTCATAAAATTAAGATGCTGTTTGCCAAATGGACCCAATTGCCTCTTTCATTAATTGGGCGCGTGGCTTTAATTCGTATGTCAATTCTGCCTCTCTGTAATTTTTTGTTTTCCGCAATCTCATATGTATTACAGATGACATTTTTTAAATAGGTAGAATGTTTGTTTTTGACCTTCATATGTGCAAATTAAATACCTAGACTGACAGTAGATACCCTTTACAAATCAACCGTAGAAGAAGGTATGTTGCTTCCTTATCTAAAGGAATACTACTATGCAAATATTGCACATAATTCTTATAGATTTTTAATAACTCCTGTTTGCCCAGCACAGATAACTTTTTTTATGATAAGATGTTTAAAATAATTTAAAATTTTAGATCTACTGAGACATAAAAAATCCCCAAAAAGTACAATATAAGGTACTGAAATGGCTATTAAAACAAAAGGCACAAATGTTTAAATATTACAATATACCTTTGATAAATGGCTCCACGTGTTTGATACATATATATGTAGGGGAACAACACCTGGTAGAGATAAATCATATACATAAATGGGAAAGGAATGGATATTCTATGGCTGTTGATTTTATCAACTAAGATGCCTGGAACAACTGGAAGGAGATCGAACACAGTATTAGATATTTCAAAGATGTATTAGAATGGTCTTTTCTCCAGATTAAAAATTATTAAAAAAATATAGATCCTATTCCGCTATTTGAAAAGTTGGATCATCTGAGGTATTGAGTGAATCAACTACATGTAGAACAATTGGTGGCTGGATATCCATTCTTAGAGCGAATACTACTAATAAAATGTATGAAAAGGCTCTGGATAAATGGCAAACTAACGAGAACTTTCATCTTTCAACGACTGTTTGGAATAAGATCAACAAGTTTAATGCCACATTATTAAGAGAGGCTAACTTTAGGAAAATGCAATTTTATGCCAAATGGCTACTATATAGAACCCCAGCCTTTTTACACAAAATATTCCCCCGGATACCAGATAAATGTTTTCGATGCACAGTGGGGGTGGGGATAACTGGACACATATTTTTGGGGATTGTTAAAAAATAAAACAATTTTGGGGTGATATCGAAAAATATTGTAAGCATAATTTAGGGATGGGGCAGCTATAGATATTAAGATTGCTATTTTAGGATACTCCCCGAATATTACAACTAGCCTTTTACAGGAGAAACGTTTATTTATCATTGCCTTAGTAGCCAAATCTTTGATATTACAGAAATGGCAAAGTGAAGTATTCCAACATTTCAGCAATGGCTGAACAAAATGTGTAGAGCTCGGGACTTGGAAAAAAGATATGCCTTAGGATCTAGCTCTTAGTTTAAAATATTATGGGAATGTTGTTGATGTTCTCCGGTGGGTAAAGGAGTTATAAAATGAAAAAAGTGTCATTATTGGAAAACTGGAAGGCCTGTGGGAAATGAGCAATAGTAGATCCTGATAAGAATATGGAAATGTTTTTTATTAACTTAAAAAGCAATGTATTAACTTCTTCCATCTTTTTTTAAATAATGTCTAAACTGTATTTAATTGTATAATCAAAATTTTTGCAGGAATTATGTATACTGTTAATCCCGACGAGATTGTATATTTGATTTTTATGAACTCTCCGGAAAAAAAAAGACACACTGGTTCAATGAGAAACATAAGATAGCAGAAAAATATGTCCACCAACTTAAATGCCCACGGACTGCAGGAGGTCAGACTCCCTGCCAACCACATCTGCCCAGCTATGTTTCAGTTGTGGAGTCTCAAGGTCCATGCCATGGATTTGCAGCATCTTTTGCCTGATGTTCTCCCACCTCTGCTTCTGGACCTTTTCAGGGTAGCCCTATATCACACGGCCCCCATGTGACAATATATTCGTCAGGTAATGGCAGACCAGCCAGAAGAAAGTACCCACCTCCTGGGAATTCATAGGTTGAGTATGTCTCTGCTCCGGCATGTTATCGCCCACTAACAATAAACCTAACTCAAACAAAACCCCTAAAAACCTAAATCCCCAATTACAAAAATACCCCAAAAGACAAACACCCAACACTTTACAGAATAATTAACAACAATGTACAACAAATGAACACAAATTAGGACAAAAGGCACACAACAGGGACAGCAGACACAACGCACAAACTTCTCAAACTCCAAAAACACTCTCCTGCACAATCCGCACACCACCACTCCCAAGCACAGACAGTAAAACTGTGAGTGATTGTGAAAGTGAAAGTAACTTTACAGTTCCTGGTTTGCAGCATGCAGGATCCATTACATCACTTCCCTTACTCTATTACTTCATTCCCTGGGCGGATACTGGTCGTTTTCAGCCTATGTGTGTTTTATTTTACACTAGCTCACCTTGCCTCTATTTCACTACAGGCCTTACAATGGAAAACAATGTAGATATTGCGTGTCTGTGACAGAGCGCCATTTTGCTGTATGTGGTGGGGAAAAATCTACCCGCTGAATGGTGTAGCATCATTTATTTTTTCGTGAGAGCAAAACTTTGCAAATATTAGGTTTTTGGGATGTGCAGTTCATGTTCAAATTGACCATCAATGCTGTTTTCTGTGTGATGGGTATTGTTGGCCTGTTGCCACTGTAAGCACATGTGTCATATGTGTGTAATTAAGTTTACACATGCGTAGGATCATCCAGAACACGTATCAAAATATGCATAATGTGCAAACATGCTGAAAGCACATTTGCGCTCTTTTCCATGGGTGCTTTGTGTGTCAAGTTGTTGATGTTTAGCATTGAAATTGTATGCACTTCCACCTGAGATGCAAGAAACTACCTATACAATGGGGCCAGTGAAACCACATCTGCAACTACAAGGCCAATGAGCACCATGTTGCACAGTGGAGGCATCAGGTTGTAGTCCTAATGTGAAAGTGTGCAACTATTGCCTGCACACACATTCAAGGGGGAGTATGGATGGGGCAATTCATTGTTATCATGAGTGCCATTTGCATCCAAGTGCCACATCCCACAGAACAGTAACAGTGTCATTAATTGTGGCTACCATGACCCATATTCAAGGTAATTGTGGTATGGTAGGTCAACATGCATGCCTTGGTGTGTTCTCTGACATATAGCTGATAGTATTGCTATGTAAATGACTCCATATCTACACTGTGCAACAAGACTGCGCTGCTTGTGCATTGCAGTGGGTGTAAACATGCAACACTGTGGCACTGGCAAAGTATGATGTGTACATTTTGCATGTGTAAATTGAGGCAACTTTCTGGATGCTACATGTGGGTAATTTATTTTTTGCGGCATATGTGGACTGTAGTTTTGGAAGTGTGTTCTCATACAGTCCTATGTGGAACACTGCAAAATCATTCAAAAAAGTGTAGCCTGGGGGCGTGGTCTCGCTGCAGATGGAGTGAGACGCGCGCTGTGGAAGCTCCGGGCCGGCGGCGGCATTATAAGCATTTTTAAGCAGTATATCAGTAGCGGAGGGGCCGGAATTTGGGGCGTCTGGATAGCGGAAGCAACTGGGAGACGATCCCGAGACCCGGTGACCCTCGGAACCGGCAGGCAGCGGCGGGAACAGAGCCGGTGGGAGGGTGCCCCGGCGTATGAAGCCTCAGCCGCCATCTTAGCGCCTGCCGCCTCCTGAGCCCTAGAAAGAGTGGATATCGCCGGGGCCCCGCGTCCTCGGCCTGGGGTCTGGCGGCGATCTGAGGCGAGCCCTGCGAGTGAAGAGCGGGGCACAAGAAGACTTGCGGTCGGCCCCGAGGGCGGGATCATTCCACTGATATCTTGCCTGGCCGCCAGTTGGGGACTTCGCTGCGTGGGTCATATGCGAGGCCCACCCGGTGCAGACTGCAAGACGGCGGAGATGCTGCGCACCTGACTGGGCCCCCGGACCCCATTGCCGATGACTCCGGGGGTGTCTGGCTGCCCCCTGCGGGGCCCCGGAGCTGGCGGACGGCAACGAGATGACCAGAACCAGTAGGGGAGCGCTCCGGCCTGCAGGGCTGCGGCCACCATTTTAGCACCCGCAGCTGCATGAGCCCGTGACTGAGCGGGCATAGCCGTCCACCTGTGGGACTGCCGGAGGAGCGGCCACTGCACCCCTTGCACTCCGCGGCGGTGGCCGCCATTTTGTTTCTCTGTGGCCGCCGGCCTACGGAGGCCCTGCCTGTCGCTGTGCCCCCCCCCCGGTCTTGTGAATGCGGTCGGGGCCCAGTGTTGGTCCCTGAGGGGAGGCGCCTGAACTGAGGTGCAGCGGCGGTTGCTTTGGGGGCCGCGCCGGCGTTGGCCGGCACCTCTACCATCGGCGGCCGCCATCTTGAGCGCTGGGTCCCCTCTGGAGCGACTTTCACGTCCTGCTGGGGATTGGAGCACACCGCCGAGGAAAGGTCTGGTGGTCTCGGGGGCCCGGGACACCTTGGCAGACGCCCTGCTCGCTGTGGGCCCCTGGCGAGGCTGAACGCGGCCCTGCGGGGACGGGTCTGGTGCGGAGCGGCCTTCTCGCCTGATCCACACGTGGAGAGCAGCTACGCGACGCCCTTCTTCATTCAAGCTGACATTATACCAGACCTCAGGGCAACAGAGTCCTTCCGCAGGTGAGGTGTGGGGGTGGGGGGCCCTGTGTGCTGCGACCTAGCTGGAGGTGTCTGCGGGAGCTGGGTCCTGCGCACTGCCCCTGGGGCCCTACCCCTCACCTCCTATATATATACTGGCCTGGCGTTGCCTTGGACCCTCTGGGGGGTGCCCATTGTTGATCGGAGCACTTGGGGGTGCTTGGAGGAGTGGGCCTCTTCTCCCTGTCACTCTTGCCGTGGACTGGCACCGGGCTTCTGGGAGCGGGCCCCCTTGGCCTGGGGTGTGCCCGTCTGTCGTTGGGGTGCCCGGGGGTGACCCCTGACCCGCGCGGGGGATGCTGGACCGGGGGGACGTCCACTGAAAACCCTCCACACGATCTCCCCTCCACTCAGGAGCCCTTATTGATTGGCTACTGCTGCACCACCCCCCATCGCTTTCCCCCCACGCCGAGTGACTCTGACATCGCGGATAACCCACCGCCTTGAACACTGCGATACGGCTTGGGTCCCTAACCTGTGGCTGTCTGTCCTTTGACTGCACGGTGGGAAGGCGCTAGAGGCGGACTGCAACTCGCCATCTGGGGTTCTGCTAGCCTTGGCCGCCTCAGTGGAAATTGCCGGGTGCCTCATCCCCGAGGGAGATGACATGCACTAAGTCGGGGAAGGAGTTGGCGGTGCCCCAGAAGGACAACCCAGTCGCCACCCTTTGGAACAAGCCGGGCTCTGGTGCCTCCGGTGCTATGGCAGTGCCGGTTGGGGATGATTCAGCGCCAGTCATGCAAACCTTCATGGCAGACTTTATGGCGGAGCTCAAATCCGAGATAGGCTCTCTACGATTGGAGGTCCACTCCTGTGTGCGGGAGCTCAGGAAGGAGGTCACTGACCTCGGAGAGAGAGTGGATGGCCTTGAGCGGACAGTAGATGCTCGGACAGAGGACCAGGAGCAGCTCTGGCAGCGCATGGCTACCTTGGAGGAGCAGCACATTGACCTGCAATTGAAGCAGGAGGATTTGGAGAACCGGAGCCGCCGCAACAATCTCCGCCTCCGGGGGATCCCGGTGGGAGTGGAGGGAACAGATATTATGACCTTCGTGGCACAACTTCTGCATGACATCTGGGGCGATGACGACGCCTCCCCGCCGGCCCTTGACCGAGCACATCGAGTCTCGGGTCCCTCTGCTCGAGCGGGCCTTGTCCCGGACATCCTGACCCGGATCCACTTTTTTACAGAGAAAGAAGCGATTCTCAAGGCGGCGCGCTCCAAACCAGACCTTGCCTACAAAGGTACTCCAATACAGCTTTTCCAGGATCTTGCCCCTACAACACTGCGCCGACATAGAGACTTCAAGCCGATAACAGATAAGTTGCAGAGCCTGAACATTCAGTATCAATGGGGCCATCCCTTCGCGCTTTTCTTCCAGTGGGACTCCAAACGTCGGATGGTGCGCTCCCTCCGGGAGGCGGCACAACTCTTGCACATCCCCATCTCCACATCGTCCAGCCCAGCTCGCAATCCTTCTCGCACCCAGGAGCCTGCCAAGCCCTCTTGGTCTCAGGTGCGCCGCCACAAGAGAGCACCACATGCAGGGGAGCAGTCGGCTTCCCAGGCTAAACAGGAAATCATCCAGCACATCCGCTCCATGGAGGAGTCTCGCTCTCCCACTGGCTCTCGGCCCGCCACGCCATGACTGTGTAGCAACGCCTTCCAATGTGCCCTTTCATGATGCTCTGTCCACTACTGCACCCGGAGGGCGCTGACCCATGTTCCTGCCTCACGCCGGACGGTCTCCCGGCTTCTCACCCTGATGGCGGGCGGCCCGGGTCGCCCTCCTTTGCCCTCACGCCTGGAGCTTGGAAGATACCCCCCCCTGCTCCTAGGAGAGTGAGTTCTCCGGGATGATCTACGCCCTAGGGCCGCGATTATCCTTGGACTGGAACAGGACATTGTGGCCCAGTTGGCCACTGTTGTATTTTATACTGACCGTTACACTTCTCTCATCCCTATGTCCCTGTTTTCTGCCTCTTCCTTTCTACCTCTCCCATCTGTCTTCTCTTCTTCTTGGTGGTAGACAGGGCGGCCTCTTGTGGTCCCCCTTATGCTTCTGGGGGGGTCTGTGGTTCTCTGGCCTGTCTTCCTCATGCTCCTGCCGTGTCCCGCCCCCTCCTGAGGCATCGTCGCCGGTGCTACTGCTTGCATCCACCTCCCCCTGGACATGACTGCTAGCCCTGCCTTGAAACTTCTCTCCCTCAATGTTAAAGGGCTTAACTCACCAAACAAACGGCAACAGATATGGCGCTACCTGCTGCAGCAACAACCTGATATTATCCTCCTCCAGGAGACACATCTGCTGAAAGCTGATGTTTCCCGAATGGCCCATCCCCGCTACCCCCTCCAATTTTGGGCGTCCGCCCCATCTAAAACGGCTGGCGTAGCTATACTCTGTGGCTCTGGTGTAAGGCAGGGGGACTCGAAAGTTATCCGTAGCTATGATGGCCGCTTTCTTAAAGTGGAGGTCCGGATGGGGCACCGATCCCTCACCCTTTGCAATATATATGCGCCCAACCAGGCGCAAGATCCCTATCTTTGCGCCTTCCTGTGGGAACACGTGCCGCAGCCGAACCCTTCTCTTATCATTGGAGGCGACTTCAACCTGGTGTGGGACGCTGACCTTGATCGCAGCGCTGGGTCTTTCCATGGGGCGGGGGCCATGTCTTCTGCCTTGAAGAATCAGTTGACGGACCTCACTCTGTTGGACTCTTGGCGATATCACTCTCCAGATGCGCGGGGCTACTCATACTACTCGCATGTACATCGCTCGTACTCGCGGATTGACCACGTTTTTATCTCACATGCCCTGATAGGCGAGACGGTGTCTGCCTCAATGTCTGACATCTCGATCTCCGACCACGCCCATGTCGAGCTCCTCCTCCGTCACTGTTCTACACGCGCTCCTCGCCCACCACGCTGGCGCTTTCCCCCTCAAGTGCTTCGTGACCAGGCAGATGTGGCCGAAATCAGAACGGCCATAGACGATTACTTTGCGCTCAATGATCTTCCGGAGACTCCCTTTCCTGTAGTGTGGGACGCCTTTAAGGCTTCTATCCGCGGACGCGTCACGTCCATAGCGATTGCACGGGCACGGGAGGCGCGTCTCTTTGAGGACAATTTTACTAGGGAGCTCACGGCTCTTGAAAAACTCGATCAGGAACGCCCTTCCCTAGCCCATAAAAGGCGTCTGGCCCTTCTTCGCGGCCAACTGTGAGCCCATAGAACCAACAAAGCCGAACGGACCCTGCTGACGTTAAAGCAGCGCTACTATGAGGGGGGGACAAGGTGGGCATGGTCCTAGCTAGGCGCCTGCGGGCGCGCGCAGCTAAGGCCCACATAGCCCATATTCGCACCAACGATGGCACAAGTGCAGTCACGGAAGCGTCCAAATGCGAGGCTTTCCAAGCGTATTATTCTACTCTCTATGCTCCAGCACAGTCCTCTCCTCCCCAGATGCAAGCTCTGCTGGATGCTTGCCTTTGGACCCCGCTCAGCCAATATCATGCTAGTCAAATGGACGAGCCGATTACGCGAGAGGAGCTCGCAGGGGCCCTAAAGGACCTTCCCCTCGGAAAGACTCCGGGGCCGGATGGCCTTCCTCTCTCCTTTTATCGCATGTTTATGCCGCAGCTCAGGGCACACCTTCTTCACCTTTTTAACTCTTTCGCCACCAATGAGGGGCCGTCCCAGTCCATGGGGCTGGCCGAGATTGCCTTGATCCCTAAGTCAGGTAAGGACCCTGTCCTTTGCTCGTCCTACCGACCTATAGCTCTTCTGAATACGGACCTTAAGCTCTACACCAAAATACTGGCTAAACGGCTCGAGCCCCACCTGCCTGGCCTTATTAAACCGGATCAGGTCAGTTTCATACGCCACTGTCAAGGCGCAGATAACGTGTGTCGCATCGCGCACTTGGTGGGCAAAGCTCGCCACTGGAATATCCCTGCGTGTCTCCTCTCGCTCGATGCGGAGAAGGCGTTCGACCGGGTGGACTGGACCTTCCTCAGGGCAGTATTGCAGAAAATCGGGCTCGGCCCTGTGATGATAGCCCGGATCATGGCCCCTTACCTCTCCCCGATGGCCCAGGTGCGGGTCAATGGCCAACTTTCTGCCCCCTTTTCAATTCACAGAGGCACTCGGCAGGGGTGTCCCCTTTCACCCTTACTCTTTGCCCTCGTGGTGGAGCCCCTCGCCATCCTGATCCGCCAAGCCCCTGATATTCATGGCATTCCTCTTGGAGGCCAATCCCACAAGGTAGCTCTCTTTGCAGACGATCTCCTTCTCACGGTATCACAGCCGCACATCTCGCTCCCGGCCCTCCTGACTCTCCTCCAGTCCTTTGAGTCGGCCTCTGGTCTTAAAATTAACCACGAGAAATCTTGGGCTCTTAACATCACGATCCCTCGGGATGAAATCCCCTTACTGCAGTCGCTCGTCCCTTATCAGTGGGCCTCTCACTCTATCCGCTACCTCGGGCTTTGGTTAACGCCGAATCTTACCTCTTGGTCCCAGGTCAATTGGCAGGAATGTCGTAAGGCGGTTCTTGAGGACCTACGGGCCTGGAAACCTCTCACTCTCTCTTGGCTGGGCCGCATGCATGCAATAAAGATGTCGGTACTCCCTAAGATCTTGTACCTCTTTCAGTCTCTTCCAACCCCCATCCCACATCATCAGATCAGAAGTCTCCAACGCGATCTCACCAAGTTCATCTGGGGGGGTCGACGGCCGCGCTTCTCCAATAAAGTCCTCATGTCGCCTCGAGATAGGGGTGGTCTGGCCTGCCCCAACTTCTTGGAGTATTACTGGGCCTCTCATCTTTATATCGGAGTGGATGGCGTGGGAGAGTGAAAAGATATGGTTCCATATGGATAGGGCAGTGACTGGACGGTCTATATGGGACCTCCCTTGGCTACCCCGAGCCTCAAGATCGCGCAGTGCGTATGTGGCCCTCCCTACTAGGATGGTGCTTGACATTTGGGATAGAGTGGCCATTTCCAAGGGCCTCACTACCTTTCCCTCCCCCCATACTCCTATTGCTGGGAATCTACATTTTCCACCAGCTGTGCGCCCTAAGGTATTTATAGATTGGCTCGAGGGTGGGTGCCGGACAATTAGAGATCTCTTTTCGGGGACGAGTTCAAAACTTTTGCTCAGTGCAAGGCAGATTTCCAGCTCTCAGAGGGGCCAGATTACAATATCTCCAACTTCGACATTGGATACACACGCCCTCCCTGGCACAGGCGGCCACCCGGGCGCTCACGCCTTTGAGCGACTAGTGCGTGCTTTCGATAACTCCAAAGGACTCATCTCCCGCACTTATCATGTCCTACAGCACCCCCACTTTCCCCTCCCCACAACTACCAACGTCGTTGGCAGGAGGACACCTCTTTGGACATTGCCCCTGCGCAGTGGGATCGCTTGTGGCGGGATATTCCGAAAGTGTACCGCTGTATTTCCCAGAGGGAAACCGCATACAAGATCATGACCCAATGGTACTATACGCCTCTCAGACTTCACAAAATGTTCCCTGCGACCTCTCCCCTTTGCTGGCGGTGTTCGAGCTCCCCGGGCGACTTCCTTCATATTTGGTGGTCCTGCTCACTCCTGACCACCTACTGGAAAGAGATCCTCAGCCACATTAAGGTGGTGATTGGTTTCCCCCTGCCTGCGACTCCAGCCACAGCTATCTTGGGTCTCAAGCCTGCCAACCTGCGCGCGCTCACACGCAACGACTGGCACATCTCACTTCACATGCTAGGCGCAGCCAAACAGCTCATTGCCCTATATTGGAAAAAGGCGACAGCTCCCCCGGTCAGTGTTTGGTTCACGCGTCTATGGCACACTACCACCATGGAATTGCTTACTGCACGCTTGCAATTTCGTGACTCTCACTACACTAAACTGTGGCAGCCGCTTGTTGCTCACCTCTGTAGACTGGAACACGCCCATCTACAACCTCCGAAACTCCGAGCCCTGCGCCTATATGATGACGCAGTCTATCCCCCTGACACAGAATAGATTCCTTGCACCTCTCACCTGCTTCGGCCTGGGGTTTTGAGTAACCATTCCACCGGGCAAGCACACTGCTGCGCCCCTATTGCGCTTTCCCGTCACCTCCTTTGCCTGCAGTCATGTCCATTGGTCCGCTACATATGCCCACTTGCTTCCTTCTCTCCTCGCCCACCACCTTTTTCTCTTTCTCTCTTTCTCCTTATCCCTGTCTGTTGTTACCCTCACTTGACCCGCCACTTGCCTTCCCCACAGGTGGGGTTTAAATACGTGCTTGATGTCCTCCACTGCTGGCTCGTTAGGGGCCGGAGGTGACTGGCAGCATATCCTCATGTCATGTCGCCTTATGGGGCGGGTCAAGGTTGCTCTTCAATAGTTGGCTATTGGTATATGGCCGGCCTGCTAAGGAGGCGTAAGCGATATGCTGAGTCTATGGGCGGTACCCTGCTGCTTCCTGTGATGATGACTCACGTGGTCACCCAGCCCGATGGTCCTCATTGTGACACCTCCACTCTCTCCCCCCGTTCAAGGCCGCTCTCACTTGCTCATCTCCTCACCCTGCTTCTTTCCTCGGGGACTCTCGACCCCCCCCCTCTTTTTTCCTTCCTTTATTCTTCTGTATACCTTTTATACTTGAAGTTGACTTGTTCTCAGTTGACCCCATTCCCTAAAGGAGCTTTCATGTGACGCCTAACGTATAAGATTGTTTAAGGATGCGGCCGGCCCTATTTGGGTTGTAGGCGACTTGCTATGTATCACACCGCTGAAGCAAAATTTTATAATGATTCTCTTATGCTTCCTGAACGATTGCTCAATGACGCGGCCGGCCCCTCATGTGGTTGTAGGCGGCTTGCCGTGTATATGTTATGCCTCCTATTGCTTTCTTATTAAAAAAAAGAGTTGAACCAAAAAAGTGTAGCCTCTACCCTCAGCCATAAGAATGAGGTGCGACACATGGATAGCATCAGGAGTGACACACATAGTGGTACAAATGTTGTATGTCTGTAGTTTAGTGTGAGTATGGTATACAAATGCTTACACAGTATCAGCGCTCAAATTTTTTATTTATATACAGCTGTACAATGTTCAATTTATCACATTTTTCCTTTGACTTATGGAAATCATTAATCTGTAAAGAAATTATTGATGATATGGTCCCTCCGCCTTATTGCTGCAACTGATGCTCTAGGTTTCTCTCCATCATCCGGCATTTCCTCATCCCCAATGTCATCTGGCCACGGCACATTGGTCCTGACACATATATTATACAAGATATTGAGAAACATTTTCCCTACCACCTACTGGCCGGGACGTTAGTATAACGGGCACAGAGGTTTACCGTTATTTTTTGCATCGAGGCAGCCCTGAGGAAGTTGTGGGTACACTCCCGGATGACGAAACACGTTTTGGCTGGAACAATCAAAAGAAGAAAATAAAATCACAAGAATCTGAATAGTATTGTGAATACTTTTGTTGCAATTAGCAATAGGATAACTGATATATGTGTGCTCGGGCTTGCTCTTATTTGTAAGGTAGCTCCGCAGGGGTCATAAATGGGGGATTGGGTGGTTCCCCCACCCTTGAGTACCATAATAACTGTCAATAAATTGAGATAATACTGCCAAGAGTGAGCGCCAACACCACACGGGGCCCTATCACCCAATACAGAGTTTGCTTATATCTTCATCCCTCTTGCCCATGGGATTGACTTGTGATATACAGATTTCACAATGGGATAGTCTTGCTTCAGCAATGCTTTTTAGCCTCATTGTATTTCTTTCTTCATATGTGAGGGTCTTTGCCACAATTACATGCGCACATAGGGGCATATTTACAAGTTCTTAGTGATGTTGTGTTTTCACGATAGGGGCTTTGTCTTATTTACAAGGCAGCATTAAGCCTCTTAACGTGGCTTAACGCTGCCTTGTAAATAAGGCCCCCTTTCACGCTATGCTTAGCGTGAAAGGGGGGGCAGTGGGTGTTGCGGTGGGCATTCCACCGCAACACCCATTGATTTTGACGTTGCCCCCTAATTAAAAGGGCAGCGTCAATAGGTGGCAGCGCCAAAATTAGGACCACGAAAAACCTGGTCTTAACTTGGCGAAACGAGGAGAAATAAAGCATTTCTACTCGTTTTTGCTTTTTCCATGTGGGCCACCTCATGCAGCACACATGGAAAAAGCAAAATGCCTTGGATTGTTTATGTGTAGGAAGGTGTCCCTTTCTGCACATAAATAATCCTTAAATAAAATGCCATTTTGTAACTTCCATGTGTGCTGCATTAAGCAGCACACATAGAAGTGACAAAATGGCATTTCAGGATTGTTTATGTGCAGGAAGGGACACCTTCCTACACATAAACAATCCTCCCCTCCACGCAGACACCCTTGCACTATGGTACTCTGCTAAGTGTAGCGCCAGCGCAGGGGGAAACGCAAGGCTGCACCATATTCTCGTATATATAGTGCAGCCTTGCGTTTCTGAAGTGGCGGAGTGAGGTGTTAAGTAAGGGTGGGCGTAGTTCGCGAAGTAATGCTTCGCGAAGCTACGCAAAGTGCAGTTCGCGCTACGCAAGCTTCGCGTAGCACTACGCGAACTGCGTAGCGCACTGTTCGCAATGATTGCACAGTGCCGGATGCTTGTCCGCACTGTGCAATCATTGAAAACGGCAACTTGCACAGTGCGAGCTGTCTTTTACTGCCGCTCGAGTAGATTTTTACTCGAGCGGCAGCTTTCTCAACGCGGACTGGTAGTTTCTCATCGCGAGCGGTCGCAAGCATACGCGACCACTCGCAATGAGAAACCTGACCTCCCGCGTTGAGAATCTCGCCGGAGGTTTATTTTCCACGCTCGCGATCGGCAACTTGATGTTGCTGATCGCGAACGAGGAAAAAGTCTCGCCGGGATGTCATTTTGCTTGCTCGCGGTCGCCAACTTGACGTTGAGGACCGCGAGCAAGCAAAAAATGACCGCGGCACTACGCTACGCTACGCGTGTTCGCACTGTGCTACGTGCAATTCGCGTTGTGCGAAGTAGCGCAAACTTCGCAAACTACGCGAGCGTAGCGTAGCACTTCGCCCAGGGTTAGTGTTAAGCCATGACCGCTAGCGCCTCACTCCGCCACTTCAGTTGTAAATATCCCCCATAGATCCTCATGTAGCTTTTGCACCACTGGACATCAATAATTGTGGAAAGGCTGAGCTAACCTGCATCCACATTGACCTGATGGACTGTGCATTTCATTTTACATACAGCACATCCATGGTTTTTATACATTCACCTACTCACATAATTGTGTCTAAACTGAAGCTAATGAGACCTAGCAGCAGTTTTGAAAAATTAGCGGCGTTTAGGAAAATCCTTGTACATATGGTGGTATCAGTTTTACCGGTGTTTCTCTGAGGGAACGCCTACCTTGCATATCATTTTCGGTAAATGTTGCTAGCCGAACTGCCGTTGAAAAAAATCAGCGCTAGCAGTAGAAAAGTGACACTAGAGGCTCTAGCATCACTTTGTAAATATGGCGCTAAAAAGAAATGCCACAGTGTCAGAAAAATGACACTGCTGCAGCATTAAATCCTTGTAAATATGCCCCTAAGTCCCTTATCATTTTCATATTTTATAGCTGGCCCTGTTTTTGGTGGGATATCTGTAAGTTTGAAATTATATAATAGGAACCAATCTGCTATAGGCAGTGTGAAATTTCTGAAAACTGTACTTTGTGACATTGCGCTCTTCCCTTGATTTCATGTGTGTTCAGAGGTGAAGTATTCAATGGTCTAGCGCGTATTTAAAAAGAAAGCTACGCTGCAGGTGAGTCATCACAACACTGACTCTTCACAGGTACACAGGAAAGCGTCTGCTAAAGTGAGACTGATGTAAATGTTGCTTTCAAAGTGAGAGCACGAGTTAATATGTTTTCGCACTTTGAGCACATGATTTCTTAGTTTGCTAAAACCTTTGATAAAGAGTGAGAGAGTGTTCATTTTACTGCAAACTCTGCAGTGTTTTTTTTTCTTAAAACATTGAAATACATTGGAGATGAAAGTAAGAGAATGCATGTCAAACAAGAGCCAGGGTGGACAAGTGGACGTGTCATGTGTGACGCCTTTAAGGTAGTTCTCGCTTAGTGATCAACAGCAGCACATTGCATGCTGGTTCTGAGCCCTCACATTTAATGTTAAAAGTCAAATTACAAGTTCTATATTATGCTGCAAGACTTGCTGAAAGTATTCCATTTGATGACATATGGCCACTTGGTAGCTATGACCATCTTTAAAAGGACACATTATAGTACATGGGATTTCAAGGCACATATCCAAGCAAAAGTGCTCTCCCAAAAGGACACTCAATACACGAAGCATGGAAAAAGAGAATGTCAGAGACACAGAGAGATTCAATGCATTTATTTTTAATTCTTAAAATATATTTATCAAATGGATGCTGTCAATCAAAGCGATCATATCCAACAACATGCGTGTATGTTCCAAAAAGCATGCTGGCCTCTTTTTTAAATAGTACTTGCATGCTAGCATGCCCAATTCATGACTGATTGAAGTATAAAGGGCAGTGACATCAAGCGTGATCATAATATATGAATCATTCCATGTGAGACCATTGATTTTTGTAAGGAAATCGCCACTGTCCTTACAATACGAAGGAAGTGATGTAACAAAAGGGAAGAGAAAATAATTTATATAAATGGCTGTATTCTCTAGAAAACTTTCATTCGAGGAAACAATAGGTCTACCTGGGGGGTTAAATAATCTTTTATGGACCTTTGGCAAAAGGTAAAAGGAGGGCATCCTTGGATGATCTGATCGTAAAAAGTTAAACTCATCCTGGTCCAAAATAGAGGCGTCATACCACACCTTTAACTGGATTTGGAATTTCTTGACTCAATCACGATATTCATCTAGTGTTATAACTTGGTAACATTACCCATCCTGTAATTGCCTCATAGCTTCCTGATTATATTGCACTGGGTCCATTATTACTACATTCCCCCCCTTGTCACTGTTTTTAATCACAATGGAGGTATCCTCTTTCAAAGTTTTCAATCCTTTTCTCAATTCAGGTGTTATAGTGTCATTAAATCCTACGCTTTTATTTCTCAATTCAACCAGCTCATGTACCACTAGTTCATTGAAACAATCTAGATTGTCGTGGGCTGTGATGGGGATGGAGCGGGATTTGGGTTTAAAGTCACTCATGCTAGCCGATCTGGTATCGATTCCCAAGTTTGACATCAAATGTTCCATGTCAACATTGGGATCCAAGCCCTCACTTTCTCTGTGCAGTATTTCTAATGCTAGCAGCCCCTCAGCTTCACCAATCGCCAAATTACATGTTGGTATTTTTAGTAGAGACGACAGACTTGTTTTTCAATTTGTGAATTTTGTTTAATTTTAACTTCCTTACAAACAGAAACAGATCGATTCTGGCTTGCGCATAGTCAAATCCCGAAGCGGGACAGAAGGAAAGGCCAAAGTGCAATAGAGTTGTTTCTTCCTGTGTTAATTCCCTCTGTGAGCGATTAAGCACAGTTAAAGTATCCTCTATGTTTTCTTCTTCTGGCGCAGGTTCCGTTTGCCTTGCGCCCCTTCCCCATTTACTTGTCGGATCTGACGTCTTTGCTTTCGCCTCTTCCTCTTCCTCATCCTCTCCCCCTTCCCCTTCCTCAGGGAGCCGTTGGAGCTAGGACCAACATCCACACCCACAGACCGGGCAAGAAATCTAGGGACCATCCTAGACTAGACTTACATGACTGCTCAAGTCAATGCAGTGTACACCTCCTGCTTCCACATCCTACGCATGCTGCAAAAGATCTTCAAATGGTTGCCTCAGAACACCAAATGGACTGTCATACAAGCACTCATTGAAAACACAAGGAGATGATGGACGGAGCGCTGAAACTTTTCAGACACTCATCCCCAGTCAAGACTGATTTGCATATAGCTGTGTCTGAACTGGGGTGGCGAAGTGAGCTATTGGTTTCAAGCTAGCCTGGCTGATGAGGGCTGTTAGCCCGAAACCGGTCCCAGTATGCTTGTTTCCGGTCCAGGGAAGACATGGCTTGGCAGTTCGGGCTGGACTGTTCCCATGAGGCACAGGGTCAAGACTGATTTGCATATAGCTGTGTCTGAACTGGGGTGACGAAGTGAGCTAAAGAATGATGATGGATTCAACCCAGATCTGTGACTGGGGGTGAGTGTCTGAAAAGTTTCAGTGCTCCGTCCATCATCTCTTTGTGTTTGCTATACAAGCACTCATTACCAGCACGCTGGACTATGCAACACTCTCTATGCCAGAATCTCCAAACAACTCCTACACAAACATAACACCACCACAAGACTCATACTCGACCTCCCATGCCAAAACCACATCACACCACACCTCAGGAAGCTTAATTGGCTGCCCATTCACACGTGCAGTTGATTCAAACTTCTCATGCACACATACACAGCCCTACACAATACATGACCAGAATACCTGAACAGCTGCATACAATTTTACCAATCCACCAGAGACATACGCTCTGCCTCTCTCACTTTCACACACTCCCCTCATTCGCAAAAGCAAAACTGGATGTTGCTCATTCTCCTACATTGCACCCAAGACATGGAATAACTCCCCTTAACACATCAGAGCCTCCTCCTCACTTCTTGAGTTCCATAAGAAGCTGAAGACCTGGCTTTTTTTAAAAGCACCTTTGGGACCACACACCTATACACCTGCCCAAGCACCTGGATAACCTCTAGAGTGACTTGTGCACTCTACAAATCAACATAACATACCAGACTGTATTGGTGGCAGTGACATTACCATGCACACGTACTTCTCATGAATACGACTTAGGCCAGGCTGCTTGGTTAGTCTGAAGCTGCCTGCAGGTGACACTCCATGCATGATGAGAGATGAGCCTTCACTGAATAGATTGCAGGTACCTTACTTGGAGCTTTTCTACATACCACATAGGCCACTACTAAGCAGAAGACTCCAAGACAACAGGTAAAGGGTGAGGTAATGCTCCATTTGTTGCAGCTGGCAGGTTTTTAAGCATATAATCCTTTCAGGCTGGTGTCACAAAAAGCCTTCCGGTGTCCACATGGTGCCACACCCCGCCCATATCATCTCCTGGCTACAAAGTAATGATGACTCATCCTTCCAGTCACCAGAGCCTAACTTCTTGTGCTGTTGAGTGTTGTTGTACGTCATCTGCCATGTCATCATTAGAAATCATGAGGGCTTGAATGACGTCCTGTTAGCAATTGCACCAATTTCAGTTATGGGACTCACACTGTCCCTACCAACACCCAACTCCAACTGTGTAAGACTCGTTCTCCAGGTCAACTGACTTTGAAAATTGTTGCTGGGTATTCCACCACATAGAACTCCTTGTAGATACAGTCTTTGTACTCAGCAGTTCTTGGACGAGTCCCCTCTGCAGAGTTTAAGTGGAGGTTAGGACAGATCTCCTGGTATTTTGTCCAGCTCAAAAAGCAGAGATTCTTTCTTCTATCATCAAATCATAGATTTGTATGCTTAAGTTTTGGTAGGAGGGGGTTAACATTTTTAATTAGAACAATCATCATTTTAGATAGTTCTTCAATGTCAAGTTTTGCAGAAAAAGTATTTGAAAAAACATTCATGTGACAGGATTACTTTACAAAAGACGTCTCATTGGGTAAAAAAAATGTGTAAATCAGAAAATATAAGGAGACATGAGTTTGGATTGGTAGACATAGGGATAAAGGTGGGGGAAGAGGGGGTGAAATCTGCTACAGCACTGGATTCAGAAGCTTAGCCCATGGTTACTTGGTTGAGGAGACAAGTGCACCACCATGCCAACTTTAACACCATCTGTGGTAGGTGATGAAATGAAGATGTGCAACAGACTTCTTTTAAGACCAGAAAATTCCATCTTGATACAGCCCAATGATTTATTGGTCAAAGAATTAACCTGACTATTCTTCACAGGGTAGCAATTTTCTGTGTTTGTTGACTACGGTTTCTTATATTTTTCACTTATTTTGCTCACGGAAGGATGACAGTTTTCTGCTTTACAAAGTACCTTAAAACAGAATGTTCTGCCCATTGCTGCATTGTTTTGCATTGAGCTTTAATATGGCCTCAGATGCATTAAAAAATGAAAGGTGGTCGATAGGCTACTAAACAAAAAATACATACATTTCCAAAAACATATTTCATTATGCTGTAATTGTGCCCAGCTGACTACCCTTCTTATTTCACATTATGAAGCCTTTCACATGCTTCCAGCTACCCTAAGTATACTTACTGACCCAGCTGAAAGTCAATGAAGCCTAGTCACAGGCTTCTCAACACCTAGCTGTCAAAACAAGTGACCTTTTCAGCACAGGTTCAGAGGCCATGTACAGAGCTGCTTAGACTGGGCTTTTGCTTTTCAGGATCATATGGTCATGGTCACGAGCTCCTTTTAATGCTTTGATGAAGGCCATGATGAGAGACAGGCTTTGTTACGAGGAAGGTAGCTCCACTCCCTACAAGAGAAAAATTCTGCTTCAATATTTTCTGTCTAATCTAAGGTGTTTCTCCATCCGTTTAGGTCTGGCTACAGACAGCACTAGATGTCGAAGGACCACATGCTAGAACATATGTGCTCGCAAACATTTTCGTGAGGGGCCGAAAAGTTTGGTCTTTGATGTGACAGAGGGCAGCACTGTTGCCAGCAGGGTGGTGGTGGAATGTAAAGTGAGTGCAGGGGAAGCAACGCATGTACATCTCATTAAGAATAGGGGGAGGAGCACTCAATTACTACCAAATTTCCAAAAGAATATTACAATCACAAAAAGTTCAATCACATAGGTTACAATACCCGCAATAGGTCAGAAATCTTACTTGTAGGATATATTTAACATACAGACCAAAAGCCTCATAAGCTGTGTCAATTCTTAGTATTCATTCTTTATTTCTTGTTTCCATAGAGAAAAAACGAACATGGGCACAGACAACACATTTCGTCCCTTAACATAGGGACTTCTTCAGGGCACAAAAGTTTGAAGGCAGTACATGAGCCCATTAGTCCATAGCTAGCACACACAGAGTCCGTAATACTGATCATTAAAAATTCCAAAACATTTGTATCTATGGGCAAAACATGATAGCCTCCATGCGCACCAACATCAAAACTTCTCCAGAGGCATTCCAGATACCATGATTCAGGGAGCACTCATAAGTGCACTTATCTCCGGACGTTATAAACCAGCAGACAGCAAGTGTGTCATCGCATGTATCAGAGAACAAATCTAGTGGCTGAACTGAATTGCACAATGTCGAACCAGAAAACCTGATACCCAGCTTTCCCCACTTGACCAAATTGTGTGATCCTGGGCAAACATCTTATTTTCCTCCTTTTTTGTCATTATCACATATAAGAGGACCTCGAAATACATGACTTGACGATTTACATGACTTCAGGATGTGTGTTGTACAAAACCTTCTCCTGTGTTTGTATTTAATCCTTATTGGCACTGTTGTCATGGTTGAGGGGGAAGCATGAACGTTTCTAAATTCATATTTGAAAACTATCACTTTTAAAAATATACTTCTGAATGCACTACCATAATCTGATTTACTAAGGTGAAACGGTTTTAAAGAGACTATCATATTCTTACACGTTTACTTTCTTTAAAAATGAAGGTGTTCCTAATGTTCAGGGGTGCAGAACATCATGGTTACTTCCTTTCTTTAACTACAATTAACCTTTAAATAAATGCTTGCTGTTTATTTAAAAACTTTTTTAATGTCAGTGCTGAGTCAAGTAAACAGCATCCCAGTGCTGCTGTTGCCCAGGGGACCGTATGTAAAGGTCAGGAGGCCTGCATGCGGCCCCCGGGCTGTACTTGAGCATCACAGCTAGAACAACAAATCAAAGCTACAGCATGTCTGGCAGTTCTCAAGTCAGCACAACATGCAACTGTTCTAGTTTGTTTAGCATATCTTGTTTAGCATGACAAACAGCATGCACCATACAGAAAGTAGCTTTGGGGCAGCCCCTATGTACCACTTCCTTATTTGTGGAGAGTACCATTACGTAATTGACTCTTTGGGTTATCCATTATGATTTGAAATTACCAAAGGCATTTGGAATGTGTTTACTTTCTGCATTCCCAGTCTCCTTAGATGACAGTTCAACAAAGTAGTTACTATCCAGGATGTCTGTGAGCACATTTGTTCTTCTCATTCATTGTCTCTTCACCTGTACACGAACACACATACTGATATAATTCACTGGCAAATATAAACAGTGTCCATGTTTAGTAGCCGGCTGCTCACACACGCTGATACAGTTGCTGTTTACAAATCTAGTGGCAGAAGCACAAAGCTGTCAAGCAAGCAGAGTCTGCTTTGTGACCATTTGCCTGCTCTAAATGAGTGTTTCAGATTTAAAACGTAATATTGTTGAAGTCCATACCCATTCCCCGAATGTGTGGGTTCAGAAAAAATATCTATGGCTGATTGGGTTTTTGACTATTAGATCGGCTTACAGGATACCTCGATCAGGCCAATATCATCTCTGACCTGCAGTATGGTTTTAGGCAGGGGAAAGGGACCTTGGACCAGTGCCTAAACCTCCATCTAGTTATTGGAAAGTACACCATTGCCAAGAGAGGTACCTTACATCTGGCCTTCATGGACCTAACCTCAGCTTTTGACTATGTCACCAGGTCTAAGCTGTGGTTAGTGTTACGTGATCTAGGGATAGATGCAGAGTTAGTGTCCTTTCTGCACACTGCCCATGAAAACACCACATCAGCAGTAAGGTACAACACAGATGGTAGTTTGACTAATTCCTGGGAAGTATAAAGGGGGGTCAAGCAGGGGTGCATTCTGGCACCTCTGCTGTTCACACTTTACATTAATAGACTGGGTGAAACCCTAACAGCTTGTTGTGAAGACAACCCCAGAGCGGGCTCCAAAATGATACCTGCACTTCTGTATGCAGATGATGCAGTTCTGCTGGCCAGAACTGCATTGGGCCTACAACGTCTTTTAAACTGTTTTATAAATTTTATGGAGTCATTAGATCTAACTACGAACTATAAGAAATCGCACAGTATGACTATAGGTTCAGGAAAGGCGGCAAAGGTCAAATTTTATTGCAAAGGGGCATAACTGACTAAGGTGCCCACGTTTCCTTATCTAGGGGTAGTTTTTGATGAAAAAGGATCCTGGGGTCCGCAAATCTTACTTAAAAGGAACACCCTGGCCAGAGCCGCGGGGGCTACTTTGAATTTTGCAAAAAGATTGGGGTCTAAACCACTCCCTGCTCTATTAAAGATCTACAATGCAAAATGCATCCCGAAGGCTATGTATGGGAGTGACATTTGGGGGTATAAGGATGCGAAGGGGATCCAGGTAGCTGAGAATAATTATATGCGGAAACTCCTTGCGGTCCCCATCGCAACACCTGTTTTTAACGTGCATGAAGAACTGGGAGCTGGATATATCTCAGACGAGATTGCGGTTGCACCGTTGCTGCGCTGGCTCAGAACTTGGGCGTCCCCAGCACCAAATCTGGGCCAGCTCATAATAGGTGACTGCTCTAGTCTGGATGGGGCCTTGCGCATCCCCTGGTTGAACTACATAAAAGAACAGACCGGATGGCTTGGCCGCCCGGATCTGTTCCTGAACCCTGGGGTACTGAGCAAAACTGCTATCAGAGCTTTTAAAAAGCAGTTTTTGGACAAGCGGCAGATGCTTAGGGAGGAGGTGGAAGTAGTAAAACCGTCTGTGAGGAGTTTTGTTATATTGAGTATGGGCCCACAGATGCAGCCTCATTTAACTTATGTTAACAAAGCATATCACCGCTTTGTATTGACTAGATTTCGCCTGAATCTGGCCCCTTGGCTCTTGGCGTTTCCCCTAGGCTAACCGAAGCCTGGTTCGCTCAAACCCTGTCACTGCGACAATTTTTCAGACCAGGATACATTACATTTTATGTTTTTCTGCACTTTTTACGACCCTAAGTGCAGGTCTCACATTTTACCACTGTTTAAAGACCGACAGTTTGCTCAAGTGAGGCCCGCTTTGACCTATCTTCAAATGCTATCTTCTCCCACAGTTTGTTTGGGGGTTGCAAGCTTTTTAATAGCGGCCATCAGATACAGGAAAAGCTTGCCGGCTCTAGAGTCAGTGTGCTCGGTTATTTAATGTGTACTTCACGAGACAGATCCAATATACTTTGGTCATTTATTTATTGCTTGTTTGTACCTTATATTGCTGCTCTGTTTGTATACCTATAGATGTTTGATGAATTTGTAAATTGGGATACCTTTTTATCTGCTCTGCATATAGCATTTTAGAATATAATTTTTTTAATGTTTTTTAAGGTTTTATGTACCAATGTTTTGCAATGAACTGTGCTTTTATGACTCTTAGCTGTCGAATAAAGTATCTTTGACTTGACTTGAAACTTGACTATTAAATGATCTGGAATAGACTGTGTCCTGCTCATTTAGTACTCAAAATCCCAACAGCACCTGCCCTATGATTTTTAAGCAGAGGCCATTATTTCCTGACATCCAGCAGTGAGTTTGCCCCAGTAGACCTAGTGCTCCCATAAACATACTGTGGTGAGTTGAAAAAATTCTTGCTGTTAAGCAGTGGTCTAAATCGGAGAGTGTACTGAGAGAAATGGACGCTGAGAGGCCTCAGATTGTGTCAGTGTTCTGCATTAGTCCACACTCATTGAGATCATGTGAAGACAGGAGGCCAGTCTGACCTGGATGATGTAGCTTGATGCTGCTGGCAACAGATGGGCAGTCAGTGTTGACAGCCACCTGCCATTAGAGCGAGGTAGTATGTGATAGTATATGCCTCATCTACAATCTACAAATGCATCTTTATTATTTGTTCTTGTGTAGTACTGCATACAATAACGGTTCAATGCCATGTGGTTGACTACAACTCTCCATACCTGGTTCACATTGGAAAAATGTGCTTCAAGAGCACCAGCTTTGTAAGCACCGTGCCTCCCCTGACTTCACATTATTTTTCTTTCCTCATTTTATAGACATGAATGTCCTCAGCCATTGCAGCGGGGGTGTAACTCAGATCCCCTAAAGCCCCTGTAGCATGGGGGGCGCTTTCCAGGGCCCCCCAACCCTTCAAGGGGGCACCTTTTAGCCAAAGGCCAATCAATCTCTGCAGGGCCGGTTCTAGTATTTTGGGTCCCTGAGCAGAAAGAGAATATGCGAGGCCCCTTTAATTTGCAAATGACGGGCAAAAAGGGAATATGCGAGGCCCCTCTAATTTGCATAGGACGTGACACATTCAGGGCTGCTTGCACCTCAATAGATGCCCCTTCTCCTGAAGCTGATTTTTGCAGACCCCTCCTGGGCTGCAGCCTCTCCTTCTCAGCCACCTACAAGCACCTCTTAACAGCTCATAAAAGGCTGAAGGTGTGAGAGTTGCTTATCACTGGAAAGGGTTAATACTGCTAGAGAGCTAAACAGCAGGACAATAGTTATTCCGGGGTGGCTCTGTGTGTGTGTGGGGAAGCCTTATTGCAGAAAAAACCTGCAGAATATGTCTCCTTACAACTGGGACTGCTCCCTCCCACCTTTCTCTGGGGTTACCCTTGCTGCACCATAGCATCAAGGCCAGGGGAGTGGGTCCCCTTCTGTGGGCTCACTAGCAAGGTTGCACCTTTCGTGCTGTGACCTGGCTGTGTTGCACTGATGCGGGGCTCCAGTTCAGGTCCCTATGCAGCTGCCCAAAATGCCCAAGCCAAGCGCCGGCCCTGAATATCTGTGAGATATGGGTGATTCCAGGACCCCTCATATATATATGTGTGTAGAAAGCAAACCTCACATATCACTGAGGCAAGAAAAGTCCACACACAGTCCTACAGTTTCGGGTGAAATTTATTCTGCAACGCGTTTCAACCTAAACAGGTCTTTGTCACTGCCTGTTTAGGTTGAAATGCATTGCCGAATATATTTCACCTGAAACTGAAGTTCTGTGTGCCGACTTTTCTTGCCTCAGTCATACGTGAGGTTTGCTTTCTAAATATTATTAACAGGACTCGCACCCACTGTTCTACACCAGCCCTGAGAGGTGGATGTGGCTGGGCTTCACATTGCGGAGCACACGTGAAAGGATATATATATATATATATATATATATATATATATATATATATATATATATATATATATATATATATATATTCACTGAAAAAACCATAGGTTTTAGGGAAAGTTATAGTTAGTTGGACATTGCACTCATACAAAACCTGTGAAATTACCCTGTTACCCTGTTATAGTTAGTTCAGCTAACTATAACTCGCGCCCCCGCAATGCACTGCTGATGACGTCACATATTACATCACTCATGACATGGTCAGTGACATCACTGATGACATCACTGATGACATCTCAAATGACATCACTGATGACATCATCCAGTGACTGTGTGTTTCTGTAAAGTTTAAATATGTTTAATATATATAGGGAAAGCCGTATTAAAGAATGAGTGGGTGTATAAGTGTCTGAATGGATGATTTAGTAGGTGCATGACTGACTCTATAAGTGAGTGATTATACGTATCTTACTGAATGCATGGGTTAGTGACTAAACTGTGTGAATGTCTGTATCCGTCTGTCTGTTGGTGTGTAAGCGGCTGCACGGGTTTGTGAATAGCTACATGAGTGTCTACATGGGTTATTGATTGGTTGTCTGAGTATCTGTATGGGTGCCTGAGTGTTTGTGTGGGTGGGGTGTGTGTGACTCTGTGCATAGATGTGTGAGTGGGTGATTCACTGGGTGCATGGTTTGAAGAGTGCATCTGTGATGGACTGTATGGGTGGGTGAGTGTGTGTATGGGTGTGTTAGTGAGTGAATGTATATCTCAGTGGTACATGTGTGAGTAACTACATATGTGAAAGGCAGTATATATGTGTGTTGGAGTATATAAATGGCTATAAGTGAGAGTGTGTGATTGTGAGAGTGGCTGTATGGATGAGTATGTACTTGTATCAGTGATTGTATAAGAGCGTAAAAATGTGCTAGTATTTGTATGAGTAAGTGAGCTGGTGTGTGTATAACTGTACATCTGAGTAAATGGGAGTGTGATTAATTCTTTGCATGACTGACTAGGTGTGTGAGTACCTCTATGGATGAGTGGCGGTGTGTGAGTGTCTATATAGGTGTATGAGTGCATATGATAGTCCTGTACTGAGTGACTGTAAGTATGAGTGACTGTACGGGTGAGTGAGTGGATGTGTGTGTAGACCTAAGAATCAGTGAGTGTGTATGTAGTTATTGGTGTTGGAGTGTCTATGGTTTTGAGAATGGCTGTCTGTAATTTAGAGTGGGTGTATCAAAGGTTATATTAGGGTGTGAGAAGATGCATCAAATTATCACATGGATGATGTCATCAGTGATGTCATCAGTGATGTCATTTGAGATGTCATCAGTGATGTCATCAGTGATGTCACTGACCATGTCATGAGTGATGTAATATGTGACGTCATCAGCAGTGCATTGCGGGCGCGAGTTATAGTTAGCTGAACTAACTATAACGGGGGAATTTCACGGGTTTTGTACGAGTGCAATGTCCAACTAACTATAACTTTCCCTAAAACCTATGGTTTTTTAGTGAATTTCAAAGGTTTTTTAAATGCTAATTTCTAACTATAACGTGCCTGAAACCTATGGTTTTTTCAGTGAATTTCAAAGGTTTTTCAAATGCTAGTTTGAAACTATGCCTACAGAAGTAGGACATGTGAAGAAAAGAAGAAAAAACGCACAGAAAGAAGCAAAAGAAATGTAGAAAGAAACAGAAGTCCACAAAGACGAAGAAAAATCCAGGAAGAAGCAAGACATGTGCAGAAAGAACCAACAGAGGAGCAGAAAGAGGCCTTGTTGCAAAATCATCCTGTGCCCACACCTTTTCCAGACGGGTACTGGTGGTAACTGACTCTGACTAACCAGGCCTAGAGCCAGTGCTATGGTAAAAGACACTTAGAATACAGTTAAAACACCTACATACACTAGGGAACACTATGCGTTGGGGTACCCCTGTGATTAGCATGACCTCCTCTGTAACTCCCTAGTACATAATAGGGCAGGGGATTAAAACTTCCTCTTAAAACGTGCCTCGGGGCGCGTTTGCACAGTGGTGAAGGGAGGGGGGGCCTGAGGTGACATGTGTGCAAACAAGCCCTGTGGCCGTTTTAAGTTGGGAGATTAAGTCCCCTTGAATCCTGAGGGTCCCTGGGATCCAACTAGTGCACTAGGTACCTCCAGTAAGCGCCACAGAGCTGCGTTGCACAGCGGTGTAAAAAGGGGCATGGCCTGGACCACCTCTCTGCAACGCAGCCCTGTGGCGCGCACTGGAGGTACCTGGTGGGCTAGTTGGCCCCCAGGGTCCCTCAGGAATCAAGGGGAATTAATTCCCCAACTTAAAACGCGCCACAGGGTGTGTTTGCACACATGTCACCTGAGGCCCCGCCCCCTCCCTTCACCACTGTGCAAACGCGCCCTGTGGCGCGATTTAAGTTGGGGTATTAGGTCACCTTGAATCCTGAGGGTCCCTGGGGCCCAACTAGCCCACCAGGTACTTCCAGGAAGCGCCACAGGCCTGCCTTGCAGAGAGGTGGTCAAAGGCCACGCCCCTTTTTACACCTCTCTGCAACGCAGCTCTGTGGCGCTTATTGGAGGTAGCTGGTGGGCTAGTTGCACCCCAGGGACCCTCAGGATTCAAGGGGAGTTAATCCCCCAACTTAAAAGTGCCACAGGGCGTGTTTGCACACATGTCACCTCAGGCCCCGCCCCCTCCCTTCACCACTGTGCAAGCGTGCCCTGTGGCGCGTTTTAAGTTGGGGAATTAAGTCCCCTTGAATCCTGAGGGTCCCTGGGGTCCAACTAACCCACCAGGTACCTCCAGTAAGCGCCACAGAGCTGCGTTGCAGAGAGGTGTAAAAAGGGGCATGGCCTGGACCACCTCTCTGCAACCCAGCCCTGTGGCGCTTACTGGAGGTACCTGGTGGGCTAGTTGGCCCCCAGGGACCCCCTGCGTGGCCCCCCTCCTAAGGCCTCTATTGGCCCCGGGGACCCCATCCCCCGGGCCGGCCTTTGCGCATTTTTTTATTTTTTTAATTAATTTTTTTATAATTATTGGGGAGGGGGGCTGCGTGGCCCCCCTCCCGGGCCACTAATGGCCCCGGGGACCCCATCCCCCAGGGCCTGGCCACTCGTTGGTGAACGTGGGGGGGTCCCCAATCCCCCCACCGTCCCGCCGGCTCCCCGCGTCCTGCGGGAGCCGGCATTGCTTTTCCATAAGGGGAGCTGCTGACATGCAGCTCCCCTTATGGAAAAGCAATCTGCTTTGCTTCATTGAAGCGAGAGCAGGTTTCCCTGCTCTCGCTTCAATGAAGCAAAGCAAGATTGCAATGACAGGGCGGGAGCGCCCTGCCATTGCAAACAGCAGTGTCCCGGGGGTAGGCACCCCGGGACACTGCAGGAGCTGGCCCTGGGGGGTGGCGGTCCCCAGGGCCATGGAGGGCTCCAGGAGGGGGGCCGCGCGGCCCCCTCCCTTCATTAGTAAAGCCCCAGGGAGGTGGTGGTCCTCGGGGCTTCGGGGGTCCGGAACGGACCCCCACATTTCTTTTGTTAGTGCCCCGGGGAGGTGGCGGTCCCTTGGGTGTGTGGGGGGGCTGGAGCCCCCCACACAGGTAATTTAATTTTAAAAAAAGAAGCCCCGGGGGGTGGCGGTCCCCGGGTCTGCGGGAGGGCTGAGAGCCCTCCCGCACGATTTAAAATTCAAAGCCCCGGGGGGTGGCAGTCCCCGGGGCTTGGGGGCCTTAGAGGCCCCCAAACCATTTTTTATTAACCCCCGATGCCCCCGGGACTTGGCCCACCCGGGGCCAAATAACAACGAGCGCGGAGCCCGCGCTCGTTTTTTCACGGCGGGATCCGCACACCCTGCACGCATTCCGCTGATTTAAAAATAAAAATAAAAAATTGGGGGGCCCTGGGGGTCCTTGTGGGACCCCCTGAGCAGGTCTAGGGGGTCAGGGTGTTTCTACCCTGCCCCCTTTTTCCATTTTGCGCACTTGTTTCTGTGCCTCGGTTCTACCGAGGAACAAGATGGCTGCCAACACTTCCTGGTTTGGAGTGTTGACAGCCAATTAGCATACAGCTCGTGATCGGGAGGGTGCGCTCAGGGTGCGCGGATCCACCGCGGCCATAGATATATATGTGATTTTACTTTTGATTTTCTCAGGAACTACTGAATGGATTTACACCATTTAACCAAAAGGCACAACTGTGAACCAAGGGCTACCTTTTTGCCAAATTTGGTGTAATTCCGTTCAGCAGTTCGGGCTGTAGCTGCGACTAAAGGTTCCTATGGAAAATTGCATGGGGAAAACACGTTTTGGGACCCCCCTTTTTTCTCAGCCCCCACTTGATGAATCACACCGAGACTTTCAGGATAGGAGCGGACTGGAGCGCCCCACGAGTTTTGAAAATTTCGTGAACATTCGTCAACCGGCGCCAAAGTTATTGGGAATAGAATGTTGCGGATTTCCTATGGAAAATAGGTCCTAACTATAACTATCTACTGGCGACCGCCAGTAGATAATATATATATATATATATATATATATATACATATATATATATATATATATATATATATATATATATATATATATATATATATATATATATATTATCTACTGGCGGTCGCCAGTAGATAGTTATAGTTAGGACCTATTTTCCATAGGAAATCCGCGACATTCTATTTAAAATAGCTCTTGCGTCGGTTGACGAATCTTCGCGAAATTTTCAAACTTTATGGCCCGCTCCGGGCCGCTCCTACCCTGAAAGTTTCGGGGTGATTCGTGAAGCGGGGGCCGAGAAAAAAGGGGGTCCCAAAACGTGTTTTCCCCATTCATTTTCCCTCAGGAAACTTTAGACACGGCTACAGCCCGAACTGCTGAACGGAATTACACAAAATTTGGCAAAGAGGTAGTTCTTGGTTCAGAAAGAACCCTTTTTGTTAACTGGTGTAAATCCGTTCAGTAGTTGCGGAGAAATTAAAAAAATAAGAGTCATAAAATTAATTTCCCATAGGAAACTTTATGCAAGGCTACAGCCCGAACTGCTGAACGGAATTACACCAAATTTGGCAAAGAGGTAGTTCTTGGTTCAGAAAGAACCCTTTTGTTAAATGGTGTAAATCCGTTCAGTAGTTGCTGAGAAAATCAAAAGTAAAAACACATATATATCTGGGCGGAACCTAACCACACATGTCATCGTGAGATCTGATTGGCTGTCAGCACTTCATCCTGGAATTGCTGGCAGCCATCTTGGGACCAATATAAATGATAGTACCCCATTGAAATGCATTGTAGTGAATCAAAGATTTTGAGGGTTACCAAAAGGAGAACTATAAAGGGTGATAACAGACTTTAGTTACATTAGAATTCATTTGTTGATGGTACCATACTAATTTCAGGAATTGTGGTGTGTTCTAAGGTGATTTTACCCTGTGAAAAACCATCTGCTGGGATATCATGAATCATGTTTGAGAGAAAACTATTTTCACATGCTTGTCCCATACAGTTTTGGAAGGTGCTCCAGAAGCTAAAATGAGAGCATATTTTCTGTAAATTCACATTATCTTTCTCAGTCATGTGAGAATGAAGTCTGACATTCTCAGTAAAACATGTACATCCAACAAGGGCAGAGACTGTCAGTTGATTCCTTTGTGTTCTACTGCAGCTTCCCAGAGTGTTCTAAAGAACAACTAGAGTGCTAACAGCCTTACTTATGACAAAAGTATGGCACACCTGAAGCCATCTTGATTGGAATAAACTGGTAACACTTAAAACATTTAATTTAAAAAGGAACAAAATGATGGGGTTCATCTTATCATAGAAATTATGGTTAGTGCTCTGGAAAGAAAAATTAGGACATGTTTCAAGTGTGATCTCAAATATCTTCCTGTTATATTTCAACAGGAGCAGCCTGTCAGTTGATGCCTTTGTGTTCTACTGCAGCTTCCCAGAGTGTTCTAAAGAACAACTAGAGTGCTAACAGTCTTACTTATGACAAAAGTATGGCACACCTGAAGCCATCTTGATTGGCATAAACTGGTAACACTTAAAACATTTAATTTAAAAAGGAACAACATGATGGGGTTCATTTTGTCATAGAAATTATGGTTAGTGCTGTAGAAAGAAAAATTAGGACATGTTTCAAGTGTGATCTCAAATATCTTCCTGTTATATTTCAACAGGAGCAGCCTGTCAGTTGATGCCTTTGTGTTCTACTGCAGCTTCCCAGAGTGTTCTAAAGAACAACTAGAGTGCTAACAGTCGTACTTATGACAAAAGTATGGCACACCTGAAGTCAATTTGATTGGAATAAACTGGAAACACTTAAAACATTTAATTTAAAAAGGAACAAAATGAGGGGGTTCATTTTGCCATAGAAATTATGGTTAGTGCTGTAGAAAGAAAAATTAGGACATGTTTTAAGTGAGATCTCAAATATCTTCCTGTTATATTTCAACAGGAGCAGCTTGTCAGTTGATGCCTTTGTGTTCTACTACAGCTTCCCAGAGTGTTCTAAAGAACAACTAGAGTGCTAACAGCCTTACTTATGACAAAAGTATGGCACACCTGAAGCCATCTTGATTGGAATAAACTGGTAACACTTAAAACATTTAATTTAAAAAGGAACAAAATGAGGGGGTTCATTTTGCCATAGAAATTATGGTTAGTGCTGCAAAAGAAAATTTAGTGCATGTTTTAAGTGAGATCTCAAATCCTCTTCTATTTCATTAGAAAATTCTGACATGCAGACTGAAACAATCACTTTCAATACCAGCAGTAGACTTCCAGTTAACTCCTTGGTGAGCAGTAGCTTTACTACAGTGATCTAATGAACAACTAGAGTGCTAACATTCTGAATTTATGGCAAATGTGTGACACATCTGAATGCCTTCTTGATGGAATCAAAGTAAAAACTGAAAGCATTTCCTACTGAGGAGACTGCAGTAAATGAGGAAATTAGGAAACTTTGTAACAAAGAAGTCTTCCAAGATGGCCAC
Source organism: Calotriton arnoldi (assembly GCA_963921515.1). Lineage (NCBI taxonomy): Eukaryota > Metazoa > Chordata > Amphibia > Caudata > Salamandridae > Calotriton > Calotriton arnoldi. The sequence goes on along the minus strand of CAWUFW010010616.1, from coordinate 630,123 downwards.
CAGTGAAAAAAGAGCCCAAATGTAGCACAAATATTACCCAGATGTAGCCCACATATAGCCCAATGACAAAAGTGTGAAAAACACTTTTTATTTTTAGTTTTTTGCAGTTTTATGTAGTGCAGACTGGTCAGGTATTGGAGCGTTGCATCTTAAAACATGACCCCCTACACTACAAAAACACCACTGCACTACCCTAAACCCAAAAACACTACCCCCAGCACGACCCCCTACACTACACAAGCACCACTGCACTATCCTAAACCATAAAACACTACCCCCAGCATGACCCCCTACACTACACAAACACCACTGCACTACCCTAAACCCTAAAACACTACCCCAACACCACTGCACTAACCTAAATCCTAAAACACTACCCCCAGCACGACCCCCTACACTACCCAAACACCACTGCACTACCCTTAAACATGACCCCCTACACTACACAAACACCACTGCACTACCCTAAACCCTAAAACACTACCCCCAGCATGACCCCCTACACTACACAAGCACCACTGCACTACCCTAAACCCTAAAACACTACCCCCAGCACGACCCCTACACTACACAAACACCACTGCCCTACCTTAAAACCTAAAACACTACCCCCAGCACGACCCCCTACACTACCCAAACACCACTGCACTAACCTAAATCCTAAAACACTACCCCCAGCATGACCCCTACACTACCCAAACACCACTGCACTACCCTAAAACATGACCCCTACACTACACAAACACCACTGCACTACCCTAAACCCTAAAACACTACCCCCAGCACGACCCCCTACACTACACAAGCACCACTGCCCTACCCTAAACCCTAAAACACTACCCCCAGCACGACCCCCTACACTGCCCGAACACCACTGCACTGCCCTAAACCCTGAAACACCAGCCCCTGCACGACCCCCTACACTGCCTGAACACCACTGCACTGCCCTAAACCCTGAAACACCAACCCCAGCATGACCCCCTACACTGCCCGAACACCACTGCACTGCCCTAAACCCTGAAACACCACCCCCTTCACGAACCCCTACACTGCCCGAACACCACTGCACTGCCCTAAACCCTGAAACACCACCCCCAGCACGCCGCCTACACTGCCCGAACACCACTGCACTGCCCTAAACCCTGAAACACTACCCCCAGCAAGACCTCCTACACTGCCCAAACACCACTGCACTGCCCTAAACCCTGAAACATCACCCCCAGCAAGACCCCCTACACTGCCCAAACACCACTGCCCTAAACCCTGAAACACCACCCCCAGCACGACCCCCTACACTGCCCAAACACCACTGCACTGCCCTAAACCCTGAAACACCACCCCCAGCACGACCCCCTACACTGCCCGAACACCACTGCACTGCCCTAAACCCTGAAACACCACCCCCTGCACGACCCCCTACACAGCCCGAACACTACTGCACTGCCCTAAACCCTGAAACACCATCCCCAGCACGACCCCCTACACTGCACGAACACCACTGCACTGCCCTAAACCCTGAAACACTACCCCCAGCAAGACCCCTACACTGCCCGAACACCACTGCACTGCCCTAAACCCTGACACATCACCCCCAGCAAGACCCCCTACACTGCCCGAACACCACTGCCCTAAACCCTGAAACACCACCCCCAGCAAGACCCCCTACACTGCCCGAACACCACTCCACTGCCCTACACCCTGAAACACCAGCCCCAGCATGACCCCTACACTGTCCGAACACCACTGCACTGCCCTAAACCCTGAAACACCACCCCCTGCATGACCCCCTACACTGCCCGAACACCACTGCACTGCCCTAAACCCTGAAACACCACCCCCAGCACGACCCCCTACACTGCCGTAACACCACTGCACTGCACTGCCCTAAACCCTGAAACACCACCCCCAGCACAACCCCCTACACTGCCCGAACACCACTGCACTGCCCTAAACCCTAAAACACCACCCCCTGCACGACCCCCTACACTGCCCGAACACTACTGCACTGCCCTAAACCCTGAAACACCATCCCCAGCACGACCCCCTACACTGCACAAACACCACTGCACTGCCCTAAACCCTGAAACATCACCCCCAGCAAGACCCCCTACACTGCCCGAACACCACTGCCCTAAACCCTGAAACACCACCCCCAGCAAGACCCCCTACACTGCCCGAACACCACTGCACTGCCCTAAACCCTGAAACACCACCCCCAGCATGACCCCCTACACTGCCCGAACACCACTGCACTGCCCTAAACCCTGAAACACCACCCCCAGCACGACCCCCTACACTGCCCGAACACTACTGCACTGCCCTAAACCATGAAACACCAGCCTCAGCACGACCCCCTACACTCCCTGAACACCACTGCACTGCCCTAAACCCTGAAACACCACCCCCAGCACGACCCCCTACACTGCCCGAACACCACTGCACTGCCCTAAACCCTGAAACACCAGCCCCAGCACAACCCCGTACACTGCCCGAACACCACTGCACTGCCCTAAACCCTGAAACAGCAGCCCCAGCACGACCCCCTACACTGCCCGAACACCACGGCACTACCCTAAACCCTCAAACACCAGCCCCAATACGACCCCCTATACTGCCAGAACACCACTGCACTGCCCTAAACCCTGAAACGCCAGCCCCAGCAAGACCCCCTACACTGCCCGAACACCACTGCACTGCCCTAAACCCTGAAACACCACCCCCAGCAAGACCCCCTACACTGCCCGAACACCACTGCACTAAAGCCTGAAACACCACCCCCAGCAAGACCACCTACACTGGCCGAACACCACTGCACTGCCCTAAAGCCTGAAACACCACCCTCTGCACGACCCCCTACACTGCCCGAACACCACTGCACTGCCCTAAACCCTGAAACACCACCCTCTGCACGACCCCCTACACTGCCCGAACACCACTGCACTGCCCTAAACCCTGAAACACCACCCCTCAGCACGACACCCTACACTGCCCGAACACCACTGCACTGCCCTAAACCCTGAAACACCACCCCCAGCATGACCCCCTACACTGCCCGAACACCACTGCACTGCCCTAAACCCTGAAACACCACCCCCTGCACGACCTCCTACACTGCCGGAACACCACTGCACTGCCCTAAACCCTGAAACACCACGCCCAGCACGACCCCCTATACTGCCCGAACACCACTGCACTGCCCTAAACCCTGAAACATCAACCCCAGCAAGACCCCCTACACTGCCTAAACACCACTGCCCTAAACCCTGAAACACCACCCCCTACACCGCACGAACACCACTGCACTGCCCTAAACCCTGAAACACCACCTCCAGCAAAACCCCCTACACTGCCTGAACACCATTGCTCTGCCCTAAATCCTGAAACACTAGCCCCAGCACGACCCCCTACACTGCCCGAACACCACTGCACTGCTCTAAACCCTGAAACACCACCCCCAGCACGACCCCCTACACTGCCCGAACACCACTGCACTGCCCTAAACCCTGAAACACCAGCCCCAGCAAGACCCCCTACACTGCCCGAACACCACTGCACTGCCCTAGACTCTGGAACACCAGCCCCAGCAAGACCCCCTACACTGCCCGAACACCACTGCACTGCCCTAAACCCTGAAACACCAGCCCCAGCAGGACCCCCTACACTGCCCGAACACCACTGCACTGCCCTAAACCCTGAAACACCAGCCCCAGCACGACCACCTACACTGCCCGAACACCACTGCACTGCCCAAAACCCTGAAACACCAGCCCCAGCACGACCACCTACACTGCCCGAACACCACTGCACTGCCCAAAACCCTGAAACACCAGCCCCAGCACGACACCCTACACTGCCCGAACACCACTGCACTGCCCTAAACCCTGAAACACCAGCCCCAGCACGACCCCCTACACTGCCTGAACACCACTGTACTGCCCTAAACCCTGAAACACCAGCCCCAGCACGACCCCCTACACTGCCCGAACACCACTGCACTGCCCTAAACCCTGAAACACCACCCCCTGCATGACCCCCTACACTGCCCGAACACCATTGCACTGCCCTAAACCCTGAAACACCACCCCCTGCACCGCCCCCTACACTGCCCGAACACCACTGCACTGCCCTAAACCCTGAAACACCACCCCCTGCACCGCCCCTACACTGCCCGAACACCACTGCACTGCCCTAAACCCTGAAACACCACCCCCAGCACGACCCCCTTTACTGCTCGAACTCCACTGCACTGCCCCAAACCCTGAAACACCACCACCAGCACGACCCCCTACACTGCCCAAACACCACTGCCCTAAACACTGAAACACCACCCCCTGCACGACCCCCTACACTGCCCGAACACCACTGCACTGCCCTAAACCCTGAAACACCACCCCCTACACTGCCGAAACACCACTGCACTGCCCTAGACCCTGAAACACCACCCCCAGCACGACCCCCTACACTGCCCGAACACCACTGCACTGCCCTAAACCCTAAAACACCACCCCCAGCATTACCCCCTATACTGCCCAAACACCACTGCACTGCCCTAAACCCTAGAACACTACCCCCAGCATGACCCCCTACACTACCCGAACACCACTGCACTACCCTAAACCCTAAAATACTACCCCCAGCACAACCCCCTACACTACCCGAACACGACTGCACTGCCCTAAACCCTCAAACACTCCCCCAGCACGACCCCCTACACTACCCGAACACCACTGCACTGCCCTAAACCCTAAAACACTCCCCCAGCACGACCCCCTACACTACCCAAACACCACTGCACTGCCCTAAACCCTAAAACACTACCCCCGCATGACCCCCTACACTACCCTAAACCCTAAAACACTACCCCTGCACGACTCCCTACACTACCCAAAGACCACTGCACTACCCTAAACCCTAAAACACGACCTCCTACACTACACAAACACCACTGCACTACCCTAAACCCTAAAACACTACCCCCTACACTACACAAACACCACTGCACTACCCTAAACCCTAAAAAACTACCCCAGCACGAACCACTACACTACCCAAACACCACTGCACTACCCTAAACCCTAAAAACTACCCCCAGCAGTACCCCTACACTACCCAAACACCACTGCACTACCCTAAACCCTAAAACACTACCCCCAGCAGTACCCCCTACATTACCCAAACACCACTGCACTACCCTAAATCACTACCCCCAGCACAACCCCCTACACTACCCAAACACCACTGCACTACCCTAAAACACTACCCCCAGCACGACCCCCTACACTACCCAAACACCACTGCACTACTCTAAACCCTAAAACACTCCCCCAGCACAACTCCCTACACTACCCAAACACCACTGCACTACCCTAAACCCTAAATCTACCCCCAGCATGACCCCCTACACTACACAAACACCACTGCACTACCCTAAACCCTAAAACACTACCCCCAGCACGACCCTCTTCACTACCTAAACACAACTGCACCATTTGTTACAGGCGTTGCAACGCAGGCCTGTGGTGCTTACTGGAAGTACCTAGTGGGCTAGTTGGGCCCCAGGGACCCTCAGGATTCAAGGTGACCTAATCCCCCAACTTAAAACGCACCACGGGGTGCGTTTGCACAATGGTGAAGGGAGGGGGCGGGGTCTCAGGTGACATGTGCGCAAACACGCCCTGTGGTGCGTTTCAAGTTGGGGAATTAATTCCCTTTGAATCCTGAGGGACCCTGGGGGCCAACTAGCCCACCAGGTACCTTCAGTAACCACAACAGAGTTGCGTTGCAGAGAGGTGAAAAAAGGTGCGTGGCCTCGGAACGCCTCTCTGCAACTCAGCTCTGTGGTCCTAACTGTAGGTACCTGGGGGGCTAGTTGGGCCCCAGGGACCCTCAGAATTCAAGGGGACTTAATCCCGCAACTTAAAACACGCCACGGGGTGCGTTTGCACACATGTCACCTCAGGCCCCCCCTCCCTTCACCACTGTGCAAACGTGCCCTGTATCGCGTTTTAAGAGGTAGTTTTAATCCCCCTGCCCTATTATGTACTAGGGACTTGCAGAGGAGGTCATGCTAATCACAGGGGTACCCCAACGCATAGTGTTCCCTAGTGTATGTAGGTGTTTTCACTGTATTCTAAGTGTTTTTAGCATAGCACTGGCTCTGGTTAGTCAGAGTCAGTTACCACCAGTACCCGTCTGAAAAAGTTGTGGGCACAGGATGATTTTGCAACAAGGCCTCTTTCTGCTCCTCTGTTGGTTCTTTCTGCACATCTTTGGCTTCTTTCTGTGCGTTTTTTCTTCTTTCTTCACATGTCCTACCTCTGTAGGCATAGTTAGAAACTAGCATTTAAAAAAACCTTTGAAATTCACTTAAAAAATCATAGGTTTCAGGCACGTTATAGTTAGAAATTAGCATTTAAAAATCCTTTGAAATTCACTGAAAAAACCATAGGTTTCAGACACGTTATAGTTAGAAATTAGCATTTAAAAAACTTTGAAATTCACTGAAAAAACCATAGGTTTTAGGGACAGTTATAGTTAGTTGGACATTTCACTCGTACAAAACCATAGAAATTCCCCCGTTATAGTTAGTTCAGCTAACTATAACTCGCGCCCCGCAATGCACTGCTGATGACGTCACATATTACATCACTCATGACATGGTCAGTGACATCACTGATGACATCACTGATGACATCTCAAATGACATCACTGATGACATCATCCATGTGATAATTTCATGCATCTTCTCACACCCTAATATAACTTTTGATACACCCACTCTAAATTACAGACTGCCATTCTCAAAACCATAGACACCCCAACACCAAAAACTACATACCCACTCACTGATTCTTAGGTCTACACACACATCCACTCACTCACCCGTACAGTCACTCATACTTAGTCACTAAGTACAGGACTATCATATGCACTCATACACCTATATAAACACTCACACACCGCCACTCATCCATAGAGGTACTCACACACCTAGTCAGTCATGCAAAAAACTTAATCACACACCCATTTACTCACCTATACAGTTATACACACACCAGCGCACTTACTCATACAAATACTAGCACATTCTTACGCTCTTATACAATCACTGATACAAGTACACACTCATCCATACAGCCACTCTCACAATCACACACTCTCACTTATAGCCATTTATATACTCCAACACACATATATACTGCCTTGCACATATGTAGTTACTCACACATGTACCACTGAGATATACATTCAATCACTAACACACCCATACACACACTCACCCACCCATACAGTCCATCACAGATGCACTCTTGAAACCATGCACCCAGTGAATCACCAACTCACACATCTATGCACAGAGTCACACACACCCCACCCACACAAACACTCAGGCACCCATACAGATAATCAGACAATCAATCAATAACCCATGTAGACACTCATGTAGCTATTCAGAAAGCCATGCAGCCACTTACAAACCAACAGACAGACGGATACAGACATTCACACAGTTTAGTCACTAACCCATGCATTCAGTAAGATACATTTAATCACTCACTTGTAGAGTCAGTCACTCACGTACTAAATCATCCATTCAGACACTTGTACACCCACTCATTCTTCAATACGCCTTTCCCTAAATATATTAAACATATTTAAACTTTACAGAAACACACAGTCACTGGATGATGTCATCAGTGATGTCATCAGTGATGTCATTTGAGATGTCATCAGTGATGTCATCAGTGATGTCACTGACCATGTCATGAGTGATGTAATATGTGACATCATCAGCAGTGCATTGCGGGGCGCGAGTTATAGTTAGCTGAACTAACTATAACGGGGAAATTTCTATGGTTTTGTACGAGTGAAATGTCCAACTAACTATAACTGTCCCTAAAACCTATGGTTTTTTCAGTGAATTTCAAAGGTTTTTTAAATGCTAATTTCTAACTATAACGTGTCTGAAACCTATGGTTTTTTCAGTGAATATATATATATATATGTATTACCTACTGGCGGTCGCCAGTAGGTAAATGTAGTTAGGACCTACTTTCCATAGGAAAAATGTTTTTTGGCTTGCCTATAACTTTGCCGACATTTGACCATTCTTCATGAGATTTTTCAAAAAAAAGTGTGAAGGTAGGTTCTGTGTATCAAGAAACATTTGGGGGTGATCCATGCAGTGGGGACCAAGAAATTGGGGCGCAAAATAAGGGTGCATTTGTAACACATTGTCAAACCTACAGCCCAAACTGCTAGACGGAATTAGACCGAATTTGGCAGAAAGGCAGATGTTATTACGCAGATTGCGCTTTTTGTTCTTTGATGCAAATCCATTCAGTAGTTTTTGACAAATTTAGGAAGAAAAAGATAGATATATCTTTGGTCGCAAAGCCTTTGTGAAAAAAGAGGAGCTCGTGCAGGGAAATGCACCGCTCTGATTGGCTGCCAACACTTCAACCAGGAAGTCTTGGCAGCCATCTTGGGACTCAGCTTCACAGAGTCCCCCCAGAAAAAGTGAAAATAACGAAAAGGAGGCAGGGTAGGAATACCTTGACCCCCAAGCCATGGTCTTGGGGTCCCCCTAGGAACCCGCCAAGGCATAAAATCATTTAAAAAAAAAATCTTTACCGCAAACTCATGATATTCACAAATTTGCAGCAACATTTTTTTTTAAATCAAGCACGGGCTCCCACGCTTGCTTTTAAATGACCCCTGTGTGGGCCAGGTCCTGGGGCCATATAATAAATATTAGAGGGGGCACGAGGGGCCCCTCCTAGGTCTTATCAAAGCCCAGGGATCACCACCTCCCTGGGGCCCTTTTTATTATATATGTGGGTGGGCCCACTGGGCCCGCCCGCAGCTCCGGGGACCACCAACTCCCCGGGGCTAATTCCAATAGTATAGAGGGCCTTGCATACCCCCCCTTGCCCCAAGGACTGCCACCTCCCTGGGGTTAATTACCATAATATGGGGGCCCGCTGGCCCCCCTGCTCTGGGGACCACCACCTCCCTGGGCTTTTTATTTCTCATGTGGGGAGCCTCCCAGACCCCCCCAGAGACCACCACTTCCCGGGGCAAAAGTCTTTTCTAAAGAAATGAGAGGGGGGCCTCGTGGCCCCCCTCCTGGGCTGTCTTCGGCCCCAGGGATGGCCTCCTCCCCAGAGCAGGCCCCTAGTCAAGGAAGGAGGGGTCCATGCAGCCCCCGTCCTGGAGCTGTATATGGCTTGGGGACAGCCACCCCCCAGGGCCGACTCTTGCAATTTTTGAGGGTTCCCACCAACAGGACATTGCAGTTTGCTATGGTAAGCCATAACAAACACTTTGCTTTCAGCAAGCAAGAGCAAAAATGCTCTTGCATGCTGAAAGCAGAGCATGTCTGTTTACCTGTCCGCCGTCAAGCGAGCAGGGAAACAAACACATTGCTGTGGGATCCAGGGAGCTGCATGTTAGCAGCTCCCTGGGTCTCAAAGCAATGCTGGCTCCCGCAGGATTCGGGGAGCCGGCAGGGACCGTGGGGGCCTTCAGGCTCCCCCCATGGTCCCCAACGTAAAAAATGTGGGTGCCCTAGCTGGGAGCAGGGCACCCACACTACAGGCTGGGCCCCGTGGGATGTAGTCCCTGGGGAACAAATCGGCCTGGGAGGAGGGCTGAGAGGACCAATCCCTTAAAAAAAATTAAAATAAAGGGGCAGGTCCTGAGGGAAGGGGTCTATGGGGCTGAAAATGATGTGGGAGGGGCCCCCTCACTTTCAATTATATATGTTAAATAAAATGGCTTCGCCCCGGGAGATGGGTTCCCCGGGCTGATATCGACCCAGGAAGGGGGACCGTGCAGCCCCCTCCCTTTAAAAAAATTTTTTTTTAAAAAGGGGCAGGGCCAGGGGGATGGGGTCCCCAGGGCCAAATTGGTCCAAGGAAGGTGGGCCATGGCCCCCTTTGCTAAAATATAGAAAGAGAAATAGAAAAGAAAAGACTGCAACTCGCCGGAAGACCCACCCCCTTTCTCCACCACTCTGCAAACGCGCCTCCTGGCATGCTGCTGTTTGGGGAATGAAGCCCCCTTGGATGCTTAGGGTCCATAGGGACTAGCAAGCCCACTTCTTAACTCTAGTAAGCCCCACACAGTGGGATTGCTGAGAGGTGGTCAGAGGCCTCGTCCCCTTTCTCCACCATTCAGCAAACACGCATCTCGGTGCACTGCCGGTGGGGGGATGTGGTCCCCTTGTCTCCTGAGGGCCTCAGGGCTAAAGTGGACTTCTTTCCCCAACCAGCAGTGCGCCAGGAGGTACATTTGCAGAGTGGTGGAGAAAGGTGGCATGGCCTCTGTCGACCTTTCAGCAATATAGCTGTGTGGGTCTTACTGGAGGTAACAGGAGGACTTGTTGGCCCCCAAGGACTGTCAAGAGCCAAGGGTATTTCATCCTCCAAATAGTAGTGTGCCTGGAGGGACATTTGAAGAGTGGTGGAGAAAGGGGGCATGGCCACCGAAAACCTCTCAGCAAACCCACTGTGTGGGGCTTGCTGGAGGTAACAGGAGAGGTAGTTGGCCCCCAAGGACCCTTAAAAGCCAAGGATTCTTCATCCCCCTAGTAGTAGTGTGCCCGTTGGCATGTTTGCAGAGTAGTGAAGAAAGGGGGCAGGGCCTCATACCAGGTCTCAGCAATCTTGCTGTGTGGAATGTACTGGAAGTAACAGGAGGAGTAGTTGGCTCTCAAGGACGTCCTTGGGGAACAACTACCCCTCCTGTCTTCGGAGGTCATGTCCCCTTTCTGGGGGGATGAAGTCCACTTTACTCCTGATGGACCTTGGGGGCCAAGAAGCCCTCCTGGTACCTCCTGTAAGTCCTACACAGTGGGATTACTGAGAACTGGTCGGAGCCCAACCCCCTTTCTCCACCACTCTGCAAATGCGACTACTAGTTAAAAAACCATAGAAATTCACTGAAAAAACAAAGGTTAAAGAGACGTTATAGCTAGGAATTAGCATTTCAAAAACCTCAGAAATTCACTGAGAAAAAACAAGGGTTACAGGGACATTATATTTAGGAAATGGAATTAAAAAACTTAGAAATTCCCTGAAAAAAACAAAGGTTACAGAGACTTTTTATTTAGGCTCAGGTTTCACTCATACAAAACCAGAGAAATTCAACAGTTATAGTTAGCTGAGCTAACTATAACTCACACCCCTGCAATGCACTACTTATGAACTCACATATTACATCCCTCATGACTTGGTCAGTGACATCACTCATGACATAACTGATGACATCTCAAATAGCATCACTGATGACATCATCCACAGAATCTCTGACGCACCCACTCCCCAATATAACCTTTTATACACCCACTCCAAATTCCACTCTACCATTCTCAAAACCATTGACACACTCATACCAGTACTTACACATACACTCACTGATTTATAGGTCTAAACACATATCCACTCAGTTTCCCATACAGCCACTCATATCCCAACTCACTCACATATATAGCCACTGATATATCCACTCATACACCCATACAGCCACTCACACACTTTAAGTCTCCCATAGAGCTACTCACACACCTGCTCACTCACCCATTGAGTCAATCACACAGCCACTACTCACCTATACAGTTATACACACACCCACTCACTTATTCATACAGATACTAACACATACTCACTAACCTATACCGTCACTGACACAAGCACACACTCATCCATACAGCCACTCTCACAATCAATCTCTCACACATACGGTCACTCATATACTCCAACACTCACCTATACTGCCTTTCACATATGCAGGTACTCATCCATATACCACTGACACCTCCATTTACTCACAACACATCCATGCACACCCTTAGTCACCCATACAGCCTCTCACAGAAGCTCCTACTAACCCATAAAGCCACTGACTCAGCCACTCACTCCTCCATGCAGGCAGTCACATACCCCCTCACCCACCCACCCAGATACTCACACACCCATACAGGTACTCAGACAACAAATGAACCACCCATACAGCCTCTCACGTACCCACTCCAACCCTACAGCCACTTAGACACCAACTGATGGCTGATACAGACATTCACACCATCTAGTCACTCACTGATACATTCACTAAGACACCTAATCACTCACTTATACAGTCAGTCATGCACCTACTGAATCAGCCATACAGGCGCTCATACACCCACTGATTCACCAATCCACCTTGGTATATATTTTTGACATTCATAAACCTTTTTAAAACTCTATATATACAACAATTAGGTGCCTTTGTGCATTAACACTAGATTACAAAAATGCATTATCACATGCCCTTACTTGGTGGACTTATGACTGGCAGCACTGCTCAAGTGCAGAGCTTCTATGCCCCTTCATGAGTTCTACTTGTACCTCCTTCACACTGCCTTATTCACACATGCCTTAACAACAATACATCTGTAGTTCCACAACCCACCCTTTTCTGCCCCCTTACTTCCCCTCATCCCTTCAGTAATTCCACAGATGCTAGAACATGTTGGCCATTGGCCATCAGGGACTCAAAAAGATTGAAATGCCATGTCAGTTTATAGTTCTGAGACATATGATCACTCTCGTCTATACTGCTGACATAGGTTGCACACTATCAACGACAAATACAATTCCACCAATGATCGCATTATACAGGTTGACAATTATCCAATATGCAGACGATTTTCTCATTCTTGATCATACTAAACTGGGCATGCAGCGCAACCTCAGTGAGCTAACTATTTATCATGAAGATAACAAGCTGTAGATTAACGCCCAAAAAGTAAAGGTGTGACCTTCAGGAGATACAAGAACAAGTCGGAAATGCGCTGGAGGTTAGGTAATTTATCAAACTACAATAACCATGGATGATCTCCACGCTGGGGAATTAGACTATAGGGTGCCCCAAGGGAGAGCTTGTCTCCAATCAAATCCTATCTAACACAAAAAAGCCACAGAGTGAATTTATATTTTCTTACAGTTCTACAACATTTTGTTATTGCATATTATCAGCCTATTCCTAAGCAAACACAAAAGTTTGATGGGATGTCCTCATACACCTATTAGCTGTCATGCTTCATCATAGCATATTCCCACACTCATCAAAAACTTCAGTTTGATAGAGAGCAGACCTACACCCTGAGATCAGGGAGGCACTTGTTTCTAGCCTAGGATCTGTGAAATAGATTAAAAACCAATGTGATAACCCAGTCTGGTTTTTACTATGTAGAGTAAAATTAGGTGTGGAGTATCAGGTAAATAGTACCCCAACTCCACTATGATGTCAACACATTTCTGCCTAGCAACTCAACCGAGTCCATGGCAATTTCAATCTATGCTTCACTACTTATGCAATAAAAAGAAAAATCCAGTTAGAGAGGTACTTGATTTCTTTTGGCGAAAAGAGCCTCAAGCAAGAGGTGCACACACATTCATATGCTTCAGTGGATGAAATATGCACCTAAGTTTGAATATGACTGATGAATCTATTCTACATTTTATTAAACTTTATGACACTTGTGACATACCAAAAAAAAGATGAAATCAAGAAACTATATGAGCAATTTTTACACTTCCAATCACCTAAGTGCAGTAAATACTTCTTAGGAAAATTTGGAACAAATCTAAATATTACTCAAAATGCCACTTTGGATTTCCAAGACCAATGCTACAGAAAGGAAGACTGAACAATTTAATGTCTGCAAGACATCTGTTTACTGGTAAATCACCCAAAAATACTTGCAATGTTAGGAGAAGGCAAGCATCACAACAGAGCAATGACTACAATCCCTTTATTCTACAAATGTGGGATGCTAACCAGTAGCGGTCGGTGGTGGGAGTGCCGCCGGGCGCTGACGTGGGGCGGGGGGTAGTAAACTACGGATTCCGGCTGATTACAGGTAAATACACATATAAATAAATAAAACGAATTTCGTTTCTCGCTGCATCGCATTTGGCGATGCAGCGCAGAAACGAAATCGTTTTATTTATTTATATGTGACTACCTGTAATCGGCCGAATCCGTAGTTTACTACCCCCACCCTGACCCTCCCCGCCCTACGTCAGCGCCCGGCGGCACTCCCACCACCGACCGCTACTGATGCTAACATGGATATACAATTTGTTGGACATAAATCAACAGTGGTTGCAAGATATGTGATTTCCTGCATTACAAAGGCTGAAAAACTCATATAAAGAATGCATGGGAAGAAATATCTGCTGAGCGATCTGTAAGTAAAAGATTATACAGATTTAGCCTCCAAAAGCTCTCTTACCATGAGGTCAGTAGCTATGAAGCATGTGACAGTTTGAGTTCATCAAGCTTACATGGTAAATCCCGGGCAATCATTTGGTTTAATTTAGGATTTTCATCATCACTTTGAAGAGTTCTGTAAATTCAACCTGAAATTGAATACCTTGCAAATTTTGATCCCACTAACAAAGACATTTTGAAAATCAATATGTTAGACACACATTACCCAAAGATAAGTCCATTGTTAGAAAAACTATCGCTGTATGAAGTTGCTCAGTTTTACACATATAGAAATAATATGGCAGAAGATATCAATGCTGGAAAATTTCAAGTGGAAGGGACCAATGGATGTTTAACACGCCATTCTAAACCTACTCTGATTAATCATCGGAAACTGGGCTGTAACACAGGAGAAAAGAAAGGATTCTATTATTTATCACTTCCTCAACTATTTAAACCATGGCTCAAAGAAGAAGAGATTATAGACCCCTTTCAACTCTATGAAGATGCATTTGATGTTTATAAAAATAGCATTGCAGTGCATCAATTTCAGACAGAGTTTGCAAACATTTGAACAAGAACTAACAGAAGAGAATAACATTAATGCAGAACCTCAATGCATTTGTGCATCAACTAATAATACTTCCACTTCCAGGACTGGTGGCCCTCTTGGACAACCAATGAAAGATAATGAAGCTTAAGTTATCATGGATGATGTTCAACATGCAATAGACAAAGTGAAAAAAGATATTGAGAATTTGGATTACTTAGCTTCTCAATTAAATTTATAACAACTACAAATATACATAGGCATAAAAGCAGTCAGTAGATCATGGACTTCAATGTGAAAATGGATGATGTGAGTGTAGTAATTTTTACATACCTTACAATATGTGAGCAGCCAAGCTTGAACTGGGAAAAGCTTATTTTAAGTAAGTAATTACGGCTCATGCGGATAAAGTTGCGACTTCTAATTTATTTATCTTGTGTACTTGCTGCTCCTACTGGCTACGCAGCAAATACCATCAAATGAATTATTTTACCTCAGCTACTGTTGCTGCCTGATGAGCATGATTACAAATTGGAATACTTAAAATTGAATATTGATACATGTCAGGAACTTGGGAGAGTTCTAAAAAAATTAAATTTTAATCATATATGAAATGAACCTACCTTCAAACTCTATGTTGGCATTTGTTCACTTGTGGGTGCAAAATGTACCCAGAAAGGCTTACTAAGTGCTCTTTGGAAACCTTTTACAACTAACTTTTGTAAAAGGTGAAGCTATTTTTAAAATACTTTTGAAGGAGCAAATTCAGCATTCCTTGGGATGTACAAAGAATGTCAACATTTGGTTGCATTTTACAGACGGAGAACTAATAAGCAATATGAGTTAAGCTAATGATAAAGAATATGCCAAGATATGACAAAAGAAGCAAAGATTATGCCAAGGGAAAGGAATACAAGTAAATTGTTTCCTAACTTTCATCCGCCTGCTGAAGTAATGCATCATCTTCTTTCAGAATCATAACCTCTGGTTTATTTAATGCCAGCTGTTGAAAAATGTGCCCAAATAAATAATAACATGCTACATCTGGATTAAGAAGAAATTGCACATCTCCCTTGTACAGATAAGGAAGAGAAACACAGACTAAACATACCTATAAGCAAGAGTTTAGCTGCAAAATTGCAAAAGATGGGAAAATCAGTGTCATGTACAGCGGGATTGGAGAAAGATTTACATCTGTGTAAAAATTGCTGTGTTAGTTTGTGTCATAATTTACATTTAGGAGATGGACTAGTTAATGGAGCCATGAAATTGGTAGTGGACTTTCTGATGTCTACAAAGAATGAAGAGATTTAATTTATTGTAGTGAAATTTGACCACATTAAAGAGCACAAACAGATCTCTCGGTATGCAACAAGATTCTTACTTATTAAAGATTTATTAATTCAAATAGAACATTTTCCTCTTTATTTGTTTTACATGGCAACAATACACAAATCACAAGAGCTAAGCTTAGATTAGGCTATAATTAACATTTACTGTACAGTAGTTAAAGAGGTAAAGGCATACGTTGCTCTGTATCATGGGAACAAATAACAGGACTGTATATTATTGATTTTGATGAGACAAGAATTAATGTAGACAGTAGCTGTGTGAGCAAATACAATCGTTTGCAAAATACATATACTCCTCATCTTGGTAAATATCCCATTTTCACAAAACCTAAGCTTTCTTTCAAAAGAAAAAATGAATTCAACTAAAATTATGAACAAGAATTGGAACAACCTTAAAAAAACACGGAAAATACAGGGCATCATTTTAAAGATTAGGCTGCCATTAATTGCTATAGTAATGTCATTGGTAATCTACTTGTATACTTAACATCAGTCAAAAAACGAATAAACTAACATGTAGATCAACTGTAGGAAATTGGGTTTATAATTATGCGGCCTGCACAAATAATAGGTCCACAATTCTCGTTACTGGTAACCAAGCACCCCATTGTAACACTTGCCTCTCTTAGGGTAGTGAAGCAGAGCAGTCCAGGGCCTACGCAGGGAAGTTGGCATGGGCTAATAATCACCATTTGCTGGCATGCAATTATAACCCTTAATAAATGTTTGTCCAATAAGGACTTTTCTTTAGAACAAGGAGAAGTACATTTATTACACGCACACTACTAGATACTACGCAGAAATTTAAAAATATATACATTGGTATATGGAAAATACCATAGACAACATTGCATAATCATCTTTCACCCCGTATAAGGGTCATATGAACATATAAGGTTAATGTATTGGCTTGGAAAAAGGTCAAAATCAACAAACCACATGAAAAGACATTATTTTTTATGTAAATGCAATCATCAATAATAACAATCATGTGTAAATGTACTTATTACTCTTATTAAAACATGTAAGCTGTGATCAGTAATCATTGTCAACATTATTGTAATAATATATATTTTTTTTAATGAACATAACATGTCTGTGCGATTTTTGTAAACTTTTAAATGAAAAAAATCCAATTTTAAAAGCAGCCCCAAGAAGGCATCACATTTGACTACATTAACATGCAATCATAAACTTAGCCCCTAGAGTGCTCTTTAGTACATGTATTTCCTTTATACATTTCCAGGCTACAACTACAACCTAAAGATAAGCCTCTAGAGGGTGCAGCACTCTCAGCTGTAGAAGAGAAGCCCCACAAACATAGGGTGGCTAACTTTTAAAAAACTCTTCAGGGGGAAGCCGCATCATTTCTGCAGCCCCCCCACCCCCACCTCCATTCTGTTGTTTGTGGTGTCCCTGCCATCCTGGGGCTACCATGAGCAGAGAAAAGGTGCAAATTTGAAGAGCCCCACAGGACATTATGAGATGTTCCTCTAGGAGCAGTGAATATTGTAACAGTGGGTCTCCCACTGTGCCAGGAGCATGTCTTTTTTTAACCTGTATTTTCTTTTATCCTTTTGTTGTTTTAGGGGGATGCCCAGTCCCACCCGGGTGGCACCTCAAGGTCTCCTGCAGATGAGAGCAGTAAGGGAGTCCACACCTCACTTTTCCGCCAGCTCCAACGCAGCCCCCACATCTGTGTGCAGTCACAGGAGCCGGCAGCGTTTCTCTTGCAGCCTTTTGCGGTCGAGCCCCACATCCCCCAGACATGGGCATGGGGAGCGGGCGCAAGTCCAGCGCCATTGGGGGTACGACTGTTCTCCCCCTGTCCTCCTTCTCACAGGGGATCCGAGATGGGGTCCCGATCCCCTTCTTTGTGAATACGGCCCAGGGATGTGGTCCCCAAACCAAAGCAGAGTCTGGGGAGGGGGCCCCTTGCACTAGCACTCCCAAGAAAAATTAGGAGCATCAGTCTCTGGGGAGATGGGGACGGAGGGCAAGAATGGGCCCCACACACACCCCTCCCTGGGGGTAAATAAATAAATGTTTCTTGTGTGGGCCCCCAGGCCCTGGTCCACTCCAGGGGTAAATTAAGAAACAGTGCTAGAGCCCCACAGGCTTCATTGTGAAATGGGTCAAAGGTTGCAAAACGGGCCAAAGGTCACCAAACTTTACAATGCTATAAGTTGGGTCCCATTGGCACACTTTTGATGAATTTAGGCTGATTGTACCACTGGCGGGGAGCTCTAGCAACCAGGGGTAGTTGCAGTTGACCTCCTCACCTCCAATGTGGTGCAATCAACAAAAAGCTGATTCTCCTGGCTCCCTGTGCCTGCCAGTGTGACCGATGATTGATTGATGCAGATTATCCTGCCCCACACCTTTCCTCCTCAGGAGCTGAGTGAATCACTGTTAATTGCTCCCTTTGTGTGAGGAGGTCTTTGTTCCTGCTGATGGAGAGAAATGTAATTAACCTGGCACCGCAGGGTGACAAAAAGGCCTGGGCTCTGATTTTGAGCAGAGCCAGAGAAATAGGACAGTTTTGGATGACCAATAATGTGTACAAATATCTTTGTGGAACTTGCAGAATTGATTTTCCTGCACAGGGTACACCCCAATTCGATACATCACTGTTCTCTATCACCCAAAAGGGTGTGAGACGGCACTCTAAGGCAGTTCTCTCCCTATGTGTATAATAAAGTGTCACTACAGACAAAAAAGTAAATCAGCTGACTTTCCTTATTGGTATACTCTACCATTATAGGGCCTAACCCCTTCAATGTCTCATCCCGCAGAGTCCCCACTGCACCAGGCTACCTGTGTGCAGTTATTGGGTTGCGTACATCAGCAGTCTCCCACGTGCAGCCTGCACACAAATGCGCACGCCCCCTACCCTTGCTGCGTTGCTGTGACCATGTCTTAAAAGGTGGAGGCAGGCGGGAAACATGCACGTGATTACCGTGAGTGAGTCATATGTAGTGAGACTCTCCCACATTAAAAAGTCCAAAACCAGGTGAGCCAAAAAGCAAACAATCCGGGCATACCGAATGGGCACAACTCAATTGCAACATCAACCTTTCTGCATGACCTTGGCAAATCATTATCAACATATGTTGTCAGTCAACCATATATGCCACTCTACAACTTGAATTTGAGATGTAGTAGATATGTGTAGATGTGCTATTCACTTTTCTATCAGAGAATAGCAAGACGCTCAGGAATTCTGTATGGCTGTTCTATAAATAATAGCTAACAAGGCTCACCCGAGTTCTGACCTCTTTGGTTTGAGCTACTCTCTCGAACATTCATTCTTCCATTGCCTACATTCAAGCTCCAATGTTAAAGAATCTGAAAGATTTGCATATATACCAATACCTGACTGCAAATCAATTTAAATTAAAAATGTAATATGCAACGCTGTGCAACCAAACATTTGTTCAAACTGTAAATAAGGTAACAAAATATCTCAATTTGATGATTGAAAGATGCACTCTCAATAACAGAAGAATCAAATCGTGTATTTTTAACTTTACTGTTTCTCAAAATTCATTTTCAGTGCATACTATTATTACAGGGATGGGTGGCAAACTACACTCTTGTGGAGTTTTGCCCACCCCGCTTGGAGTTCAGCAAAAACTCTGCCAACCGCCGTGTGGCAGATTTTTCTTGTGCGCGGCTTGCCAAGATTAAGTTGGTGAGTGTGAGTGAGAAAAAACAAGTGCTAGACCGCAGCCTAATGAGATTTCTCAACAGGAGCAGTTGCGGCAGTTGGCTACTGCTCGCATTGAGAAAATTGCTGCTTGTGTTGCGAAAGCTGCTGCTCGAGTAGAAAATCTACTCGAGCAGAAAAAGAAGCAGCTTCCTACAGCATGCAGTGTGGTGCCGTTCGAGCTGTTTTTACAGCGCGGGACAAGCTCCTGGCGCTAGAAAGCAGCACAAGTAGTGCGACGGACCAGAATTCTGCTGCTCTGGAACTTCATGATACCTTGCTGAGGTTTTAGATAACTCCATAGAATTCTGCAGAGTAAAACTCAGCGAGTTCCACTCAGCCCTCTTTACTAGTTGTGCTATTATTTTTCATCACGGAGAGACTGCGACATCAGGACACTATACCATCTACTTAAAGTACCATACATGTCGGACAGGCTGTGATGATAACATTCAAAATTTACAAGACAGTTAAATTTGTATTCAATATCCTAAATTCTAAGTCACAATGTTACCATTGGTATAAAGCTAAAGGTATTTTAAAGTTGGACTTATATAATTGCATTATGTGGCCTTGCATGGTTGATGACTATTGAAGAAATCTACTGTGAGCATTGATGTGGTGTCTAGTTTTGCATATATCATATTACTTAAATAGATATGTGAACAGATGGACATGATACCGTCTATGGTTTTTTTCACATTCCAATTGATTTGTTTTTCCCTAATGTTTCATAATGACTACTACAATATGATCATCTTGGACTGTAAAGGTTCGAAATGATGGCATAGGTCTGTAACAAAAAAAATTATTTGTCTGAGAAACACATAAAAAATGTAATAGTTGTAAGATGGGTTCAGAGAACAAATAATGTTTTACTTCTAAGGAACTGTTAGAGATGGGGGTCTCTAGTTGGCAGAGGTAGGTACCTTTGTCCAAATAGGGACCCTTGCTTCTAGTCAGGGTAAGGGGGATACACACTTTAGATAACCACTGCTCACCCCCTTGGTAGCTTGGCACGAGCAGACAGGCTTATCCCAAAGGCAATGTGTAAAGTATTTGTACCAACACTCACAGTAACACAGTGAAAACACTACAAATGGACACCGCACCAGTTTAGAAAAATAAAATACCTTTATCTAAACTAAACAAGACCAAAACGACAAAATTCCAACATACACAGTTAAAAATATGACTTTAAAAAGGTTTCAAGAACTTGTACCATAGAAAACTACGGATTTGTGACTTTTCACCAAAGTACCTGTAGTTGCGTCAAAGTTCACCAAGCCAAACAGCCGCAGAGTCGGAAAACAAAGAGATGTGACACTCCTGAGACCTTGGGGAGGCGATGCGGCAGTTCTGCGACACGCAGAGGACAACTTGCGTCGAGTCCGGTCTGTATGGGGAGTGATGCGTCGAATCTTCGTGCCGGTTCCGGTCTGCAGGTGATGTGTCGGGGAAGTGTGCCGCACAGGTACGATGCGGGGATTTTTGGGATGCGTCGGCGATCGATGCGGCGGCGTTGCGCGCCGCTGCGTTGGTCCTCTTCAGCCGCGATCCCTCAATGTCTCGATTCTTGAAGCGATGACAGGCGCTGCGGCGGTTTTCGCAGCGGCACGGCGATGTGTGGAAATCAGGCAGGTCAGAATTCACAACAGCAGAGTTCAGGGGAGCTGGGGGTGAAGTCTTTGTGTCCCTGAGACTTCTGAACAGGAGGCCAGCTAACTTCAGGCCCTTGGAGATCTCCTTCAAGCAGGGGACACAGCAAACAGCAAAGTCCATCTCCTTTCCTTGGCAGAAACAGCAACTGCAGGACAACCCCAGACACACAGCAAGGGCAGTACTTCTACTCAGTCTCTTCAGCTCTTCTCCTTGGCAAAGGTTCCTCTTGAACTCCCGGAATGATCTAAAGTTCAGGGGTTTTAGGTCTAATACTTATACCCCAAAATGTCGTTGTTCTCTTTGTGCAAAGGGCTCTGAGCCCAGTTCAAACCAGTTCAGGGGGGCACTCTGCAAGTGCATAACAACATCCATTGTCAATGTGAGCCTTGGCTCCAGACACACCACAGGGGGGCGAAGCCAGCATTGTGGAAGGCAGGCACAGCCCTATTCAGGTACAGGTGCTACTCCTCCTACCACTCCAAATGTAGATCAGGCCTATTCAGCCTAGTGCTGACTCATCCAGACTCCTGCAGCCACTGCCCCTCCCCAGCCCCTGTCACTCCTGTGAACCAAGAAGAAACTGAGGAGAGACTATCCCTAAGCTTGAAGTGCTGCTTGGGGGATTGGCCTGCAGTGGTTTGCCTGACTGCCAAAGAAAGGAGAAAGGAACTTTTGCTTTGCTGTGACTTTCATCAACTTGTGAAGGATCTCCAAGGGCTTGGAAGAGAGCTTGCCCCCTGATCGAAGTCCCAGGACCATTGGACTTCACCCCCTTTGTGAATTGCTGCTGGAAACTCTGTTTCAGTGGCTACAGAGGTAGGGAGCTGTGACCGACTCTCCCGACCGGCTCGGTGTCCTGTTGGCACCGCATCGAGCAACGCCTGCATCTTGCAACGCACGGCCTTGGTCTCACCGACTCCGTCAACGAGCCGCTGCCTGCACCGTAACCTGTGAGCACCGCACCTTGCAACGCCTCGCTATACCGAATCCATCTGGTCCGACCGACACGGTCACTGTTGCTGAGTTCGAGTCCTGTGACTGCACCGGAGTTGGGCACCGCCTCGCAAGCTTCGCGACGCACCGCCCGACTCGCACCGCTGTCCGGACTGATCGATGCCAGCTCCTGAATCCGGCTCCGTCGCCGCACCGCAACCTGCCAGCACCGCATCGAAGCACCGTCTCGCCCTGCAACGCACGGCCCTGGTCTCACCGACGACGTCAACGAGCCGCTGCCTGCACCGCATCGAGGGACAACGCGTCCTGCAAGGCTTCCATTTTGCAACGCAACCGCGACGAACAGCCATCCGGCTCGCACGCCCGTGCCGGCCGCTTCAAGTAAAAGGTACTGTGACCGAGTCCGCCTACGCTGTGTTGGCCCGTATCGACGCGGTCAGCTGGATTTGATAGACTCTGTTTGTTCTTTACATCGCGGTAGCCGGAGAAGGCTACAGACGCGCACGGAACCTTAAATTAAGCCTTTTTAATCAGAACTAAGCATTCTTGACAGTATTGTGGATTATTTTTGTCGTTTATGGTCTTGTGATAAATCTATATAAAGTATACCTATTTTTATAAATATATAACCTGTGTGGTGTCCATTTGTAGTGTTGTCACTTGATTACTGTATGTGTTCACAAATGCTTTACACACTGCCTCTGAACTAAGCCTGTCTGCTCGTGCCAAGCTACCAAGAGGGTGAGCAGGGGTTATTTCAGGAGTGTACCTACTTTCCTGACTAGACTCAAGGGTCCCTATTTGGACAAAGGTACCTACCTCTGCCAACTAGAGACCCCCAAATCTAACATTGGTGGTCAGCGGTGAGGATTCTGGACTTGCATTTGTGACTCATGTACAGTGATTGGTGAACACTACTTAGTGAGTGCAGACCAAAACGCAACCACATACTTTTGATAGCATTTTTTCTGGGATTTTCTATTTTTGCAACTGCCAAGTTTAATCACCATGGAGAAACCAGCATCAGTAGCCTCTGTTGAGTGTGATTGGGAAGAGGAGAGGCTCGAATGCTACACCCTCAAGCAGCTCAAGCATTTCTGCAAAAAGTTTAAGGTGTCCATGACCGGGCTCACCAGGAAGGAGGACCTCCAAAAGGCGCTGAGACCTTGGGTCGAATCAAGGAGTGCCCCTGTGGAGGGGGCTGAGAATGCAGAAGGGCAGCTGGAGGGGCTATTGGGTCTAGGGGCTGAAAGACCACCTTCCCCAGTAGGTAGCAGTGTTTCTGCCAGAGGTCTGTCTCCAGAAGAGTTGGAGGACAGGAAAGAAAGTAAGATGCACGAAATGGAACTGACCAAGCTCAAGCTGAATGGGCAGTTAGAATTTGAAATGCAAACTAGGAAATTAGCCCTAGAAGAAAAGAAAATGCAGTTTGAACATGAGAAGGTTTTGAGGAGTTGGAATTGAAGGCCAAAAGCTTAGAGATTACTCCCTCTGGTGGCAGTGTACCGCCTGTGTCTGTTGAAGCTAGGGTGTATATTCCCAAAGATGTGGTGAAGGAGTTTTTTTTAAAATGATGACATTGGGCAGTGGTTCAAAGCCTATGAGGTAGCCATGTCTTCCCACCGGGTCCCTGAGAAGGATTGGGGAGCGGGGTTGTGGGGACGGTTCCTCAGTGAAGGGCGGGATACCTTGTTGGATTTGCCCTCTGAAGTCTATAATTCATACAGCCACATGAAGGATGCTTTAATGACTAGGTATGGTTTGACCCCTGAGCTTTATAGGCAAAGGTTCAGGAACTGTAGTAAGATTGAAAGCAACCTGGGTTGAATATGTGACCTTCTTTTGCAGAGCCTTGGATGGTTGGGTAAAGGGTAGCAAAGCGACTGATTTTCAGGCGCTCTTGATTTGATTTCATGGGAGCACTTGTCCAGTAATTGCTTTCCTGAGCTACGCCAGCACCTGATTGATAGTAAGCTGACTAACCCTAGGCAGCTTGCTGAGGAGGCGGACCGCTGGGTGAGTACCCGGGTCCACAAGGGTCACGTGGGAGACTCCGCCAAGGGTGGGCAGGGTCCCCAGCAGAAGAGTGGGGGGGACAAGGGTAAACAGAGGGAGTTCTAGAAAGGGCCCCAAAGTAGACCCCAAGGGAACCAAGGGAAAGGTTCCCAGCCTCTCCCTGAGAAGCCAGTGGCCCTGACAGGCCCCCCTGTTCACCAGGGGCCACTGGTATGTTACAAGTGTGGCGCCCCTGGCCACAAGGCAAACGATCCTCATTGCCCTTTGCATGGAAAACCAGCACCCACTGGTGCAGTCCCCCGGCAGTTGGCTAGTGTAGCCCTGGGGGAGGAGTTGGGTGTCCAAGGTGTGGGGGGATCCCACAGTGTTTTCCCTTGTCTCATTAGGAGACTCTGAGATGGTCCCTAGGACCCAGCTGCCTGACAACACTAAGAAATACAGGCAGTGGGTGACCATCAATGGCCATAGGGTGGAGGCTCTGAGAGACACAGGAGCCAGTGTGACAGCTGTCAAGTGTCACCTGGTGTCTAAGGAGCAGGTTATCCCTGATGCATTCTATCTGGTTGTTGCCGCTGACAACACAGAGAGTCACTGCAAGGTGGCTCAGGTTCCCTTTGAGTGGGGGGTCTCGGGTACTCTTCAAGTAGCTGTGAGGCCAGCCATGCCTGTTGACTGTTTGTTAGGGAATGATTTGGAGAGCTCACCTTGGGCTAAGGTGGAGCGGAGTGCGCATTTAGAAATGTTGGGCTTGCCTGATTGGGCATGTGTGACCACCCGGTCAATGGCAGCTAAAGGTGTTCAAGAGGACCTGGAGCCTGAGAGGGAGGCCCAGGTGCCTGCCGGAGAGAGAAGAGGCAGGTGGCACGGGAAACCGGCCCCCGAAGTTCCCACGGTCCAGGAGGAGGCAGACCCTGAGGGGGATACCCTGGAGCCTACAGGGGAACAGGTAGCTGAACTGGGGGACCTACCTGAGCTGACCCATTGGCAGCAAGAGGGAGGACCCTCCAGGGAAGAGTTCTGCGAGGAGCAGAACGCATGCCCCTCTCTCGTGGGTCTGAGGCAACAGGCCACAGACCAGGCAGCAGGTGATCAGTCTGGATCACATTGGATTTACTGTGAGAATGGTCTCCTGTATTCAGAGCCTAAGGTTGCTGAGCCTGGGTCAGCCCGTGTGCTGGTGGTACCCCAGCGCTTCAGAGCCTTCCTACTGGGGTTGGCTCATGATGTACCGTTAGCAGGACATCTGGGGCAGGACAAGACCTTTGACAGGCTTGTTACCCATTTCTATTGGCCCCAGATGCGCAGTAGTGCCACCACTCACTGCAGGACATGCCAGACTTGCCAGGCAAATGGAAAGAGTGGGAGGAAGCACAAGGCTCCTCTCCAGCCATTCCCTGTGGTCAGCACCCCCTTTGAACGGGTGGGTATTGACATTGTGGGGCCACTGGACCCCAAGACAGCCTTGGGCAACAGGTTTATCCTGGTCTTGGTGGACCATGCCACCCGGTACCCTGAAGCCATCCCTCTGAGGACAGTGACGGCCCCCGTGGTGGGACGGGCATTGATGGGAATTTTCTCACATGTGGGATTCCCTCAAGAGGTGGTGTCTGACAGAGGTACCAACTTCGTGTCCAAGTACATGAAGTTCCTGTGGCAGGAGTGCGGTGTAACTTACAAGTTCACCACTCCTTACCACCCTCAAGGAAATGGGCTGGTTGAGAGATTCAACCGGACCCTCAAGGGCATGATTATGGGTCTGGAAGAACCCATGAGGCATAAATGGGACGTCCTCTTACCTTGCCTGTTGTTTGCATACCGGGAGGTGCCACAGAAGTCTCTAGGGTTCAGCCCCTTTGAGCTCCTCTATGGACACCCGGTGCGAGGACCTCTAAGTTTGGTCAAGGAAGGCTGGGAGCAATCTCCCAGGAAACCTCCCCAGGATGTATACAGTTACATGCTGGCCTTCAGGAACGCCTTCAGGCGTTTCAGAGAGCTTGCTGAGGCAAATCTGGAAGCCAGCCAGGAGGAGATGAAGTGGTGGTACGACCAGAATGCCACTCTGGTAGAGCTTCAGCCTGGTCAGAAAGTATGGGTCATGGCCCCTGTGGAGCCTTGTGCGCTCCAGGACAGGTGGACCGGCCCTTTTACGGTGGTGGAGCGCAAGAGTCCAGTTACCTATTTGGTGGACTTGCAGTCTCCCAGGAACCCCTTACGGGTCCTGCATGTGAACCGCCTAAAGCCCCACTTGGAAAGGTCCCAAGTGGGCATGCTCTTAGCTACAGATGATGGGATGGAGGAGGAGACCGAGCCTCTTCCTGACCTCCTGTCAGCCCGAGAGCAAGATGGATCAGTGGAGGGAGTAAACCTCTCTACCTCCCTGACACCTGAGCAGCAGGGTGACTGTCGCCAACTGTTGGGGCAGTTTCCTGACCTGTTCTCCCTGGTTCCCAGTGTCACTAACTGGTGCGTCCATGATGTGGACACTGGGGACAGTCTTCCTGTGAAGCACAAGGCTCACAGGGTGACTGACAGGGTAAGAGCTTGCATCAAGGAGGAGGTCTCCAAGATGTTTGCGTTAATGGTGATTGAGTCCTCTAACAGCCCTTGGGCCAGCCCAGTGGTCTTGGTTCCCAAGGCTGCCGCACCTGGTGCCACACCAGAACTCCGGTTCTGTGTGGACTACAGGGGACTCAATTCCGTCACCAAGACTGACGCACACCCCATCCCCAGAGCTGATGAGCTCGTAGATCGGTTAGGGGCTGCACGGTACCTCAGCACGTTTGACTTAACGTCTGGGTACTGGCAGATCGCCTTGACTGATGGGGCAAAGAGAGGCCAGCATTCTCCACACCAGAGGGGCACTACCAGTTCCGGGTGATGCCCTTTGGGATGAAGAATGCCCCTGCCACCTTTCAGAGGTTGGTCAACCAGGTGTTGGTTGGACTGGAGGATTTCAGTGCCGCCTACCTGGATGACATCGCAGTGTTCAGTGCCAGTTGGGAAGAACATCTGCGCCACCTCTGGGAAGTGTTGATGGCGCTGCGGAGGGCAGGCCTCACAATCAAGGCAAGTAAGTGCCAGATTGGGCAGGGTTCTGTGGTGTACTTGGGACACCAGGTTGGGAGCGGCCACGTGGCGCCCCTCCAACCGAAAATTGATACCATTCTGGCTTGGAAGCCCCCAAGACCCAGACAGAGGTGAGAGCCTTCCTAGGACTCACCGGGTATTACAGGAGATTCGTCAAGGGGTATGGCAGCATTGTTGCCCCCTTGACAGAGCTGACTTCCAAGAAGCAGCCCAGGAAAGTGATTTGGACTGACGCCTGTCAAAAAGCTTTTGACACCTTGAAGACTGCCATGTGCACGGCGCCTGTGCTCCAGGCACCCAACTTCTCCAATGAGTTAATTGTTCAGACGGACGCTTCAGAGCATGGTGTAGGGGCTGTTCTATCACAGATCAATGAGGAGGGCCTAGACTAACCTGTAGCCTTCATCAGTAGGAGGTTACTTCCCCGGGAACAGAGATGGAGTGCTATTGAGCGTGAGGCATTTGCTGTGGTCTGGGCACTGAAGAAGCTGAGACCATACCTGTTTGGGACTCACTTCCGGGTTCAGACAGACCACAGGCCCCTCAGATGGTTGATGCAGATGAGGGGTGAGAACCCAAAGCTGTTGAGGTGGTCCATTTCCCTACAGGGGATGGACTTTACGGTGGAACACCGCCCTGGTACAGAACACGCCGATGCTGATGGTCTGTCCAGATTTTTCTGCCTTAGTGATGAGAACTCCCTAGGGGTAGGATAGTTCTCCCCACATTTCAGCTGGAGGGGACATGTGTTAGACCTGGCATCCTTGGCATGGGTCTCCCTTCCATTTTTTTCATAATGCCTCCACTGTTGTCGATATGTTTTTGCTGGACTAGATGCTCATGGGCACTTTGCCACTGCTAATCAGTGCCAAAGTGCAAGTGCTCCCTATTGTAAATTGTGTGATGAATTAGTGACTCCATGTTTGGCTTATTTGAATTACTGTCAGACCCTAGTACAGTGCACTGAGTGTGCCCAGGGCTTGTAAATCAAATGCTGCTGGTGGGCTTGCAGCACTGGTTGTGCCACCCACAGAAGTAGCTTGTAAGTGTGTCTCAGGCCTGCCATTGCAGAGCCTGTGTGCAGTCTGTGACTGCCATGTTGACTTGGTAAGTGCACCCACCTACCAGTCCCCAAACCTTCCCTTTTCTTCATATCAGACACCCCTATGGTAGGCCCACGGGCAGGGTGCATTGTAAGGATAAGGTGGGACATGCCTGGTGTGTGTGGCATGTCCTAATAGTGAATTACAGCCATTTTCGTTTTTCACTATTGCAAGGCTACCTGTTCCCCATAGGCCAGAATGGGCAGTTTGATTATAACATCTTATAATACTAAACTGACTCAGGGAACTAGGTAGAAATTCGAGTTTAGTATGCCTGAACTCAGAATGATAAAATACATCTTTTAGTGAAGTTGGTTTTAACATTCTGTGTTTGAAAATACCACTTTTAGAAAGTGGGTATTTTCTTGCCTAACCATCCAGCCTGCCTCTGCCAGCTTGTGTATTGTGTGTCTGGTTTGTGCATGACAGGGGCTGGGGGTGGCCACAGGAGACAGGGGTGAGGCAGCCCAGGGCTGAATAGAGAGATCTGCATCCAGAGTGGAGGGAGGAGTTGCATCTGGGTCTGAATAGGGCTGTGCCTGCATGCCACAATGCTGGCTCCACCTCCTGCCGGGCGTCTGAGTACCCTGCCCCACATTCTGAAAGGAAAAGAAGGAGACATGTACACAGAGTGCTCCAAAGCTGCACAGAACTGGTTTAAGCTAGGCAAAGGCCTCTCTGCCTTCAGAGAACAAAGAGAAAAGGAGTATAAGTACTGGGGCCCAAACCCAGGAACTTTAGATCACTTTTGGGAACAAGAAGAAACCTTTGCTGAGGAGCGGAACCAAGAAGAAACTGAGGAGAGACTAAGCTTGAAGTGCTGCTTGGGGGATTGGCCTGCAGTGGTTTGCCTGACTGCCAAAGAAAGGAGAAAGGAACTTTTGCTTTGCTGTGACTTTCATCAACTTGTGAAGGATCTCCAAGGGCTTGGAAGAGAGCTTGCCCCCTGATCGAAGTCCCAGGACCATTGGACTTCACCCCTTTGTGAATTGCTGCTGGAAACTCTGTTTCAGTGGCTACAGAGGTAGGGAGCTGTGACCGACTCTCCCGACCGGCTCGGTGTCCTGTTGGCACCGCATCGAGCAACGCCTGCATCTTGCAACGCACGGCCTTGGTCTCACCGACTCCGTCAACGAGCCGCTGCCTGCACCGTAACCTGTGAGCACCGCACCTTGCAACGCCTCGCTACACCGAATCCATCTGGTCCGACCGACACGGTCACTGTTGCTGAGTTCGAGTCCTGTGACCGCACCGGAGTTGGGCACCGCCTCGCAAGCTTCGCGACGCACCGCCCGACTCGCACCGCTGTCCAGACTGATCGACGCCAGCTCCTGAATCCGGCTCCGTCACCGCACCGCAACCTGCCAGCACCGCATCAAAGCACCGTCTCGCCCTGCAACGCACGGCCCTGGTCTCACCGACTCCGCCTAGACGACGTCAACGAGCCGCTGCCTGCACCGCATCGAGGGACAATGCGTCCTGCAACGCTTCCATTTTGCAACGCAACCGCGACGAACAGCCATCCGGCTCGCACTCCCGTGCCGGCCGCTTCAAGTAAAAGGTACTGTGACCGAGTCCGCCTACGCTGTGTTGGCCCGTATCGACGCGGTCAGCTGGATTTGATAGACTCTGTTTGTTCTTTACATCGCGGTAGCCGGAGAAGGCTACAGACGCGCACAGAACCTTAAATTAAGCCTTTTTAATCAGAACTAAGCATTCTTGACAGTATTGTGGATTATTTTTGTCGTTTATGGTCTTGTGATAAATCTATATAAAGTATACCTATTTTTATAAATATATAACCTGTGTGGTGTCCATTTGTAGTGTTGTCACTTGATTACTGTATGTGTTCACAAATGCTTTACACACTGCCTCTGAACTAAGCCTGTCTGCTCGTGCCAAGCTACCAAGAGGGTGAGCAGGGGTTATTTCAGGAGTGTACCTACTTTCCCTGACTAGACTCAAGGGTCCCTATTTGGACAAAGGTACCTACCTCTGCCAACTAGAGACCCCCAAATCTAACAGCGAGACACAACATAATGGGGGCACCTTATACCATCATATTATGAAAAAAAGATTTCTGGGTATGTCAGATAATGTTTGTGCATATCTGCTGTGCAACAGTCTGTTGTGGTGTTGATGTGTTCTGTTGTTTTTTAGCTGCTTTGGTTTTGTGTTGCACTATTGCACTGTGATGTTCTTGTGCTATACTGTGGTTGTTCTTTTGTGTCCTGTTTCAACTGATTTCTTGTTTTGTGGTCAGTAATGTTTTAATTATGTACTTATGCTGCTTTATGTGTTACTGTGTTCTGTTTTGTTGTTTACTTGATCTGTCTACAAATGCTGCCGCATTTCCAGCTAAAGGCAGAACACTCATGTAAAGTTCCACCGACTATTAACCACTGTCTACAGTGGTAACAATGGACTTCTCCAGCTCTTCAACTTTATAGGATACCACTCCGACCAACTTTGTGGATGAGTCTAGGGCTTACGTTTTCATTTGCAGTGCTCAATTTATATGGAGAAATTTCTTTGATATCAAGCAGAAGGTCTCCTAGAGACACCTGGGCTGAGAGACTAATATTAAGTTTTCATGAGAGAATGCATTCCTCTATTTCGATCTCAAGACCTTATGCCTCTCTGCAAGTGTAACTCAATCCCACTGCCCTGCCTTTGTACCTCAATTTTGACCTGCAGCCCATCCATTTATTCCAGAACTGATATGTCACACTGCTTAGTCTCAGTCTACTCACGAAGCAAAGCTGAAATTACTCTGCTAATGCTCTGCTCCACTGACCTGTGTGAGAGATGATCGTAGCAGTCTGCTGCAGCATTCGGTTGAAACACCTAACAAAAACAGTAGAGTAGAGAAATGTTGCTTGAATATGAATTTACCTTGAAAGACTAAGACAAGAGGCGTTTGGCAAAACAGGAACAGTTGGTTTAATTAAACACTGCGGCCGGTACAGAAGTGAGTCTGAAGACTGACTCAAAGTACAACTGTTTTGAGCGTCTTTTTATACATTTCTTGAAGCATTTCATAGATTCATAGATCCTGTTTAGGGAGAGGAATGTAGGCCTAATCATGGATCCATAAATTACTCCCACCTGATGACAAATGCAGGTGGGTCTCGATCTTGCATGGACACAATGAGGGCCAGTGGGTAACATGTCCAGATGTCTGACATGGGGAATGCGTGATTACTGCATGTGCTGTGTGTGCTGTGTCCTGATTGGCTGAGTGTTCTTAACTTCACGTGGCATCTAAATTTATGGTGTTTTGGGAATGTGTGCCCCTCCGGCCATGTGCGTTTTATTGGGACCAATCTCCCCGGAGCATTGTGGTGTTGCTGCCTATCTGTGGGACTAATCTAGGTTTTGCCTGTTTGTGCGTTTGTCCTGCTAGTTATGTACCACCCCACCTGTGATCTGTCAATCAATAGCCTCAGACCTAGGTCACAGGGCCTGCCTGGCCAAGTATTTCTGACTCGGAGTTGATGGAGAGGTCATATCGGGAGATTTTGACAACAGTTGTTTAATTTCACTTTTATACATACACGTATCATTGTGTACATCGACATCAATATTAACATACTCCCTCTAGTTGAATTTTCAACAATATAATTTACCCCATACTTCATGACAGTCACATTGTTAGGGGCTTGTCATGTTTCAGTTTTAACTATTGCTACTTCCCTAGTTACTTGGATTCTAAGCATTTTGAGGACTGCGTTTGTACAGCAGGAAAGCCCCACTTGTAGGAAACCACACAAGAACAGTACAAATATGAGAATGGTCGGCAATGACATGCACAGTCCTGTCACCATCAGGGGAGCCAGGAGAACCAACTGAAGTACCAGTCCTGCTCAAGGTCACCTCCCTCCTTACGCATGTCGGTTTGTAAATGATGCAGTGCTTGGATGGCAAGAGTCAGAATCCCAAAGTCCATGTCATTGCCTTGGACAAATGTGCAACAAGACACACTGATCTTGGCACATACCCCTCCCTCCATTGTGTTTATCAAGTCCAACACATATCGATGTTGCATCACCATAAGGAAGATGGCTCTTAGTTCTTCCTTGATTGCATTAAGGCCAAGCTCAGTACTGTTCATCATTTTCATCATTTCCCATCTGGTTATTTGCAACCAGCGAGCGTTGGCTTTCGCCTGCCCAGTGAAGAAGGGTATGGACCCTCCCACATTGACTTGTGTGTCAGAAAATAGTCTGAACTCACTAGGAATGTCCTTGAACTGAGCCCAGCCAAAATAATCAGCAGCTCTCTTTTCTCGAGCCTGATGCAATAGAGTTGTTTTCTTCTGTAGCGGATGTTAGTAGAACTCTGACAGATTTTCTCCAGGAATGACTAGGGCAGGGGTGTGTATGGTGATCAGGGAGCACAGGCCCCACCATCCGGGGATGAGCTGGGTGTAAGCAAAGTCACCATGCTGCCTGTAAGTATTCATCAGCATGGAGGTCCCCCATTGCATGTCTGGTATGGGAAGTATTGCGTCACATTTCTCATTTGTGCCGAGTGGGATTATTCCTTTACCTTTCAAACACAAGGAATACAGTGTAAGTTTCCGTACGATTAGGGGTTGCCTCTTCCCTTCCAACCATGTGTACCTATCTATGTCAGTGTCCCATATTTCCTGACATGGGTCATCTATGCTGGTGTTTAACCCTCCCCTACGAGACTCACTTCCCTTCATATCATCAAGGTGGATGTCCCTACACTGGAAATCCATGTCTGGCATCCATTTGTTACTAAAGAAGAATGCACCAGACATGCTAAGGGCTACCCTGGGACCATGTACGGAAGCAGGAGTGAATGTGTTTGTGCACTGGTGTGGTGGCTTTGCTACCTCCAAGAATCTCTTTTCTGGAAAGTCTCGGGCCAAACAGTATCCTCCCCTATGGTACCCCACGTGTGCATCCTATCTAGCTCTATTTGAATCTCGTTAGGATTGGTGAAGAGGTACAGTGCTGTGGAATTGGTCTTGTAATCGGTCACGTTCACTACTACTCTATGAGTTTCTGCTCTTTTGGGTTGTATCTTGGCCCTGATCCTACATAGGGACTGGTGGAGCAGGCATTTTGCTTTTCGGGTGCTATCTCTTGGGACAAGTAAAGTCTCTCTGCACCAACTGCATGTTGTATAAGTGAACAGATGCAACATGACCTGGCTGATGCCTAGGAACCCACGGTGGTCATGTGCTGATGCTATGTGTTATGTAAGAGTGCTCTGTGTAGTGCATGTAAAATACTAGTGTTGGGTTCAGTGTAATTATAAGTAGTTTGGGAGAGGTCCCTACACAAGCGCTCCAATTGACAAGGCAGTTCTTTGGCAAGTATGGATGCGGCCACACCCATAGTAAACAGAGGGTATACAACTGAATAAAAATACATAACTTGTGGAACATTGTAGGTCTTGAGGATGGATCCATGAAAGATGTCTGTAGTCCTCCGGTGATTGGGGGATTTATTTACTTTAGAAAGGTTTGAATGACTTTGATTTAAAAGTTTGTGATAAAAGTTGAAGGTCTTAGACTATCAACTTGGGTTTTTTTTTAGAATTATGGAAGTGGCTGCTGGAGAGATGGTGGGCCACTGTAAAGGTTGTGCACTTTTGTGGCTCAATTGCAGGCCTGTTGGATAAGAGGTGTTGTTTGTTGGTTAAGTTTCAGAACACATTTGCATCCTTACATGTCATCATCAACCATTCTTGGGGATTTCTGTGCCTTTCTTTGTTAGGGATGTGTTTTTACATTCATGCATTTTATTTTTAGTGGGACCCAATCAGGGTGTCTACTTTTTTTGAGACAATGGGTTTTTATTCACAGGTGGCATTAATTTTTGCTTACAGGTCATCGGTTCTCCCCCCTCACCATGACAGGAAAGGATATATTTTGTTAAGGGGTGATTTTCCTGAGCCTGTAGATGGTCTGGGCTGTTTAACATGTTATGGATGTCGCAAGAAGTCTAATGTTCTACTTTCCCTAGTGAGGGAGGGCGGGGCATGGCTTTTGAAGCTACACATGCAAAGGGTGATGTGAAAAGAGGGGGCGTGCCATGATTAGGTGTTGTGGGGGATCGCAGCATGCTCTGGGGTCACATGTATTCCCCTATAGTCCCAGCACGCTGCGTGCAGTCAGACCCTCCTTAACGGCGCCAAGTATCTTAATTACGCTCTTTTTCTAGAGGTTTCTTGTTATGGGTATCTTGGTCGTTTCCCTAGGTGCACATGTGATTTGGTTATTTCCATTGTTGGGTACCGGAAGGGGTCAGAGAGATGTCTCCCGGACCCCAGGCTGTTACTGATGTGGCTGTGTCTGAGATTAGGCTTATTTGTTCCCCTAGATGGTGTGTGTAAGGCCTTGTATGTTGTCAGTTTGATCAATAGGCCGGATACAGCAGTGAGCCTATTTCTGAATACGTTGCATGGAGTAGTGATGGATTTTTGTGGGCTCTCCCCTTGCCTGCACCCCCTTTTCCCATCAACTAATTCCTATCCAGGACTTTTTGGGCCTGCTGTCCCCGGCTGTGGCTAGGGACTTCCAACCGGTGATACGCTACCTTCGTTATTTTGGAGGGCCATGACCCGACGAGCAAGCTTTGGGTTTTTGGAAAACTGTGACGGAAAGTAGGAGGCAGAATGTTGCTAAATGCAGGGTGCAGTGTGAGGCCAGAACTAGTCAAATTTTGCCCAATACTGGTAATGGATTGGGTGACTGATGGTTCTGGTTAACTTCCCTACTGGTTTGGTGTCTTGCGGTGGGTTGTGATCGGTTGGAGTTTTATGTGTGCTGTGGACGTTATGGGGTCTGCTCCAGACACTGGTACATTGCCTCATTTTGGAACCAAGAAGGGGCCTTCATTGGCCCAGAGGCTATTGGCTGCGGTTGGAACCACATGCCATGAAGGAATGATGGTCCTGGGCTAGGGACCTGAGAGTGGGGTCTGTTTGATCTGGTTATTGGAACCCGTCTCAATTGGACTTGGGTGAGGGAGACCTGTGTGTTTGCTTTTAAGTACTTGGATGGAAGCCGCTCTGCCCCTCATCAGAATGCCCTCCCCCGGGGTGTGGCCAGCCAACCCTGCCCAGGGGGTCAGCAGCAGAGTGGGGCCTAGACTCCTGCAGGTACCCAAAAGGCAGACTGTAGTGCAGATTCCCGATCATCACAATGTACAGCAGCCCTGTGTTTACCGAATGCAAGACTTAGAATTCCTAATGTTATCTTACTTGTCTTTATTTTGAAATGTGTTTTGAGGTGTGCGTGAAGTGTATGTTCTGCATTGTGGGTTTGAACTTACTGTGTAGGTGGGTTTTGCGATTGTGCAAAGGGATCGCCTCCCTAGACAGTTACCCCTGCCTGCTGTGGTCCTTGTTGGACTGGGGTATCTGTCTGCTGCTGCTGCTGTTGCCACATATTTGACCAACCACCAGCTCCCTGCTGCGGTGGTGCAGTGAATGTCTGCCCTCCCTGCGGCTGTGCATAAGGTGCATTTGGGATACCTTGGGCTTGGTTTTGAGGATAGGGATTTTGCGGGGACTGGCCCAGATTTATCAATCTCTGTGCCTTACATGCCTTTAAGCGGCATTGGTCAGCCATGTGGCCCATTCAGTGTCAATAATCACATTCTCTGAGGTCTAGCTGCTGCCAGCCTCCCTGACCTGTGCAGCTATAGCTGGGTTGAAACCATCTGGGGTTTTGCAGTAGAGCCCCCTTCAAGAGAGGTGCCATTTGTACGTGGGCGGCCAACGCCACCACCTCGAGGGTGCTCTTTTTCAATTTGTGTTGGACCAACTTGGGGGTTTCTCTCTGGGATTGCTCTGGTTTTTCCCTGTCTTTTTCCTGTTTCTTTCTGTAATAACGAAATATGCGTGCCTGTACTTTCCACCAGAGTTTGATGTCTAACCCTACTACGATGTCCAATCCACTTTGTATTTTGGTGGGCAGCCCCTTTTGAGGAAGTTGTAGAAAAATGCAACCATGTCCTTATCATTCCCTCATTTTGTCTAGAAAGTCTGTTATGTCTCCCCAGGCTTCTTACTTTCTGCCATTAATCCTTCTACATCATGCTGGATACAGTCCTCCACAATAGTCATTGCCTCTGGTTTGAAGGATCCTTCCTTTGGCCAGGGTCTATCATACTGGCCCTCTCTCTTCGTCCAGTGAGCTAGTAGTTGGCTAAATGGTGGTGCGAGGGTCTCACCTTCGTCTCCGGTCACTATCTCCCTTGGGTTCAGTTTGTCTATACCGCACGTTTGGGGGGAGCAGCAGACCTCTTTGCCACTGCTCTCCTCATGCTCACAGAAAGGTGCCATGTTGCTTCTCCTGCATCTTAATTGAGTCTGTCCCAGGCTACGTTGATCCCTTATCACCCTCTCCTATGCTGATGATCTGGTGAGGTTCGGGCCCCAGGCCGAAGCCTCCCTTCTAGTTCTGCCTCAGACTCTTCTCCTAACGATGCTTTTTACCTACACCTCCCTCCTCGGGCGGAGGGTGCGCTGCTCTGTTCTCTCATTGAGTTTCCAGGGTGAGAGCTCTCTCTCTCTCTCCATCTTTAATTCACACCTCTCCTCTTACTCCCTCCTGGGTTGTCCCCTTTGTTCTGAGCTAGGCACTGTTCTTCTAGGTAGGAGTTTGCCCTCAAACTCGCTCTCTGTTGTCCCTCCAGCTGCCTGAGCATACCCTGCGGCTCCCCCCTTATCGTCTGATCCCGGAGACTGGGACCCCTTTCTTCACGCCCACTAGTTGTTTTGCTGTCCAATACTGCTATGAGTCTGCCGGCCACCCGAGTGTGTTCACCTGGACGAGTGGGAGTGCACGTTCCCTGTGCAGCTGGAGTTCGATGGGTTGAACACGACGGACGGGGCAGTTGAGCTTCGGTGAGCTCTACCACTGGACTAGGGTGATGCTGGGATTGCCTGGGCCTGGTGGCCTGGTGGCCTGTTGGCCTGCCTTGTCTTGATATAGTAGTTTGCTGTTCGGTGGGGGGACCTCCTCCTCCTTCGACTGGTGGATTGGTATAACCTAATGTATGGATGGCAGGCACTGGAGAGAGCACCTCTATTCCTACATATGGTCGGGGAGGCACTCTTCAACGTTCTAACAGTGCCTCTCTTCAGGTCTTCTTTTGTCCTCTGTATTTGTGTGTTCTCATGTGATCGATTACATTAGTATTGAAGGTTCATCCCTCTGAACAGGGGAACGCGTGTGTCTTAGTGTGTGCGTGCTATTCGTGGCAACACTTACTATGTTTTTTAATCTGTGTGGGGCACCTAGTTTGCATGCGCTTTAGCGGCGACTCCATGATAGTTGGGAACTTTTTAAGGGACTGACAAGCTTTAGCTTCTCGGGATCAAATCATATTAGATTCTACTCTGATCGTTAGGGAAATAAATACATGGGGATTACTGGTTACAGCTACTTCTACAAGCTCAATACTATTTACATACATGCACCAGAATAGATATTTCATAAACTCAAACAAAAAATGCATACGAAGGGTCACAACTTGAAAGAAAGTGCAATTGTTAGTACAAAATGTATGAACTCAGCAAAAAAACAGCAGATATGGAAAAACGATTGTGAGAATTAGTGGCGCCTTCATAAGCACATTGTCATTAACAAAACACAACACTCAAGACAAGACATGCAATTGCAATAATTTTCCAGCACCACAACATCAAGAATGCATCGATTAATAACCATAATGAAGAAAAAGAGAGAAAAAACTGACAGAATAAAAATGATGACTTTGTAAAAAAAATACCTTAGGCCGCTCCTTAGCGCATGCTACCCGATGACGAGGGGATGCTTTGCACGGTACACGGGACTAAGTGAGCCCCATAGTCTGTCAATATCGACAAAGATAACACCAATTTACTCAGAAAAAAGGAACAACTTGACAATCACAGGCCCTCCTTGGCCAAGCACAACTACACCTAATCTCCTAGGTCTAAATTTTCCCTAATGTCCAAATTACACCATATATCACACCCAGGGGTCATGCGTGCCATTTGTACGCCCAGCGGTCCAAGCGAATAACACCTCTCACTTCTTTCAGATACCAAAAGTGTTAAGAAACTAATAGCACTGGTGCCCGCAGCACTATTGGAGGTGACGGGTCGTGAAGGACTCCTCACCATGGAGGGGACAGAACTGGTCACATTCACTCGGCAAGAAACTAATAGCACTGGTGCCCGCAGCACTATTGGAGGTGACGGGTCGTGAAGGACTCCTCACCATGGAGGGGACAGAACTGGTCACATTCACTCGGCAAGAAACTAATAGCACTGGTGCCCGCAGCACTATTGGAGGTGACGGGTCATGAAGGACTCCTCACCATGGAGGGGCCAGAACTGGGCACATTCACTCTGCAAAAAGCACAAATGGTGACAAATAGGTTTCTAGACCTGGCCCCTTCTCATAGCCCGACAGTCCACAGCAATGCACTGGAAAGCGTGCACCCTTTCTAATATGCAGCACTAGTGTGTGGCCATCATTAGATGGGGAAAGGCTGAAGCAGCGGCATTGAGACGGGAGGAAGTCTGGGGATTACGAAGGGTCCCCATAGCGACACTGTGGGAGGGGTTACTGCACGAGCTCCAGGCATACAAAGATTCCCTCATACCCTAAAGGGATACCTTTTTTGCCCAAGGCAATAATCTCTCCTTGGGCTGGGCCACAGGCTTGGTGGGAATCCATTGTGGAGAGTCTAAGGGAGCAATTGTTTCCCCTTCAGGAGATATGCAAGAGCCTCATACTGATGAGAACTGGGGAGTCAAGACCTAACAACTGATTGTATTTGTCTTCAATGTGGAAGGATAATGAGGAGGCACTGCTCTAACAAATGTAACTGATCCCTATCACATAACGATGCAATGTGAATGTCCCTCCCAGTTGTGATCAGCCAGTCGTTTCTGTTAAAGTTTGTACTACTGTTGCGTAATAATGAACCATGTGCTCCTGACCAGTAATGCCACTGCCAAACTATATAATACATGTAATTGCTTCATGATTGATATCCTCATGTAATACATTTATTGTGCTAAAAACTAATAAAAATGGTTCAAAAATAGAAACCGATAGCACTGAGAAAACCCTTTTAGACTAAAACATATGATCAAGGTGCTGGCCCTATATCACACCCAGGGCCTATGCGTACCATCTGTATCATGCCCAGCTGTCCAAGCAGTGAGGCCTCGCCTCTATATCACACCCAGGGGACAAGAGTACCATCTGTGTCACAACCAGTGGGTCCATGCGACTAACAACCTTCACCTTTACTAGCGTGCTGGCTATCAAAAAAAGGGGACCTCCGCGGGATCACCTCCGAGGCTGCCTTGCAACTACTCAGTTTGAACACATAAAATAGGCAATATGTCAGATTTCTGTAAGTGGCAGGTCACTCACGTGAAATTTTTGCACTTCTTCAAAGTTTGCCACACGCCAAATGCTGGGACTAAGGATCACTTGTAGTTTCTTACCCAATTGACAGTGGTTTAAGGATGGACCTCCCCCGCAGATTCCACAGAG
This sequence comes from Calotriton arnoldi, assembly GCA_963921515.1. Classification (NCBI taxonomy): domain Eukaryota; kingdom Metazoa; phylum Chordata; class Amphibia; order Caudata; family Salamandridae; genus Calotriton; species Calotriton arnoldi. Next base: position 589,883 of record CAWUFW010010616.1, on the reverse strand, counting down.
CTTTCAATCAATTGCGGCATCTACTCACCTTCCTTGCTGTGCTGCTGTAAATCCATCAGAGAGGGGTCCTTTCCTTTGGCTGTAGTAAGGTTCGAAGCATCAATCTTTCCCGTTGGCTCACCAAAATGTTGCTTGAGTATGAATTTACCTTGATAAAAATCGCAGTCAAGAGGTGATTGGAAAAACAGGAACAGTTGGTTTAATTAAGCACTGCGACCGGGAGTACAGTATACAGAAACAGAATCAAAGTACAGTCGTTTTGAGCATCTTTTTATACATTTCTTGAAGCATCATAAAACAATTCATAGATCATGTTTAGGGAGAGTATATAAATTACTCCACCTGATGAAAAATGCAGGTGGGTCTTCACCTTGCATGGACACAATGAGGGTCAGTAAGTAACGTGTCCAGATGTCCAGAATGGGAAGCTCATGATCACTGCATGTGCTGTGTGTGCTGTGTCCTGATTGGCTGAGTGTTCCTAACTTCATGTGGCATCTAACTTTATGGTGTTTTGGGAATGCATGCCCCTCCGGCCATGTGCGTTTTATTGGGGCCAATCTCCCTGGACCATTGTGGTGTTGCTGCCTATCTGTGGGACTAACCTGGGTGTTTCTTGTTTGTGTGTTTGTCCTTCTGGTTAAGTACCACCCCACCTGTAATCTGTCAATCAGTAGACTTAGACCTAGGTCGCAGGGCCTGCCTAACCACGCAATTCTGACTCGGGTTGATTGAGAGGACACATTGGGAGATTTCCACAATAGCGACTCGATTTCATTTTTATACATACATGCATCATTGAGTACATCGACCTTAATATTAACAGAAACACAACATTTCTGACAGATGGGTTAAATAATCCTTAGGATTTTTTTGTAATATGAAGGATTAAATGTCCGTGCAATGGTGCCCACTAGCTATGGACGCAACAGCCTCTGTTACGTTGAGCTTCCGTCCAAATAGCAGAGGTTCCACCCCTAAACCTCATGCCCAACTTTGTACTTTGTACGACATAGGGCGGCAGAAATTATTTTTGTGTTGCAATTTGAGTGGATGAATAATAACAACATAATAAATATACTACGGGCCCGATTCACAAAGATTGGTGCATGAGTACATTTAACTGACTTTTACAGTACTCTTGGCTTACACATGCATTTCAGGAATAAACGAGGACTACTGCTGGCTTAGTGCTGGCTTATACCTGGAATTGAGGGGTACTACAGAGTAAATCACAGAAAAACATTTGTGAATCATGACCAATGCGTCTTCCCATAATGAAGATTTGCTTAGTTAAACTTAAGAAAAACAAATCTCTAGCACAAGTATGATCCTTCATTATGGGTGTTTCCTTGTTACAGAAAAACACTAGTGTTTTTGTCACTTATTACTTGGGTAGAAGAACACGTTCATCAATTCCTTATGTAGGTAATTGACTTTGGACGATTTTACTGTTGTAATATGTTATCTATGAGTGTGGATTTTTATGTCTGGGAACATGCTGTTTTCAGCCTATTAACGATGGGGTTTTCCACCCACTATAGCATAGAGCACGGGGCAATGGATTAACTCACTTCAGCCATTGGCTACCTTCACCGTGAGTGACACCATTCACCGTTTTCAAGAAGCATATCCACAAATAAAGCAGTTCCCTTCAGTGCCAGGGACAAAGACCAAAAAACATGTTTGCTTTTTAATAATATTTTCAGATGGATGAGGGCCTTGCAGTTTTCCCATAATAAAATTTTGCAAAAACAATACAATCATTGACAAAGCCAACAGTTTGGCAGCCAACACCAGACCTATTGGCTTTGCTACTGTTTGTTTTTATGCCCTGCTATGTCCAATCTGTGAACCTTGTTATTGTGCCATTTCATTAATTAATTGTAAAGTTGTTGAGCATACTATCACATTTTTGAAATTCTGATTTAAACCTTTCTGAATCATTATTCACAAGTGCATTTCACAACGTGTTTGCTCAAATACGTTAAGAGTCTTCATGCCACAGAGGTTAGGCGGCACATAAAGATATTTTATTGGGCACAACATTTCACGTTACATGGCATATTTGTGTTGACATGTTGGCTCATCATCTCAAGCGTAGCTCGTTACAGAATACATTGCACAGCATAGCCTGGAGCCGTATACATCTCATCCTAATGTAAACTGACATTATGGAGCTAATCAGGAATAAAACAAATAATCCTCTTTCGAGATATTGGGGCCTTTTAGTCATTAGCATGAGATGTGTGCGCTGCCGAGGGCTGTGCAAGGCATCTGTCTGGAAGTTCCAGAAGCTTTGAATTGTTATGATAAAAAAAAGGTTTGCTCAAAAATGAGAAAACTGACAAATAGAATGGCAATCATGGCGCGATTTCATGCCGAAATGCAAAACTTAAAATTTAGAACCTTGTTTAGAGTATGGCGAATGGGGTACTCCGAGAAACCGTGACGGATTTCCGGTCTGCCATGTTACTTGTTCCGTAGCCTCGGAGTATCCGGTCTGCAAAACTTTAAATACTATTATAGTTCTAATCTGTCTTTGATACCCACGATGTAACCCAATCTACCAATGATTGGACCAGATTTTGCATAATGGTACAAATAAAATGTTTCACAAGTGCATAGACGTCTGTAATTATATGTTTAAACAGAACATTAGAGAAAATTAAGGTCTTTTACTATTAAGCCATTGTGTTCATATTTATGAGATCATCATATATGTTTTTTTGTATGTTATGTTATAAAAATATTGGTTGTCTATTTATAGCTATTATATTAATTGGTGTCTCATATATGTTTGTTCTTTGTATATTTTGATGTAGTCTAAATTTGTATAGTATGTTGCACTGTAGTTGTTCAGAGATTCATGTCTGCGACAGAACTTTTAAATTTTATATATGAAATCATACTAATAAAATGAAGGTTTTTTTAATAACAAATTTTATTTGGTTATTTTGCAGTATATCGGGCGTTCGCCCTATCATAGCGTGCGTGAACAGAGGGATACGTTTCGCATCGATAACCATTTTTCATGATGATAAACATTACCCGCCAAACATGCAGGCAAAACAAAACTTCAAACAGTATGCAGACAGTGGTCCATCTCCGTGATATCGTACATAATGCAGCAGAGTCTAGATATACTTTACAACAAAACAATAAGACAATCCCATGATATAGCAGGGGGTGATATTTGGCAGGGAGCAGAGGATCCCATCTACAGGTCCTCCTCCGGTAGAGGGGGTAGGTCAATACCGCGATATGTCGCCCATCGTGACCAAATCTTGCGATGTTTCCTGGGGCAACCCCGGGCCTCAAAGACTGCAATCTCGGCACCCATACATGTGTCTATGGCGCTTTTCCATTTGCCTATAGTCGGGGAGATGACGCCTTCCACCCCTGCGCGATGTCCCGCTTGGCAATAGTGAGGGCGAGGAACAGCAGATGTTGTTTATAGCGGTTCCCCCGATGTCGTCAGAGGAGTGCAATAGGAATAGCCGTGGATCAAGTGGGAGCACCCACCCCAGCACCTCACTGAGACATGACCTAACCCTATTCCAAAAGGGCTGTAGGGCCGTGCAGGCCCATACCGTATGTAGGAAGGACCCATCCTCTCTGTCACACCGCAAACATACCGGGGACTGGATGACCCCCATTCGCCACAGTCGTACCCTAGTGTAATACACTCTATGTAAGTATTTAAACTGGATGAGCCTGTATCGTGCGGAGACCGCCGCGCCCCTCGGGCTGGTTATTGCTTCCGTCCAGTCATCGTCCGTTAAGTCAGGAATGTCTGCCTGCCAGGCTAGTCGGGTTTTGTCGAGAGTGGTGGGAGTGTGGGTCGTCAGTGTTTGGTATATTTGTCTGATTTTGTGTAGTCCAAGGTCCCCCATAAGCAGGCGGCCTTCCAATGGCTGGAATTCGGGAGTACCTCTATATTACGGATCTGGGGGAGAGCGCATGTCGGAGCTGTAGAAATTAAAAAAATTGTGACTTATGAAGGTCAAAGTCTGTCTGTAATTGTTGAAATGATTTTAGGACAGTGCCCCTCATTACGTCCCCTAGGGTCGAAATTCCCACCAGGTCCCACCCCGAAACCCACTCAATGCGGTAGCAGTTCTGAGGTATGTACCGTGCCACAGGGGGTTTGATGGGTAAGTTTCCTTTCCATCCCATTTGTCTGGTCTTAGCCCTCCATAGCTGTATGGCTACCTTACCAGCCGGCGGTAAATGGTCGAGCCGTGTGGAGCTATAGAGCAAGTGGAGCAGCGGGGTTTGTTCCATTGCAGCGTGCTCAATAGCATATGCTGGATCGGTAGGAGAATTATACCACCATTCGTTAATTACAAGAATGTGAGACGCGGCATAGTATGAGTAGATATCCGCTGCCGCTATCCCCCACAATATGTAGATTGTGTACATGTACGGAGTGCTACGCGAACGGCCCCCCACCCCAGAGGAAATTGTTTTGTATTGCATTCATCTGTGCAAACCAAGCGCGTGGGATAGGATAAGGATAATTTTGGAGGCGGTATAGGATCCGAGGCAAGGAAACCATCTTAAAGATGGCTGAGCGCCCATAGAGGGATAGAGGGAGAGCGGACCATATCGTTGTTTCATTCTTGAGACTGATCAACAATGGGGTGATATTATGTGCCCATGAAATCTTGGGATTGGGGGAGATGTAAATCCCCAAATACTTGAACCCATCTGTGGCTCGGGAGAGCTGCGCGGCCCATGTATCACGGCCTTGGAGTCCGCACACTGGAAAGAGGATGGATTTAGCAGGATTGGCGTGGAGGCCCGTGGTGCCCCCAAAAACCCTAAGAATTTGCAGTATACGGGGTCCTGAGTACCATGGGTCCGTCATGAAGAAGAGAACGTCGTCAGCATACAATGCTATACGATCTGACCGTGTCCGGGACCAGTCGAACCCCCTGAGCACCGGGTCACTTCTGACCCAGGCCGCCAGCGGCTCGACTGCTAAGGCAAACAGCAATGGGGACAGTGGGCAGCCCTGACGGGTAACCCTCTGAATCGGAAAGGGGCGAGAACGGTGTCCCGCAATCCGAACAGATGCTGTCAAATCTGTATATAACAGGCGTATATATGTCAGGAAGTGGGGTCCAAAGTTTATTGCCTCCAGCAGTTGAAAAAGATAGACCCAGCTCAGCGAATCAAATGCTTTGTCGATATCAGCTAATAATAGAGCAGCGGGTCGGCCAAGGGTAGGGGCGGCAGCGATGGCGTTATGGACTCATCTGATATTGTGTCTAGTGGCTCTCTGTGGCATAAAGCCCGACTGATCAGGGTGGACCAGGTCCGTGATACACCCCCTGAGGCGGTCGGCCAGTACCTTCCCTAGTAATTTGGGTTCAAAATTGATAAGGGAGATGGGGCGGTAAGAAGATGGGTCTTCCGGAGGTCGGCCAGGCTTGAGGAACAGCACAATCTCCGCGTGTCGCCAGTCCCGCGGTAGAATTGCCGCGTCTGTAGCGTCTGTGATGGTCGCCAATAAATGAGGCCCTAGAAGCGACATATGGGATCGGAGGAATTCCATGGGGAACCCATTGGGACCCGGGGCACGACCCGGCTGCAACGCACTGAGGGCGCCGGTCAGTTCCTCAAGTGTAATTGGGGTCTCCAGCCGCTCCCGGACGGAGTCGGGAGCCGGCGAGGCGGAATGTCCACTAGGAACTCCGCAATGAGTTCGGCAGAGATCTGCTCCTGCTGGGCGTATACGGATGTGAAATGCCTTGCAAATTCCCCGGCCACCTCCCCGGGTGCCGTGTATAGGGACCCGTCCAATCCCCGAATGGTAGGTGTAATAGCCGGGGCGCCATCTAATTGACACAGTCTATGGAGCATTTTACTTGATTTATCGCCCCACAGATATATCCGATGCTGTGACGCCTCCCAAATCTCCTTGGCTTCATTCAATAAGTATTGACGCAGTTCTTGTTGTGCAAGGATCAGGTTTCGGCGGATGATGGGACTGGGATCGGAACTAAGCTGGGAGGCCAGGGTCGCCTGGCGTGCCTCTAGGGTATCAAGCTGCTCGCGGTGGGTACGTTTCTCTTGTGTGCGATAGCTAATTTCGTGACCTCGGACGGTCGGTTTTAGGGCTTCCCAGAGAGTAGTACTCGAAGGGGCCGAGGGACCGTTGTCTGCCAAATAAGTAGTGATCGCAGTATTAAGCATACCTTGATAGGCTGGATTTCGGAGGTGCCAAGGGGACATTCTCCAGCGAAATGGAGGTCTACGTGAGCATGTATGAAATCGCATTGCTACCGGGGAATGATCCGATAGTCCGCGGGGCTGATGTCGTATCTGCGAAAATCTATGGAGAAACACCCGGGGGACAAAAAAGTAGTCTAATCTAGATTGTGACCCATGGACTGTCGAAAGGTATGTATAGTCCCGCTCTGTAGGGTGGAATTCTCGCCATATGTCGGCCCAGTCCAGCGTTGATGCCAGTGTGTACAGTTTAGTCGGGCCCGGTGGTTGAGGGAATTTAAGTTGCGCTGTCGGTCTAACGGCCCCATGGTGTCGTTCCAGTCACCCCCATCAGGGTCAAACCCGCTGGAATGGCTCCCCATACCCCCAGAAGATTCTCAACAAAAGTAGCTCCTAGTGGTGGAGGGGCATAGATGCTACCAATGGTGGTCTGTTCCCCATAAATCGTACTCCGTGACAAAGAGGAATCGGCCCCCGGGATCTGCTCTATGTGATATATACTGAAATTGAACCCTGCGGTGGATAAGGACAGCCACTCCCTGGACCCTCTCGTGAACCCTGCATGGTAAATGTGATAAAAGCCGAAGCGGGCGAGGCATGGGACTTTAGTACCCAATAAGTGGGTCTCTTGTAAGAGCAGGATATCTGCCCCATACCTCTTCGCCTGTCGTAGGACTGCGCTTCGTTTCACTTTATTCAGTAATCCCCGGACATTCCATGAGACTACCATTAGGTCTCCGAGGGGATCTACTTCATCGGGCGCCATCTAGTCCCTCGGAGGGGTTGGATAAAGCAAGGAGATCTGCATAGAAGAAAATGTGGAAAATAGCCCATCGTCTGCATGTACCAAAAACGTAAGAAAGAGGAAAAAAAACCCCCATAAAACTGCAATCCCAAAGGGAAAACCCCTCCCCCCACCCCCCACCCGATACTACCAGGAACAAGGAGCATCTGTCGCGGTACGGATAGTAGCGGACCCCCAACGGGGGCCCCCGAGTATCGCACCAATGGTTCCCACCCCACCCTATAACTCTATGAAACCTGGGGGTGCAATAGGTCTTTGGCTTAGCGGCCCATAGTCAAGCTCCCCGCCCGCCCAGAGAACTACATTACTAATGTGGATCCAAACATTGTCAGTGTCTTACAGATTGCCATGTGGGCTGTGGGATGATCTGGATCCGTCAAGGTGGCCGCCCAGGGCTCGCCGACGCCCTGTCCGATCCCGGCCCCTGCCGCTTCTGAGATTTGGTGCGTCGTGGCCGCTGACTCCATGAGCCACGGGAGGAGTCTGAGTCTATTGCCGATGGGGAACGCGCTCGAAGCTGTGGGCGCTCATCTGTCCAAGTGAAGACCGCTTCAGGGGTGTCGAAGAAATGCGACTTTGAGTTGTATATGACGCGCATCCTGGCTGGATACAGCAGCATGTATTGTATGTTCAGTTCTCTAAGTCTGCGCTTTGCAGCCATGAAGGATTGGCGTTGCTGTTGAACCAGGCGTGTATAGTCCGGGAATATCATGATAGAGCGGGAGTCGTGTACAAAACTGTCTTTCTGTGACCTGGCGAATCGCAGTATGGCGTCACGGTCGGCATAGTTCATGATCCTGGCGATGACGGGCCTTGGGGCCGCGCCCGGGGGCCTCTGCGCCAGGGCCCTGTGCGCCCGTTCCACCACAAAGGCCGAGGATAGCAGATCGTTAGGCATCACATCTATGAGCCACTTAGTGATAAAATTCGTCGTTGAGACCCCTTCGCAGCCCTCGGGCAGGCCCATGAAGCGTAGGTTGTTCCTTCCGAGCTCGGCCTTCCGCATCTTCCGCTCTAGAGGCCAGGTCCTGCGTGATGACCGTGAGTTTGTTCACTTTCTTTTGGAGGGAGGTCACGGAATCTTCCACCGTCGAGACCCGCGTTTCGGCCTCGGTGATCCGGTCCACTGCTCGCCTGAGATCCTGGCGCAAAAGGAGACTTCGGACCCCACCGCGCCGATCTTCGCATCTAGCGTATCACGGGCACTGTTAATTGCCACCAGGAGGGCCGCATTGTCCGGGGTCGAGCCTCCGCCATCCCCACTCGCAGTGCCTCCCGCAGCCGTAGTGAACTGATCAATGGTGCCTTGCTTAGGGCCAGCCCCGCCCGGGCCGCCTTGCCCATCAGGAGGGAAGACCACGGGCCGTGCAGCCGGCGAAGGGACGAGGAGCTCACACCAACCGGGCCGACAACCGCCTCGCCAGGCGGGACCAGGATGACAGGGGCCGTAGAGGCACCGCGGCTGGCAAGGCACTAGGCACAAACTGAGGGTCAGGCCGAGCGTTCAGCGTCCGTTAATATGTGAGCCCCATGTGGGGGGAGCAGCAAGGCCACGGACCCCGGCCAGATGCGGGTCCTCCGCTGCACAGATCCCCGCCCACTCGTGGCAGCACCCAGCGACCCCCGGGGCCCGCCTCCGCGATATAGGCTCCCAGGCAATGAAAGGCTGTTCCCAGGGTGCTCACAGGCGCTAGTGCTCCCAAGGACTGATGCGCGGCCCGGCAAAACTCTCACAGGGACAGCAGGGGGGAGGAGGTAGCCGCCGGATAGCTCACCGTCCGCGGTCCGTAGCCACCCGGCCTCGGGTCTCCAGGGCCTCACACGGCCAGCTTCTCCGGGGTCCGATCTCGCCGGCAGCGGGCGGGGCCTCACTCCCGCCGCGGATCACTGGGCAAGGGCCCGAGCAGCGCCACAGGACAGGCACCGCCGCACCTCCAGCCCCGCGCCAGGAAGATGGCGGCCGCTGGGTAGAGGGGGCGGAGTAGCGGTCTCCACTCGCCGACTCAGGTCACACCGGCATGCAGCTCACAGGGGGGGGGGCACAGGGCACCTTCACCCCGGATGCCGCTCGCCGCACAGCAAGCGGGGGCCGCGCTGCAGCTCCGGTTCCCAGTCTCCAAGATGGCCGCAATGGTCGGATCGGCAAGCGGCGCCGGGACCGGCGCTGGAATCCCCGCTGCCCCCGGGCCAATCGTCCCGATGTAGGGATCTCCGGTCCCCTAAGTGTGGGGGGCAATCGGCACTGCGTTCAGAGGCTTCTCCGGGCAGGATATTGCAGGATGTTTGGCAGGATTACGGCGTGGGTGGACGGAGCTCAGCTAAGCTGCATCCGCCATGATGGCCAGTTAAGCCACGCCCCCCGAAGGTTTTAATTTAAATGTGTTGTACACTGAGTCTAAATGGTTATCAATGTGTTGCGAATAGGGCTTGATCTCTGATTTTGCCCAGTGTTGCCTAGGATTGCTACTTTTCACATTTAAACAGAAAATGTAGCCAGAAGAGATTTCAGTTGAGAATCTTTCTCCTCCAGGTTTGTGCAAGGATGCAGACCGAAAGAAAGGTAGGACATTTTATGTAATATAAGGGAAGAGATGTTTTCATGAGTGACAAGTGATTAATTTCCAAAGAAATCATTTGGTATACTTTTTTGAACAGTAAATAAAGATAGTTGGTCGTAGTCATAATAGGCGAGAAAGGCTATGCAGAGGTTTGAAAACATTCATATTTAGGGAACATCATATTTGTGTTTTTCTGCATTTAAAACCTTGTTGTGCATGGCTGCATTCTTACAGTGCTTTCTTACCCTTTGGATGTCCCAAAAGCATGTTATTCAATCAAGCTGAAACCCTGATTATAGTGCATGTTTCTCAGTGTGTGTTTTCAATGTGGTCTATGAAGGAAGAATACTGGTGTCTTGCTTGAGGATCGGAGGAGTGCTCCAATCATGTTGCAGCGATCTTGTAGCTGTGCACAAATAGGGCTCTTGGAAAAGATATGCATCAGCAATAAAGGCACGTTTGGTTATACTTACATAATATTTACTTATGCCGTTTTCCAGTCTGAGTAATCTAGTATGAGTACAGTGCTATGCTCCCAATATAGTCCCTACAAGAACGTGGCAAACGTGCCTCCCACATACAGCCACAGATGCATTCAGTATATGTGTCTGTGGGATCCACAACGAAGTGTAACCATGTAAAGAACAGGTGGCAACAGTGGATGGGGAACAGAGTCCTAAAGAGTTGCATAGTTGATTTCTGTTCAGGAACCATAACAGGAGTTCCGGATCTTCTCTGCTCTCTTCCATTCCCCAGCTCCCAAAGTTATTATCATCCTCAAGCACAATCTCCAAGTGACAGACAGTCATGATGAAGCTGGGCACTAATAGAAGCCATATATGTTACGCAGCAAGTCTTAGACAACAACGTAATGGTTCTCACAGAAGAGCATGAAAGCAAAGTTAGGGTGAGGGAAATTACAAATCTGGGCAGTGGGTCAGATTCAGGGAGGCTATATGGGGTAAGAAGCAAGGGTTTGGGCTGTAAGTCCTACCTGGCCATAACAGCTCTAAACAGGGAAGTCACCACAGGAAGTAACGCTTAGTCCTACTACTATTTACCTGGACACTAGGCTGGATGCTCTGGAAGGAGATGGGCACAGAATGAATCAGGCAACTGTGGGGCTAGTCACATGCCTGCAGATTGGGTGAATGAGCTCATGCAGGAACATGTCCTCAGCTAGGTGTAGAAAGATATGATGCTAAAGGAGAGTGGGGAAAACTTGGAAATAAAACATGCAAACAAAGGCAAAGGCAGATAACAAATGTAACACTAAATAAAAAATGCAAATCACTAAGACCAAGGTACTGTTTGCTCAATGTGCAAGACCAACACATATACATCTGCGGCTTTGGGCATAAATTCTGTGTTTCAATAGTTCTAGAACTACTGAAAATCCCTGCTTCCAGCAGGTTACCAGGTGCCTATTTTGGACTCAACACACTGCTGTCGCAAACATCTTGGTGATCATCAGAGGACAGAGTCCAGACATTTCCCTCTCTCACCTTGACCCTCCACACCAATGTGGAGGTTGTGCCAGGGAGATAATCTGAGTAGGTGCAGTGGGAGGGTACAGCCGAAAAAGCATTGGCAAATGGGCTCAGCAGGGGCTGGCCTCAGCTAGTGTGCTAGAGAAAAGTGCAATGCTAAGGAATGTATTGTGGATATTCTGCAAAGGAAAAATACAAGCAAAGGAAAAGGCAGATACCAAATGTGACAGTAAATCAGAAATGTAGACCAGAAAGACCAAGATATTGCTTTCCCAAGACACAAGATTAATAAATATACATCTGCAAATTACGTGCGAGTTAGTGCAACAAAAGGGCATTGGGCAAAATTGTAGATATAGGAGTGTTAAACATCTGCATGAATGCAGATTTCCTGCTGTCATAAATTTACATTGGAGTTCAAAAGTGGATGTTTTACAATGAGTGTTTCACCAAAACTGGGGCATTGTGGGCAAAACATAGACGTGCCAAGAGTTATATCAATCAGTGGTTCAAATAGGCCAATTCAAATTACACATTTATACACACGCCCACAGATAATAAAGGCAGCCAGAAACAGTGTTGATTAACCAAACAACAGACAAACACAATTTGAGGTATGGCTGAGATCTCAGACCTCACAACAGCAAAATGTGAAATGTGCCTAGGTTCCAGTTCAAAGAGCTAAAGAAGCAACATGCACTGGATGCCAAAGAGCAAATTATACACTTTAGAATTCCCACAAAGCATTTCAACACATTTATAAACCAGAAGTAACAAATATATCGGTACTAAACCAATGTTACTCATTCTCCGTGAAAAGAAACAATACATAATACACAGAGGACAAACGAGCCACGCACTGAATACAGATGTAGACAATTAATCAAACCAATCCCGTAAAACCCACAAACATTCGCATCGACATTTACCAATCTTGTGACAAGATATTTGATCTAAGCAGCACTGCCATGGCTCTAATGATCAGAAGGAGATTTTTGAGCAAAAGCAGGGTATTGAGGCAAATCATTAAGTTTCAGGATAATAGTCAAATAGCCACTGAGGAGGTATTGTTTCACACAAGATGTAATAATCAACATGGCCAGAGACTGAGTATGTTAGCGCACCTTGCCATATTCTTGATTGTAGGCCATCATATAAAAGTACTCACTGCACTGTAATTGATGGCCCTAGGACTCCTTCCAGAATACCAGCACCACTTTTTACAGTATCTCACTAACATGACTTGGTATCTCCCTTTTCTCTCTGACACACACACACACAACCATACTCAAGTTAACTTGAAAACAGTGGAACACACGTGCAATCACATTGTCAGATCATGTTTTGTAACACACAAAAGGTCATGGGAGGAATGCTTGCAATTTGTCTAACCACTGGCAATCGCTCGGGGTAGCATCCCAACCCACTGTTCTTTTGCTCACCGTGCCACCTCAGTTTGGACCCAGTCATATGCAAATCAGGCTTGACCCTGCTCTTCATGGGAACAGTCCAGCCCGAAATACCAAGCCAGGTCCTCCCTGAACCAGAACACAAGCAACCCAGGACCAGTTTTGCCCTAGTTATGGGCTCGTCAACAGGGTACAGATTGGTTTTAGTGACAAAGTGAGCATGGGACCCATGTCTGGGCATATCCATGCTACTCAGGGCAGTACATGAAACACACAAAAGATTATGGGAGGCTGCTTGCATTAGGTCTGAGCATTGGCAATAGCTCGGGTAGCACTCCAACCCATTGTTCTTTTGCTCACCATGCCACCTCAGTTTGGAATCAGCCATATGCAAATCAGTCTTGACCCTGCTCCTCACAGGACCAGTCCAGCTTGAACTGACAAGCCAGGTCCTCCCTGAATCGGAACACAAGCAACCCAGGACCGGTTTCCCCCCAGTTATGGGTTCATCATCCGGGTACAGCTTGGTTCCAGTGACACAGAGAGTTTGAGACCCTTGTCTGGGCATACCCATACCACTTAGTACATGAAACACACATAAGGTGATGGGAGGCTGCTTGCAATAAGTTTAATCACTGGCAATCGCTCACTTGATAGGCCTGTTCTCAACCAGCTACTTCTGTTATAGTTCATCCTAGATAAACTGTACTCTCAGTGCCTTCATGGGTTGGTGACCTGCTGCTACATGGCATAAAACAACAATGTGCTTGTGATGAGACAAACAGAATTGTGTACCACAGTGGTTTAACACATGGATGACCACCTCTGAAGTGAACCTGGATGCTTGAAATCCCTGTTATGGATAATGCCAGTCACACAACAGACAGCATCTAGTGAAGAAGTGGCTGTGGCTCTAATGACATGCCTGAGTGGTTGTTCACGTGTGTCTACAACCCCCCGCGCAGTGTTTCCATGCTGAGATTTCTATTGGAGTATTTCAATAGCGTTTTTTTAATGTCAGATGTGTATTCTGTTGTTCACTGTGCAAGATGGTTTGTTTTTCCATAGTTGTCTTTCCAAAGGGTTACATCTATGTATGTGGAACTCTAAAAACTAAGAGTCAAATGTACAAAGCATGTTTCTAGACGCAAACGGCCCGATTCTGCGATTAGGGCAGTTTGCGGCCCCACAGGGGCCCCTTCCCCATTGAGAATGTAAATAAAAAAATTTAAGAGCAGACATTGATCTTTCAAGGATTTGCTTTTTCTTTTTAAACGCATCCACTTTTCCTTTAAGGAAAAAGAGCTGCATTAAAAAAAAAAAAAAAGATTGCTTTATTAAAAAGCAATCACAGTGGTCTGCTGACCTCAGCAGGCCACCATGCTGTAATTCCTAATGGTTCGCAAACTGTGACCTACCTCGTTAATATTCATGACGTAGGTTGATTTGCGACCCTTAAGGAATCCCTAAATGAAACTCTGGCTCCAAATTCCTTTATATAGAAATGCATGTGAATACATCAAAACAAACATGTGCACCATCAAATTATGTCTGCAGAAAAAATCAACACCAATAAATGGCACCAATAACAACACCCCTCTCACATCTGTGCAACTCCGTATCACAGCGCTTGACTTTACCCTCAAACAGCGTTGGAACCTTGACAAATGGAGGTAAAGCATTATAGAAATACTGCAATAAAACACCGTGCAGAGCTGCATGAAATATCAGTCTTGACTCTACATGCATTTGCACTTTACCTTTTCAGAGTGACGGACATTGTATTTTAACTGAATACATTTGAACTATGATTTGGAATGTTAACCCATAGAATACAAGTATACAAGTGAATTTTCCATTGGTGAAAAATCTGCTGGCTAGGCATAAGGATGATAATATTTGTTTTTCCTAGGTTTTGAAGTAAGGATTTTTGTGAATATCCCAAAAATTATAAATTTGGGGTTTAATAACAGGACCATCAAGTCTGACCTTGTTGAAGCTACACACACTGCATGCTTTGATCCAAATGCAAACTCAGAGCATACTGTAGAGGCAAAGTCTGTGTACCTAATCTCCATTTTTGTGTGAGGCTATTGTGATGTGAACTTCACATGCAAAATTGTGCCTTTGCAAAACCAAAGCCATCTTCTCATGCTCACACCACATTAGACTATCCAAATGTGTTGTAGGCTTCTGAACATTATCACGTATTAACTTAACACAAGTGAGTCATTGTGATCCTTACTCTTCAAGCCTCACTAGCCATATTGCACACCCCCAAGCCAAAAGTGCCAGAATTGCGAGGCGCTGACACAGACTTCAAAACTATTATAGGACAATAATTCATTAACCTGCATATAACCAAAGTCCAGCTCAATATATTTTACATATCACCATCCAAGCCTGCTAAATATAAACTCTCCGTGATATCTGGCTGGATACCTCTGAGAGGCAAGTGTCTGGGTATCCCACAGAAACTACAGCCAGGAATACTAGAGTTAACACATGAAGGGCCACAGAAGCATTGTTGCCATGTTGAAGGTACTTTGGTAAATTGTACAATTTCAGACCAGGGACAAAAGGGTAGAATCTACCTCAAAGACTCAATTCACGCACGTATGGCAACCCTTATTACTACATTTGTCTAAACTAGAACACTGCCGCTCCACCCCACCTCGCTTGCGCGCTTTGCAGCTCTCTGAAGACGCTCTACTACCGCGAGGGGCTGTACTCTCAGAGTGAAGCTACCCACACTAACATAGGAGAGAGAACCTTTATCTACTCACCCCCTCCTTCACTATACTATTCTCACCTCTCTTGGTATCAATGCATGCACCCACAACAACTACTGGTCACGGCTAGGCCTCAAGCGACGAGTTCTATGGGCCCTTCCTTTCCCTTCCCTCCTTCCCCTTGTTCTCCTAAGTTATTCTCTTTTGTTGGACACTGTCGGAAACATGCTTTTGTGGTGAAACCTTCTCTTTTATTTGGGCCAACTAAACCATACTATGCACGTTATTCTGTGGAATTTCTCAAATGCGTACAAGTATAGTGCCGGGCCAAGGCCCCATAGACTTTCTTGTGTAGCCAGAAGCGCACTTACTGGATCCGCCAGGGTGTTACTTGTTTGTATGATTGTTAATAGCACTGCATGTACCATAAATGTGTACACAGTTATATGAAAAGAATAAACCAGATTAAACAAAAGAAGTGCTGTCTATAGGAGTACATGTGATAGGGGCGCTGTTTGTTCGTTCATAAAATCTTTATTCGGCCACAGGCCATAAAATAAACATAGTAAAAGTACAAATATTTCATAAAGATCAGAATATATGAATACCATAAACTTTCTTTTAAAACAATTACATGACAACATCTGTTAATGATATATACTTCCTCAACACACATATAGAGGCAAAAGCTCCATAATATTGCATACCTTTGTAGCTAATGACAGTAAACTCCTAATCCTGAATGAAAGTTGAATAACAGAAAAACAAATAAAATCAGAAGAAAGATGATGTTAAAAAGAAATGCTAACCTATAATGTCTAAAATTGGAAGAACGAAAGAAAGATAGCAAAAACTGTTTCCTACAAACTTTGTAGAAAGGTCAAAACAAAATGAAATGCATTGTCGATTGTACTAAATAATTATCACAAGGACAACAGGAGAGATCCTTCTCAGGAACAGTAGCTAATACATGAATTAAATTAAACCTAAAACTAGTCAAAAGAAATCTATGTTGTACATCAGTTGTGAATAGCAGATACGGTCCAATAATATTTGAAGAAGAGATTGCAACATAGATGTTCACGGTGGTTTTGGGTGCCTCTACTAAGACTCTACGTTCATCCAAATTTCCCATAAAACAGATATTTCAAAATGGTTTTTCATGCAAAGATTAACAGTAGCTAAGGTATTCAAACCTTTGGGTTTGCCTATCCAATCAAACACCTCTTTAGCATAGCTGACCCACAGAAGTCGATGCCCATAAGCCATGGATAGGCATTCAGAAATGACCACCCAATTAAAAGATGTCTCCTGTTCCGACCAGAACGCGAGCCACAACAGTGGTAAAAGTCTCATTTGATCTTCCAAACTAAAAATTTACAACTCAGCATGACAAATAAAAATGGATGTGCTTTTGTGAAAAGGTGTTTTCTGCCCTCTGGATCCCCTATAAAGATATATAAGCCCAGAGTTAGGCCCCGTAGGTTACAACAGGAATACACTTGACTTTATAAATAGCCAAGAACTCTCTGAAAGTTTTGGACCCCAGTTTGTTAGAGAATCTAAAAACTGCTTTCATAGATCGTCCAAACTGTTGTAGTCTAGTTATTCTAAGATGATCTCATTTGAAGGCTGAATCTCAAGGTACCCCAAAATACTATAAAGATTTCCATTGTCA
The DNA here is from genome assembly GCA_963921515.1 of Calotriton arnoldi. Classification (NCBI taxonomy): domain Eukaryota; kingdom Metazoa; phylum Chordata; class Amphibia; order Caudata; family Salamandridae; genus Calotriton; species Calotriton arnoldi. The sequence continues at coordinate 572,971 of CAWUFW010010616.1, read as the reverse complement.
ATACTCATAGCATCAATGTAGTGGGGTTTACTTTTAATGGACGCAAGACTTGGTTATATTCATTTTTAAATCCAAGTTCTTCATGAAACTCATGAGTGTATCAAGTAATATTTGCAGCCCATTGACCATGTGGTCCATTAAGACCACACCAAATGAGTAAAGGAAAACTGGGACTGTGCGGGAGTCTATATGGGACATGTTCTGACCCCTCAACCTAAGATGAGTCTATAGATCATTAATGTAGAGAGTAAAAAGAAAAGGGGCAAGGACACACCCCTGACGAACCCACTATTAATGATGAAAAAAGTAGTACATTCATCTGAATCTAACACAGGTAGAGATGTCAGCATGAAGCTGTGCCAAAAGTGGAAAATTGCAAAATCCACTCCAAGGGACAACACCTAATTCATAGTTTGGATTGATTAACTAAATCTCAGTAATCAAAGATACTTGATAAATCCATAAATGTCAAATGGATTGCTCCCGCTTTGGCCACTGTTTATTTCAAAGTCATTAGATAAAGATTTAAATGCTGCTATATTGTTCCTTAGCCATGGCAAAATCCAGATTGGACCCTTTTGATTGGCCAGTTTTCCGGTTTTGGCATTCTCCTTCCAAGCTTTGAGGTGAGGGACAGGAGAAAGGAGGGAGGAGCAGCAGCAGTGAACAGTGCAGTAAGAGTGGTAAGGCGGCGGTTAGGAAAAGCTGCATGGGCTCAAGCCCACGACCACAGAAGCGGCCCAGCTAGGCCTGGGTGCAGCTCGTGAACTGGAGTTGTCCAAGGGGGGACAGCTCACTTGCGCCCCTGCCTCCACCTGAATTCTTGACTTGTCGGCAGTTCCCTGCAGGAGGCCCACTTGTCCTGCTGGTGTCACCCGTCCTCTCCGTACCCCTTGGCTCGGGAGAAGGAAGCAGGGCAGGCGAGCACAAGTGCATGCATGCGGTCAACAGCAGGTGCCCCAAGGCAGCAGGAGGCAGTTACAATCACAGTGCATCCCCCCACCTCCATCTGCAAGGAGCATCTGAATCTTTGATGAGCATCTGAGACTGCAGGGGCAAGAGAGAGCTGAGAAACTGAGAGGCTGACAAGCTGACAAGAGGCTGGTGAGTTTTTGCCTCACTCTGCCCTACTCCCACGCACTGTGCTTTTGCTTGGACATTCACACCACCTTCAGCACACCAGGTGGGCTCCTGCAGGCTTTAATAATCAGCTGGAGCCTCTTGGAAGGGAGGGTATATTTACCTGCTGATGCCTACCAACAACCTAGTTACTATATGCACCCACCAGCATTCTATCAGCACTTCATTTGCCATCTTTCCAATGCCCACAGCGTGTCCCGCATTTTGCTTTTTGTTCGCCTATTCTTCAGTGTGCTCACAGAGGGGGCACCAACAGTGGGTACTTTAGACTTCTCCAAACTTCCAGGATTAGGTAAACAGGTAGTTATTTGCATTAAAATCAACCTGTCAGCTCTCTACAGGCTATATGACTGAGGACTTCAAAAAATGAACAGAACGCCCAAACTCTTTCAATCTTCAATTATACGACTCATCAAAACCTGGTCAGCAACAAATGGTCACCCAGAAGATCCACTGAGCCATGTAGAACCCATTTCACCTATCATATCATCTATCATGAACAGATGGACTATGATAAAGGGACACATCATGCCGCTAACAAACAGCGTACAATAGGGATTGCTTCATAAGCCGACAGGGCCCCAGTTACACATACAGCTGAAGCTGACACTCACCTGCAACTCAAAAGCCAAGACTCAGAACAGGAGAATAGAACAAAGCCCGCCCTGACTGACAAAATAACCAATTTGTAACAGGGAATGAGGGAGATTAACCATTCGACCTTCCCAGCAAGGAACACTTCCACCAAATCAGCAGAGGCGACCAACCCCGATACATCAAGGGGCAATAGAAAGAGAATGAGGAAACAAAATAAAAAAAGGAAAATGCAGTGAAAACTCTTTGTCTGATACAAACAACTGCCAAAAACTTTCCAATATCCTCTGCATCAACCACAAATCCTAGCCCCACACTTCACTGCATTCCACAGGAGCAACATCCCTTTTGCCATAACTCAGGAGACAATTGGCCAAGATTTAAGCAAGCTAATATGAGTCATGACTTGCCAAACCAGCCTCCTCCACAAATAAAGTGTGCTAACTCTTTGCAGACCCTGAGGAAGGACGAGGCTCGGACACTGCAGAACCCTGATTGTTGTAGGAAAGTGGAGTATTATGTGGTGATGCTGGTAAGGCTTCACCATGCAATACTGTCACAAGCCCCAAAGATGATCCTTAGATTCACACTAATAAATCCTTAGATCAGTCCTGGTAGTGTGACAAAGAGCAGTCAGTCTTTACTAGAGGAACATGTGTTACATATTTCAGCGTACCAACAAGGATGATAAGTAATTGACACGACTCAAAAGAAATCTGACACCAATTTCTATAAATAGAGTGCATTTTTATCTTAATTTACACACCAAGATGAATGGAATAGAATACATTTGACCGGAGTTATAGATTTTAGAAGCATCAGTGCAAAATAATACAGCAAAAATGAAACATTGTGGCCAATGGGGAAAAAACACTAGTGACAATCGGTCACTTGCAGGTTTGAGTAGGGTGGTACTCTTGCAGGGTAAAGGTGATGCGGGTTCCAGGAGCAGGCCATGACAGTCAGTTCAATTTTTACCAGGCATCAGTAGCCCTGGTGCAGAGTTGTCCTAGCTGTCCCTGGTGCCTAACAGGAACCACGGGAAAGCTGTTTTTGCCGCTTCCACAGTGCTGCAGGTGAACAAAATGCAAAAACACAACAACGGGGTAGTTTCTGATTTCGGTCCAAGGTTGGCTGAAGTTCACTCTAGGTGCGGTGTCGAGTGAAGGGGGCAGTTGCCAGACTGGTGACCAACAGGCCTTGGCAGTGGTAATCCTTGGAAAAAAGGTACTTCAATGTCCGGTGGTCCCGGGGAACTCAGTAGCTGCCTGTAACTTTGTGGAAGGCAGGACTACAGTTTCCACAATGCACTAGACCATCCGAATGTTGGCAATCCCATGGAGGGCCCGATGGCAAGCGAATCTTAGAATCTGTAGCATTTCTTTTATCTGCAATTTACAGGAGACTAGTGACACTAGTGCAGGGGGAGTATGAGGGTGCTTCAGACTTCCATAGGTGTCCCTCTGTTTAGGGGAACAGAGAGATATCCTAGGACGAGTCTCGTTCAGGCAGTTCCAGGAGCATTGCCACAGGTGCAGAGTATTTCTCTTTTGCTTTGTGCAAGTCCTGTTGTAGCAGAAACAAGTCTTGTCTTCTATCCTTTTCAATGCAGGTTGTTCAGGTTCTGGTGCCAGGGGTAGCCCTTAAATCCTAGATTTAGGAATGTTAGATGTATGGATGCAAGTGGCCAATAGACTGTTTGCTCCAGGTGCTAATCTGCCTCTGAGGTGAGCACATTTGGGGGTTTAGGTCACCTTTTCTACTCAGAACCCTCTATTCTACCTCTTCTAAAAATGGCAGAACCCTTCTTTCAGTGTACAGACCGGGCAGCACACCTTTGAGGTGTTGCTAGACATCTGGGGGTGTACACCTCCTTGACTATCTAATTTCCCGCCTGCATGGGTGCAAATGTGCCTGGGGCAGAGGAGGGCTGTTTCCTGCTCTGGGAGTCAGCCCTGATGTTTATCAGAGGTGGTGCAGCCTTTGAAGCTTACCGCCTTGATGTGCCACTTCACTAGCCTTCCTGAGATGGAAGAGGTGTGATCTCCTTCCTGCCCAGGCTTTGTTTATGACTCCTGGAAATGATCACACTACCTGGCATGAGGTCAAAGTTATGTCTTGGTGGCAGCAAGTAGTGTCTACCAGCCAAAGCACAGAGAAGCTGAGGCAACCAGGTGGGTAGCCTCCAAGGTAGCCATCTGGATGCATGCCACATTGCCCTCAACACAAGATTCATGTCAGAGATGAGAAGGCACGTTGTTTGATATCAAACACAACATATTTAGGCAGTACCATCATGGAGCTGCCAACCTCATGTTATCCTATGGACTGTCTATTAGTTACTTATAGTGTCCTTTAATGGCAAAGGGGATGTCCTTTAATGGTAAAGGGCACTATAGAGACATATAAGCTTGCACTTACATGCAAACACCGCTTATATATTGCACCCTGCCTCCTGGGCTTTAAGAGGCCTTAGTTAGGGGTGACTGATATATATTACAGGCAGTGTATTGACTCTGCCATACTTGGTGAGGGCAGACTGAAGTTAGAGCTGTTTACACTGCTCCTTCAGCCTGCAATGGCAGGCCTGCTGTCAGTAGTTTACTTGTGTTGCTCAGGGTGGTACAACCAGTGCTGCAGGCCATGGGGACACCTTTACCACCCATGCCCTGGGTATCCCTGGTACCATAAACTATAGACTTCTAAAGGAGATAAAGTTCTTGTCAATTGGGTATGCCAATTTACACATAACAGTTTTAGGGAGAGAGTACGGGCACTGGGGTCTGGGCAGCAGAGTCCATAACAATCAGCATTGGAGCAAAAAGTGTGTGTGGGGGGCTGTCCATACAAAAAGGGCACTTTCCTACAATCTTGCAGAAAAAGCCCAGGATAAAATTGCCAATCCAGGCTTTCTGAGTACCACGACAATCACACACCTTTTCACAATTTGCCACTGAACAACACAAACTCAGCAGGGAGTTCCTTTATAGGATAAGAAGGGGTAAACCCCTTAAAGCCACCAAATTATTTTAATGCTCATTCACCAAACATTCAGACAGTTCAAATCGTAAGTATAAGAAGTATACCCTCCTCGAACAATAAAACTGACTTGTCTCCTGATTTCCTCTCAAGAGGCCCAATGGACATTCTGAACAGAGGAAACATTTTAAAACTGTTAGGAGCACATAAAGATCGAGTTAATTCAAAATCCTCAGATATTGAAGCTATAGAGTTCAGACCCCTCCTTGATAGATTCAGTAATGAGACCACTATCGTGACATCGACCTCCAAACTCTCTGCCAGCTATATATTGGCAAATCATCAAATCTTCAAAGAGTTGGGGATTAATGTAAGCAAAGTTGCGGAACCCAAATATCCAGAAGTCTTCCTCCTGCCTCTCTTAGCAAAGACCTGCAAACTGGCCTCCAACTGTTCGTGAAGGGGCCCCCAATGTTGTAATTATCGAAGCTAAAAAGTGGAAAGAGGTCCAACTTATCACAAAGTGTATCACCCAGGACGCTGCTGGCAATTACCAGGTCTCAAGCCCAAGAGCGGAATTGCAAACTCTCTCACTACCCTAATGAATTACAAGAGGATTGAAGTTGGATCCCGTCCTCACTGAACCACAAGGAAATAGTGTGAATTAATCACAAAAATGGCCAAAGAGGACTCCGAGGTACAAAGAAATCAAACGAAATCTCAATAATTTCATGGAAAATAGCAGGGATAATAAAGGTCTTGTTTGACACCATGAACTGGAAGATTTCGCAACAGCTAATGACATTTTATGCCTACAAGAAACCTGGCCGACATGGAACTTATGTTACAGTGATTTGCAGTATTTCACTCGCCCGCTAAACAGAGAAGAAAAGGATGCCTTAGAGGAGCACGTTCATTGACAATTTGTCAGAATAGGTCACAAAGATAACCTCTCGAATATCCAAAGATTTTGGAGTAGATGCCTCACTCACGTATTGTGACATGCTTCATCATTGGCGCCTATCCACACACTGGTAGGGTGATACCACTAGGGCTGTTCCCTTTATTCGGCGGGTACCTTGGGTATAAATAGAAACTTGTTCTGGGGCCTTCGTCAAGGCTTAATGAGTCTGTCCCTGGCAGGGACAGTCTCATTAAGCCTGATGAAGGCCCCAGACCCAATTGGTCTCTTAGAGTGGGCCAAAACATGTTGGCACAAATACAAAAGGTTTAATTGAACGATTACATTCAATAAAAAACCTCAGAACACGTTTTATTTGTACCCCAGGTACCCAACGAATAAAGGGAACTTTTGGGTATACCTGTCGGTATTTTTAACAGCAAACGTTTCACCTGTATCCCTGCTTATCCAGTTAGATTTAATTTAAGAACTCCCAATATGATCCTTGGTTGAATCCGCCCTGGTGGTATTATCCTACCAGGGTGTGGATAGGCCCTGATGATGAAGCATGTCACTATAAGTGAGTGAGGCGTCTATTCCAACATCTTTGGATATTCAAGAGGTTACTTTTGAGACCTATTCTGACAAATTGTCAATGAACGGGCTCCTCTAAGAACACTTTAAACATTCCAGTTGCCCTTTGTGTCTGACTATTTCAATTGGGAGAATGCAGCTGGTCTATTTTCTCTCACTCCCCTGTTTGTGGTACAAAAAAGGAGGCCTTCTGAAGGGTGGGCTGTCAATTTATGTCTTCATCAACAAGTCCCTGCTTACAGCAAACCTGAACATCTCCAGCATGGTGGGCATCAAAATCAATAATTGGAAATTTGCAATATCGTCAGGCCGCCTTCTAATATTAAACATATACAGAAATCCAAGTTCATCCCTGAAGAATATTATGATAAAATGTACAGAGAACACCTTAGTCCTGTTTAATATCAGACTTTGAATCCATCCCACGGCTAGTAACTGGGAACTTTGATCTAAACTTGGCAAACCATGTCAGCAGATTTGGGCACCTGAACAGAATTGATGCCAAATGGGTAATCCCACAAGATTCAAAATTGATAAATTGCAACCTGTCTGATCATCCATACCTCACTTTTCTGAGGCCATTGGCTTTCGTACACTTAATGCTGCAAAGCTCCTGACATACCAATGACCTAAACTCATAAGGCATGCAAAAGTTACTCGATGATCGATTACACCTTTGTACCTGTGCCACTGTTCTGGAATGTCAGCACTTTTGAAATAAACCCTAGGTGCAAAAGCGGTCACCACTAAGGGTGGGCCGAATTCACAGAGTTTGATTCCACAGAAACAAAGCAAAATTACATTAAAATTCCACCAGATTCCATGGACGTTTGTGATGGGATGGAGTGGCCATTTGGCACTATTTTCTTAGAAAATAGCGTAGCAAATACCTCTCAGCACCCTTGCATACTCTGCAATAATTAAAACTTTCAAATACATCAGAGTATGTAAAGGCGCCGAGTGGTATGCAGTGGTTTCTAAAGTTTAGAAACCAATGCTTAAAACTTATCACTCTTACATACTCTGCAGTGGTTTCTTAACTTTAGAAACCACTGTGGAATTTTACTTTATCAGTAATTCCACGTTACAAGAGTAACACAGTATTACCAAAATACATTTGATTCCACAGGCAGAATTATGAATTCAATCCAGGCCTAATCACCACCCACAAAAAATAGTAATACAAAGCTACAATGCTCCCCATACAAAATATTGGTTCGCAAGCTGACACATATCTAAGAGGGAGAGGCACTTGGAATAAACATCACCAGCACACAATAGGAAATGGTAATCAGTCACAGATGTTATGATTTGGGTAGAAGAAAACCCTATCCAAACCTGGGAAAGTATCCAAATAGAACTCAAACAATTTCTTCGAGCTCAAACAAGCCTTTCTCATATGCAAAGGAATCTCACTCATAACAAATGGCATTCAAAAGCCATGAAAATTAGGAAGAAAAGATTTGAGAAGCAAATCAAGACAACTAAAGCTTTAAAATATCAAATTGAGGAAAAAACTGTGGATATCCCATATATAATCCTTGTACACTGCGGACACACCAAACTCCATTTCTGAGAAAAATGTATCATCCTTCTCGCTCATGGGATACCATCAAAAGGTTATAGAATAATGGCAGGGGTGATGGAGCACAAGGCCCAAATGCACTCCCTGAAATAATTTTTAAACAAGACCTCGGGCACTGGGTAGCGGCCTTTTTCAAATTGTTCAACTATTGCCTGGCAACAGAGTCAGTCCATGACTCCTGACGCAGCTCTGTGCTTCACCCAATTTACAAAAAGAGGCCGTATGCAAGCTGACAAGGAAACTTTTAGAAACAGGCGCCTCTCTTGAATGACCATCAATTTGTATAAACATTTGACCCTGTAGGTATACGTGGCAGAGAACTACAAACGCTATTATCAAATAAGGTTGCTGCAACTCCACTTTGTCAATGCCCTAACCCTGGACCATCGCCCGAAATGGCTTCCGAAACCTCTGTTGAGGTTGCGTTACCTTTGCAGGAATCAGGTGGAATGGTTGCCTCTTATTCTACGCAGCTGCATTTCTTTTTTAAGCAATCATCGCTATTGGCTTCGTAATGCTTTTAATCAACATGGCGTCATAGCATGTAAGTATGCAGTCATTTTCTGCTTGAAAGGGAACCTCCCACTCGTAGTGGTGAGATTTATCATGTTCATGAATAGAGTGGACAAATTCCTCTCTTACAAAGCATTGTCAACTGAATCCATTGAAAATCTCCAGGGCGTGACTGCCAGCTAGAAGCCATGGTGTAGGTGGCCAAATTCCCTCCTGTCACCACCACCATGTGCATAAACACCAATGCTATACCACCCCCCAAGGGCCAGCAAAGACTTTAGGGCCATGAAGGTGAACTTATGTCAATTATTCACCCTGAGATCTCGTTATGTATTTTACTGGATAAACCATCAAGCACTTTTGCACAAAGCACTTTCACTGGAAAGGAAATCTCATAGGCCTCCCGGTGAAATTTAATAATCCTTGGAACAGAGCGGACAAATTTCTCTCCTCAAGACTATTGCTATTTGATATCATATGAAAAGCCCCAGAGGGTGGCTGATAGAAGCCAGTGTGAAGGTTACCATATTCCATCCTGCCCAGTCACCATGTGCACGAACATTTATGCTATCCTCCCCAGGGTCCAGCAAATCTTCTGGGTTTTCGAAGAAGAACTTATGTAAATTATCCAGCCTGTCTCCTTGTTATGCACTTTACTTGGACAAACTATTAAGCATTTCTGTTTTTTACACTTGAAATGTATTCGAATTCCTCTTCATCCCTTTTAAGTATGGTTTTTAGTAACTGATATAAAACAATAAATTCATTCTTATTGGACCTCGGAGAGGATTACATTATCTTGCATGCAATATTCCAGCTTGGCCAACAGGGCCCTTCCCACCACTTTTACGATCAAATCCAGAAGAGATGTAGGCCTAGAATAAGCAGGGTCCACTTTATCCCCTCTTTAAAAGAGTGGGACACTGATCGATCAACTCCAGGACCCGGGGGGTTTCGACTCTGCAGCAGTGCCCAGAATGTTGGTAATTAAGGGAGATCAAGGATCGGTGTTATCAATAAAAAGGAGAACTGGAATCCTATCAGGCCCTGGACCTTACCTCTACAACTTTTGATACTCACTAATCTTACTTCAATAACCTCAAAAGAAATGGGCATAGTAGGTCTTTCACTAAACATTCCACATATAACACCACCTAAATTGATAGTAGGGTAGATATTAAGAAAATGTTCTTCCCAAATACTTGCAGGAATAACAACCGTTAGGGTAGGTGTTTTGTTATCCATAAAATTAAATGCGTTAACTATCCTCCAAAATTCATTGCTATTATGTAATGCGCTGGCATGCTGTAAAGAAGCCCAAGCTTCATAATAGAAGTTTTCCACATTTCCAAGGCATTGTTGCATGCTTTCCTGGCAGACCGAATATCAACAGGAGAACTGGTTTTGTTTTAAGGCAACCATCATTATTGCTTTTCATCACAGCGCCATGGTGGACCTGTCAAGAGTTTAATAAGGGCCTGCCAAATCGCATCAAAGGCGTGTAAAATAGTTGAAGGGTCACTGTGCTCCTTCAAACATTTCAAAAAGTCACCACCCTTAATCTGTATTACATTTTGAATGACTTTTGAGGGACCACTTTTTGCCCACCTATATAAAATACCCTTATTCTTAACCATAGCTTATTGGTAAGCTGATTTGTGAAGCTTTACATATGGCTAACAGACTAAATTGATAGGTTGTGATCACTTACATAATATGAAAGAATCTTAAAATTCAAAACAACAGGATGATTGTCCTCTGAAAGCAGTATGAAAACAATACTTGAAGAGAAACCTCTACTTGTAAAGGTTAGTACCCTTAAAAATGTAGGATTAGAGAGATCAGAGGCAAACAATATTGCCTTCCATAATGATATGATTTAACGCATCTCCCAATAGATCGTGTTCAAAATTAGACAAATCATTATCCTGTAAATTAGTCCACCTGCATACATAATTGGAATTAAAAGGACAAAGGGGTGATTTAAAACTCCCCAGCCACATTAAAGACCATTCATCATTAATATCCACACTATATGTGTGTAAATCATTTCCTAGTGTTTTAATAGCATCACAATTTGTGTAGTTAAAATTAATATTATAGTAGTTCACCACTATGGTCTTATTAAAACCAGGCACATCAAACAGTGTGTGACAATGTTTAGGACGTTTGGACACTGAGCTAGAGAACATTAAGGATATTGATATGGACAAACCACCCTTAGCTCTTCCCCTATTAGAGGGAATTGCAGGAACTGCAAATCCAGAAAAACCGTAAAAAAAGTGTCAATATCTTATGTTTCCTGGAGGCATATACAATCTAATTGTTTATTAAATAGGACCTACTCAGGATTCACCAATTTCAAACTTACACCCACCACATTCCACGAAGAGCCCGGAGAGTGAGTGTGAAAAAGAGATACCATGTATACACACAAAACAGAAGGAACTAGGAAGGGGCTGAGTATTGATCATAATCGCCTCACACCCACTCTGGATCTTCACAGTGACCAATGATCGTCCCTGGTTTACCTCCTGTTAATCCACTCCTGTCAGTCTACTCCTATGAGTGACTTCAAGGGGGCATATTAATCAATTGTGGGTACAGTGAATGCACATTTTAAATATATTGGCCTTGCATTTGGTTACAGGGACCCGGGGGCAGATTAATAGGGGGATCTGTGAATTAAGGATCTATAGAAATACCCTTAGGTTAAAACATTATTACGACCTGCATTCCAATATGGGCTTGTTAGTTTATTCAAAAGATTATTGGAAACTATAGGAGCTCTCAAATTTACTACAAAACAATCACCCTCTCTTTCCTTTTGGCCATTCCCCATACAGGGCACTCTTTTGGCCTTGATAACATCATTATAGGTGCATACACATTGCCCACCCTTCTTCATCAGCAAGTGAATTTCTTTTTTTTTTTTTAAATCCAACCACTCTTCATTCTGATCGGGTCTGAGGGTAGGGGCATTACTAAGAATAATGATGTAAGAAAAACCATCTAGGGGTAGTTGCAATGGTGACAAGTCAGGGGGCATCAGGTTTTCTTAAAGGGGATAAACAGCAAAGCTGTGACATATTCTATCCACGGAGTACTAGCCTCCTTCTCCTTGACACCTGTAGGCTACCCACTGCCTCTTGAGGAACACTCTATATTGGGGCAACTATGAGTTTCCCATCAAAGAACCCTCCCCACCCACATGGCTCAAAACCACCCTCCCTGCACACCCACTAAGATATTCCACGCCACCACCCCTCCAAGTCCTTCAAAACAGCAACTACTTCAGTAAGTTTGAGCTGTGAAATTTCAATATCATGTGGTTTGGAATACACTGCCTCAAATGTTTTGCTGATAAAGACTTCCAGCTGTAACATTAAATTAGACGAGAAGTTACCAGCTGGCTCAGTACGCAACTGAGAACTGTCACAGTTGGTTGAACCTGTAGGAAATTTGTTGTTTAGAAAAAATACTGCTAAGGATAGCCAGCATTGTGGGAGCTTCTTCTGTGTAATGTCTCTATTTTTTGCCGGTGTGGGGGGCTGTGGCATGGTAGGTAAGGTGTACCATCAATAGAAATAGAAGGATTATATACATAAAAATGTATCCTTGTCAAAGAGAAGTGTGAGTTATTTGTCTTCTCAATTGGGCTGCCTGCCAAAAAGTGAGCAATTGAGTCAAAAACACACCAAAACACCTGGGTCTGGGAGTAAATTAAAGTGTTGGTATGTATCATAGGATGTATGGGAAATATTTGTCTGTTTGTACTAATTAGCACATTGGTAGTGCACAGCAGAGTGTTTGAGGTCCTGGTGAATGCCTCTACACCTTAAATAAGGATAACTTGTATGCAGAAACATGCTGACCATAGACCATAATTTAATCAGGGTTGGAGAACCCCTTCCCTGAGCACTTGTTTTTGCATAATTTTAATCCTATCCCCAGCAGACAACAATAAAGTCTAGCGTCTGTTGTGGCAATTGTTTTAATCTCACTTTGTTCAGTTACTATACCTTTTTCACACTCTGTGCAATTTGCCTACACTTCTTACTCACATAGGGATTTAAAAATATTCTAAGAGCTCCTCCTAATTTTTTTAGGAGTTTAATGTGATTAGGAGTTGTAGCCCACACCACAACTCTGTTGGGTGTGAGGAAAAATCCTATGATGAAGCATGCCACTAGTTGGTGGGTAAGGGTTTTCATCCTATAAAAAGAAAGATTTCCCTTACTGCCTATGATACATACCAACACTTTAGTTTACTCCCAGACCTGGGTATTTTGATGTGTTTCTGAGTTTATGTGTTGGGAGTGGATACCCGCTGGTCTTTAAATCTCCCTTGGCCCTCTTCTTTGTGTGCCTTGAAGCAATTGAGTCAACAGATAAGCTTTTCACTGCCCCTAGCATTTTCTCCACAGAGTTGATCTCCTTACTTAAAATTCCCATTCCGCTTGTCAAAATGTTTGCTAATGGGGGGTGGGGTATTGGAAGAAGCAGTCTTACCATTGGATATGACTGAGACCTTCCTTTTACCCATGATGTCACATGCTTTGGCCTAGAGGGAGGGCCTGGCCCAACCTCCACCAGTCTGTGACCATTGCAGACGGGCCTGCTCTTGGCCCATCCTTTGTCTGGGCACTTTCTGTGCATTGAAAGTGATTAACACTCTTTATAGCACCAACAGCAGTAAAGCTCAGCCTCATCCATTCACCGGAGGCAAGGGAAAGCGAGTGCCCCAAGAGTGCCCCAAGAAAATGTCTTGCATCCCAACACGTTAGTCAGACAGTACCATTGTAAATGTCAGCATTAAAGTATAGTACCATTGTAAATGTCAGCATTAAAGTGTATGTGGGAACTAATTGTATCAGACAATTTTGGAATGATGTGAAACACCTATTTATTGCAATAGACAAGTACTCCATTTTCCCAGTTGCCAAGGCTGACCCTTCAAACAATGCACCCGTAATAATTCCAAACAATTATGAAGATACATAAAAGCCAATCATTCATCACCCATTCCCCTCCAATTCAAAGTCATTTCAGCCAGCATGAAGTCCAGCGTAAAAAATAACCACAGTATGGCGCCAAGCAATGGCCTGGTTCAGTGGTTTATTGGTACTGGAGCACGGTGATTGAAAGTGCGAAGCCAAAATGAGCAGCAATCCGGAACGAAGAGCTTACTGCAAAACACCATTTAACCCCACAGGTAAATGGTCAACCACACTGATGTTCGGTTAGGCAAATCACACTGATATCCTTTCCCACAACAAATTGACAATGAAAACCTAGCAGTGCTAGCAAATGCAATTTGAAATTTCTAATAGTGGCAGCAAAAGCAAAACGAAAACCTACAAAAATCTTGAGAGGAATAGAGAAGCAATCATCTAATTATGTAAATAGGTCTCTGAGAAAAAGGCTTACTCTTATAAATAAATTGCTGCACGGTATTGTAAAAACCTTGATGGAAATAAGAATAATTTTTTATTTGATTACTTAACTGTATTCGTCATTGCAGTAACTTTTAATCTTCTTCATCACAATCCTTGGTTCCCTTTTCTTTGATCCGTCTTTTGACTATGAGGTACTGCTGAGGTTTTCCAATCACAACTTATGGGTGAAATGTGCACCATTTTTGTCATCTCAACGCACGTGACGTAAAATGTAAGTGAATCTAAAGGGAAATGAGGATGTTGCCTGTATCCTGGAAATGACTCTCACATACTGCCGGAATTGTTTACTAGTGAAGGGATCACCAGCTGGCAATCACAGCACTGCCTTTTGGGCAAGCAGCTGGATTTTTATAAACATGAACCCTGCTGGTTTCCCATTTAGAAAGAAAATATACAATTATCTAATCTTGCAAAGTGAACCAGCAGCCAACATGAAATGCTAGAGATAATAAACATTTTAAACCATTCTGAAGGGGCGCGCGCGCGTTGCTTTTCAAGATGGCCGCCTGAGCACGGAGCTCCACATCGAATCGGGAAATGCTGCGTCAGTTTTAGCGGTTCCCAAGCTGTTTTTCTTCCTTAATGGGCATATTCATGTAGCGGAACAGTTTCTGCACAGGAGGCTATGACTTAATTTTTTATTTGAAGCTCCTGGCTCCTTGTATCCTCGAGGGACTCTGTCAGCTGCTTACTGGATGCCATTTTGAATCACCTTCTGACTGGAGGAATTTCCTTATACTGAGGTACTGTTGTCCACGCTTTTTCAATTAATTCTCGATCCTTTCTCAGTAATTTTTCTCACTTTTAACCAATTATTTACGCCATTGGGTTATTCTATTATACGGAGAGGAGGTTTTTTACTTATTTCTTTATGCTCATGCTGGATTGTAAGCTCTATTTATCACATGGGCAGAAGTAAACAGTTATTACATTCACGTAGGAGACCTACTGCTGGTTTGCCTGCATTGGACTCACCCTCCTAAGAGCCCTTTATGGTTGATTTGCATAATACTGTCAATATGGCTCAATCTGGTTCTTCTAGATCAGCGTTTGTGTCCATTGCGTCATCAAAAATGCAATCACCCTCTTCTGCGAACAAACGGTATAAGCAAGATCCTCCTTCTCCACCAAAATCTATTTTGCCTGTTTCTTTGGACACTGTCTTGGAGGAGATACGTGCTTTAAGACCATTTATTGAGGAAATCAACACTCGTCTACAGGTTCTGGATACAAAGTGGTCTTCACTTGACTCCAGGGTATCTGTAGTGGAACAACATGTAAGTGACATACAGGATGTCTCTGCAAAGGTTCTATCTCTGGAGAAGGATATATATCGCTCCTAAAAAAGTCAGCTGAGGATATTGAAAACAGAAACAGGCGCAACAACCTTAGTTTATACAGTCTTCCAGAAGGAACTGAGGGAGATGACCCTGTGTCCTTCTTCACCTCCTTTCTTCCGAAACTTCTAGACCTTTCTGCGTCTACATCTTTGAATATCCAGCGCGCTCATAGACTGGGCCCTTGCCTGTCTTCTTCATCTGCGCCTTCAAAACCCAGTGGCGTAATCCTCCTATTTTTTAAATTTACTGATCTTTTACAAGTTTTAAATGCAGCTAAAGCTAAAAAAACAATTAATTTGGTCTGGAGCTAAATTGTTTTTATCCCAAGATACTTCCACAGTGACTGCTAAACAATGGAAAGAATTCCTTGAGCTTTGACCAGCATTGCATGCCATGTATGCGCGATATGGATTATTTAATCCATGCTTGTTTAAGGTGACTTTCCAGAACCGCACCTCTACATTTGAAGATCCTGCAGACCTTCGGAAATTCACATTCTACGGCCTCCATGTATACTGATGGTCCTTCCTTTATAACTTGACTTATATGTGACAGACTTGTGTTATTTTTCTCTTGACTCTCATTTGTGCTTCCTTTACAGGTTATTCGTTGGCAGATTTCTGTGTATTAAGTCATCCTTATTTGTTCTTTTCTCTTTTCTATCATCATTGCTGATCATCTGGACTGCTTCCATATCCGTCTTCTGTTTTTTTGTCTAGATTTCCCGACGTGGTGCGTTTTTTTCCTCTGTCTGCTGTGCCGTCTTTATTGTCTGCTGCCAGTCCTTGTTTTTGCTTGTTTCCCTTTGAAGGTACGTATCTCAGTTGTCAATTTTCTTTTGACATGATCTGTCTTCTCTCTTTATCTTACTTGTTTTCTTCCTCTCCTTCCTACTCCTCTTCTCTAACTTTTCTCTCATTGCTCATACCGTATTTTTTCTCCTATACATCCTTCATCCTTCCCCTCACTACTTTATTCTTTTTTCTTCATTACTGTTGATCGTGTTGTTTGATATCTAGTACCTGTTCTCTACATTCAGAGTTTTCACATGGAATGTGAAAGGTTTTATTAACCCCATTAAGAGGCAGAGAATATTATCCCATTTAGCCTTGTATAATCCTGACATAGTTCTGTTGCAAGAGACCCATTTGTCAGGGACAGAAGCTCTGAAACTTAAACAAAATTAGGTTGGTTTAGTTTTAGTGTCTCCTACGACTACTAAGAAAAATGGCATAATTATTTTATGTCATAAAAAGTTGAAATGTTCTGTTATCTTTCAAGATTTGGGTTCGGAGGGTAGATGGTTGTTAGTTAAGTTACTTATTAATGATATATCTTTAACTGTATTCAATGTTTATGGCCCGCCTCAACCGGATTATTCTTTTTGGCCCAATATTACAAAAAAGTGTATTCAACATAAAGACTAATTTTTGGTTCTAGGAGGCGATTGTAACCAGGTTATTGACCCATTTATTGACCACCAATCCCAAGTTCGCTTTATCCCTCACAAGACTCATCAGAAACTTCATAGCACAATCATGCAGACTCACTTGGTGGATGCCTGGAGACTATGTAACCCAGATACAAAATAATTTTCTTTTTTCTCTCCACCGCATGGTTTCCTGACCCGATTAGACAATATTTTTCTTTCTAAATCTTTGCCTCAGAATCTCATTTCCTCCTCAATTGAACCAATAGTGATCTCTGATCATGCCCCGGTTATTGCCGATTTCGATTTGATTCCTCCACAAACCAAGACCTCTAGATGGAGATTTAATAACTCTCTTCTGCAGGATCCGATTTTCTCGTCTTCCTTTATCTCCTTTTCTGATGAGTTTTTTTCTTTGAATACAGGTCCAGATACCTTCCCTCCATTATTATGGGATACTTTTAAGGCTACTGCTTGTGGCTTTATCATAGACTTTGTTTCCAAAAAAAAGAAACAATCACTTAATCATCATAGAATTTTAGTAGCTAACATTAAACGCCTAGAACATCAGTTTTACACTTCTTCATCTGATTTTGCCTTACAGGAACTTGTTCGCGTGAATTTGGACTTTAATAAAATCACTATGGCTAATGCCTCATCCATTCTTCTTCGTGTTAGTGCTCGTTACTATGGTGGCACAATAAAGTTGGGAAACTTTTGGCTAACTATCTCAAATATCGGAAAGAGCATGTACTGATTCACTCCATCTACTCATTAGATGGGAAACATCTTGTCAAAGATCAGGACATCCTCGATGAATTTATGAAATTCTATAAAAATCTATACACTCCAGAATCTCCTACTTCTGCCTCTTCTATTGATTCTTATTTTAGTCGCGTTTCCCCTCCCTCTCATGCAACTTTTGATTTTTCTTCTGGAATTATCAAAATCTTTAAGTCTCCTTAAATAAAAAAAAACATCGGGCCCAGATGGGTTTACGGTAGAATTTTATCTCCATTTTACAAACCTATTACTTCCAAAACTCTTGCATCTCTTTCAATACTTTTGTATTACTGGCAAGGCAGATGGTACTTTTTTAGAAGCTACAATATGTCTAATTCATAAAGATGGTCGTGATCCTAAGCAATGCAGGATCGCCCTTTATCCCTTGCAAATTTTGACTATAAAATCGTTGCCAAATTACTCGCTCTGCGTCTTGAACCTCTCCTGCCAAGTTTAATTGGCGTAGAACAGTGTGGCTTTGTCAAAGGTAGACTAACATCAGATAATTCCCGGTTATTACTTAATGTTTTAAATAAGGCTCCAACCCTTTCTTATTCTTTAGCTGCGGTATTTATTGATGCGGAGAAAGCTTTTGATAGAGTAGATTAATCCTTTTTATTTAAAGCTCCTCATTGGCACGGTTTTGGTCCTAAATTTATATCTCTTGTTTCTCTACTATATGCGTCACCTAGAGCTTCTGTAACAGTTAATGGCCTTCTCTCTCAGTTCTTTCCATTGAAGCGTGGTGTATGTCAAGGTTACCCTTTACCTCCTCTTCTATTTATTCTATCGCATGAACCCTTTCTATCTCATATACGCCAGAACAAATCTATTTCTTGATTTCTTTATGGCGATCAACATGTGAAATTATCCGCTTATGCAGATGATATTTTGCTTTTTATATCTAATCCTGAAACTGCTATTCCTCAATTTTTGCAAGAAATCTCAGATTTTTCCCTTGTTTCAGGTTATAAAATCAGTTCTGACAAGACAGAAATTCTTCCCATTACCAAATTCTGTTTAAAACATCATTTTGATTCAACTAATTTCTGATGGAATAGTTCCAGAATCAAGTACTTAGGCATTTGGTTCAACAATTCCATATCGAATTCAGTTGAAATGAATATGAAGGAAGAACTGTATCGTATTTCGAAACTTCTTTCTTCCTGGAATCCTCGTTTCTCTCATGGTGGGGCCATCTTGATTCTATTAAGATGATGATTACTCCCCTTCTGTTATATATCCTTTCTATGATTCCCATTCATATTGCGTCTATTTATTTCAAGAAAATTGATTCCCTCCTTTCCAAATTTTCATGGAATAATCACAGCTTAGGAAACCAAAATCTCAAGGAGTAGTGAACTTTCCCAACTTTAGGTTCTATTGCAAGGCCATCTGTCTTAGACTAGCTTCTAAATGGCTTCTTACTTGCTCCTCCCCCTTTACACCTTTATGGGTCATTGTTGAACGGTCCCTTCTTGCACCTTTCTCTGTAAAGGAAGTTCTTGCCTTCACTACAAAAGTCAATATTACTTCCCTCCCATTGTTCAAACATACTTGTTCAGTATTAAGGCCTCATTACCAGGTGAAGAATACTTCTAGAGACTCTTTCTTACAGTCTCCTCTTTGGTACAATCGTCTCATTACCATTAACAATAGACCTCTTTATTGGAAATACTGGAAATCTAGGGGTATTGTTTGGATCCAAGATATGTTCGATGGTATGACTCCTTCTTCTTTCCCTCAATTTCAGGCTACTTTTAAATGTCTTTGCTCATTTTGGCATAAATTGCCAATCCTTATGAGAATAATTCTAGATGTTTTTTATGCACTTCCTTCAAAAGTTTCTCCCCCCACAGAAGATACACTTCCCAGAATGTTAACGTTGTCTCCCAAAGCATCCCTGATCTATAAACACCTTCTTACCCCTCCCTCGGACCATCCTAAATCTAAACTGGAACTTGCTTGGGAGACGGATTTAGGTTGTGTCTGGAGCACCGATTTCTGGAATAAAATCTGGGCTAGATCTTTGAAGATCTCTAGATCCGCATCCACCACTCAGTCCATGTTTTTTATATATCATAGATTACATTTTACTCTACTATCCATAGCTAATTCCGCACACACTAATAATAAGACTTGTTGGTAATCTGATTCTCCTTTGGCTGATTTGATGCACCTCTTGTTCTCCTGCCCTGCTGTAGCCATTTTTTTGAAAAATATCTGGTCTTGTCTCTCGATTATTTTTAATGTGCATATTCCCCTATCGAATGTTATTCTATTTATAGGTAGTCTATCAGAGCTGTTGGGATTAGCTGTACATAAAAAAGGATTATTTGACCTGATGTTAGCTTTAGCCTTTCAGCAAATTACACTAAACTGAAAATGCTCCACTAAATTCTCAGTTAAGTCTTGGTGGAATAATGTTTGTCATTATCATAGATTGGATATTGCCTTTGCTTCTTCTTTTAAACCAGCTGCAAACAGGGATGTATTTTGGTTACCTTTAACTAATTATTTAAATACAGTTACAACAATTTGTGTATCACATACTAGTTCTGAAATTTTTCAACCTCCCTAGATAATTATTTTATCTGCTTTCTTTTCTTTATATTATTTTCATCATTAAATTTTTTGTTGGGTGTTTTGATTATTTTTTATTCTTCAGTAGTTTGTATTGTTACTGACACTCGATCTTCAGTTGTTGATTTATATTATGTTCCCTCTTCCCCCCTCCCCTCCTATGATATTGTCAAAATGAAAATAGCTTTCTACTCTGTGTGTCTGTCTACTTTACCCTTTTTGCCATTTTATTGTAATATGTTAAGTTCCTGACTTATTCTTTGTAATTGTCATTAATTCGATAAAGCTTATTAAACAGAAAACAAACCATTCTGAAAACCGAGCTGACCATATTAAAAGCTAGCAAAATAATCCCTAATTTACACTGCCACTAAGCTATTTGGAAAAACTTGGGAACTAGGTCCACACATGGACTAATACCATAAATTAACAAAATATATTCAAATGTACATATCAGCTGTAATTATGTCACTTAATGTAGGAGAGATATAAAACCTACACTATGAAATACTCACAATCGACTAAGTCTAAGTGAAGGTAACATCTAATCAGTGGCCGTCAGTTAAATTAGATCAAGATACCAGCTTGTAGTTGCAAGCGTTGAAAATACCTCTTTGTAGCAAAAGCTACCAGATTTGTAGCACATGGCACAAGTCTCAAATAAAAACAATTTGTTGATTGTGTACAATTCTATAATGTATGCCTTCTCAGTTATTATTGATGATAAACTTGATGCAATTAGATATAAAATCTGCATTCATAGATTAAATCATACAATAAGAAAGGCCTTATCAAAAATCTGATTACTGTAAATCGTTGCATTACTGTGCAGACATAGCACCTGAGGACAACTTAAAAGCAGAGAGAAGCATCTCAAAAAATGTGTGCGCAATATTGATATCATGGAAGAAAATAAATTCATTCTGACAACATTTGCAATTGGCTTTCACCCTCGCACAGTTTAGGAATTATAATACATGACAAGATCAAGAAAGCAACAAAAGAAGAATTAGCTATTGGAGAAAGGGAATCACATTACAAGCAGAAATAGTTTACTTGATCAATAAACGTTTAAAGGACTGTTTTTAGAAAAGAGAAAATCGACACCACTGTATCACTCTAAGACAAAACGTCGTGTTCAGCTCTCAACAATTATTTTTTTTCCAGAAGGTGGACTCGGCATTACAGAGTTAAAGTTTCAAAGAAAATATGGATGTTCCTGTAGAAATTAGAACCGCGTTTTATGTACTTAACTTCAGAGGTTTTTTAGTGGTTCAAGCCAAATTATATTTCATTAACTTTCTTTCCTGGTCAAAACTATTTTTTGTAAGTTAAGGTGTGTTCCACGCTGAGGGGAAAACATGCCATTTCCATGTGGGGATGTTAGGGAAGGTAGAGGAGCAACATGGTCGCATTAGACTCTGGTAGCTAGCAGTGTGGCCAACACGGCTTCGCAAAAGCTGCAAGGAATTATTAAATGCCTCTGTGCGGTGGAAGAAATGGTGGCTTCCGATGGCGCTTCAATGAACATCGCGGTGGAGACCTCCTTGGGGTTACTTATAGCATTCAGCATCCTCCTGGCAGTGCAGGGAACCCAAGTGGCACCAGGAGAATGAGGCAGGTGCATGATATCGTCTTGCGCACCCTCATCCCAAGGAGGAGAGAAGTAGGGGTTTTCCAGGATGGAGGAGGGGCCCCCATGATCAATCAATGGCTGAGCAGGTTGGGCGCCAGCGATGAGGGCCACAGACTGCCCCCACAGTAGGGAATATGGCAGCAAAAGGACAGAGTAGTCTGGGCTCCACTAAGAAGGGAACTGGGGGCAGTGGAGGACCCCAGGGAGGCGTGCAATAATGATCGGAGGAGGGCTAGGAGAGTGAACCCCAGGCAGTTAGTGCAGATAGTATGATTATGTGGAAGACTGCACAGCACCCAAGGGCCTGAAGACTATGCCACAGAGAGAGAGTGACAGACAATGGCCTTGAAAAATACAGCAACAGTTGGCAAGGGAACTGTGAACAGTAGCGACAAGGAACACAAGGGGACATGGGAGAAGGCAGTAAGGGTGGGCAGCTATGGGCAAGAGGGTACCCAATTCATGGCCAGGATACTGATGAGGAGCAGGAGGTCAAATGGGGAATCCGATACCAGCACAAAAGGAACAGAGGTAGGCAGAGCGAAGCTGCACAGGCAGGGGAAGGGAAAGCGGCGGGAGACAGAGCACCTTTCACCCCATGATGTTTTTCACTGGAAGGTGAAGGCAGAGTCAATGAGTTTGTCTTGGGAACAGATACAGGGTGCAGAGAAATAGGTTAGAAGTATTAGGGACAATTTTGAGGGAAGTAGAGATACATTGAACAGGCAACTAACACAAAGTCATGCGCCAGGGGCCCATCATGCCAGGTTACACACAGGACAGCTAAGGGACTGCGTGGAGGTGGCGATAGATACGCTAGAGGGTTCTCAGTAGCAGAAGGAAGTCAATCAGAAGAAGATAAAATGATGTCAGATGGAAGGGGTGACGCGACGGGAAGAATGGTGCAGTTAACATCACTAGGGTGGAACCACAGAGGATCACTGAATGTATAGTTGAGAAAAGCTACTTGTTTGAGTCATTTGGTGGGGGTCCCAGGATAAATTCTTGGAGAAGAGAGGACAGACACGAACAACCATGCAAGGAAATGCAGAATAAATGGGTGGTGCAGAAGACCATAAGCAGGAAGTATTGTCTAGGGTGACTGCAAGGCAGGAGCAACTAGCAGGTGGGGAGACTAGCAAGGCAAAGGATGAGGGAGGCAATGAGGACAGCTGGGACTATGTCAGAGAAGTAAATGTATAAAGGTGTAACTGAGGGATGAGGGCAGAAGAGGGCAGCCACTACAGCAGGAATGGAGATGTCCTATAGGGGCATAGTGGCACCAATAGGTGGTGACGAGTATGAAAGAGAAAACTTTAGCTAGGGAATAAGTTGACATATTCAAACTACTTTGTGGAAAGATGTGGTGCAAGGAGGATTCGAAAGCAGGGGAGAGGGATCTGCAGCAGCAGCGAAGCGCGGCCATCAACATAGACACAGCAGCATTCACCATTTATGCCAGTATTTTCTGTGAGAAATACATAGGGCACAATGTAGCTCTTTTCGAATACCTAGACAAGATTTGGAGAGCCAAGATTTGGGGGTGCTGGCAAGGTTGAGGCATGATAAAAAGTTCAGGGCAAGAAGGGGGCTAAACAGACTGAAAACCTGGGTTGCGATTGGCAATGAGCTTTGGCTGCAGTTGATGATGCCAACCATACTCATTCTAGCAGTGCACTCTGTGAGTAGCCTACTGCAGGAGCTATTTTTATACCGTCCTACGTAGGAATAGGACGTGGGAAGTTAGAACAAAATTGGATTTTTTGGGGCATGCTGAAAAGGGGTTTGTTTTAGATTGCCATGCAAGCTTTGCCACAAGTGTTCCAAATGTAACAGGAACCACTCAGTGAGTCAATGCTTTACGCATGAAGGGCCAGGATTTTGGTAGAGAGAATAGGAGAGGAACTATGGTCAATCTAGAGGAAATGGAGCCGTGGTTGAAAGAATACCTGAAGAGGAAAGCACTCCGTCGATTGGGGGAAGAATTTAGAACAGATTCCTGGGTTAAGAAGAAGGAAGTTGTCCTTCATCCAACACTGGGGCCTGCAAAGACAGCATTTAAGGATGCTGATATTGTGAATTGTTCTTTTTTTATGTACAGATGAATGTCATCAGTGTATTGAGGTAGGTGTACCCCCAGTTCTCTCATTATTAGACCGAGCAGCTTCATGTGATGTTAAAGAGAATTGATGCAACAAAGATCCCTGGCGGAGCCAACAGGTTAGCTTCGTCAACGTATCCAATACAGCATTACTTAAACCTGGAGCGTAGTTTTTTCAAAACATGTCACTTCATTGAAAACACTTCAACACCAACCCTCTACACAGCTGTAGTTGGTAAACACTCCCATGACTGCTTCATTGACAAAGGTAAAAGTCCTTTTCCTCTTCCTCCTTTTTGGTTCTCCCAGTCTCATTGCCAGTTGTAATTGAAAGAATACCAGAAATGCAATGCTTTCTGTTTGCCTCCTCTGTTCTTCTGGCCACTGCTCTGTGCATCAGTGTCCCTTTCCATATGAACCAAAACCCCCAGCACCCGATCCATCAGAAATAATTTTCGAGGTAACCAGGTCTGTTTGCAGCCATATTGTCACTCCATTATAACTGTCTAAGAATTTAATCCAGGTCAGCATGTCCTACCAAAAATCCTAAACCTGCATGGTGGCCTCAGATTTACTCGCGCAGCACAGGCCATGTGTAAGCAGAAAGTTCTGCCTGAGCAACCATCATACATGGAATGTTCAGATGACGTAAGACCTGTTTTCGCTTCCAGAGCTCACACATCTTTAGTCACACCACTTCTTGCAATACATTTCTCAGATCTTTCAATTTCTTATTCAGCAAGTGTGACCTAATGGCCATTGAATCCAGCTCAGTGTGCAGAAAAGTGATGGCATGGCAGGCCCTTCTCTTCATTCTGGGCCAAAGGCACCCCAAAAATCCTAACTACCCTCTCTAATGTCCTCATCAAATGGTCATATTCTCCATTTCCATTTCTCCTACCCACTAACAGAAAATCATCCAGGTAGTGCTGCATCTGCTCAGACCCTGCTTACATCTTCAGCACCCATTTTAAATAAAACAGACGATCTCAAAAACAGGCATGCCAAAGAGGACTCCATTGGTATAACTTTGTGGAAATAGTGACTGTCTTTCTAATTCTAACCCTCATAAAGGAAGCCGTCTGGATAAACCAGTAGTCGTCAAAATGCCAACTTTTTCTGCTTTTCCCATCTCAGTCCCTACCCCAAAAGTCTGGACCATTGCTGTAGGAAGGTAGGATCTGACTGCATGGTTACCCCCACTTTTCTTCTGGTGTTTTGCTGGTTTTTGACTAGTCTGACTGGGATCCTGCTAATCAGGACCCCAGTCTATCTGTTTTCTCCCTAAATTGGTTGTGTAATGTACTTTAGGTACACTCCAGATTGGATACTGGGGTACCCTTATCAGTCCCTAGTATATGGTACACCATGTACCCAGGGCATAGGTACCCCAGAGGCCTCCCATGGGCTGAAGCATGTATTATGCCACCCATGAGAGGCCATTCAAAATGACACAACAGGTCTGCTACAGCAGCCTGTGTAAGCTGGTGCTTGCATCACTTACTTAGATATAGGTTCATTATATCTATCTAAATCACTACACTTAAAAACCTATCAGTCACCCCTATGGCAGGACTTATCAATCCTGAAGGCAGGGTGCTGGGTTTTACATGAGAGGGTGCCCCTGCATGAGCAGAGCCCCTCTGCAGCCTTCGGAGACCATTCTCCGGGGTTGTCAGTGATGCAGCCAGACATATAGGTTAAGTTGCATTATAACCTTGCGGTAAATGCTAACTTTAAAATGGCTGCTTAGAAACATGTCAAACACCTTGGAATCATATCTCCACACCAGTAACTGGTGTGGGAGGTATGATTCCACTCTTCTGAAACCACTACTGTGGGTCACCGGTCTACCTGGTACCAGCTTTCTCGACCCGGCAGCACAAAATGGGCGCTGCCAGCCACAGACACGATTCTGCTCTCCTGCTGCTGAGCCAAGCTCGAGCAGAGGAAGGCATGACAATAGGCATCCTGTCACAGGGAGGTGTGACCACCTCCCAGACAGGGTTTAGTGTATTGGGGCTGGGTGGGTGCACTCTGAGAGTGCCAGAAATTCTGCACTGGGGGCACATTTGGTGTCCCTGTGCATAGTCCAGCTCAAACCAGTTCTGGGAGCCATTGGCTCCTGCTCTGGCGTGAAACTGGACAAAGGACATGGGTGTAGCCACCCCTCTGTCCTGCCCCTCCCCTAGGAGGGTCCCCTGAATCTGTCGAACCCTTTCCCATGGGTATAAAGTAGGTTACCTGGCTACAGGACTTTAGATTTTACCTGGACAAGATTCTACTAGGAAGAAACCAAGTACTTCAACTGTCTGCACGACGCTGGATGACTGAAGAATCTCCCTTGGAGTAAAGGAGTTACTCCCCTGCACTAGCAGGCACCTAAGCGCATCTGACCGGCTTGCATCTCCCAAGCTCCTGAGGACTCCGAAGATTTCAGCAACACAGGAGGTGGGTTTCCGAAGGTCCCTGAGGTCGATCTGCCCTCTCAGCGATTCTGAGACCAGTATCCCTCGTGGGGACCGCGTGACCCGAACCCCCTTGCACCGCGTACATTTACAAGTGCATATGCTTGTTGGTGACCCGTGAGCTTGTGCATTGGACTCCGAGTAGTACTGACCCGAGCAGTATTTGCTTCGAAGAAATCCGGCCTCCTCGCACTGAGTGCTCCGTGGGCTGGTGCTTTGCAGACTTTCTTGAGGTCTCCTCGCGATCACTGGTCCGTTGGCCTGTGGGTCCTGGCGAGGGTCACCTTGTTTGTTCTTGGGCTTCCCTGGTTGCCCTGACTCCCCATTGCTTGGAGAGTCCCCTGGACCTTGCTGGTCCACACCGTAACCTGTTTGTCCTTCCTGCGTGGGTTGCATTTACCAAGGCTTGTCGGTGCTCTAGCCGGACATCAACCCCTCAGCACTCGACATCCTTCGTGTGACAGCTCACCTCCGGGTCCTGGTCATCCTCGACATCTCCTGGTCCCCGTGGCTGCAGAGTCTAGGATCCCTTCTTCGCACCTGAAGCACCCGACATGAGTGGGCATTCGACTACCGAGCCCCTGGTCACCTGAAGTGACCCAGACTCTGTCCCCTCTGCTTTCAGGTTCCTCTCACCTAGAATCCAGGCTTGTATTCCAGCGGACACTCTTCGCCTTCCTGACAGCAGCACTTCTTTGCAACTCTTCATTGAAAACGACGAAGGTTTCCGACACCACTTGACCCCTATGCACCCAGCTCCTCTGGGATAGGTAACACGGGTACCTTGGTACTCACTGGTGGGTTGGCCCTAGAACCTCCTAAGTTCCAAAGGGTTTGCTTGAAGTCCTCGTAAAAGTGTCCTTAAACTATAACTTTGCACCTGCGACTTTCCCATAGAGTTGTACAGAGCACGCGGTCGTGTTTCCTCACTGCACCCGTCCTCCGTGGGCTCCCTGTGTCACTGCCTTGGGTGGTTCCTTGGGGTCCCAGCGATTCTACGTGCACTAGGCACTGTGTTTAGTCAAGTCGTGATTGTTATACCATTTTTTTAGTATATGGTTCGGTCTCCCCCTGGAGCCCGCTGTGTATTGTGCTACTTACGAATGTTCTGATTCAGTATTGTGTGCTTTGTGTTCTAATCTCGAATAGAAACTAGTAGAGAGTGTTATATTAATAAATACATATTTTTATATAACTACTGTGTGGTTCTTCTTTCATTTAGTCATTCAGGAGGTGATATTCTGGTAAAACAAGCTGCTTTACATTCCTTCAAGATTAAGCGTGAAGGCTGCTCTCCACAGCTACCACTAGGATAGCTTTCTAAAGGTTATCTTTGACCTCATACATCATAAGGGTCGTGTGGACTGGTACAGGGTGCCCACTTTAATTAGTGGACAGCATATACCAGGCCACCTTCTCACAATTGCAATGCTAGAATACAACTCCAAGCACTGACAATGGTCAATATAGTCTTTAATTGCCACACTATTGGCCAGGAAAGGTGGTGGATCATCCGGAATTCCTTTATTATCTTCATCAGAATAACACCTAATGCTGGTATATGATAAGATCTGTCAGAGAAATCCCCAAAAATGTGACACTTTGCACTTCTTTCAACAATTTCGTTTCAACTATCTCCTTCATGGAGTGTGAGTTTCCAGCCAGTGGCACAATCTCTTCTCCCATAGCGAATCAACAAGCTTGCCAAAGCTGTGAACTACCATCTTCATATCTTAAATAAAAATTGTTATTTAACCATCCCTTTCACCTCACTGGTCAATAGATTTCTGCAGTGCACACACTTTTCATCTCAAGATTAGACTCAGGAACTCATTACTGGCTAAAATCCTACATTCACACTTGACCTCCATCAAAGGAGTATTAAACTGAGCTGCTAGAATGGTTTTCATAACAAGGACATTTGACTGCATCACTCCTTTCCTTTCAATTTTTACTGGCTCCCTTTTCAAACTAGGTTTTGATCCACACTGTGCATTCTCACTTACAAAGAACTTCATAAAAACAGTGCACCATACTTAGTCAAACTCCTGACTATCTAAGGCAGATCCAGAGGAGTATGAAGCAAGGGCTTGTTGCTCCTCAAAACCCCCATATTCATAAATGTCCTAGCAAGAGAGAAGTTGTTCTTTGAATCAGCGACTACACCATGGAACTCCCTCTCAGTTAATCTTAGAAAGACTACACCTTTCTAGCCTTTACAATTGCCTTCCCAATCCTTATCTGTGTAAGAATGTCATTCACAAAAACACTTCTTGCTGTCATAAACACCTCTCTGGTACTTGACTTTGCTTAGACATGATGTTATCATTAACTATCACTTGTCAGTGCTCTAAAATTGGACAATTTTCCCCTTTCCCTATCTATTTGTATCCCTTCTACTGGTTTTTATATTAAATGCAAAACACCCCCCATATAATTCCATCTGTCAGGACTGCACTGTACACATTTCTAAATAATAATCATTGTCCTACTTTCAGTGGTTGAGATCCCATGGGTTTGCACTTGAAGTGGAGCGGGTGTTATTGTTCTAGAGAACATATGAAACCAAAGGCAGTAAGGGCATTGCTGTTAGCAGAAGACTACCTGGCACAATTAATGGAGAACAGTTATGGGCAGACATGGGAGGAGTTTGTAAGGTGGGGTGCAAAGGGAAGGGACAACATCATGGCAGGTTTGGGGATAAAGAAGAAGCAGTGGCTAACGTTATAATATCCATGTTTGACAAGAAGTTATCCCCAGTGACTATTTCAGTGGCACTGTCGGTGATAGCATTGTATGGGAAATGATTTTGGGGTTATGAATCAACTGGCAGAGAGTTTATGTGCGGATACTAGAAGGTTGGGTGTAGTGGGTTTGTATTGGCTCACCTTGTTGGGGTTTAGAATGTTTGAGTTTAGAATGTAGTTGTGTTGCTAGGATGTCCCGTGCTTGGAGCGTTCGCGGTCAGTGGGTTTGTTCTGCTGTGTCAGTTACGGACCGATGGCCTGCCCTGTGACACGCTCCTTGTCGCAGGTGACGATACAATAAAACTAATTACTTTCTTCACGAAGATTGGCTTCCGTGTGGTACATTCATCCACTTACCACATATGGCGACGATTGGGTTTGCTTCATCCGCCCAGGAACTCCACGCTGTGGGGTCAGCTCGTTGTTACAATTGGAGGAAGGCAAGGGTTTGCGGTCACGCATTCGGCGTTGGCAATTTCAGTTCGGAGGGGATGTCGGAGCATTTCTAAGTGTGGTTCTCTGATCAAGACGCCTGGTAGGACCTCTTCTTTATTTTGTCTGGATTGAGTCCGAATGTGTGCATCCGCGTGCACCTGTGACCATTGGAGGCTCGTGCGGCTCGCGCGCAGCCTCAGTAACGTCACAAGCTTCGTGCTCGCTCTGCACTGTGAAACGCAACGTCTAGCGTTTCACTACGACGTAACGTGGTGATGCTGGGTGGCCATTTTGAAACACGATCTGGGCCAGGTTGAGGCCTTTCTATACGAAATCAGTGATTCTGCTGTTCGCGCGTCGCAATGACGTGCACACCCGTTCTGCGGAAGTTCTCAGCATCCAAAGGAAGTAGAAGGGCTTCATAGAAGTTGTTGAGCAGCGTGTCGCGGTGACACGCACACCTTTAAAGCTGTACGGAGAAATTTTAAAGAAGCTTTCAATCAGCGTGTTGCGGTGACGCGCACCTACTTCATACTATCCTGCAGTTCATCGGTGACACGCACACCTTCAAGCTGTGCTGAAAAGCAGTTAAAGGAAGTTTTTAGCAGCGTGCCACATCGTTTTTCAACACCTCGGTGCCACGCACACCTTTGGGAAGCAGTGAAGTCTACTAATTTCTCCTATTTGCGGTATTTCATTATATTCTTGTGGGGGATTTATTGTTTTGGAGGGGTTTATTTACAGTAACTTTGGCAATTTTTCTCACAAACTATGGCAACTCCTCATCAAATCACACAACCACCTCCTTTCTTGGGAAAACCAGGTAAACCATCCATGCTGTGGTCAGAGTGGTTCCGGTTATTCGAAAACCACTCAGTTGCCATAGATGAGTCAGAATATTCTCCTGCTCGAAAATTTGCTTTGCTTTTTGGAAGCTTGGGACATGCGGCGCAGCGTATTTTTGATAGCTTGCCTCCAATTCCACCACCACCGGGTCAATCTGGAGACACTGGAATATTTATTTGGAGGCAATTGCGAGGTTAAAGAAACATCATCATCATCATTTATTCGACGTTTTCAGTCATAAAAGCACACAATTATACACAATCCATTAAAAGACAATAAAATCACCATTGGGTAATGCATAAAATACCATAAAAACATTAATTACAATTATAATTCATGACATTTCTTCAATGTATGTCAAAGGGAAACTCTCACTGAACATACTATAAAATTCGAGACCCAAAACTTTTTCCTGTTTTTAAAGGCTACAATTATTACATTATTTACCAAAATTCATAGCTTTAGTGGCAACCGACTTTAAGTTCATAATATTATTGACCCCCACAATAAAACTATACAATACACCCAATCTGCCTATCAATTCAATGTCTTTTTCTAAGCCTTCTGAAATCACACATTAGTTTTTCCTTGCGAACATGCCCTGATTATCCGAGCCCACCCCAAAAATTTGGCCATTGCTATGGCTAGTGCTTCCTTGGTATCACTTCTTAATATTCTAAGTGCTTGGTTCGCACCTCTTGTACCCAATAGCTTACATATAGGGCACAACCAAGCCCGGCGTGGGGCCTGGTAACCTGCGCATTCAAACAAAAAATGGCTCATTGTTTCCTTTTTAGTCAGACAGACTGGGCACAACTTAATATGTGCATTAGACCACTTGCTTGTGAAAGCTCTTATAGGCAGAGTACCTATCCTGAACTGAAAATACAGTTTCCGCTCTAGGGGTTTAGGAATGCAGTCCCAATAATATTCAAGTCTTGGCATAGATTTATGCTCTAGAAAAAGTCCCGTTAGGGATGAGGGGTCAAACCTAGCTTCCGTACAGTTAAGGACCTTTTCCCAGTATTTAACCTTTAAAATCTTTTTGGGTGGGAAAACATTATTTTTCGGGTCCTCCCATAATTGGCTCATGCCAAGTTCCACTAAAGATCGTTTTAATTCCCTGAGCCATTTTATCTGATGCTGAGTGTCTGCCTTAATTACGTCTAAAAATCCAGCTGCATAATCTGCTAGTTCTGGGGTGGACCACAGCCTACGCCAATACAAAAGAGGGCGAATTTTGGCTAGATATACTATAGGCTTCCTCCCCAAATCATACAACAATGGATATATAGGTGTACTTTGCGGCAGACGAGTAATATGCCTGAAAAACTTGTTTTCGGAGATTGAGAGTTTAGATAAATCCTCATATCCCCAAAGCTCAGCACCATACAATGCAGAGCCCATCACCTTCATATTGTATATTTCTAAAACTGGACTTATTGACTTCTGGAATGAGGAATTAAATTCTCTTTGAAGTGCTCCTGTTAATTGCCGATGTTTTAGGGTTGAGATGTCAAGTTGATGCGCCCATTTTAGCCCTTCCTGTATGTTCACTCCCAAGTAGGTAAACTCCTTAACTTGCTCTAGTAGGAGATTACTCATATATATACCTCCCCTAAAAACCCTGTGCGGATTAAAAACCATCATCTCTGTCTTTGACACATTGACCTCCAAGCCACGTCTTGAGCAGAACTCCTCAAAGATGGTAAGTGCTCTTTGGAGTCCGCTTGGTGTCTTGGAAATGATCAATGTGTCATCCGCAAACATTAATATCAGCACTTTTACTCCTGCTAAAGTGGGGGCATCAGTTGGAGTCGACAACATGAAATCCACTATCCCGTCAATATATAGACTAAATAGTGTTGGGCCATCACACAACCCTGCCGCACCCCCTTCTCGACTGGGAAGGGTTCTGTGAGCTCTCCCTGTTTACCCCACCTGATCTTGGCAGTATTATCCTCATGTAACCGGGCCACTAAAGTCAGTAAGTCCAGGGGTAGGCCCATCTCCTGCAACACCTGCCAAAGTTTTCCACGCGGTACGAGGTCAAATGCCGACCGAAGGTCGACAAAGACCGCATACAGACTTCCTTTGCCCAGTACAACTGTCTTCCAAAAAAGTAAGGTGAATCTAAATACTTGATCAATTGTGCTGGTAGATGATCTAAATCCAGCTTGAAAGGAGGATAAAATACTAAATTCATCAATCCAGCACTGTATTTTATTTAGGACCAGCCTACCCATGATTTTTTGGGCAGCATCTATCAAGCTTATTGGTCTGTAATTACCTGGACGCGCTCTATCCCCTTTCTTAAAAACAGGAATAATTTCAGCTCCAGCCCAGGAAATTGGGACAGCAGCACTCCGAGCTATAGAGTTTGCTAACAAATAAAAATACATACCCCAGCTCTCAATATCGTAAAGGAATACATCCCCCGGAATACAATCTGGGCCCGATGCCTTACCAGTTTGAATAGATTTGAGCACTTGCTTTACGTCTTGTATAGTAAAATATATCTCCTTAAAAAAACATTTAGTAAAACAGCACTCCAAGTCACTCGCTTCAACAGCATACTGCGGTTTAAAATAGTTAACCCACTCTTGCTGGGCGACATAATTCGAGGGTGCAATAGTACGTCCCCCACTGCCCCATTTGTAAACATCCCAGAACTGTTTGGCATTTCTCCCTACACAAGCGACCCTAAGTTCCTCCCAACAACTATTATCCCATTCCTTTTTGGCCTTAGCTATTGCTATGCGATAACTGGCTCTTGCTTCTTGAACTGACGACAAAACACCCACTTTTATTGCCCTTCCTACTGCTACACGTGCCTCTTTACAGTTCTTATTATACCATTTATGGGGTTTTTGGATGGGTGCCTTACTAGCATTACCTCCCTTAATAAAATATGTTCGTAAGTAGTTAAAAAAAATGGTGTGTATATGGGTAGAATCGTCAGGCGCCCCCGGGTTCTCGTCACTCACCCTCAACTTGTGGAGGGCACAAGCTAACTCTTTACCGATACTATCTAGTACATCAGATGACTTTGATATACTCGCCCACTTGAGGCGCCTCATATCATTCGACTGAGGTTAAAGAAACAATTTTCAGACACCCCTAATATAATGTTGGAAAGACACAACTTTTATAAACGTGAACAAGGGGAAGAAGAAAAAGTGAAGGAGTACATTTCTGCGCTAAGGGTTCTGGCAACTTCCTGTGGTTTTGGGCTTTTGTTAGATGATTACATCTGAGATCAATTTGTGTTCAATTATGCTTCACATAAGATCAAAGAAAGGATTCTAAACTGTAAAAATCCGTCTGTACTGGAATTAATAGACCTAGCTCTAAGCATCGAAAGGTCAGTGATTTCAACGAAAGCTATGCAGGCAGGTTCGTCATTTAAAGTTAACATGGTTTCTACACAAGAAGAGAATAGTGGAGACGGGTTATATGCTGTTGGGGCGACAGATAAAGACAAATCTCAGAAAGTTCTACAAAAGAAAAGTCAAAGTTTCTGTTATAGGTGTGGGTCCAAGTTCCATATCAGTAACTTTCCCGGCTGTCCGGCTGTGGGTAAGAGATGCTCCATTTGTAAGAAGATGGGACATTGTCAGAAAGTCTGTAGAAGTCAAAGGAAGCTGGTGAAGGTGGGCAGTGTAGATGTAGAGGTGGATTTATGTACAGAATCCCTTAACAATGTTCTTTTAACTTTGGATTATGAGGAGGTAAATGTTGAAATTAAAGGTCCTTTGTGTGACGCTACTATTGATGGAATAGAGATCAAGGTAATGGCGGATTCTGGTTCACCCATAACCATACTACGAGATTCTACATTTTTTGAAAAATGGGGTGAAAAGGTTTCTTTATCTAAGACAGATGTGAACCCCAAAGCTTTCGGGAAAAGGATATTGACAAGTTGGGGTTTTTCATGGGTAATGTGAAAGTTATGGACTGGGTAATTTGCAAAAGAGTGTATGTGGCCATTAAAGGAAAAAACATTGTGGGATGGAAGGATCTTGCTCGAATGGGATTGTACTTAGTGCCTGGGGATGACAACCCTGTCAAGATGAGGGAAGTGTTGGTATGTAAGGTGATGGAGGCGGGAATCGATTCTAAGCAATTATTAACGGAATTTCAATCTGTGTTTCATGATTATTTGGGTTGTGTGAAAGGTGTGGAACATAAAGTCAAACTATTGCCTGGAGCTCAACCCGTAGTACATAAAATTTGGCCTGTGCCGTTGAGCGTCAGAGAGGAATTAAAGACTATGCTGGATGATTTATGCTCTCAAGGTATTATACAACCCAAGGAGCCTTCTCAATGGGTCGCCCCCATTGTGGTAGCTCACAAAAAGACCAGCAAGATTAGGTTGTCTGCGGATCTCAGAGGTTTGAACAAAAATATTATGGTGGACTGCCACCCCCTTCCTAAGATCCATGAGCTTTTAGCGAATCTGGGAGGGGCCAAGTGGTTCTCTCTAATTGACCTGAAGTCAGCCTATCATCAAGGGCCATTGGCTAGGGAGTTTCAGGAATTGACTACGTTTGTAACACCGTTTGGAGCATATAAATTCTTGAGACTTCCCTTTGGACTGGCCTCGGCAGCCAGTGTATTTCAGAGGCTGATGGATACGTTGTTCCGGGACATGAAAGGGGTGCAGGCTTATTTGGATGATATTCTAATTTTTTCAAAAAGCTCAGAAGAACATTTTAATCTACTGAAGATGGTGGTATCTATTTAGAGGACCGTGGTATGACCTTAAGAGTGGATAAATGCAAGTTTGGTGTGAGAGAGCTGGAATATCTGGGTCACACTGTATCTGGGGAGGGTATCAAGCCAAAGTTCTCAGTGATCAGGGACTCTAAGAGGCAAGGGCTCCCAGTGATAAGGACACACTTCGCTCTTTCTTAGGACTAGCGGAGTATTATGCCAGATTTGTGGGTAACTATGCTCAGGTTGTGGAGCCCCTGCATGTTTTGCTTAAAAAGAGTCAAAAGTTTGTGTGGTCAGAAGAACTGGAGGGAGTGTTTTCTAAGGTGAAAGAGTTAATTGTTTCGGCTCAAGCTCTTCATGCTTTTAGAGATGATTGTACCTTGGTCATAACCGTGTATGCCAGTATGAGAGGTTTGGTAGCAGTGCTCAGTCAGAAGGTGAATGGCAGGGAGCCAACTGTGGCCTTTGCCTCTAGATCTCTGAAGCAATTTGAGAGAAACTACAGCACTATTGAGCGGGAGGCTTTGGCTTGTGTCTGGGCGGCTCAAAAATTTAAAATGTATATTTGGGGCCGCAAACTTGAAATTTATACGGATCATAAGCCTCTTACTTTTATGTTTAGCAAGATTAAAGATAATAACATGTCGGCCAGGTTGACCAGACTCGTATCTAAGCTACAAGAACATAACTTTGAAATGAAACACATTCCAGGTGGTAAAAATTATCAAGCTGATGTTTATCTAGGATGTTGATGGAGAAGGATGATGAAGAAGATTTGGTGGAGGGAGATGTGGAGTGCGTTGCAATGGTGGATGCTATTGATGAATGGAGTTTGGTCCTATCGGAGAATGAGTGGAAGGAAGCTAATGGAAAGGATGCTGTGTTAGCGAAGGTATTGGAGTATTCGTCGTGTAAATGGCCTGAGGAAAGGGGTTTGACGGGTGAGTTAAGGAATTTTGCTCAAGTGGCGGATGAGCTTTCTGTGAAAGATGACATGGTGATGAGGGGCGACAAGTTCATTCCTCCTGTGGGTTTGTGTGACGCCATAGTTAGGTTAGCACACAGAGGTCACTTGGGAGTTACTAAAACTTGTGGGCAACAGAGAGGTGCAGAAAAGTGAATGGGCGAGGACCCATTATGGTGAACATTTTAGAGGATATAAGGCACAGTTGAGAAGTGAGTGCACGTCCACTTGGAAAAAGGGTACCAGGCTGTTTTTTACTATCGTATTGATCGGGGTGCTGAGGACACTCAAGGAGGTGGGGACCAGAGACTATGAAGGCATGACAGTGGATGACTGGAACCTGTAGGGTGATACAATGCAGATTACAGTGTCAGAAGCAAGACAGACCAGAGGAGGAGGGATACAAGCGACACTTAGATGGTATGGCATGAGAGAAGTATACCTGGTAGAAGGTTATAAAGAATATAAGTAGGTGAGCGTGAAAGGGTTAGGATGTATGTTCAAGCACAAGGTGAAAGCAGGATGATGGATAGTGAAGTAGTGGGAAAGTTGAGGAAATGCTTGCAGGGTGGAATGCCACTCGAATGTTTTGGGGTACATTTCTTTAGGATTAGTGTGGCAATTGGAGGATTTGGTTTATGCTGGGGAGAGGGGATGCTGTTGAATGTTGACGGGCAAAGGTCAAATTGGATGTGGGATTATGTGAGGCCCGAGGTATTGCTGGAATTGGTATAGTAGTAACGTGTACTGCCTTTGGTAGGAGTGGCGGAGTAATGGGGTATGAAGAAGGGCATTTGGGTCTGTGGCCACTATACAGTAATAAAACAGGGCAGGAGACACAAGAAATGGCAGTCTTACAGACAGTAGTTGGGCTTGGAGTAGGAAGTAAGGATTGTTATATAGCATGTCACATGGAAATGTGTTGGGGTCAATTACTACCTGTACAATGCGAAATGAGCGAGTGGGGGCCCAGGCCCCCATAAAACTGATTCACCTAGGAGAAAAAGATTTGGGGAATCTGGCAGGCCTGGAGCTGTTATAAATGGTAAAGATGGATCTGAAGGTGATTCAGAATATGTGGGGCTGCACAGATGTCACTTTGACCCATCTGTTGTCCACACAGGGCTGGCAAAGAGCTGAAATAACAGCTGCCATAAACAGGCTCATAGAAGGTCAACAGGGAGGTATCTGAATTTTGCAAGGCTAATAGTTAGCCAGGTGGAGATCAAGTATGTTGTTTAGGAAGGATGAATTGCACCTGTCCCTATTAGCCGGGGGTGGGGTAGGGGGCAGGATGTATTCAGTGAAAGTAATGGAGGCACTGGAGGAAGGAAGCAGAAAAGTGGGGGTGCCTTATTGGCATTTGGGCACATTTAAAGTAGGTCCTATAGGAAGGGCTAGCACCTATGATTAGGTTTTGAATTTTAGGCTTAGAGTAGACTAAGCTAGAGTCCCAGAACATGAGTGATGCAATTCAGCGTGAGTGAGGTACCGAAGAGTTAATGTTATTAAGATGTTACTGTATGATTCTATAAGAACAATCTAAGTTGTGGCTTAGTACAAAGCAACATTCCTTAGATACGATAATATTTCTTAGCAGACCCAGGAATAGAGTTGTAAATGACTGTTCACATTGTTAACTTCAAAGCTTCACTGTGAGAACACAGGTGTTATTATGATTATAGACAGTTTTGAAAAACAACCCTAAAAATAGATGGCAGGGTAAACACTATGTGTGATTGAAATCTACATTTATAAACACGTGAAAGAGGAAGTGCTCGACAGTTCTCGAAGATTCACAAATGTGCCATCATATGTGTTTTTTGCCTACATAAGTCTGCACCGCATACATTTTATTGGGACTCAGCACTGATCTGCGGGCAGAGTGCAGTGTCTAAGACCTGCCCTGAAGTTGCACATCAGAGAAAGCC
The DNA here is from genome assembly GCA_963921515.1 of Calotriton arnoldi. Classification (NCBI taxonomy): domain Eukaryota; kingdom Metazoa; phylum Chordata; class Amphibia; order Caudata; family Salamandridae; genus Calotriton; species Calotriton arnoldi. The sequence continues at coordinate 535,224 of CAWUFW010010616.1, read as the reverse complement.
GGACTTCTTTCTTTGTGGATCTTTGAGCACTTGGGGGGGATATTTATGAGCCTCTTGCGCCATCGGAGCACCACTTTTTGTGACGCTCCGGAGGCGCAAACCATGAAATTAGATCTATTAGGCCTCGCAAAGCCATATTGCATGGCTTTAAATGGCCTCATAGATATGGAGTAAGGCAAGGCAGCAAAAATCGCTGCGTTGTCTCACTCTGCTCTTGAGAGGGCTTCCATGGCCATTGCTTTCGGTATTCCCATGCAACACTAATGGATTTTGACGCATCCCCAGATTTACAAAACCATGTAAACCTGGGGATGCGCCAAAACTTTATGCCTCCTGAGGTGAGGCGTAACAGGAGAAATAACTTTATTTCTCCTTGTTTATTCCTATTTCCATGTGTGCTCCATTCTGCAGCACACATAGAAAGAGGAAAAAGACTCCCAGGATTATTTTTATGCAGGAAGGTCGCACACCACCGCACACAGCAGCCCCCGGATACCGCAGCTATCCAGGTAAGCAAACTGGGCTTTGGGTACAAATACTGCCCAGTGGCTGAGCTGTCTCTGGGACTTGCTTCTCTTTTAATTGCTGCCTGATACTGCTCTTCCTGAGTTGTGGTGAGGCCCAGGAGCATGACACCGACGAACCCACATACAGGGGCAGATGCCACCAGTGGCACCATTGCTATCATGGCTGAACTGTGCGCTGGGTTCCCCTCCATTGACACACACTTCAACACCCTCATCAGCAGCCTTGATCACATGGGCAAATGCCTGTAGTGGCAGAATACCAGACTCGACGGAGCCGAGGACAGCATTTCTGGCTTGGATGACAGAGCTGGGACTATGGCAGGACTACTGGAGAGACTGGAGCGCATCCTGAAGACGGTGATCGTTAAAAATGAAGACTTAGAAGTGAGCTCCCATAGAAACAATATTCGTATAATGGGTATTCTGGAACCCACCAATGTGCGCCACCTTGCCATGTTCGTTGAACAACTCCCCTCGGATCACTTTGACCATGGTGCCTTTACATCCACCTTCGTGGTTGAACGCATGCACATATCACTGGGCCCGAAGCTGCTGAGTGGCACTCTGCCACACTCGATCATTGCATGACTCCTTAATTACAGGCATAGACACACAGCACTCAGCTTGGCCCATGAAAGTGGCCCACTGCAGTACCAAGGCTCTGCAATCTCCTTGTATCCTAACTTCACCATGGCCATGCAGGAGGCCCGTTGCAAATACTCCGATGCTAAAAACACTCTGCGTAAACTTGGCCTCAAATATGCCAAGTGGTACCCCGCTCAGCTGAAGGTCGATGCTGGTGGACAACCCTGCAATTTCGACACACCTGCGGACGTGGTGGCCTTCTGTAAGCAGTACTCGACTAGCTGTGCCTCCTCCAGGTGCACCACTCCAGAGTGCTCCCCCATCATCCTCACTGGCACAAACTTCAACTGACTGATGATTCCACTCTTCATTGACACTTTTGACCCTTATATGTCAGTAGTGGCACTTTGAGTGTTCATCCCCCTCTCTCCCCCACCTGGGGGAGATGTCATAGTCACTACTTCCTTCTAGCTGTGTTGCAGCAGCTGTATGCTCTTTACTCACTGTGTTATGCTTGTGATCCTGTTCCTTTTCTTTTTCAGGCATTACTAGACAGTCTGCCTGAGACGGCAGGGGTGTTGCCTCCCCCCCAGAGGTGTATACCAAAATATTGGTTCATGGGATATTATTTTTGCTTGTACTAGGGATTCGCTGGATGTCCTTTCGTCTGGTGTGGGTGGGAGTGGGTATTATTTGCTTTGGTTGTTTTGTGTATTATTTGTGTTGTATCGCTCCTTGGGTTTCTACGGCACCTACTCCCAACATGGCACTTATCTCCAATCTTCATCCCCTCGGATGCATTTGCACAATCAAAGGGAGTACCTGGCAGACATCACCCTACTAATTTGGACCATTTGTGGCCGTAATAACCCGTGTAAAGGGAAACATGTACTTTCTTACCTCATACACCATGGGGTTAAAGTAGCTTTCCTCCAAGGGACTCATCTTCCCCCGGGCTACACACACATTCGCTTCTGCATGGTGGATACCCCATTATTTCTCCTGTTACAGTTCTTACTCAAAAGGAGTATCCATACTTATTCATAAGAGAGTCCCTTTCTCACTCTCTGCTAGCTTTAAAGACCCTGATGGCCGTTATGACCTACTAGCTGGCATACTAGCAGACCCACGTGCCGTACTCGTGAACATGTATGGCCCCAACACTGACACACCCGATTTTTATCGGACCATATACCCACATGGGATGCATGGAAGCCAATATTATTCTTATGGGTGGAGACTTTAACATGGTACAGGACCCTCAAGTAGACAACACCGGCATGCAAATACATGGTAAACCAGAGGCCTGGGTGGTTCTCTGGGACATTATTGACACTCACATACTTCATGACGTCTGACACACATGACACCCCACTGTCTCCAACCACACATTTTACTCTTCACCCCATAACACTGGGACAAGCCAGGACTATTGGCTATTTTCCGCTAATGCCCTGCATTGGATGACAGATGTAGTGCACCTATGTCGCACATTGTCCGACCACTGCCCCGTTCAACTGGTCTTACAAATTCCCTAGTGAGGCTGTCCATGCCTCGTCCTTTTGCTCTGAACTTAGTGACGCGGTGGTTCAATGCTTCACCATTAATGTTGGTTCGGTCACAGACCAACCCATCATAGGGGAGGCATTTAAAGCATATATTTGGGATGTATGCATCTCCAAACATGACGACATCCTACATGACATACGCTCTTAACTATCACAGGTCAAATTGGAGTTGCAGATTCTTGACCGTGCTGATTCCAGACGCAACTGCTCTCCACAACTCCACCAATATACTGTCCTCTTGTCTCAATTTCAAGATTTTGCCAACAGGAAGTAAGCATTCATGGGCAAACATGCCACTGCTTGATGTTACGGTGAGGGAGAGCACCCTGGCCCTACCCTGGCACAACTTCTCCGCCCTAATCACCTCCGTGGTTACATTCTCCAATTTCAATCTCCCACTGGCGACAACGTGACTGACAATCCTGTCATAATGGCTGAGGTTATGCGCTACTATACCCAACTGTACTCTTCTAGTCTTCCTGGTGACTCAGATGCAACAGTAAACTATCTGGCAGAGATTGCGATTGTCTGGCTCTCCAGTGGCAGATATAGCTGCCTCAGTGAGCCCATCTCCTGTGAGGAGGTCATACAGGCTATAGATTACCTCAATGGGTCCAAGGCCCCTGGCCCTGATGGTCTCACTGGGGCTTTTTACAAAGCCCACAAGCAGATACTGGTGCCACATCTCATCGCCATATATGCAGAATATCTCGAAATGGGTCTCTTACTGCCTACTTCGCGGGAAGCAGTGCTTACAGTCCTGCTAAAGCCTGGCAAAGACCCCCAACTATGCTCTTCCTACCATCCCCTCATTCTTCTCAATTTTGATAATGAAATTTTAGCCAAGGTTCTCAATACCCGCCTCTCCTTGTTGATAAAGGAGATTATTTCACGGGTGCAGTTTGGATTAATTCCGCATAGATCTACATCCCTTAATATACAGACCCTTTTCTCAATACTAAACAGAATATTCCCAGCAGTTTTGGCAACAGTAGTTTTACTGGACACCGAGAAGGGGTTCGACTCCCTTGAATGGACCTTTCTAAATGTGACCCTGACTAAACATGGTCTGCCCCGTTACTTCATATCCCTGGTCATGCTTCTCTACTCTGCCCCAGTGGCTCGCATCCGCGTGAACGGCTCCCTTACAAGCTCTTTTTCTATAGCTAGGGTAACCAGGCAAGGCTGCGTCCTCTCTTCCCTTCTTTTCATTATTGCTATGGATCCCATGGCCCGCCAGCTCCAGGAACGGCACTTATACAGGGGACTGCAACTCGCACACGGCACCCTCCTACTTTTCATGTATGCATAGGACATATTGTTTTTGGTTCGCCATCCCTCTGCCAATTTTTCATCGTTGATTTATCAGATCCCAATATTTGGAGGCATTTCTGGCCTCCATATCAACTAGACTAAGTCAGAGCTTTTTCCGCTAACTGATTGCACCCAACCTGTGGCACTGGAGAACCTTTTGGCTTGGTGCATCGATTCTACCAAGTATTTGGGCAAACATATCTACAGCAGGACCAGATTCTCTGTATTATCTACGGCCCAGCTGTAGACAAACTTTCCGCCCAAGTGGAACGCTGGATCACACTCCCAGTCTCATTGGCCGGCCCAATAGCTATCATTAAAATGGTGGTCCTTCCCCAGTTCCGATATCTTTTTCTAAATATTCCTTTACCCGTGATGCAGCATTTCTTTGCCACATTATGTAGTCACCTTGGGAAACATCCTTTACCACGAAACCATTACAACGCGGTATGGTTACATCGTGGTTTTATCAACGCGAGTCATTACATCGACTTCCACTGAAGGGCGCTCTAGACTAAGGAATAGTGTGAATTACTATTCCAACACCTTCCCTACTGGATGTAGACTGGAGTTGGAATAGTAATTCACACTATTCCAAAATCCAGCGCCCTCCAGCGCAAGTCGATGTAATGACTTGCGTTGTCAAGACCGCGATGTAACATACCGCGTTGTGATGGTACACGTTGTATCATCATACATTCGTCACCTTCTACGGCTTATATGGGCCAGTCACCAACCTGTGTCCACTGGGACATGTTGATTCTACCCTACGAGCGTGGATGCTTTGGGGTACCAATCCCTCAGCACTACTACTTGGCCGCACAATGCCATTAAACATATCGGTGGTATCATCTGGATGCCCAGATTCCCTATCTCAAGCTGGAGAGGGACAAAAGTGGTGAGCTACCCCTTTCCTCCATACTCCCAAAAGGGATCCCTTTAGATCCCTCCGAAAGGCAAACACTATCTACCACTAGATGGGCATGGTGAAAACTTCACCACCTCCTAGGTGGTGGTCTTCTTTACTCCACAAATGTCCCACTGGTCAACAACCCCTGGCTCCCCCTCACTCGGGAGAAGCTGGTTCAGCACTTTCTCCACCGCCAGGGACTGCATACCATTGGGGATGTATTAACTGATGGCCATGTGCTTTCCCATGTGGATGTTAGTCACCTTCATGACGCCTCACACATAGACTATTTCATACTCTGATGGCTCAATACCATTTTACGCTCCAGGTTTCCCTCTTATCCCCTGGCCCAGGATGACTTCCCACCTCTCACTCTTCTTTTCTCAGACAATGACAGTGGGCGACTGATTTCCAGACTAAACCGCACCTGCCTTGCCATGAGACTGGACCCTACAGGTTGGGTCCTAGCGGCATGGGAAGCCGACTTAGGTAGCCCACTTTCAGAAAAGGCCTGGTTATACTGTTGTTCTCAAACCAAACTGGTATCCATCAATCATAAACATAAAATAATGCATTTTAAATTACTCCCCAGGCCTACAAAACACCCAAAGCTCTAGCACGCATCAATCCTACATGCTCATCCCAATGCCCTAGATGCAATACACTAGATGCAGACTTTGTTCACCTCACATGGACGTGCCCACCAATTAGCCATTACTGGACCACAATATTCTACCTTGTCTCCGCCATGATAGGCGCCACACTCTCTCCCATTCCTCTGTTGGCGCAACTAGGGTATAACAATGATGTCCCATTGGGCACTTGCCTGTTCACCTACATTGCCCTTCTGCTTGCAAAGTAGGTAATAGTATTACATTGGGGCAGCAGGTACTTCCCCAAAGACTCTGATTGGCTGAAATATATGTCAAAGTGTGGAAAGGTCAGTGAAGATTATGCCCAGCTACAACCACATATTTCCTGACTAAAAGATATATGGTCCCCATTACTTGACTACCCATTTTCCCTAGAATGTGATGATTCTGACTGAATGACATATCTTCGGCCGTATTGCCTAAGCCTCCCATACTGACCTTCACCTATGTGCTAGATCCCTGGTATGCTGGGTTAATATATATCTATTACTAGCACTGTACTGGATATTACAACAAAATGTGCCAGTTCTTACATACCTGGTGTCAACCTCCTGACATACAACATCTCCGGTTAACCCCCATAGCAATTGAAATGTGTTGTTCTTTCTGCATTGCTGTGCCTTTTCCTATATCTGTCACATCTATGACCCTGCTCGACTATGCTGTTGATTGTCTTGTTTTGAAAAACTCGTAAATAAATTCTTTTAAAAAAAAATCTATAATGGGTTATCAATTTATGGATGAAAAGATTGAAGTGAACAGTGCATGAAAGAGGGGGGAAATGACAACAGATCCCCAATTTGTCAGGCCAATCAAGTGTCACTTTGTAAGACTACCTGTGAAAGAGATTATATTTGAAGCAATAAAAGAAAAACACAATCAGTGGCATGAACTATCACCATTTACCATTACTGTGCATGAAAATATGTCACTCACTAAAAAGATCTACTAGCCAGCCTTTAGGCCTTTAGAGTGAATTTAGAGAAGAAATTCATACAGACATGCAAAAAGCTTGCAAGTTTTGAAATCAGACCTGTATTTCAAGTCTGATACACTTTACACTAATATGGACTCTATGGGCCTCTGACTCTTGGAGCCAAAATTCAAGGTATTCAAGGATACTACTACAACATTAGAGTTACAGCTCTACGCAATACTTTCCCAGATGGAAACAACACACTTGAAATGCAACGATTTGGAGAACAAAGCCAAACGAGTCAACATTTGTGTCAGGTGGCTTGCAGAAAGACCATAAGGCACGAACCTGGAAGCCTTCCACGTTGCCCTCTTCTCCTCTGTTGTGGAAAGGGAAACATCCAGAAATTCACTTTGATAGGGTGCATAGAGCGGACATCAGACAGGCCTGGTGTGATGTCTTCTGCATGTGGTTCTAACCTTAGAAACAAATGTAGATTAGCAGAGTTTAGAGTGTGGGATTAGGATTAGGAATGTTGGGGTACATGCATCAAGCTTTTTTCCGGTCGCAAACGGGCCGATTCGCAGAATTGTCCCGTTTGCGACCGGTAAAAAGGCATTTCCGATGCATCAAACCAAAATGCATTCGCAAAATAGGTAATCGCAATTTTTGTGATTACCTATTTTGTGAATGCATTTTGGGAATCGCAATTTGCGATTCCCTAGATGCAATGCATGAAGCATTTGAAAAATGTGACTTTGCATTAAGGATTCGCAAATTACCATCAACTTCAAGTTGATGGTAACTTGCAAATCCTTAGAAAAATGCACAACAAAATGCGCCACATGTGCACACTTACCTGTTTTGGGGGTGCATCAGGGGGGCCTTAGGCCACCTAGCACCCTTGAAATTGCATTCGCAATTTGCAATTTCCTATTTGGTAATCGCAAATTGCGAATGCTTTCCCATTCATTCCTAGGGGCCTCTAGGCCCCTAGGAATGCATGGGAATGCATTTCCTAGTAGCGAATCGCAATTTGCAATTCACTATTAGGGAATGTGCAGGAATCACTATTTGTGCTAGTGGCAATTTAGTGTGGAGTTGATCTGCTTTGTTGCATTCCAGGATGATGGCGAATCACACAGAGGGCGTGAGATGTGAAAACAGGAGCTGCATCGCCTGTAGAGAGCATGCATAGCAACACGGTGTGGCCATATTGGATGAGGCCATCGTATGTAAGCTGTGCAGCGACTGTACTACGTGAAGTTGCTGCGTGCACAGTCGGGAAGTGAAAGGTACGGCGAAGGTCTGTCACAAGGCAATGGAAGGTGATGGGAAGCAGGGATTTTGCAGTGGTGACTGACACACCAGTAATACCTGTCAGTCGGTAAAAGAGGAAGTTTCGGTTTGGTGCAGTCCATCAAAGGTACTGTGTTTGGAGATTACAGTATGGTGACAGGCACGCTGTTGAAGCTTGTCATTGTTTTGCAATAAAACAGTAGAATGGTGACAGGCACACCTTTAATTTCAAAATATATATATATTTTTTGGGGATCATTTTGACTGAATATATTGATTTATGCTTAGGGAGTGTGAACTATAGGCATATAGATATAATTATTTTAGTGTCTACAGTAAGGTTATTTTGCATTGTTTTCCTGTGGTGTAATGTGGTGTGGGATAGTTTAGAGCGATGCAGAATGTAACAACTCCCCAATTTTTTTTTAGTAGCCCTGGTGAGCCAAGCATACCCTGGAGTAAATGAAAAAAGATGTTTAATCACTATGCAAGGGTGTGTGGCCCAACGTTAATTGCGGAAAGGAGGCATGCACTTTTAATGCATTGTTTGGGAGGTGAGTTTCAAGAAGTGATGGAAAACTTACCAGAACAGTGTGTAGAAGAACAAAGGAATTTGAATGAATTTGAGTCGTGTTTGCTGAGGATGGATAAGCATTATCTTCCGAGGGTGAGCACTATTATGGAAAGGTATTATTTCGGCAGACGGAAGCAAAGGAAGGATGAGACGGTTGAGGAATATATAACGAGTTTCAGGGAATTGGCAGCTACGTGCACATTCGGGGGGACGCTAGGGGAAAGAATACATGATCAGTTTGTATCAAGATGTAGGAGTGATAAGATCAGGGAAGAGTTGTGGTGAAAAGATGAGCCTCCCCTAAAGAAAGGTGTAATGGTGGCCAAAATAGTACCTATAAAGAACAAGCATTTGCAATGCAATCGGTCACACCTTTGGGACCTTATATGTATTTAGCTATGCAGCACATTAGCCTAGGTGCTGAAACATCTACTGTTCTTTAACATGGAGGGAAAGTAAGCACCAAACTGTGTGACATGCCAGGTATGGGAACACATGGAGAGAAATATTGCCTTTCAGCTGGAAATGGTATAGTCCAAAGCTCTGTTTTTAATATAAAATCAGGGCCTTCGGTGGTCATATCACTGAAAATACAAGATTTGAAACAAATATTAATGTCAACGGGTGCTCGTGGAAGAACATTTCTATGGACTGGAATCTAGAGAATGCTAAAGTGATTCTGATATTTTACTGAACTCTGCTGGTCGTTTTCTATCAAGAAAGTTAAATAGAGGCAGTTGCTAGAAAAATAAAAAAAGAAAGTCCCTCAGCAGAAAGCAATTCTGGTATTTTACCTACCTCTCCTGGTCGTTTTCTATCAAGACAGTTAAATAGAGGCAGTTGAACAAGCAGAAAGCAATTCTGGTATTTTACTGACCTCTACTGGTCGTTTTCTATCAAGACAGTTAAATAGAGGTAGTTGAACAGAAAAAAAAGTCCCCAGGCGGAAGCAGACACGTCCTAGGGCTGATCTCCAGATCCCATAAAGTTCATACCCATAAAAGCATTTATTAAAGTATATACAAGAGGTCTCGAATGCTCAACCTAAAAAAGTGTGGTTGGTTCAGAAAAAGTGGATGAACTGGTGTGTGAAGCGAAAAAGAAAGAGGTGGTCAAGGAAAAGGAGAAGGACATGTAAGATTCACGGGGGAATGTTTCAGGTATGGCAATACTGCCCTGCATTGAGTGTGTATTGTAATGGTTGCGGGAAAAAAGGACACTTTCATAAGTGTAGTAGGAACAAGGGCAGAAAGAACATCAGAAGAGATGTGAATGAGATCTCACAAGAGATTGTGTTTCAAGTGGACAAAGTCAAGGGAGAGGATGAGCATCCCAGTGAAAGAGTGATTACAGATGGAGTAGGAGTGTTAATGAGTTTTGACACTTTCTCTCATTTGTCTATTATTTCTAAGGAATATTATACACGAGAGTTTGAAGGGAAAAGTAAATTACATTCTATGAATGTGTACCCAGCCGCAAGTACAGGTGCAGGAGATACTTAAGAGCGAGGTAGGTTTTGTAGCAAAGTTTTCTGAGGTTTTTTCAGAATCTTTGAGGTGTTTGAGAATATACAAACACTCTATTAGGTTTAAAAGTGGGGCAGTACAAGTCACATATAAGCTCAGAAGGATTCAGTTGGCTTTGCAAGATCAGGTTTGTGCAGAACTCAAGAGATTGGAGGCTGCAGGCAGGGCCGGACTGGCTACCGGGCTTTTCTTAATAAACAATGCAAAACAAATGTTTATAAAAGTATGCTTTAAAGCTATTTGTTTTGTATTGTTCATTTAGAAGCACCGGCAGCTCCCCAGCAACAAAATCAGCCCCTTCAGCAGTGAACCTGGCCCTCACCCTGCCACCCCAGCGAAACGCCCAGTAGCCAGTCCTGCCCTGGCATGCAGGAGTGATAGTGGAAGCAGAAGCAACGGAGGGGTTGCCTCCCATTGTAGTGGCCAAGAAGGAAAATGGGCATGTTAGGTTATGGGTGGACCTCAGAGCCCTGAACAGGGAGGTTGTGGTGGACAAGTTCCCTCTCCCTAACATTTTGGAAATATTTTCGACATTGGGGGGAGCGAGATTCTTCACCACATTGGACTTAGGGTCAGCATATCATCAGGTGGAGTTGGATGGACACCTTTTGGTGCTTTTAAGTTCAAAAGGATGTTGTTCGGTCTTGTGTCTGCGGTGTCAGTTTTTCAACGGATAATGGACAAGGTGCTGAAGGATTTGGTCAGGGCGAAGTGCTACCAAGATGATGTTTTAATTTTTGGAAGCACTGTGGAGGAGCTGGATGTTCGTGTTTATAGAGTTTTACAGAGACTTAAGGACGCTGGTCTTACTCTAAAACAAAGGCAAATGTCAGTTTGGTGTGGTTGAAGTAAGTTATCTAGGTCATTTGATTTCGGGACAAGGTGTTAGGCCTAAACCAGAGTTGGTTAATACCATCAATAAGGTGGAAATGCCAAAGTCTAAGGAGGAGTCGAGTTCTTATCTTGGGATGGTGTAATATTATGGGAGATATATAAAGAACTTAGCTGGAAAATCTGTGGATTTGAGAGGTTCGCTGAAGAAGGGCAAGGAGTTCACATGGAATGAACAATGTGTGGTGGATTTCAAGAAGATCAAAGAGGAGTTGAAAGCGGAACTGTGTTTGCAGGTGTTTATTCCAGGGGAGAAAACTTACATTCTTACAGATGCTAGTTCCAAGAGATTGGGACCAGTAATGACTCAAAAGTTCAAAGGGCTGGAGAAACTGATAGCATGTGAATCTAAAATGCTGAATGACATGGAGAAAAACAATTCAGTCAGTGAAAGAGAAACGCTAGGGATTTATTGGGCGCTTAAGAAATCTAGGAATTTTATTTGGGGCATGAAATTTGTAGTGCTATCTGACCATAAACCATTGGTAGAAGTGTTTAAAAAGAAGGATTTAAATTGCATTTCTGCAAGGATTCTTACATGGATTATAGCCTTACAAGATTTTGATGTAGAGTATTTGCCGGGTATACAGAATGTAAGTGCAGATTGTCTCTCAAGATTGGTGTGTGAGGAGTTAAAGGGTAAAGAACATAATGAGGTCGGTGATTTGAAAAAGGATGTGTGCGAGGTAGAGCAGGATGTGAGTGAAATCACCTTTGGAGCGGTGACTGAGGAGGAGTGGAAGGCAGAACTGCAGAATGATGAGACGTTGAAAAAGGTGATTAATGCTGTAAAACAGGGAAAGTTCAGAAGTCTAAAGAAAGTGTGGAATTTGGTTAAAGATGAGTTGGCTGTGGAACAAGGTCTATTTTTAAGGGGCAAGAGGTTGATTACACCATCAAAGTTGAGACCGAAACTAATTAGACAGGTTCATGATGGTCATCTTGGCATAGTGAAAACTAAAGGGAATGTGAGAGGCAGTTTTTGGTGGCCAAGATGGATGTGGAAAAAGAGCGCTCTGTGAGAGTGTGTGGAATGCTTATGTAGTGATAAGGTGTTGAAAACACATCTGGTTCCGATGGTTTGCAGGCGTTTATTGGAACATCCAAGGGAGGAGGAGTCTTTGGACATTGTGGGCCCATTACATGGGGAGCAAACCACTGCCTATTTGATTGTGATGTCGGATCTATACTCAAGATGGGTGGAAGTGACTAATGTCAAAGACATTTCTTCTTTGAGTATCATCAGATTCATGGAGGGTGTGTTTAGTAAAGAGAGTTTTCCGGAAAGCATTTTTATCGGAAAATGGTCCTCAATTTTGATCATGGGAATTTGAGAATTTTCTGAAGTTAAGTGGCATTGAGTATAAGATATGTGATATTTATCATCCAGAAACAAATGGTGTTATTGAGAGGGTTAACAAATTCATCAAGGAAGGAATACAGTTGGCCAGGTTGTACTGTATAGACTGGAAACTATAGCTAAAGAGAAGGATAACTGCTTACCGCATGTCGCCGCACACGACTACTGGAAAATCTCCATCTGAGCTGTTTGAAGGGAGAGCGCCCAACATGTATTTATGTCGGGGTTGGATGGATTGGGGCAAAGGCAGAAAGTTCAATTAGCCCTTGAGTAGGAGAGGTCACGAAGAAAGACATGGAAAAATGAAAAGAAGGTTTTGACAGGAGAAAGAATGTCCAGAATGTGGAGGTCAAAGTTGGTTATGTTGTAAAAATGAAAGGACCTGTTGGTTGTGCAGTATGGTCAAGGTTCACAAAGGCGCAAAAGGTTGTTAACACTTTTGGTAATGCTGTAAAAACTGTTGATGGGAGAATTTGTAATAAGAACAGGGTGGTGTTGGTACAAGGGATTTCTAATGTGGTGAGGGGAAGTGATGGAGGAGAGAGTGTGTCTGGGAAATTGAGTGATCAGATTGGGGATAAGGAAGGGATAAGAGTGAGTGGTAGGAAGAGAGTGTCATCACATTAACTTAAAGACTTTTTCATTTTATAAAGAAAGTTGGAGGCTTGTCTTTTGTTCTTAGGGCATGTTCCTATATGTTAATAATGTTATACTAGAGTTTTTATTATTCTTGTAAAATAAAGAAGAGAGATGTGTGATGTCTCCTGCACGTGGTTCTAACCTTAGAACCACATGTAGATTAGCAGAGTTTAGTGTGTGGAATTAGGAATGTCAGTTGCTTGAGACTGGCTATGGATGAGGTGCATTGAAATAAACCTCTTAGCTAAACTTATGTGTTTGTGTATAAATTATCACCAGACATTGCACCTGGGAGATGAAGCGTCCTAAAGATATTCTTGCCAAGATGCACAACAATAAAGTAAATGAAGAAATCCTCCTAGTAGCCAGGCTCTCACTTTTCAGGGCTACACGTCTGTCTTATATCAAAACATTGCCCTCTCCATGCTGGTGAAAAGGCTGCGCTTTAGACTGATCACTGATTAACCTAGGTAGGACAACATTAAATACCAGTGGTCATACTCATCTGGCATTGCATTTGACTTTTATTTTACCAAATCGGGTCACTTCACAGACAGAAATGAAGCATCCCAACTGCTAAACATCCAAATACAAGACTCTGACATGGATGTGGACACCCCTGAGAAGGAACATGGAGATTGCATGAAACCACATGACTAGCACCGTGAGTGAATACACAGGCTTCACAAGATGAAAGGTGGAAGGTAGAAAGTGACAAACATGTGGAGTGACTTTGATGTTTGCTTTTACTGTTATCCAGTCCTACACTGCCTTCACTTTGTCTGAATATTCCTGAGGTGCCACCTTGTATCATAGGGGGCCCTTTTACCCGTACAGTTTGAGTATGAGCCCACCAGCCTGAGAGGGGGAGTGAGCAGTTGTGGGAGAGGAGAGTTCTGAACAGGATGTTGTTAGACACCTTGGTATGTTAAAACTAGGAGATACCTATTTGGCAACCACTTCATAGACAAGGCTTTCTCCTCTACAACTAACTGTTGGGGGAATGAGAGGGTTAACATTTATAAAAGTGCAGTAAACTAGACCATTTGATGTTGGCTGAAGGTGAGGAATGCCTCTGTGAGGTTCCCTGCCTCATGCGGTGCCCTAGATTACATTTTTGGTTTCATGTAAGAATGATTACAACTATTTTTTTTATATGCATGTTTTAGTTATTTATAACACTGTAAGGAAGTATCAAACACTACACACACGTTTATTTATTTATTTATATTTATTTATAGTTTTGTTAAAGTGCTCTGTCACCAACTCGTATCCTGGCAGTGGCCAACCCGGTTAGAGGTAGTGCAAAAGAAAAAGAAGGGATAATAAGACAGAACAAGACTCAGTGTTATGGGCAAGAGATGGGTCGATATAGTTACTTGGGAGACAGCCAGGTCTTGAGCGCTTTCCTAAACTTTAACAAGTCAGTCATAGCTCTTAGAGAGAAAGGAAGAGAATTCAGGAGCTTAGTAGCCCGGCCCGTAAACTTCCTGCCACTGTGCCTGCATTTCCTAAACTTGGACTCACAAAACAAGTTAGCGGATGCAGAATGAAGAGCTCTGTTAGGAACATATCTACTCAACCTCTTTTGCAAAGGTACAGGGCCTAGCCCATGAAAGGCTTTGAAGGCCGAGGTGAGAGACTTAAACTGGATTCTCTGCTTAAGTGGCAGCCAGTGAAGCTCCTTTAGCACCAAACATGCAATCTGCACCCTTGACAGACGACGCAAGACATAATCAGGTGCGTCCAAAAGAAGAGCACTGCAATAGTCCAAGCGACTGAGAACAACACTACGGACGACCAAGACTCTAGAAGTGGATGGAAGCAACAGTAGGATCTTCCGAAGAGTTTTCAGAAGCACAAAGTAAGATGCAGTCATTTTATTTACGTGGCTTCCAATGCTAAGTTTATTATCAAAGGTGACTACCAGGTTCCGAACTGTGCTGACAGGGGCAGCAGGACCCTTGAACAATCAAGGCCAGAAATGGGGGGTAGAGCCTCCAGCCTTGAGCGAGCCGCACAACAGAGTATCTCTGTCTTATCCCCTTTAAACATCAGTGTTATGTTGGTATTTAACTATGAACTTTCTTCTTAGGGATAGGATAAATATTGCAGTTCTTCCTGATGCAGAGGGTCTTAACTGTGCCTTCCACACATGACCATGATACTAGTTTCTTTGAATGTTTGGGGACTTAACTCCCCTAACAACAGAACAGGGATTCAGCAATTCCCATGGGAGGAGCAGTACAATATTATAACCCACCAGGAAACCCATCTCAGGAAAACTGACAAGCACCCCCAAAGGACAAGGCATGCAAACATATGTCTTAAGAAGCTCAGTCATTACTAAGCACAATGAGGTGGCACTATTCCTTTAACAACTCGCTCGGCTTAAACCCATCTCTCATAAATCTGACAATGAGAGAGGATACCTAATAGTCACAGGAAAACCAGAAGGCAAACGAGAAGGCAGGAAGCTGATGAATGCTAAAATCAAGAAACCTTCTTTATATCAGTTTTTGATAAGTTAGGGGATTTGGCAGTAGGAGATGTGGTTAGGGGTGACTTCAGTTTGACATGGGACCCATCCATTTATTGATTCGCAAATGTGCCTAGCCATTCAGGGTGCATTCACAAAGAAAGATAACCAAATGCTGAAAGATGTGGAGCTGGTAGGAGCAACTTGGAGATCAAGTGGATTACACCTTTTTCCCACTTATACACAGAATGTACTCTAGAACTGATTATGCCGTGTTCAGCAATGTCCTCATGCCTAGAGTTGCTCAAAATATAATCGAGCCGAAAAAAGTGACACATTCGGGTAGAAATGTCACTGTCCTGGGACTGAATACCACCCACAAAAGCATAATGGATATTCCATGAAGCGATCCTGAGTAACCCTGTTTCAAATTCATAACTGAAGGAACGTATAGAATTATTTCAAAATAACCTACCTAGTGGCACTAGCCAGCATGTAACTGGGATGCCTTTAAGGTGACTATTGTGGCTAAATGCATGAGCATTATGGCCAAAATGAAAAGACTAAAGAAGGTAGAGCAATTATTGTTGCAAGACATCCACAAACAGGCAGAGAGAGACCACAAAGGAACACCTGACTAGGACTCTCCAACAGAAAGCCATGACTCTGAGAGGCAAATTAAATGCTAAAGCCACTAATACAGTGGAACTCATGCAACTCCAACTTAAAAAGTACAGTTATGACTAAGGCAATTAGGTGGGCACACAGTTAGTGAGCTGGCTGTGAAACAAATTTGGAGGTAAATTTATTGGGACTACAACACTCCCATTGTGTTAGATAACCAAAACAGAGGTCATTTATATGAAGACTTTCTGAGGTTTCCATGCTGCCCTATACTCTAGGAAACACCAGGAGGAGGGGGCACAAACACAATACCTACAAAAGCAGGCCTACACAGCTCTCAGAGGAGAGGTGTGAGGAGCTGGAGGCTCCATTGTCAAAGGAGGTGAAAACTGCCATCAAATTGCTCAACCTACACAAGACCCCTGGCCCAGATGGATACACTGCCTACATTTAAAAGACCTTTGCTAAAAATCTAATTGCCCACCTAATGAGGATCTTTAATTCTTACAGACGTGAGGGGTCAATTACATTGTCAATGTTGGAGTCCATATTTCAATGATGCTAAGACAGGGCAAGGGTTCCTCGTAGTGTGGGTCATGGAGGCAGATAGCCCTATTCAATTTGGATGCTAAACTCTACATAAACATGATTTCCTCCTGATGGGAGCCATGACTTCAGTAGTTGATTCAACCCGAGCTATCAGGCCTTATTTTAAATATAGAAACTCACAACAACTTGTAGAGCGACCCACCTGGTCAAGAAGGTCAAGAAGAAAGCTATTTCCGCTTGCTTGGCCTCTTGATTCCGAGAAGGCTTTCAGCCAGATGGGTTGGTGTTATCTAGTAAAAATTCTAGAGCAATTTGGATTTGGTCATATATTTGTTATGATGATCATGGAGGGTTATGGTTCCCAAATTTGGAAAATAAATGTTAATGGAAGATATTAACATGCCTTTCTCTTGTGGGGTAGTACTCGCCGGAGATGCCCACTATCCCCTTTGCTCTTTTACTGTTAATACTGAAACGTTGACTGCTAGGATTAGAGAAAATAGAAGGATTGAGGGTGTTCCATTTGCAAAGGAAGAACACAAAATCTCACTCTTTCTTGATGACATCCTCCTTTCTTTGCAATCACCGGCTAGCTCTTTATCATAACTGCAGATTCATTTAACAGAGTTAGGTAGCAGGCTTTAAGATAAACACTAACAAATCAGAAATTCTCAATCTCGCCTTTCCCACAGCTGAGGCTACTAGAATGCCCACTTACTCTTCTTTTAAACAGACCAGTAAATCCATCAGATATCTGGACATACCCATTACGGCCAACCCTAATAATCTTTAGAGGGCCAACTACCCATATCTACTGACGTCTATGAAGACCTCAGGAGGTGGTCCCCACTTTTTTTATCATTGCGGGGAGGCTTGACACAATTTAAATGACGGTGCTAAACTGAGTGTTCCTGTTCACAATGACATTTTTGCTTGCCTCAAGTCAGCAATGCTTCATTTCCTAAGGCAGGGCAGCAGGATGATGAAGGTCTAACAGTTCTAGATTAATTATTATATGATAAGGAATCAGAGTTCCATGTTATAGAGGACTGTCACTCAGGGCTACTGAAGAAATCCTTGGGTGTTATAGATAGAGTGATTGCTGGTAGGATTCCTTGGGTCCTTTTCTAGAAACCCAGGTAAGACCGACTGGCTAATGTCCAAGAAGCAAACCTACTTGGACTACATTTTAGATGTGGGATTTCATTTCCAAATATGCTTGGAGCTGTACGCTCCCATTTCAGCATATGCCCATTCATATTAACCAAGCATTCACTCTCATCCTGCATCCTGGACTTTCTGATAAATAGAAAACTGGAAAATGTCTTACGATTTCAGCCGTGTTCTGTGGCCAGGAGAGTCTATCATTTACAGCTTGTAAACACAAATTGCATCAAGATGAAGCTGAGCTTTTTCACTACGCAGAGTTGAGACACTGGCTAATGCACCAGCAATATAAACTGCAAGCAACCTGCGATCTCACCTCTTCAGAAAAAATTGTCCATTCAGCTAGAGAAAGAAGCAACCAAATTACCACACTTTAGAATAACCTTCTACAGTCTGCCACACCAGCAAAACACTATCAAACTTAATGGGCAAAAACTTTGCTGTGAAGAAGACAATCTTGGTGTACCCCATTTTGTCTGATACAGTGACTGTGTTCCTGGAACTCAGGCCCCAAGCATTATGATATCAAGCTAAAGTTGACAGAATGGCAATATGGGGTTTTCTATGGGTTGCTAAAACAACTCTGGCCGCAATATTGGAAGAAGAAGGACCCACCAACATTTGAAGTATGTGTTTCACACCTCTAGAACTTGATGGAGATGGAAAGACTGGACAGTCCCTTTAGGGAATCACGGGGCGACTTTGACACAGTTAGGGTTACTGTAATGATTAGTAGACATTTCGGGAATGGCGGAATATACCTTAACAAAGAAAAATAGGCAGGCTTCCGGAAATTAATACGCAATACCTCCGTTTGATGGATCAAATGCAGGTTTATCAGCATCGGGGTGAGATAACACTTTAGCTACATCAGCAAGTAATTTTCTCTTTCAGGTTTAGGGGTATGGTTTGACCGGGGGGATTATTAAAAAGAAAAGGTAGCGGGGATGTGTTCAGATAGTGTACATTAAAGGCATGTATAACAGTCATTACATACCTTAAATGATGTACTTATTTTTTCAACTCTAACAAAAATGTTATGGGTAAAAAGACCTTGTTAAAGGTGACATTGGATTTCTTTTTTCCGCTAATCCAGAACTGGTGACAAATGAGGTTTCTCTCTGACCATTATGTATAATTCCCTGCCTGAAAGTCAGCCACCTATCTTTGAGTGATGAAAACTGGAACCTGGCCTCTTGTGGTCTCTTCAGCCTTCTGATAGCCAACAGCCATACCCATGGAGCACACATGTAGTGCTTTGTCCAGGAATGCATTCAAAGTTAATTTCATACTCTTAAATGCATTCAGGAGTGGTAGCTATGCCCTACTTGAGGTGATCCTTTAGGACTTCTTGACTTGTAGTGTTCCTGCCAGATCTCAGGACAAACCATGGCACTGTCAGGGACTGTCCGGGACTGTCTGGGACACAGTCATGGACTTGGGCAAAAACTGGGAACTGGATAGAAAATGTACACAGAAAGAGGAGTACAGCGCTGCCCAGGATCACACAGGGAGTCAGAGGAGGAAAAAGGGATCTAAAGGGGAAGCCTGTACAAGTGAACACAATGGCTAAGACTCAAAGGATGGGCACTCAAGAGGCAATTTAGCATTCAGAATCACTACACCCAGGATGGACGTGCAGACATATATATACACACACAACAACATTAACAATAAAGGGAATGTGAGGTAAAGCACTCTGGAGCTCCACATGGTAAGACTGAAGCTCAGTAAGTTCCTCCCCCACAATTGCTGTTACAGATACTGACTGCAAATACCCACATATGGGATATGCATGCAAAGGCAGGGTCTGTGGAGCTGATACCTATGGTGATGTTATAAATGTAACTCAAAGACAATACTCACAGTGAACAAGAAACACCACCTAGGTTATCAGCTGGGCCCACGGATCCTGGTGATCAAACAGGAACACGAAAGGCAGTAACAGCAAGGGGGTAGAACTAAATACATGCACAATAGACGAGGAGCTAGCAAGGAGGAGTGCTTAACAGGAAAGGAAGGAATTCACAGGGCACACTTGGCAGAAAACAAGTAACAAACATACAAGGTAATAGAAGCAAGACAGCAGGAATAGCAAGACAGTAAACTAGAAACTGGAACCAAGGAAATGGGAAGAAAAGCAGGGACTGGAAAAGGATATACAGAAGGGGAGGCTACAAGGGTATACTAGAATAGTGCTGGATCAGGAG
Source organism: Calotriton arnoldi (assembly GCA_963921515.1). Taxonomy (NCBI): domain Eukaryota; kingdom Metazoa; phylum Chordata; class Amphibia; order Caudata; family Salamandridae; genus Calotriton; species Calotriton arnoldi. Next base: position 515,433 of record CAWUFW010010616.1, on the reverse strand, counting down.
TCAAGAAAACAAAGTAGCACTGAAGGCCGTGCTGGAGCAAGACAAGAATTTAGCAAAAGCTCAAACGCCAAGGTAGCACTGCAGGCAGTACTAGTTCAGGAACAAGGGAAACTGCTGTAGCTCAGGAACAAGGAATGCTAAGGCTCAGGAGCAGGAACTAGAATTGAGATACAGCTCAGGAGTCAAGGTAGCACTGCAGGCAGTGCTAATTCAGGAACAAGGGAAACTGCTGCAGCTCAGGAACAAGGAATATTAAGGCTCAGGAGTCAAGGTAACACTGCAGGCAGTGCTAATTCAGGAACAAGGAAAACAGCAGCAGGTCAGGAACAAGGAATGCTAAGGCTTAGAAGTCAAGGTAGCACTGCAGGCAGTGCTAGTTCAGGAACAAGGGAAACTGCTGCAGTTCAGGAACAAGGAATAACTAAAGCTCAGGAAACACTGGAAACAAGGATATCAAAAGCTCTGGAAACAAGGGTCGGTCTCACCGGTACACAGCTACAATGACCAACACTGGACTGAAGGGAGCTGGGGCTTAAAAGAGCTCACAGTAATCATATGAATCAGGTGTGAGCAGGCTAGCAGCAGCCAGCCACAGGTGAACTGGATTCCTCCACCCATCCTTGGCCTGCAGGGGTGGAGACGGAGCAGTGAGCAGGGAATTCTAGGTAATGGAGTTTCCAGAATGAGCAGGCTGGCTTCCACAAAACCCGGCATGGATTGGGAATGGATCGCAATTTGCAAGTAGAATCTAAATGGCTGGAAGTCAGTATCTACATGAAGGGGAAGGTCTGGAAGCTTATTAGACCACTGAAAAGCCCCACTATTTGGCCCCCTGGTGGTGAGCACGAGAGCACAGGGAGTGAATCGTGACAGGCACCACCTTCAAGACCTTCCTCAACCTCTACCATTGGCTACTGAGAGAGACAAAGAGGAAAACCCTAGTCGACCGCATGGAGCCCAGTTCCAACCACAGCAAAGAGCTCTTCAGCATCGTCAGAGAGTTTGCCAACCCCACAGTCACAGAAAAGTGTATCACCCCCTCCCAAGAACTATGTGACAGACTCACCAACTTTTTCCACAACAAGATCACCACCATCCATAATATATTTGAACCCCAGCCGAAGCCCTCAGACTTCCTTCACGTACTCACCAAAACCAACACGGACCACCTACTTACCTCATGAAATCAGCTCACCCCCAGGACACCACCACAGTCATGAACTTAGTGCACTCAGGAGCCCCCATGGACCCCTGCCCCCACCACATTTTCAGCCTAAGAAGCTGTAGGATCAGCAGCGAGCTCACCACCCTTTTCAAAGGTGGTCACTATCCATGGCCACCTTTCCAGAAGACTGGAAACATGAAGAAACCAAACCACTCCTCAAGAAACCATCTGCTGACCTGAGGAATCTTAGTTGTCATTGCTCCCCTGAACATCAATGTTGCAGGACTTTCACCAGGGGTCCAGTGAGGTGTTGAACGATAAGCTCTCAAGTTAGAATTTAACACAGTCGTTAAAATAAGCTTTTTAAGAGCAGCACGCTGCATTGCTTTCTTTAGCATACTCATACAACGCTCAACTAGTCCATTGGCCTGTGGCCACAGAGGTGTACTCTTCTGATGCTTTTTACTTGGATGCTCTAAGAAATCTTTAAACTCTCGACTATTGAATGACGGGCCATTGTCAGATTTCAACACTGCTGGAACGCCCCATGTCACAAAGATGCCATCTAGTCTCTCAGTTATTCGGTCATGAGTGGTAGATGAAAGATCCTCAATTAAGCGAAATCCACAATCACCATCAGGTGATGTCCATTGTCAAGGGGACCGAAAAAGTCAATGGCTACTCTCTCTCTCCCAGACATGTTTGGGAGTTCTGACATGGTTAAGTGTGTTGAGTATCTTTAGTAGAAAGGCAGTTGCACAGATGACATGTCTCTAGTTCCTTCTCAACCCACTAATTGAGATATTGAAAGCAGACTCAGTCTTGGAGAGCTCGTTTTGTGGCAACGATTCCATGATGTGCTTCGTGGGCCACTTACATCATCTTCTGCCTCAGACTCTCCACAATCAGGATTCTCGACCCTCACAATATGACTCCTTCCTGAGTTATGGACAGTTCATCTTTGACATTCTTGTATTTTTGATATTCTCGATCACTGGTGAGAGGTTGAGGGTTTTGGTTCCATGACTGATGTGTGATTCTATCTTTCAACTTTAGCATGTTGCTAACATGGCTCCTGGCAGTGATAATCTGGCCTAGCAAAATAGCAGACATTATGTTTGATTTTACAATGAAATTGATATAGGCTGCAGCCATTTTGGATGAGGTACCAGGACCTTGGATAGTCACTGTGAAAAAGTAGCCAACTCAGTTCTGGTACTTCCCTGGATGATGCACAATGTTATAATTGTACTCTTGTAATCATTGTCCCCATTGTCCAATGTGAGGAGGTATCTTGGCCTTTGGATTGCCAATTATAGTTAGTAAAGCTTGATGATCAGTGACAAGAGTAAAACGCTTTCTGTACAGGATTACATGGAAATGCTCACAAGCCCATACCGTGGCAAAATTTTCTTTTTCAGGTAGTGAATAGGGGTGGGTGGGAATCTCTGCTCCACTGGTAGAGTTCACAGATTTTTGCCACTCCACACTCCGCTTGGAGTGTGCAGTTCCGCAAAATCTCTGCCACCCGCCGCTTGGTGGAGTTTACCACCCCTAACTGGATTTCATGTTGGATATTTCTTAACCATTTGAAAATGGTATATAAATAAATAAATTTTTTCCCATATTGAGTTATCTCCCCATCCCAGAGTATCTACAGAGGTAGAGAGATGCATCATGCTTCACGGAGTGCACTTCTGCAGAGTGAGGGGCAGGAATCCTACTTGCGGAAGGAATCTTCTTCATGCCTCACAATGATGACGGTTCTGAGGACCTGCAATCTCAAATAGCTGCCAGTTGATCAATAAAATAATGTTGCCCCGTAGTTTGACACTTTCAAGACAGATTTCTGGTAGTATTTTATATAATTTAATATTTCTTAGGTACAATGGACTATTCGTTGCCACTGTATTCCTTCGTCTGTGTTGATGAATGGTTCGCTGGTTGCTAGTTGTGTGCTGTTTCTGGTCGTTGAGGTTTAGTAGCTGCACAACGCTTGTGCATCATCCATAACATGTGGGAAGCAATTTAGCAATATAATGCTGTGAGCAGGAAATCACAGAGCAACTTTTTAGTATTGGGGTTTAGTGAGGCACTTATGCATTTACAGTGTATTTGTATGCCTTTGGAGTGATGATGCGTCTGTGAAGCAACTATAGTAATGCATGGTCTGTTGCTACACATTATGGTGCTTCACGAGGCCTCGGGAGCGGTGATAGTGCCGTTGAGCAGAGGTATGAGCATGACTCTTTTGCTGCTGTACAGTACAGAGCCTCCATGAGGCTTTTAGAACAATGGTACTTTTCTCACTGTTGAACAGCTCACTGTTGAGCAGAGGAGCGCACAGATGGCCGCTGTCAGCAGCACATGATCATGTGAGCAGGTTGCATTAGACACCACAAGAGCGTAGGAGAGTAACAATAATGTTAAAGGAGGATTCCTTTATCATCTTGTGTATACGGTCTCCAGATTGATATCGGTGTCCCACATTAAATTGATCAGCATCTTTACTGATGTTTTGCTTTTAATACTGGCACTGCTATGTGTGGCCCACTTACACACAGTTGTGAGATGTCATACTTATAGGCGCATGAATACTCCTTTCACCTGGAGTTCTGGGATCTGTGAGCACAGTAGTAGCAAGCAGTCATTGAACATAACTCACAGAGTCTACAAGTATTACTTGGTTATGTGACTGGTTCTCAAATCTGCTATTTAAAAGGGGTCTGGACTGATTTGGCAGTTGCAACTTCATTGTATTGGTTCAGCTTTTGGAATTGCAGAAATGCCATGCACACTATCGCCACAGCAAAACAAATCCAAGATAAGCTCTAATGATTATTGTCCTCGTGTCTGTGCATGTCTTGTGTATTAATCACTCACAACAACTATCTTTTCAGCAACATGGAAGAGCCATCACCTTTCAGCTCACCTACATCAAAAAGCATCTGTTTGCACTCACACTTTCTGAAAATGAAACAAATGCTGTTCCTTCCCTTTTGAAACATTTCTTTGCATCGTTGTAGCTGGTCTATGAGGAGACATTGGTTCTTTTTAAGTAGAATGATGAGTTTAACAGAACTGTCAGAGCAAGGATGGGTCAGCAACATTCACTGCACGGCGCAGCATGGAAAATGTGGGCTGGACTCTGACTCAAAGCCAGGTACTGGTAACTGCTCAGCCTAAACTCTACTGGCTTTGTAACACTTGTGAGCAGACAGGATGAACATGGATGTGGTGGGAGAAAGTGGTGGGCAGAACTCCACAGAATCACAAAGAGTTTTTATGTAACTCCATGGAATTCTACAGAGTAAAACTCAGTGAGTTCTGCCCTCCCTAGTTGGGAATAAGCACATTCTATTTTGGACAAACTCCTACTTTCATCTGCCAAAATATGCCTTCAAGCATTTGTGTGTCCATTGTGCTGTGCAAGGATGGCGCCTAACCCGACTGGGCTAGAGTCAACAACAACCTCTGTATGAAGCTTCAGATTGAAATACACCATTTCATTAGTATTCTCAATGGCTTGTTTGATTTTCCTAAAACGTTTCTCACATTCATGTTACCAATGATATTAAACATGCTTTTTTATCAGCTCTCTCAATGGAGCACTTACAGTGGAAAAACCTTGTATATATCTGGAACAGTAGCTGGCCGTGCCAAGAAATAAATGCATCATGAAAACATCTTGTGGGAAATCAGCATTTGACAGCGCTTGTACTTTAGCAGGATTGGGTGTCATACTCCCATCAGAAAAGATATGACCAAACTATGTTAACTCTGTCTTGTGGAACTCACATTTATTGCCATTCAAAGTCAAACCTGCATCCACAGTTAAATAACATACTTGTGTGAGAGCCTTATTTTGCTCCTTTTGCATAGCTCCAAAAACTAATATGCCATCGCTATAATTGAACGCATTCATGACAGGCTGTATGATACGTTGAATGAAGTCTTGAAAAAAGGTCTGCATCCAATGAGACACCAAAATGTAGGCTTTTGTATCCAAACAGACCAACATGTGTAGAAAAGGTTGTGATGTACCTACAATTTTCTTCAAGTTCCAATTGAAGATAACCTTTATTTAAACCAAGGCGATAAAAGACCTTTGCACCATTTCTTTGCATTATATTGTCAGCAATGTGTGGACCTGGATATCGCTCTCTTTCAATTGCCTTGTTTACACAACACATGTCAACGCATATGCCTACAGCCCCTTCACTGTCCTTTTTGGGCACTACCAATATGGGAGAAATCAATGGTGTGGGGCCAGTAGATCACTCAATGACATCATGCTTAAGAAACAATTCAATTTCTTTTGCAACAGCATCTTGTAAATGAAAAGCCATTTTTTATGTCTTGGAGCAACAGGATGCATATATCTTTATTAATAGTCTTAAGCTTTCCTAAACCATGAAACAATGAAGGGAATTGACTTACTATTTCGTCGCAAGCATTCATATTGTAGTTTATAGATATCAGTCCCATATCAGCAGCTGTGCTGCAATTGAGTAGACAGGCACTTGATGCTGTGCCTTGAAGCACATGGATGGGTGCTTGCACATTAGTTTTCTTGTGTTTCATTGTGGCTACAAATGAAGTTTTACTTTTTAAGGGCATCAATGCAGCCTATGTATACACTTTGGTTTGCAATGGGGTCAGTCGCTGTAATGGAGACAATTCATTATATTTCTCCTTAGGCGTAATGTTTATCGAAGCATTACTGTTGATGATGAAAGGTATTGAAAAACTATTTATTTTCAGTGTAATTTTTAAGGGTGGGCGGAATTTGCGTAGTCGCGTTACGCAAAATTCCGCGAAACGGTAAAAAATCTCTGCGAGCATGCGGAATTGCTTGTTCCGCCCGTTCGCGATGCGTTTTTCCTGTTTGCGTGCTCGGGGGGAAATATCTCGCGAACTTGCCCATGCGGTCACCAATTGGCGCGGCCATCTTGTTTCACCTGTCCCGCCCGCTCGCGATGCGTGTTTCCTGTTCGCGAACGCAGATGTCCGATGGCACGTCCGAATGACGTGTTCGCGATCGCACACTCTCGCGGGATCGCGCGAACGGATAGGAAAACTCGTCGGCGAACGCAGGGATCCCGGTAAGTCGCTACCGCGCGCGCAAACATGCATTTTGAAAGCGCGAACAAGGAAAAAATTCCACTACGCCGCGGATCACGGAATTTTCAGCAATTCCGCGTTCTCCGCGGAACACGGAATTGCCAAAATTTCGCAAATTCCGCGAGCGGAACGGAATTTACCACCCAGGCCTAGTAATTTTTGGATAATGTTTCAATGACTTTGGTGCCTTAGCATGTCGACTTTTCTTTGACTGACATTTTTCTTCACATGCAGCCAGTCCAACATGCGCACGCTTTTCTGATGTAAACATCGACATGGCACAACCACCTTCTTCACTTTCACTTGATCCTGATATAAAAGAAACGCTTGATGATGATTTAGATGATAATTGACTTCATTCACTGTCAATTTGTCTCAACTGATGTCACTGCTTGCCTTGTGGGTGCGCATTGAACGTTGCTTCTAGAATGTTCTAGTAGCCATTTTGTCTTCACAACATGAGGCACTTGCTTTTTCCTTTGCTCTGCACACATCACAAAATGGTTCTAATATCCGCAGCCTTTACATATCTGTCCAATGGTGGGACATTTACCTTTGTATGGAAATGAAAATCCACATCTAAAACACAACTTGTGTCCTTCAGTCCATGGGTTTGGCATACTTTTCACACACATGAATGATTCATTTTGGGCAACTCCCTCCTCCATAGCAGCCGCTTGTCTATCGGCACGCTCTTCAGTTCTGACTGCCATTAACACGTGCCCCAGACTAAGGGTTTCTCTCAGCATTCGTCGCATGAATGAATCTGACAAGCATCAATCAATTACTCTAAAACGTATTGCTTCTTCATCAATAAATTTGTCTTACAGTGTTTGATGAGTATGTCGAGTCTCTCCAAAAATTAATCAATTGTTTCACCAACTTTCTGTCATTCTTCACTGAAAATGTATCTTTCGTATTCTACATTAAGCAGTGTACTGAACTTGTGATTCAAAGTTTCTTTAATCTGACAGTATGTGATTTATTCGTCAGTCCATAACATTTTCCTTATGACTTCTTTAACACCATCACCAGCATGGTTTTTGAGGTATTTGATCATCCTTTTGCTATCAGTGTCTCCAAGTGCATCAATTAAATCTTCAAATGTCTCTATCCACGCAATCCACCTATCGTGATATTTTGCTTTTTTGTGGTATCGAAAGGTGGTGGTGGTTTCAGAAAGGCGGCAGCATTGTATCTATTTATGGGAGTGGCTGACAATGAGGTTGGAGCTCTGTCAGAGTTTGTTGATTGTCCACTAGAACCTGTGTCATCTGCACCATCTCTGAGGCCCTGCAATGGATCGGCCTCTTGATCGTACTGGGCAGTCCGTGGTATGGTGACCTCCTTCTTGGTCTCCATCGGAGCCCTTCAATTTCTGGAGACTTCTGGAGTTGTTCTTAGCCGCCACCTGGCAGCAATGGTGGTGTGACAACAAGTGGTAGAATGCACACCTAATTTCAAGAGAGTTCTAAAAGTTTCATAATGCTCAGAGGCCAAATAATGGCGTGCAACCTTGGAGTGTGCTCTGTCCTTGCGTGTAACATATGTGTCAAAAGTTGGAGCCTTGGCCTCGTCAGGTCCCCAAACCAGGATGCACAGACTAATGTAGAGTGTCAATGAATACAATCAAAGTCTCTATCCATTTTCAACATTTTTTCCTTTTACTCCATAATTTTACAAACTCAATTTTCATCAGCAAGTTCAACGAGATGCCAATCCAGGCTTTTCTCCCCAGCAACTGCCGATTCACCATTACCAATGAATCAAAGTCGATTATATAAACCCAGAGTATTTCGAGCAAACTGCCCTTCCTCAGGGGAAACTGCGATTCAAGATATTGCATCAAAACCAGCGTTACCCAGTACATGATACAACATGCCATTGTAAAAATAATAGCTGCCACCTGCCACATGCATAACATGTCACTATAAAATAGTTACAAACTAAACCCTTCACCAAACGCATCTGAAAAATAATGTGCCGACATATAAAGTGAAATAATAAGGTTTTAAAATAACATCACTCAAAATTAAACTAATTATATTGTGCTGAACATGTGCAAAGGAAACCAAGTGCGTTGAGTGAAAACAATAAACATGCTAAACGCTACAAATTACAAAACCAAAAACCTACTCAAAACATGCCTGCTCAGTGAGCCCATGATGTGAAAAAAAAGCAATAACGAAAATCCTGCTTACAGAAATAAACTTTATACAAAGTACCTGCAACTCCGCGATTCATCAATCCGTTAGCAAACATTCCATTCATGCGAGCAAGTGTGTTGACTAGCCTTGAACTGTGCCGAATGGTTATGTTAAATCACGTGCCACTAAAACCAACCCAGTGCACTAAAAATAAATGCAATGCTTAAAAAACTCAAAACGTTCTGTGCGTGTCATGACACAAAATAAAATAACGGTGATTAAACTCAAATTGTGCTGAAATAACCCATATGCTTCAATGAACCATGAAGATAATATACAATTACTGCAATACTTACAAAAACAAAAATGCACAAGTGAGAGAAACCAAACAATGCGTGAAAAACATAAGTGCTAATAAAGGTGGTAATTCCATCAATGAAAATTCAGGCCATGTATAAAGACGTTCCTCAAATATTCATCGGATGGTGAAATGATTAGAATGATTCCTGCTGGTGTTCTTGATATGTTGAAACATGACTACAACTGGTCTTTATAAAGGGTGCAGACTATCCAGAGAACAGAAAATTGTTTTGATAACGACAACAAGTTGTAGAATAAACACCTAATTTCAAGAAAGTTTAAAAAATGTCATAATGCTGAAAGGCCAAATGATGGCATGCAACCCTGGAGCCCAATCCAACCATGTGCATAAAATACATATCAAAAGTTGGTGCCTCGTCAGGTCTCCAAACCAGGATTCACAGCCTAATGTAGAGTGTCAATGAATATGATCAAAGTCTGAATCCAGTTTCATCATTTTCTCCTTTTGATCCATAATTTAACAAGCTCCATTTTCTTCAGCAAGTTCAACAAGATGCCAATCCAGGCTTTTCTCCCCAGCAACCTTATTGTTTATTTCACTTTATTAGTATGCATATTATTTTTCAGATGCATTTCGTGAAGGGTTTATTTTGTAAATATTTTATAGTGACACAGTATGCATGTGGCAGTTAATATGGTTACCATTACATGTTGTATCATGTACTGGGTACCGCTGGTTTTTATGCCATATCTTGTATCGCAGTTATCCCCGAGTAAGGGTAGTTTACCCGAAATGCTTTGGGTTTATATCATCGACGCTGATTCATGAGGAATGGTGAATTACCAGCTGCTGGGGAGAAAAACCTGTTTTTGGCATCTCATTGAATTTGCTGATGAAAATGGAGCTTTGATGGTGATCCACTTCAGGCAGTGGACAGCTCAGTAAGCACAACCCTTGTGCTTCTTCTTGGGTCTCCTCGCCTGGTTCTGAGGTCGTAGAGCTCCACTTATAGAGGCTCTGGTAAATGCAATGACAGTATACTTTCTTATCAATTTATTTTTGTCAGTCAGCGCTTTAGGCATTTGACTACTGCACTCTTTAGCACTTCTTTTATGTATCTGTACGTATCCGCCTTTGACAGCAACGCTCTGTATAATGTATGACTTTATCTTGCGTGGCAGCACGCTACCTCTATGTAAAGCCTGACCAGCAGGTTCTCAGCCAATGATGTGTAGATTCTGCAGTGCTTTTGTCGCCTTCAACTGCTTCACAGCAGCTGCAGCTGCGCTTTAACTCCACATGTTTTAAGCATCCATACTGTACTTCGACGATGGCACACGTGGCACACATGAGCAGTTTGCTTAGACCACGGCAAACTCTCTGGGAGAGCACTGTCAATTATCGGGTTACTTATCTCCTCTCTCGTCCCCATTTGTAGGGTCTTCCCTAGCTTGGGTACCCGCAAATGACTATGCCACACACAAAGCTTAGTATGACACATCTTTATTCTTCTGCGTATGACTGCAAACTCAACATTCTAATTCAGCCTTCATTGCCTCCTGCTCTAACACCTACGTCATAGGTCTACGGAGTCCACTAGTACCAAAAAGGATTCCGTCATTGCTAACTCGCTAGACACTACACAGCCTACATCAACCATCGCTGGAATTTCCACCGCCCTACCAGACAATTATGTCCCGCCTCCCTCTAACTCACCCACACCCCCTGCTTCCAACGATGCAACAGCGGTGGACACTCCTTCTTCTACCTTGCAGCGAAAACCTGGAATGAACTTCCTCTGAAGCTATGGACCTCCACCTCTGTACTGAAATTCCGGAGAGCACTCAAGACCTGACTGTTCGACTGAGATAACTGAACCATCATGACCCTCAAGTGCCTGGATACCTTCTCTGGTGATTAGCTGCGCTATAGAAATTCACTTAATTGATTGATTGATATTTGCAGCCTATACTCTCCTCCAAACCAGGAGGTACGATTGGTGAGGAGGTAAAAGGAAATAGCCTCTGAAGGGAGAAGAAAGACAGTCACGGAGCCCTCAAGGAAGTTATAAGAACCACCCTTGTTCATTCATATCATGTTGAAATGTACAGTAGGATTCAAGTATTTGTGTGGTCAGTTCCAGGAAAGTATACTGATTGTATATTCCATGAAGAAAATCATCGCTCTCCTGGTTGCCACATGGGTCAGATATTTCTACACATAACTTTTTGAGAGTTGTAAAAAGCTACACTATGCAATGCCCAGGCACTCACCTGATAGTGTATGAGTGTCATTGTTTCCCTCTCCACTCCTCTGCATGTAAAGTGTGAAGTTTGATGTAAAGGGAGCAGCGGTTCCTCCTTTAGAGGGGAGAAACATTGCCCTGCCTGCTGCAATTCCAACAGTAAACCAACAACTAATAGATTAGTAAAATGGTCTTATTACCACTGGCAAGTTTGGGGTCGGGGGTGAATCCTGCTGATTGACAGCAGCAGAGATGACACAAAAAGACCTCTCCTCTGTGGGTGAGTTCAACTATTTTTAACCGCAACCCAAAAATCTCCGAATGTGGTGAAAGACCGGTTCCTCAGTTTCTCCTGTAAGGGACTACGTTCTCTCACCTCTTAAGAGTGCAGATGCAGCAACTACATGAGGCCCTGGGGTTTTACTCCCTGTCACAATTATTGCTGTTGCCTCGCACAGTTACTCTCCCTGCGACACAGCTGGGCTCCCTGATCAGCACTGCCCCATTGATGAAGACTTGGAGCTGAGGTACATGGTTTGCAGGGGTGGCTCCTCCATTGGAGCGGAGGAGCGTTGCCCCACTTAAGTGCCTCCCAAAGCCCCAGGGATGAAAAATAAAATGGTAATTCAGTACCATTTTATTTTTCATCCTCCCGTCCTGAACCGAGCCTCAGGACAGGCGAGGCCTGCTGAGTGACAGCAGGGAGGAGTGGTGGGCAAAAGGCTGCTTTTGCACTGTTTAAAGTGCGCATGTCCCTTTGGCTGGTCCTCTTGCAATGGCCAGCCTCACATGCGCACTTTAAACCTCTCAACCCAGCTGTCTTAAGACAGCTAGGTTGAGAGCAAAGTGCAGGCATTCAGTTCCCTCGGGAGTACCGACAGAGGCCGCTCCCACCAATCAGAGCACTGCTCGCATGCTGCTTAACAGCATGTGAGCAGGCCAGGATTGGCTGAGGGAGTTTTCTGGGCCTGCACTGCTGTTACGGTGGAAGAGGTTGGATTGTGAGGAGGATGTCATCAGGATCCGTTAAGTGTTTTGCATTCATTTCATTTTCTTTTTTTAAATTTTATTTACCCACCCCCCTTCCCTCAATAGATGCCAGCTGCCACTGGTGGTTTGTCCTTGCTTGATTCACCTGCACTAGTCAGTAGCAGTGCTGTAAGTGGAAAAACTGTTCTAGTTAGTCTAAAGAATTACCGGAAAGGGTGGTATTGATGCTGAGTGGCAGACTGTTGAGATGTGACCTTGTCCCGAGCAGAGCTGAAAATAGAAAAACATGCATTTCTTTAGCTGATTACATTAAGTAACGCACATTAATATGTACTTAATGAGAGCCAGCAGAGAGTAGGGCTGTTGTGCCATAAAACTAATGCAGCGCTCTGTGAAAGTATTGTGTATATCAACTTCTGCTTGGAAGTTCATTTGCCCAAATGAAGAAAATGTGAAACTCATGGCTAGTCATTATTCACTTCCAAAAAAGGGCTTGCCCTTAAAAAAGCTTATCTGCTGAGCAGTCTATATAGAGTGAGCGAGCTCTGAACCAGCCATGTAACCTAGGAAGAGTTTCATATATGACTAGCATTAAGGCTGCATAGCCTCTATCTTGTAAAATATACACAACATCACACTCAGAACAGCTTGGCTGGTTGAAAGAGTGGTTTGGTTACAGATAACAAAGTTGGCCTTGTTTACAGGAGTTGGGCCTATGTGAGAGTGAGGGAGACATAGATTCAAGCTCCTACCGCCCGGGCGGCCTTGACGTTAACAATAACAGCAGCAAGGGGCCCTCTGCATCCGGACATTGATGGGTAGGGGCAGGTATCAGATCCGAGCATATGATGCCGCTCTGCTGACAGTGACTGAAGGTGCCAACCTGTGAAGGCTCTGTCTGCAGAGCCCCCCTGCTGGAGGAATGACAGAGGCTTAGTGTTGGGCCTGCGAGAGAGGTGAATCCCCCCACCTGCCATGTCTTCCAATGCTCAGAAGTAGACTGCATGCACAGTTGGGCTCCCACTTTTCTTCTGCACATTGACCTGACTTGTATAACTGCTCTGGGAAGGAGCTACTTTATTGTACACTGCCCCAGACAACTGTCAGATGGGATGAGGGGTGCCTTTTAAACTGTGCTATGTCTCTTTAGGGATAAGCCTGCTCCTTTCTGAACTATACCAGCCGTGTCTCATTGTTCTATCAGAAGGATATGCAATGCTGTACTAGCATAGGCCAAACGGGGTCTGACTGGCCTCTAGGGCAATCTGGCAGTGTCAGAAAGGCTGGTCAAACACGTCATTGTAAGTCCGAAGGTAGGCTGAAACCATGCTCAATCCCCTTCGTGTATCCGAATTAAGCTCTGTCGCAGTTAGCCATAACGTTCGACTTTGCCCCCTTCTTTTGTGGCTAGATGGCCGCAGTTGGCACTTTAGCCTTTTAAGTGTGTGTTTTTACTTTAAAAATTCATAACTCCAGTTCTACTGATTGGATTTAGTTTGTGTTGTTATTAGTTTCTCTGTTGAAATTTCCTCTATGTTTCTAAATTAGAGTGGGAAGTAGAGTCGCCAACTCAAGCTGATGAGAGACAGAATGCACCATGCAGGCCAGTATTTATTTATTTATTTTATTTTATTTGAATAGTTTTATAGAGCGCGAACAAGACCCATACGGGTATCAGAGCGCTGTACAGAATTGGCGAAAGCAAGGGTACAAACACACTGGGCCAGTAGGAGAGGGTTACAACAAACGGGGGAAGTAGATCAGGTTAAGAGTTGGGGGTATCAGCGGTGCCTTAGAGCACGAAGAGCAAAATAACATAAAAGCATACCATAAAACGCACCAGTGTAGTACAACAAGAATCAGACTATTAACAAAAACAAGAGCATGAACACAGGTTGATGCTGTTAAAGTTCATTCAAGAGTAGCCATTTGACAAGTTTCTTGAAGGATGCAGTGGAAGGATTGGATCTAATCTCTGAGGGCAGGGAGTTCCAGATTCTCGGGGCAAGACCTGTGAAAGAACGATTGTAAGAACTTTTCTTTTTTAATCTTGGAGGTTTCAAGAGTAGGGTGGATGTACTTCTAAGGTTCTGGCTAAAGCCCGAAAGTTCAAGCTTATTTGCCAGGTAGATCGGGGTGTTGTAGTGTATGGCTTTATGAGTCAGGCAGGCTATCTTGAATCGGATTCTGGCTTCGATAGATAGCTAATTTAGTTGCAAAAGGTCAGGGGAGATGTGGTCATGCTTTCTAGAGCCTGTGATGAGTCTAGCCGATGCGTTCAGAGTAGCTTTGAGTGGGGCCAAGCTAGCTTTGGGAAGGAAAGGTTTGATTTTCTTAAGGGTATTGAGTTGGAAGTTGACTCCCCTAATAGTAGCACTGATGTGCGCTTGCATGTTTAAGTGTTTATCCAAGGTGATACCTAAGGATTTGGCAGAGTCTACAACATGAGGGGTGCAGTTCAGAGCAGTGAGTTGTTTAAGCCAGTCTAGCATAGGAGCCGAGTGATTAGGTGGTGAGATCAACAGAAATTCCGTTTTGAGAGCATTTAACAGCAGATGGTTCAGAGTTAACCATTGTTGGGTTTGTGCAAGTGCATCATTTAACGTTTTTATGTCCTCTTGAGATGAGATATTCAGGTATAATTGCATGTCATCCGCATACATGTGATACTGAATATTTGCAAGGTTCAGAATAACAGAGAGTGGTTCCATAAAAAGGTTGGAGTGGGCGAGAGCGCGGATCCTTGACGCACTCCAATCATGACAGGGGTACTGGATGCAAGTACTTTGCAGAATTCAAGAATCATATCATCCGTTATAGTCACAAGCATAGCTGAAGGCATGGAAGGAAGTCTTGTGGCTCTCCTCTTCAAAATCTCTTGTGGGGAGAGTCCAGTTCTCCAATCCGGAGTGCATCAAATACTCATCCAGAGCCAAAGGAAGGGCATCAGGCCATTTGAAGGAAATAAATGCACACACCTTAGCAAGCTGAGACTTCAGTGTCCCATTTACCTGCTCCACAGTCCCAGACACCTCAGGCCTGAATCTACAATGGAACCTCTGCTCTACTTCAAATGCTACACAAAGCATTTTCATGACTTCCTTCTTAAAATGGGTCCCACGATCTGTCCCAGGAGAAACCAGTTGGCCTAATCGAGGTATCAACTCCCTCTGCTGTAAGTTGGCCACTGTGAGATTGTCAATTCTACTAATCGGGTAGTCCTCCATCAAGCGAGAAAAGAGACAGACTGCCACCAAGATATTGTGGTGTCCCTTGTAAATAGGCGTTTCTGCAAAGACAATTTGCATTCGATTAAAGACAAGTAACGCATTTGTGGCACAGGTTTTCAGCAATGACATGGATATGGGGGTTAAACCAGTAGGCCTTGAAGAGATGAACCTAAGCATATCTCCCTATGTGAGTGAGACTGTGCAAATGTCTTGCTATGGGTGACAGCAAAGCATCCAGTAGGACTTGTTTCCCATCTGCAGAAACCCAAACTTTATCTTGATTCTTCACACATCCTGACCTAACCCACTTCTCCTTTTTAGGTTCTGGGGCTTCCTCCTGAACAAACTTCACCTCTTCCCAGGTATCAGTAATGTTTAACATCATGTTTGATGCAACATCACTTTCAGATTGACATGAATGTTCCCTATTGAGGGCCTTGTTTATGAGGCCCCTTGTATCGCCGGAATGTCAATTTTTGTGACGTTCCGTGGCGAAGGAGCCTGCTCCATATTTACGAGGCAGCACTTAGCCACTTTTTTGGGCTTATTGCTGCCTCGTAAATAATGTCCCCTTTAACGCAGTTTTCTGCGTTAAAGGAGCGTGAAATGGGTGTTGCTGGGGGCGTTCCAAGCAACATCCATGGCATTTTGACACTGCCCCAGATTTACGAGAAATCGTAAATCTGAGGCAGCGCCAAAAATGTACGCCTCCCAAGGGGAGGCGTAAGGGAGGCACAACGGGGAGAAACATCTTTATTTCTCCACGTTTTTTCTTTTTCTATGTGTGCTGCATTCTGCAGCACACTAGAAAGAGGAAAAAGCCTCCTGTGATTGTTTTTGGGCAGGAAGGTTTCCCTTTCTGCACGAAATCAATCATCCCCTCAATGCAGGAACCCTTGCATCATGGTGCAAAGGTGCCTGCATTGGCGCACAGCAGCCTATTGTGCGCTGGTGCAGGGAAAAAGGACAGGAATGGGCCTTATCTGATAGATATGGTGCACTCCTGCCCTTTTCTTTTGCTGGAGGGCAGCGCAGCCTCAGGAAGGCCTGCTGCGCTGACCTATGGCAAAAACACATAAATGATGCCCTGAATGTGCAGTACTCAAGAGCACAGAACCTTGCCATCCGATCTGTATGGCGGGTTTCAACAGTCAAAAAATCCCAGCTAACCTTTTGGGCGGCATATTATACAATGGCTACTTCTTTAGACAATGCAATGACTCAAGCAAATCCAGTGCATAATCTTCATTCCCGAAAGTGGAGCCAGAGGAAGTCATGAAAACCCTCGGGGACCACAAATGTCCGAAATTATGGACCACACCAAATCTGTATTGGCTATCAGCATAGATGGTAACTCCCAAACTGTTAGAGAAACAACAAGATCTAGAAAGGACAATCAGTTCAGCCACCTGTGCGGACATAACATAGCATGATTAGAAGGCATAAGCTGATCTCAAAATTCCACATCCATCTCTCAGGCAAGAGATGTCAACAAACAGAATACAATCACGCAATTCCAGAGGGACATTTTGGATGTCATTTCTTGACTAGGTACACAATTTCATCACATCAAGCTAGTCATGGTCAACCCCATCTCCATCCTCATCAGACAAGGGAAGTGGCAAAAGTGTAACAGGGTTCAGGGTCTGGCAAAGTTTTAAGGTTACATTCACAGAGGCTAGAATATTCTTCTTCTTACATCTTCTAATCCTGCAGTTTATCATGTGCTGTGTTTGAGTGCAGGACAACAAAATGTCAACTGAATGTGGGACCATGACTATAAGCGAGCAGCCCATTACGATGCCCTCATGTTGTTGCATGCTGACACCAACTGCAGCCACTGCCTTCAGGAATCCAGACAAATCTGTGGATACTACATCAAGTGTGGGAGAGAAAAATTCAAAAGGTTTCATGCCTTTTCCGTGGGTCTTTGTCAACGCAGACAAGATACACCCTTTGCACTCATAGCAGTAGAGTACAAAATCCTTCTCCTAGTCAGGTATTCCTAGGGCTAGCCATGACAGAGGGTTTCTCTTAACTCTAGGAAGGCGTTCAAACATTCCTTGTACCAAGGTAGTAGATCAGTCACATCTTTGTGTGTAAGTCTCTATAGAGGCTTTTACCACCAGGGAAAAGTTGGGAATTCACTGCCAATACTAGCCCACCATTCCCAGGAACATCCAGATGTCTCTCTGCATCTCTGCATTGTTGGAGGATTCATTCTCAGGACTGTAGATATTCTCTTTTCAGACATTTTCCTAGCTCCTTTCTTAATGTGATGCCCTAGATAAGGAACCTCTCTCCACCTTGATAGCCATCTACCTGCATTCCTGCACCAGGAAAAGGGCTTTAGACTGAGTTCATCCCATACTGTCGATTCTGACATCCTTCTTGCAAAAGTTTTGTCTGCACCAACATGTATTCTCCTTAATCTTTTTCTGATTTGCTTCCAAATCATCACTGCAGTACTTCTCATATCTCAATTCTCATCGAGAGACTTGGACTGCAAACAAATCACATTCTGCTGCATTTGGGCACTTATCTCTGGAAGCAAATTAGGAACTATAGGAAAATGGCATTTTGATTGAGGGGAGTGGTTACCCTTTCAAAGCAACAACCACAATCCCTTTCAAGGTGAACCACAATAGTCACTAAATTAACCTGTTCTTGACCCTCTGGTAGCTTGGTACAAATGCAGTTAGGCTTAACTTAAGGGCACTGTGTTGAGTATTTATGCAAAAGAACAATTGATGGACAGAATGCAGAACAATGTCATACATTCACCCCAGTACAGAGATTTGGGCCTAAATCCATCGTTTTTTAGCTCCCCATGCCATTCCAGTTTGAACCTAGCCATATGCAAATCAGTCTTGACCCTGCGCCCAATGGGAACAGTCCAGCCCGAACTGCCAGGCCAGGTCCTCCCTGGACTGGAAACAAGCATCCTAGGACTGGTTTTGGGGTTTCACCCCTCATCAGCCAGGATAGCTTGACTCCAGTGGCATGGAGAGCACAGGACCCACGTATGGGCATACCCGTCCCACTCGGGGTGACAAATGCAAAAAGAACAATTGATGGACAGAATGCAGAACAATGTCATACATTCACCCCAGTACAGAGATCTGGGCCTAAATCCATAGTTTTTTTGTTCCCCATGCCATTCCAGTTTGAACCCAGCCATATGCAAATCAGTCTTGACCCTGCGCCCAATGGGGACAGTCCAGCCCGAACTGCCAGGCAAGGTCCTCCCTGGACTGGAAACAAGCATCCTAGGACTGGTTTTGGGGTTTCACCCCTCATCAGCCAGGATAGCTTGACTCCAGTGGCATGGAGAGCACAGGACTCACGTCTGGGCATACCCCTCCCACTCAGGGTGACAAATGCAAAAAGAACAATTGATAGACATAATGCAGAACAATGTCATTCATTCACCCCAGTACAGAGATCTGGGCCTAATTCCATCGTTTTTTTGCTCCCCAGTATTTATTCAGCACACAAACAGTAATTAAGTGAAAAACAACGAAAGAAAAATCCCCCAACATTTTTTAATAATAGAGTAAAATGTAATTAATCATTTGAGTCGATAATGACAAAAATCCAATCAGCACCTAACAACACAAAGTGCACTCACTGTCATCTGGTCGTGCTCGACAGGGAGAAAGCCACAAGTTGAGGCCATCTGGAACAGAGCATCCGCCAAATAGGATAGAGGGACCAGGTTAGTCCCTCTGAAAAAGTTACCTTCTCAAAGTTTAGCATAAAGAGTCCCGTTTATGGTGGAGTAGGCCACGAGGAGAGCGTTGCTGATGCTTGTGGCTCTAACATGAAGAGCAGGCCGGGCGTCTTGGATAGTCATCATTGTAGCACGAAGATCTTGTTCGGCATCATGGACATCGTTGCTGGAGCTTCTTGTTGGCAGGCGCTGCGTGCTGTCGTTGCTGTAGTGCAGAGCAGGCATTGCCGGTCGTCACTCGTGGCTGCTGCAGGCTGTCATTGAGGGTAGCAAGATCGCAGCATGAATCAGTCCATTCACGGTCAGGAAGAACGCCAAACGTCAGGATTTTTCACTTTCTGCACAGGAGGAGCTCAATTGATGCCTGCCAAGGGTCAGGGCCAGGACAAGCACCTCTTGGGGTATAGGGACTCACTCCTGCAGAGGCCAGAAGAGCTCAGACAGGTCCAGTTTCAGTTCCAGGAAGGTACACTTGCAGCAGGTAAGCTGGACAGTTGCAGGGAGGCCTCTGGAGCTTGTTGTGTCCGTGTAGCTCAAGCAGGAGGTCACCAAACTCAGGATTTTTGGGGGTGCTCTAGTAACTTCCCACTTCTATTAGAGATAAAGAAAAGTATAATAGTAAGCAAAGAATAAAAACAGACTAACTGAATTAGATGTCATAGTGTTCACAACACTCAGCTCAAGTGATGATGTTTTCCTCAGTTCCAATAAGCTTGTAATTGTTCACTATAGCATACAAGACATTTCTTTTGAAAAGGCATATGTGAGTTTGGGGAAATGGATAACGTGGTTGAGCGTAGAAATTACATTAGGGTGGGGAGAGGAAGGAATCTTAGGGGCAGGTTAGTGTCATGTGGAGGTTGGGATGAGGCATCTGTGGTTTGGAAAGGAGACAAACTTGACGCATTTAGAAAGTGAAGCCCAGGGAGTAGGAAGAAAAAGTTCCTTAGGATTGGAGTAAAAGTGCGTGAGTGGAGATGGGAAGAACTTGTGTGTAATCAGGAGGATTGTGGGAGATCAAAATTGATGGATATGACATTTGCACGTTAAGTAAGAACACAAATGACAGCTTGGGAACAAGCTGACAGTAACCATGCACATGCATTAGCTGACTGTGAAAGCTAAAGCTCTCTTTAATTACACCAAAAACAGGCCTGGGCGATCTATTTACACATAACCTTAGATCCCAACCCTTCGAGTGGGTAAATGCTGTCAATGCTTTCGGCGGTCTCACATTCCCACATCATAAGTCTAATACCTCAGCTGTATCACTCATACTATATAAAATTGGCTGTTCCTGGTCTTCCAAAAGACAACATACTTTTTGGTCCAATGTATACTTTGCTGCTACCTATGACCTGACTAAATCCACTGGGCCAACTTCCACTACCAGTTGTGATGATGTGCTCCATGGGCCTATTTTGACATGGATCTCTCTTCTCATCCAGAAATCTAGTGATTATGTTTCAACACATGAAACTGCTATGTGGTGTCTTTTCTTCCTACCTTATCCAAAAATGCCAGTCCTAACGTTTCCACTAGTGTCATGGCATCCGACGTACCTCAACAGCTTGTACCTGTTCTATTGTAACAGCTCATACCTAGTCTATTGTAAAAGCTTGCAACTGGTCCACTGTAACAGCTTGTACCCAATCTAATGTAACAGCTTGCATCCAGTCTACCGTAACAGCTAGTACAGGGACCTCTCTAGGATGATGCTGGAGAAATTGCAAAGAGTCCAGAGTCCTGCCAGTTGGACAATATGTGGGCTAAACTGCAATAATTATTACACGCTCGTGTGCATTGGGAATTTCATCTGCGGCTCAAGCTCCGTAGTCTCAAGCAACGTAGGTGAGATCTGTCATCTCTTATGGCTATTAAGAAGCCAAGGATGATGAGTCCAGAAGATTCTAACCACTCCACCTTAGACCCAAATGACGTTGCTGCCAAGTCAAAAATATGTTTATTCAGGTTTCCAAGCCCACTGGAAAAAAAATATATATATTACAAATAATAAATATACCAAAAGCAAAGTAACTAGCATCACATAGTTGATTTGACTTTGATTTTTGATTTTTAAATCACCTGAAGGGTTATCTCTGCGCTACTGAGGAAGAAAGGCACATGCCGGTAGTGTTAGTGGCAAAAAAACTCAGTTTTAGCTTTCTAAAATAAATATGAGCCGTGCACTTATGAAGGTGAGAGGTTTGGTGGTTCCAGTAGTGGGGAGCCAGATAGGAGAAGGCTTTGCCCCCAGAACGAGATTTCTTAAAATGGGGTGTAGTGAGCAGGGATTTGTCCCCCGATTGTAGCGATTTGCTCGGCAGGTACGATAAAAGTTTTTCTCTTAAATAACTGGGTCCTCTCCTATTCAGTGCTTTAATCAGAAGATCTTGAACTAGATTCTCTGGTATATAGGATGCCAATGTAGTGAGCGCCAGAGGGGTAGAGAGGGAGTTCTGGCTTGCATATTCTGGGCTAATCGGGCTGCTGTGTTCTGGACCACCTGGAGTTTATTCAATAGAGATTCACTTGTTGCAGCCAAAAGTGCATTACAATAGTCCAGGCGGCTGATAACCAGTGCCTGAACTAGAGTTTTTCACACAGAGAGTGGGAGGAGTGAAAATATCTCTGTGCCATCATGCAGTCATGAAATCTGGAGCCAGTGTTCTGCTCGCCTTTAGGCATGGAGACCACAATATGTGTGTCGTCGGTATAGGATGTAACCGAAAAAATAAATGATCTGATAAGATCAGCCAGGGTTGTGACATAAATGGTAAATAATGTCAGGCTTAACGACGAGCCATGGGGGACCCCACAAGGAAAAGAAAAGGGTTCATAAGTGAATTCATTTAGTGCCACAGGTTGTTCACGGCCAAGAAGAAAGGATTTCAGGAGGGCAAGAGCAAGTCCTCCCATTCCGATTCCAATGGTGGCGGCAGCCAACTAGCAGCTCATGGTTGACCATGTTGAAAGCTGCTGATAGATCTAATAAAATGAATGCCGCTTTCCCCCCCCTTGATCAAGGACTTCACTGATCTCTCCAGTGGCCATGATCAAGGCCGTCTCAGTGCTGTGACCGCTTATAGACATTAACATGTACACACAAATGCCATTAAATATGTATTATTCATGTTTAGATTGACTATAGCTAATGTAGGCCTGTGTTTTGTATGGCTGGCATTTGGGAGCCATCTTCTTTAAGCTCACGTGTGTATTTTATTTCTAGAAGAAGCTAAATGCACAATTAACAAACATGGTGCGTCTTTGCTTTTCTTACCATAGGAAACATTCTCCTTTAGTTGCCAACTGTATAATGTCTTAATTAGTTGCTACAGTACACCTGGAGGCAAAGGCTGGTCCAACATATATCATTTGTTTAGAGAAATCACATGAGTAAATTTGGGGATTAAGGGCTGATGATCACCTGATAGTAGAACACTATATTTCAAAGAAGAAATTCGAAGTGGTGCACACAAGGTAGGAGTGTTTACCCTACGCTCCAAAGGGAGACCCTCACAATGGGAGCCCTATACTAGATTAGCAAACCTTGGGCACACACTATATACATAAACGGTTGAATTCCGTACAGTAGTTGCTATTGGTTATACGGTTGCA
The DNA here is from genome assembly GCA_963921515.1 of Calotriton arnoldi. Lineage (NCBI taxonomy): Eukaryota > Metazoa > Chordata > Amphibia > Caudata > Salamandridae > Calotriton > Calotriton arnoldi. Next base: position 492,859 of record CAWUFW010010616.1, on the reverse strand, counting down.
TAGAGAAGAAAGTTTTTGTTTCATATGAATAATGCAATTGTCCCGCCCCCAGTCACAATCAAAATCCCAAGCACTGCAGGAGCGAAGGTGTATCCCAGTCCTCTACCCACACATCCGACACCCTTACCCGTATGATATTAAGGCAAGAGTAAAAGAATGTTGTGGGAGAAGGAGGGAAAACATAAGAGGGAAAGACAAGGACCCACGGCTATGGACTACAGATCTAGGCTCCTCCGTCTGGCTGGGACAATGATCCAGGTAAATACTGGCAACCCAGCAGACTCAAGGCATGTCCTCGACAATATCCAAGTTCTGTGTTCCAGCTTTTCAAGGATTAGTAATCCTGGATCCAAGAGTAGAACTGTTCCATGCCAGCTACACGGGAAAAACCCAATCAGGGAAAAAACCTGTATAAAAATAAAAAAAAGGTTAAAGGGATCCCTTATAGAGATAACTGAAAAAAGTGCAGAAAAAACGCCAGGGAGCTACTACGTAGCTATAGAGAGAACTAGTCTCAGGTGAGGGGTATGCACATAAAAATATGTGACGGAGAAGCCCGAAGGGCGTGGCTTCCTCCGCTCCGTCGTTACCAAACAATGCGCCTCACACTAGTCGATTATCAGGGCAAAAAAGGAGGATTGCCAGTGTTCAATAACAGTTCCAGGCAAGGCAAAAATGACCCAACATCAGTCTCTGTAGAGCCCTAAACAATCCGCTCTACATACGAAGGTTCCAAGGAAAAATGTCAGCGCGTTCCCACGAAGCTGACTGCAAAGTCCTTCCGGGGGTCCAGAGACCGGAAACGAAACCAAGCGCGGAAGCACTGGCGAGCTCAGAGTAAATACAGAGCGAGCCGCCATGCGTCCGCAGCGCGTCCTCCCACGACAAAGGAGTATATGGCAAGATCGCCGACATAGAAAGAGGACAGAAACAAGAAAAGAGCAAAGCCTCTCCTATGCCTAACGACTCCCGGACATGACAGTACCCCCTCCCAAACGACCCCCCACCGGACGTGGCTTCAAGGGGTGATGGGCATGAAAGATATGAACCAAAGGGGGGCATGCACAGAACTAGCTGGTTCCCATGTACGGTCCTCAGGAGGATAACCCTTCCAATCCACCAGATAGAACAACCGACCCTGACGTCTACGGGAATTCAGAATGGCATTAACCTCAAATTCCTCTTCCCCGTCAATCACCACCGGAGGAGGTGGGGGCAACACCTGGGAAGTGACTATATATGGTTTTAACATGGAAGTATGGAATACAGGGTGTATCTGGTAGTCAGAGGGCAGAACCAATTTCATAGCCACTGGATTAACCACCCACTCAATCTTAAATGGGCCAACAAACCGCGGCTGAAACTTCCTAGGACCTCCCAACTGCAAATTCCTAGATGCCAACCACACCATATCCCCAGGAGCATATAAGGGAGCAGGGCAACGATGACGATCAGCCTTAACCTTCATGTTGAGCTTAGCCACAGCGAGATGTTCCTGTGCCTTTTTCCAAATATCAATCAGTGCCCGGCTTAAGGTGTCCACCGCCGACACATGGCCTGAGGGTTGAATTGGTATTGCCTTGGGATGAAACCACATAGAACAGAAAAAAGGGGTCATCCCTAAAGCTGAATGCACGCTATTGTTATATGCAAACTCAGCTATAGGGAGCACCTTCACCCACCAACCCGTCAAGGAGGTCAGTAAACAGCGAATGTACTGTTCAATCATCTGATTGGTACACTCTGTCAGTTCCCTCCAAAAATGGGAAACAAACTGTGCCTTTCTGTCAGACACTATGGCGGCGGGAATACCATGCAGTCGTAACACCTGAGCTATGAATACTTCTAGCAGTAGGCACTTTGGGCAAAGGTATAAAATGCGCCATTTTAGTAAACAAATCCACCACCACCAGTATGGTAGTGTATCCCGCCTCCAAGGAAAGATCTGTTACAAAATCCATACTTATAGTATGCCAGGGAGAGGGAGGGACCGGTAACGGATGTAAAAGACCTGCAGGCCGAGTATGTGAAGCCTTGCTCACCGCACACACAGGACATGATGCCACAAATACCTGTATATCATGCCATACCGTATCCCACCAAAACCAACGAAGACAAAACTCCTTGGTTTCATTCCTGGATGTCCCACTAATGAGGAAGAATGACACCAGGTAAGCACTTGTTTCCTCATCTCAGGTGGTATAAACAATTGATCTCCATGATACAGCAACCCATCTCTCAGCTGACAAGCAGCATCAGTTAACCATGGAGTCAGGTCTATAGCTAATAACTGGTCCCTGACTGCACCAAGAAGGTCATCTATCGAGTTACAACCCACAATCTTATCCTTAGCAATCATAGGCCTATCCTCAAGAGCCATGACCTCTTCCATGGGTGCTACATGTATGCGTGAAAGCGCATCAGACTTCACTTGTTGAGCAGCAGGTATATATGTAATCGTGAAATCATATTCATTAAAGAACAACACCCACCTCATCTGTCTTGGTGTTAACGCCCTTGCAGAACGAAAGAACTCTAAGTTCTTGTGATCGGTGTAGATAGTAATGGTGTGTCTAGCCCCCCATAAATAATGCCTCCATTCCTGAAAGGACAGTTTTATGGCTAACAGCTCCCTCTCAGCCACAGTATAGTTCTGTTCCGCTGGCAGCAATTTTTTAGAGAAAAAAGCTATTGGATGCATAAGTCCTGTCTCTATATCCCATTGCGACAACACCCCACCCACCGCATATTGGGAAGCATCAGCCTCCACAAAAAAAGGAAGGGCGGGATCGGGATGTTTCAATATGGGAGCTGACGTGAACTTGCCCACCAATGTCTCCAATGCATTTTGAGCAGCAGAAGACCAAACAAAGGGCACCCCTTTCCATAACAAAGCCGTCATAGGTGTAATGACATCCGAGAAATGAGAAATAAAACGCCTATAGAAATTGGCAAACCCCAAAAGAACTTGTACCTCTCTCACACTAGTAGGCACAGGCCAGGTGGTCATAGCCATTGTCTTTTTAGGGTCCATCTTTCTACTATAAGCAGAAATGAGGAAACCCAAAAACTTCACACAAGAAACCACAAAATGGCATTTCTCCCGTTTCACATACAAACAATGTTCCCGCAATTTCTGCAACACCTGTATGACATGAGCATCATGCTCCCCTGCTGTCTTAGAGAAAATCAAGATGTCCTCGATGTAAACGATAACGCTAACATCCAAGTACTCCCTTAACACCTCATTGATAAAAAACTGAAAGGCAGCAGGGGCATTGCAGAGTCAAACAGCATGACACAGTATTCAAACAAACCGAACTTTGTCCGAAAAGCGGTCTTCCACTCAACCCCAGTACGAACACGAATGAGATGGTAAGCACCCCTCAAATCAAGTTTGGTGAACACTGTGGCATGCCGTACCTGATCCAACAACACAGGGATCAAATGTAACGGATATTTGTTTTTAATTGTCACCTTGTTGAGTGCTCTATAATCCACACAGGCACGAAGATCACCCTCCTTCTTAGGTATAAAGAAGATTGGAGAGGATACAGGTGAAGAGGATTGCCTAATAAACCCGGACCACCAGCATCTCGTCAAAATATGACCGGAGATGCCGCTCTTCGGGTTCAGAAAGTGCATAAACCCGACTACAAGGCAGGGTAGCCCCGGGTACTAAATCAATTTGACAATCAAAATCCCTATGGGGTGGCAATACTCCAGCTTTAGACTTGTCAAATACGTCTGAAAACTCTGTATATGCAGGCGGAAGGCTGCCCCCATCCGCAACACAGCTCACTGCACAAACCAACGGTGAGACCCAGTCGGTAGCCTCCCGATAACACTGTTGCAAACAGTGCTCAGAATCCAAAGTGACTGTTTGTCGGACCCAATCAATCCTCGGATTATGAGTTTGCAACCATGGCACTCCGAGTATTACACCAAAAGTGGGGGCATCGATCAGGTCAAAACTAACAGACTCAGAATGGCTGTTATCACAAAGTACAATGAAAGGTTGTGTTTGTTTGACAATCAATCCGGATGTTAAATCGGTACCATCAATTGCTCTCACAGGTTCTGGTTGTTTTTTACACACACAAGGCACCTTCAATCTGGCTGCCAACTGTATATCCATAAAATTGCCAGTAGCGCCGGAATCCAACAAAACCGAAATAGTAGACCTCCTGCTGTTTGTAATCACCAAGGTCACTATAATGGTGAAATGACGAGGCACCATCTGAACCGAACCCTCAATGTCATAGGGGTTTACAATCCTACCATCATCGACCCCACAAGACACTACTTCTTGCTTCACAAAGGCCACGGATTTCTTGGGCAACATACTGGAAGGTTTTACCGGACATTCACGTGCATAATGCCCACTTTTGCCACAATACAGACACAAATTATGAGTCCGTCTCCTTTCCTTCTCTTCTCTAGACAAGGGGCCCCGCACCCCCCGATCTGCATGGGTTCTGGTTGGGATTTAGACTCTGTTTCTTCCTTCTGATCTCCCCGTACCCCAATAACATAAGGTGTGGGAAAATGCCTCCTTTCACCTTTCCTTTCGGATAAATGTTGGTTTAATTTAACAACCAAATCAATAAATTCCACGCAGTCCTCAGGAGGACTCACAACCTGGGACACCACATCCTTCAGTTCATCACAGAGACCTTGATAAAACAAAGACGTCCGCTTTTCCATAGGCCAATGCGTTTCCGCAACAAGATGGTTAAAAGTGGAAACATACACCAACAGATCCTGTTTGCCCTGTCTTAACTTAAGCAGCTCAGTATCACTAGCCTGCATAAAGGCATGTTTCGCAAATAACCGACGATTCTGCTCCTTAAATGCAGGGAAGTTATACAAAACAGGGTCATTATGGTCCACCAAAGGGACCGACCACTGTGCTGCGGTACCTGCCAAGTAAGAGATTACAAAGGCCACCTTTGCCGAATCATCTGGGAAGGCCATAGGTCGACACATGAAGTGCAGATGACGTTGGTTCATGAATATGCCATATTTATTACAGTCCCCTGAAAACCGCTCGGGAACTTCCAAAGGAACCTGTACAGGTGTTTGGACTGTAATCGCAAACGGAGATCCTACACTACCAGTGGAACCGACATTCCTGTCAAACTGAAAGGTAGCCGGCTGCACTACAGGGCCAGGTATTTTAGGTGTAGCTCCAGGGCCCTTTCCCCATGGATTCTCTCAAGCCTTACAAATGGTCAACTCCTGGTGTAACCCTTGATTTTCTTGCCTTAAATCCCTTACTTCGGACTGAGGTGCAGAAAGAGCGGACATCAGCTCCTGCACAGAGAGGTCCACCCCCACACCCCTTTCCTCCAGGGTGTTGCTCAACTGTGAGCCTCTCATAGAGGCAGAAGGATCGTCCCACAGGGGCTTCATAATAAGACAGAGGGGATTGTTATCACTATCTGTTGTAACACCCACACTCATATCGATCACATCCCTCCAAAGCCCCACGTCGAGGAGGATGTAGTCGATGCGGGATGGGCCACTGATACTGTTGAACGTGTTCGCACCCAGCCTATCCAAGGGGGTTCTTCCGTTCACCGCCCTTAACCAAAATTCTGCACCTAGGGCGTTCACTTGGAGTGCCAGCTTTGTCCATTTCCTAACTGGAGTGAGATCTAATTGAGGGGCAGCCCATCTAGAGTCGTCTTCGTTCGTCCACATTATATCCTCTTTGTCTAGGGGCTCAAAAGTGGTTTTGGAGTCACCCTCTAATAAAAGTCTTGAGTAGGTTGGGGACCTGACTAACTCCTCTTCCAAAAGTGTGAGCATAGGCGAGGGTCTCCCCCTTTGGTTCCCCTCCCATAGATGTTAAATAGGTTGATAGAATCGCCCCCTTAGAACCCTTAATGCGAACCCCCAAGATATCTGGACTGGGGCTTGGAAGGAGGGTGATCTGACATCCCAACGCGATCCCCACCCATATTATCAACCCCCCAGATGGGCGCCCTTTTCCGCTGGTGGCTGCTGGTGAGCAATAACATGCATAACCAGATTTGAATATGGGGACTAGGCTCCAGGTCTCCTGGAAAATACAAATCTCAAATCCTTCAATTAAGGTGTTCCAGTGAGGGAGTGACATTTTGCTCCTTAACCCTGCCACATTCCAGGAAACTATTCTAAGCTGCTGGTCGAGTTCAGGTCTGGGAAGCGGTTCGGGTCCTAGGCTAGTGGGGCAGAGACTGGTGGGAGATTGTGTCGCTACATGGGGGTCGATGTTTCTGCCAGGGTCGGGCTCTCTGGAAATAAACCAAGGACCTCCCTCCCCAGCCTCCTGTACAGTTCCTTCCCCCCACCCTATAGCCCTTCTCTGTGTGGTCAACGGACTAGCCCTCATGATCATGTTCGATTTATGTATGGGGACAGGCACAGCATGATGGCGCTCCTCCCCATGAAGTCAATCATTCATATCTAATTGAGAACCCCCGATAGCCTCACCCTGGTCGACAGGGAAGTCAGCATCTCTTTGCGTTTGTGGGTTATAGCGTTTGAATTGGATTTGAGAGGCATCAGGGGAGCAGGTACGATATTCCAGGGCAAGAAGATTTTCAGCCAAATCAGCACCCTTAAAAGTTAGTTCAATGCAGTCATAGGGTTGATCGGGGGTGTGAGTCTTCTTGCCCTGATGATATCGGCACGGATCACAGAACGACACCCCCTGACGTGGCAAATCCAATGGATCGCTTTGTTCATTATGTATTTCTTCACCCATTTTGTGATTCTAAAACCATTTACCGAATCGCAAAATGCGTTTAGTGCATAGTGAAAAGACATTTAGGAAGATTTGCGATAGCTAAATGGATTTGTACATCTGGCCCATGGTCCTAAAAACTGCTTGTGTGCAACAGAAACTGTCAAGAAACAGTGAAATGTTTTTAACCACTGGAAACAACTTTGTAACTCAAGCATATAAATGATACTCTGTTTCAAAAAAAGATCTGGGCTGTCAGCTACTTATAATCTTGAATATGCTTCAAAAGGAGGAGGAATCATTAGGAAACCAAATACGCATGTGCCGCACTCTGATTAATTTTTCTTAATCCCGTTCTGCCATTTGGTATTAATCCCCAGCTGGCATTAGTTTATATGTTACCTCATGCATCTGCTTTATTTGCTTTTGAGACTTCAGAAAAGACGGTACAACCCCTGGTCTTGTGCTAATTCATTTCAAGCAATGAAGTGCAATATTAATTATACCTCAAGTTCAATATTATTTAGCCATGATTGTTCTGTCATCCTGGAAGGTTTATCACTGGAGACATACTCATGTGGAATAAATGAAAAACATCTGGAATCGCAAATAAAGCATACAGCAATTACACGCTCCACTATCTTAAACACAGATAAAACAGCAAGCCATCTGAAAAATATCCAATACAAAATGACTCCATATGAAAAATAGAACAATGGAAATGTAATACTGGCGTATGTAAACGAACATCGGTAAAGAACATTGATATGTCCTTGCCAACATGTAAAGCAAAATTGGTGAAAATATAAAACTAAATGCTAACCGTAGCAGTCCAGTTACATTAGCTTTGGCACAGAAATACAGTTCTTTTTAAGCAAAATGCCACCACTCACAGCGTAATTCAGTCAATGCAAGAAGTGGGCTGACTCATTGCCCTTGCTGCACGCTGTGGTGAGCAAAGGAAAATGTGAATGGCAGTTGAACAGGCCAATGAATGAGGTGTGCAAGACAGCTCTAGTTCAGACCTAAATATTTTACAATTCTTTGTGGCTAGAACATGTTCAGAGTCAAATATATATCAGGGTACCAGCTTAAGGATCGTGTGGGCACCACAGATTGTGTATATGAAATGGCGTGCACACAATTTTGGGTCACATGGTTCTTAAGTTCCAAAACGTTTCAAAGAAAAGGAAGGCTGGCAGTTGTCTCTCACCCTTCCCACAGAGTACTGGTCATGTGCGTGATAACGCCGATTCTTATCTAATTATCTATAAGAACCTTCTGGTCGCCAAGATCTTTTTACCTGTTGAATAGTGTAAAGGAGAGATTCTCATCTGGTTATATAACAGCATTCATTTTGTCTGAAAGGACCACTGACTCCGAATTCAAGTTTAAGAATTTATTATCGCCAAAAATAACTGAACATGCAAGCACCTCAACACGAGGTTAAAGAAATAGATGGGCACTAATACAAATAATAACCTACGCAGGAGTCTCATCCGACTCAGAATAAAGAGAATAGAAAGTTCTAGAAGGATCAACCAAGCTATGATTGCTCCAATTTCTACGTTGCTCTTCATTTATCTAAGCAAGCTTTAAATCAATTGCTGTCCCTACACTAACACTTAGTGACATCCCTACATAACGATTTTCCAGGCAAGAGTGAATAAAAGGTGTCAGCTGTGAAGACTTCCTCAGAAGTGCAATCACATAATACCTAAGCTCAGCTCCTTCCTCAGGACACTCTTTGTCCTTCTCTCTGGTCTCCCCTACCTCTTCTCTGGCCTCCTCCCTCGGGGCACTATCCCTAATACAAAACCCTAATACAATTGTACACGCCTTGATCACGCCTCCTTGGCCAGGCCTTCTTCCTTGTACTTTTCCATCGAAACGGTTACTTCATCCTGGACGGTTGCGATGACCTTGAGTCCCAGGCACCTTCTCCGCTGAAAGTATCATCCCTAAATTCCATTGCACTCCCCGTACCATGCCTCCCATCTCTCTAACTTTTGAAAACAAAGAGTTAGTCTTTACTAACGAGACATGTGTCCTTGCACTTGCAACAAAAGATACGTTCAACAGAAACCTTCTACTGTGCTAATTAAATCTACCGTTTGTGCCCAGAGAGCCTTACCAAGAGAATCTTTTCTCTTCCTACAAAATAAGCTAACATAAGAATAAACCAGGCCTTCCCTAAGCATATATGTAGTCAGGCCTTTACATATAACTTTTAAACACACACCTTACTTTTCTCTATAAGCATTTTCATTACCATACATATGAAAAATGAATTACATGTGCAACTTTAATATGGTGAACGTTTAAACTACTGCAATTGAATTACACACGAACTGATTTGTCTATGCATTAATTTTCACACAATTCAATAAACACTACATTACATAATTGTCATAACACAACTATACTACTGATTCATTTTATATCAATGAACTATTCATTCTTTTCTAAACATGCATGGATATACAACTGAATATATACGAATATATGTCTGAGTACATGCGGGTGCGGACTACCAGTGATTATGATGCACCCCTACAATTCACAAGAACATTTCGCTCTATCAGTCCCCCTTGATGACTCCTGTCATCACATTTCATTCAACTCCCTTGGAGAAAGAACCGATCTAAAAAGAACTCCTTGCCATTTTCCCTGATCTTAGTTTCTCCATGCTCTTGAGCCTCTGATATTGACTGTCCTGCAGCCTTGCCAATCTCATCTCATTTTGCCTCAAAGCTCTCTTGACTCGGCCTGCTCGATACCACTTGTAGGCCTTGATCGAAATCCACAGACAGACCACACAAACCACCACGATAAGGAGGGGTCTCAGAACATACCCAAGGAATCCTTTTCCCAGATTTGCAACCCAACTTCCCACTTGGCCAAAACCCTTGCCAACCTTTTCCCAAGCCCCTCTTTGGTCAAATCCGCTATTTTTGTGTGGATTGTAGTGATGTTACTTATATATTTCTCCAGATCTTTGCTACGGTCTGGTATATAAGTGCAGCACTCTTGAACCTTCAACAATTTACAGACTCCGCCCTCTTTTGCCAACAAGACATCCAAAGCAAGGCGATTCTGCAAAACCATTGCCCTTATCGACAACATCTCTCCTTCCACCAGCACCAATGACTTTGCTGTATTCATTGAAAATTCATCTACCACAGTCGCCAATCTCCGGATTTTCACATCATTCAAGATTACTCCCAGGCTGGGTATCATAGCTCCAAAGATATCCCCCACAACAATTCCTGCACTTGCAGCTCGTCTCGCTCTTGAATGCTTCCCACTTTCTAGAAGTTCCAAATCCTCTGTATGGTAAATCTTTGGAAATATTATTGCCAAATAACATGTTCCATACCAATTTGCAGGCAACCTCACATAAGCATTCTTCCCACACACAAAATATACCGTTGGTATCACTTGTACAGGACCTTGGAGAAAATCTTTGCCACATCTGCCATGGTGAACACGTGATCACAAGTGCTTTGTCCCACTGCAACCTTTTCGTAGTAAGTCTGCTAACGCCTTATACACAGCATACCCCTCTGCTCTTTGTCTAACGCTATAGGACCATAGCTTCCCTTTGTCTTATGCAACTTTTCTTCATCTGTCCAATCAAGTCTGTGATGCCCCATGTCTCATGACTGGGTCAGCTTTCTATACCTGTCCTCTACCTGATCTACAAACTTTTTCTCTACATCTGACAACGAGCAGGTCAGATTGTCTCTGTGAGCGAATGCTGTATCCAGTTCCAAACTCGGTATGAAGAACTTCCTGAGTCTATCCTCGGTCTTATAATAGTCATACTTATTCAAATGCTTGTAAGCTGGGACTTCAGGAAGCACTGCGTCGAAATTGGAAAATAAATACTCAAACTGATCTCTCTCATAAAATAAACTAAGCAAAAGACTACATGAAATTCCATAAGTCAGTGGAAGATGGTGATACCTAATACCCTCGTCCACTGAAGCAGGCAACTGCATACACACATAACAATCTTTCGCATCCATCACATCAACATACTCATATAGCAACTTAGCATATGCATTAAGCTTAAAATCACTCCTAGACAAATCTATATGTAACCTACGACTTTCTTCTAATAGCAAAGCTCTGTCAGCTCCCATGTTTACCCCCTTTTGGCTAGGTGTAGTAGGTGTAGGTGTCCCTGGCACCCCCTTCACTTCTAGCTCATGCGAACCAGTATATGAGACAATGATTACTATGATTATAGAAACTATCACACTACTTATAAGTACGCCTACAATCCACTTAGATTTACGATTGGGATCTCCCGGCTCCATGGTTTCGAAAGTTCTCAAAAGTCTTGGTTATAGCAATGAACCCTGAAAAAGTCTCTGTGTCCTTTACTCGTGACTTGCTTAACCAGCTCGAGCAACCATGAAATCTCCGGATTTTCCCTTTTCGATCACAATCTTATTTACACAGTCCAGAAAAAGACTTCCCTAGTTTTCGTTCCTCTTCTGTGGAAAGTCCCTAAGTTTATTCTTCTTCCACTCGGACCTAGGTTATCTTCTTCTTTTAGACTTTTATTTACAGATTATAGTTGATCCACAATAAGATCCTCATTGAGCAGTTCCAGAACGTGATACAAAAGTTCAAGACGCAAGATTACCATTTCATGTGAAGACGGCTCAAACCCAAAAGACGGAAATTCGAGTCGATGCAGAACCAAGTTTCGAACTTCACTCAGAAGCGGGGGATTCGGAACTGTGAGGGTCAGTGTTCCTTCTATGTCGAGTCCTGGCAACTGCAGCACCACCTTCACCACCACATTCGGGCTCCGACGGACCACCAGCACTGACCTCAGCCTTCCCGTGCTCACCACCCCCTGCATCAAACACTGTGTAAGTCCACTCAGGGGTAGAGTATCTGCGACAAGGTACTCTGGTTCTTTTCGACCTTCGCCGACTGTCTTGAGCCTGGTCTTCGTCACTTGCCTCTGTTTCGGACGCTTCAGACACTGGGGCAAGGTCTCTTTCAGGTGCTAACTTCAGGTTCCGTCGCCTCTGTCTTTCAGGCCAACTTTCTTCACTTCTGTTCGTTCGTCTGCCTTCCCCTGCTATACCCAGTGCACTACTTCCTCTTTCTGCTGAATCTGACTCTTCTCCGCCCACTGCACCGTTTCTGTCTTCGGTGTCTGAGTCAGGGTTCGAACCGTGGAAACCCCTTCAGCTTGCTCTAGTGCACCACCAGCTGTGTCAGCAACCCTTACAGCTTGACTTGTCCTCTCATGTGGCCCTGCCACATCAGCTGGATTTTCATTTACGAGAGGAGCTGTTTCTTCCAAGGGTGCTGAAACTCTGCGGGTATGGGAGGCATGCACCCAGTTCGGCAATCCTCCACACTTTACTGCTGTGTTCGTGATGAGTATCACCTGATACGGGCCACGCCAACGGGCATCCAAGCAACTCTTCCTCACGTGCTTCCGGACAAGCACCCAATCTCCGGGGCACAGGTCGTGGCACAGATCACTCGAGGCTGGGACCACTGCTGCTTGCACCTGCTGGGATACAGAACGGACCACATCAGATAGTCCTTTACAATAATCGAGAATCAAGTCATCAGTGATGCTTATCAAAGCTGTAGCTGGTACTGCCGGCAACCTCATTGCCCTTCCCATTAGTATTTCGTGGGGGACAACCCGGTTTTCCTGTCTGGGACACTTCGCATGCTCATTAACACAAGCGGCAAAGCGTCGGGCCATTTCAGGGATGTTGAAGAACACATTTTTGCCATCCGGGCCTTCAAAGTTCCATTAACTTGTTCCACCATCCCAGAAGCCTCTGGTCTGTAACTACAGTGGAGTCTCTGGTCAATATTCAATGCAGCACAAAGTAACTTCATAATTTCACTGTGGAAGTGCCTTCCTCTATCAGATTCCAAAGAGGTTGGGATCCCGAACCTAGGGATGAGCTCCCTCAACAATAACTTAGCCACTGTGAGAGTGTCACACCTGCGTGTTGGGTAAGCCTCCACCCACCGTGAGAATACACACACCAGCACTAAAATGTACCTCAACCCATTACACTTAGGCATTTCCACGAAGTCTAGCTGTATCCTGTTGAAAGGCCCACCTGACCTCCCAATGTGACTCAATGTAACTACAGTTTTCTTTCCAGCGTTCATCTGCTGACACGTAACACACCTTTGACACACTGTTTCAGCCATCGCCCGAAATCGTGGGTTGTACCACGTCTGTCTAAACACCCTCATCATTGCATCTCTACCAAGGTGTGCTTGTCCATGTATCAGCCTTGCCATCGGACTCAACAGCTCTTCTGGTAATACGGCTCTCCCATCGCTGGATACCCACACATCCACATCTCCTCTCTCACAACCAGATTTGATCCATCCCTCTCTCTCCTGGTCTGAGACTTCGTCCTGCAATCGCTTAAGCTCTTCCCAAGTGTCTGCCATGGCCAACATTATGCTGATCTCGGTTCTTTCTTGGCTCTCCCCTGCGTATCTATCTGTGAATATGCATCCTTGTTCTGCACAGAAACGGGCGACCTCGTCCGCGTAATTATTACCCAATGACACAAAGTCCTCCCCTTTCCCATGGGCGGAACACTTTACAACTCAATTTCCTTCGGATGCTGTAATGCATCCAACAGTTGTCTTACATATTCTCCATTCCGAATGGGTGAGCCAGATGATGTCAAAAATCCCCTCTGAGACCACAATTGCCCGAAGTCGTGCACCACACCAAACCCATATTGGCTGTCAGTGTAAATCGTGATTCGAATTCGGTCAGCGGCCAAACAGGCACGGGTCAAGGCAATGATCTCAGCTACCTGCGCGGAGCGTACTCCTTCTAGGCAAGCAGCCTCAACCACTCCCGAAATGGTACACACAGCAAACGCTGCTCTCAATTGCCCAACACTGTCTCTTAAGCATGAACCATCAACAAAGAAAATTTCATCTGGGTCCGCCAACGGTTCATCGACAATGTCAGGTCTCGGTTTGGTGCAAAGTTCGGTCACATCGAGACAATCATGGTCCGCACAATCTTCATCATCTGCGTTCGGTGTAGGCATCAATGTCGCAGGGTTCAAGACAGAGCACCTTTTCAGAGTCACATTCTCTGCGGCAAGTATGACTTGCTCGTACCTCGTTAACCTATTGTTCGTTAGGTGCTGAGTCTTGGTCCTGGTCATCAATAACTCAACCGAGTGTGGCACATGTACAGTCAGTGGATGTCCCATTACAATGCTTTCACATCTTTCAATGCTGACACCTGTTGCAGCAACGGATCTTAGACATCCGGGCAACGCAGAAGCCACTGGATCTAGAGTAGCTGAGAAATAGGCAACTGGTCTACGGACACCTCCATGGTTCTGAGCTAACACTGCTAATGCACATCCTTCCCTCTCATAACAGAACAATGAAAAGGCCTTGTTGTAATCAGGCATTCCCAGTGCCGGAGCACTGCACAATTCCTCTCTCAATTTCAGGAATGACATCAAGCACTCCTCGTCCCATGGTACCGGATCACTCACATCCTTGTGCGTAAGCCTCTGCAAAGGCTTTGCTCTCAAGGAGAAACTAGGAATCCACTGTCGACAGTAGCCGACCATTCCCAGGAACATCCTAACTTCTCTCTGTGTGGTGGGTACTGCCATACTCATTATTGCCTCAATTCGGTCTGGCGACACCTTTCTCTTGCCTTTTTCCAATCTGTGTCCCAAGTACTGTACCTCATTCAAACAGTACTGCAGCTTGTTCGGGGACACCTTATGTCCATTCTCTGCTAAGTGGTTCAACAGGGCTACAGTGTCAATTCTGCAAGCATCTTCTGTTTCTGAGGCAATGAGTAAATCGTCTATGTATTGCACGAGAACTGAGTTCTGCGGCAACACAAGGCTCTCAAGATTCTTTTTCAGGATCTGGTTAAAGATCGATGGACTTTCTGTATACCCTTGAGGGATACGACACCATGTTAACACGCGATTTTCCAGCCTGAATGCAAAAAGAAATTGGCTTTCCTCATGGAGCGGTATCGAAAGAAGGCTTGACACAAGTCGATGACCGTAAACCACTCGGCTTCGCATGGGATCTGGAACAGTATTACTGAAGGATTCGGTACCACTGGACAACAAGGGACAACTATCGTGTTGACCTTTCGCAGGTCTTGCACGATCCTGTATTTCCCGCTCGGTTTCTGTAGTCCCATAATAGGTGAATTACAGGGGCTACCTCTGATCTCTTTTAGAATGCCCTTCTCAATGAAAGTCTTGATCACAGGTTTTATCCCTGCAATCGTTTCAGGCGACAAGTTGTATTGAGGTGTCCTGGGGAAATCGACATTTTGCTTCACCTCAATCCGCACTGGTTCAACCCCTCTGATTAGACCTATTTCATCGCCTGCGAAATCCCACACCACAGATGACACTGCGTCTCTCAAATCAGGTGGAAGTTCTTCCACAGTCACCATTGGGTACAGATCTATACATAGATGCTGATTTGTAATCTTAAAGTCAGCATCGTCATCTCTCGTCTGGACCTCCACTCCCTGAGGCGTACAATAAATCGTGCAGTTCAACTTGCACAACAGATCTCTTCCCAAAAGGCAAACTGGACTCGTATCACACACTACAAACTGATGTCTAGTTTGGAAGGAACCTATCTTTACTAAGATTGGTTCTGTCAATGGGCTGCTTATTCTCTTGTTCGCTACTCCAACAACCTGGATTGATTGTCCCGAGAGGGGTAGGTTAGGGACCACTGCTGATCTTACAGTAGACCGGGTAGCACCAGTATCAACCAAAAGTGTGGCAGGATGACCCTCAATATCTGCCTCCACAAAAGGTCCTCTCTGGTCTACCTCCAAGACCGCTCCAAGCGTGCAGTCTTCCTCCCCCCTCAGGTACCGTCAGGATATAGGATCTGAGCTACTCTCGTCATAGTCTTCGAACAGGGGCATCTGTTGGTACGTTCGTATTCCTTGTGTAATCCTTGGAGCCTGGGGAACCTGGGCATGAGAGCTGTATATTCCCCCTTTCATCGTCCTCGGCCTCGTTACAGTGTTAACTACCTCTTGCGCGGGTGCCTGAACCCCCTCTTCCTCTTCCTGCAACTGATTAACTGGGTTCAAAGGACACTCGCGTTTCCAATGTCCGACCTGGCGACAAAGATGACACGCAGTGGTCTTCTTCAGTGTGGCCACGTCCACTCCCGTCTTGGGGTCTATTGGTTTTCCATGTCCTTGCCCATTCTGGTTCCCCTGGAAATTTCCTTGTTTTCTTCCTAAGGTCCCTCCATTAGACTGACCCTGTGCTGTCTGCATCTGGACAAGCATCAATTTGTCTTTTAGCTTCCGATGTTTTGATTCCACCTCATCACTACAGTATCTCGCATACCTCAAAATTTCATCTACCGGCTTGTTCTGCCAGCAGATCAAATGGTGCTGTATCAT
The DNA here is from genome assembly GCA_963921515.1 of Calotriton arnoldi. NCBI lineage: Eukaryota > Metazoa > Chordata > Amphibia > Caudata > Salamandridae > Calotriton > Calotriton arnoldi. The sequence continues at coordinate 476,666 of CAWUFW010010616.1, read as the reverse complement.
GAGACTGACTTCTGTTCTCAGACCCAGTACAAACTTTGAGACAAACTGTCCCATATCCTTGGGGTCTAACGTATCTAATCCACTATACTGTTTAAAAGCTTGCAGAAGTCTTTCGTAATATTCATGCACCGTTTCTTTGGGTTCCTGTACAGTCCGATCTATCTTAACCCAATCTATATCTTGAGGTGAAATCTTCAGTTTTAGCCATGTAATCACCTGCTCATACTTTTTCATTACTAGGGGTGATGGACCATTTGTAACCGCCTCCCTTTCAGGTTCCGAAGTCGGCCACTCGACAGCGACTTTACAAGCTGTCCACAAATCTCCCGGTACCACTATGTCAAACAAGGTGTTCAAATCAATCCACAATACTTTTGAAATTTTAACAAACCGCTCAACCTGCTTGTACCACTCTACTGGTTTCTCCCTCAGCCAAGGAAAATCATTTGTAAATGCAGCCAAATCACCTCTATTCCACGGCACATGCACATACCCTCCATTCTGTACTTCCCGTAAAGGAAAATTTCCGACACCCGTCGCCCCCCTCCTGGAGGCGGCGTTTCCCCCTCAGCTTTCTTTGCTAGTTTCTTCTTGGACCACCTTTCTTCCCATTTGTCCAACAAAATCCATATTCTCATTCCTACAATCAGATCTCTGGTGTGTGTCCTTAATCCTGTGATTCTTTTCTCCTCCAGCTCCTGGTCACTGTATTGTAATCTATGCAGTCCTTGTAACGTTTTAGTTTTGTTCAGGTCTACCTCATATCTTTTGGCCAACGCCGTTAATTTTTCATGTGCTATTCTAGCTTTTCGAGTCACATCTTTTGCTACGAACAGCAACTCATCTGATCTATAAATTTCTATCCTTTCCAAAGGCAGACCCCGCTAATCATCTCGTCTACCTCTGCTTTCAACCTTACTACGTCTAGCAACCTTGCCTGTACTGCACTCCTCAGTACTTCTCGACAAGTTGAGCCATCCCGCTCATCACAGTCACTATTCTGTCCTTGTGACCTATTCCCTTCCATCATATTCCTGGAACTTGGTCTGTCTTCCGAGGTGTTTTGTGCCCTATCTCCTGGCATCCTATCACTTTGGTTTGTTACTGTTGGTGTCCACATCCTCAAAGCTGACTTGGATTCGTGCAAAGACCTCGGTCTGACTGGTCTCTCATCCTCCTGTCTAAAGGAAGAGTCTGCAGTAGCCGGTAACGGCGTACTTGTCTCCAATGGTCTTGGGAAATGAACCACTCGTACTCGAACCCATTCCCACTCTCACTGGTTATTTCTTCCCTCCCCATCTGTACGGAGCTCCCTTCTCTCACTCGGTCTGGGTCATATACCGGTACTATGGGGCCAATGGTAACCGGTACTGTCAAGGAGTCCGGTAACCTTGTGTTTCCAACAGGAGGCTGTGTTATCATAGACGTCGTTGCCCCTTCCGTTCCTGTGGAAATCCTTCCCACTACTCTCATGCTAGTCTGATTCTGGCTCTCATCAATTGTTACTGCTGGAGTCGGCTTTCCCTCTTCTGAGTCTGGATTAAATGGTGGTGGCCTCTCTGCCAACAACCTATCTAACAGGCTATCGTCTGTATCACTGTCGTCCTCATCGATTCTTGTAATCTTTCCATTTTGTATTAGCAGTGGGTATAACTTATCTCCCTCAATCGTTTCCACTCTCCACCTTTTCTCCAGTGCATCCCACCTTGCATCTTGAAATGCCCTGACCGATTTCTTCACCCTTTCCTGGCTCTTGTCTTTCCTCCTATCGTACGCTGCTCTAATCCACGCATGTAGCGCTTCAAACTGTGTTGGTCTAGGTAGTGGTCGTAAAGAAGCCATTATACTTTTTAGCTGGTACAACACCTCTAACCTGAAAGTACCATATCGTGGGAAAGTCAATTCTCCTTCTCCTTCTGTCATTTTATGCCAATTTTCGAGCCAAATTATAGTATGCAAACCTACATTCTTTGCCATATAATGTGCTGGCGTATCCTCGGGAGGAGCTTGCTCTCCTTCCCGGGTAACCACATGCCTATCACCTCTACAAAGTTCCCGTAAAACTTTAAAACATTTCATGATGAATCAACTTTTTATTTGCACTCAAAATGTCAGCTTTTGCTTCCTGATTTCAATCCACCAATGCCAGCGCGGCTCACACCAACCGGCCTATCGCAGCGCGGCACTTGTCTGACGTCACTTTTCCTCCGCTCGCAGCAGTTCCCCTCCTTCCTAATTCACTCGTTCTCTCCCGCACCTGTCCCAATCATACTCTGAAGTAATGTCCGTCCTACCGAACAATTACCTCTCTGACTGTCAGTCTTACCAATGACCGATCAGCCTCTTGAGCTTGTTGACCTCAATCTGACAACCGTCTGTCCGCGAAACGACCGGACAATCGCCTCTAACACACTCGATAGGATTCAATCACTCGATGTTCTGCACACAATAACCTACGACCTGCGTCGGTTATTCACACACTCACACATGTGTTCCCTATCTTCAGTGGGTCTGTCAATGACGTCTCGTGACCCCCACAACCTCTGGTCAACGCTCTCAACTCTGGGTGTGTTCTACACCACAATAAATCATCCGGTCCCGCGCGCGCTCACGGTCCGGTTCTCAATCACACAACTCGCGTTCCAACTCCGCAAGACATCACACAACAATAAAACACCGCAATCTACCAAACACCACTCTTTTCATACTCACTCTACCACGAACTGCTATTTCCGCCGCACCGTCACTCTCCGTCAGTTTTCAACGACCTCCGACATCCTTCTCCTACGGTCCTCTGGATCAGCGTCACTCGGGCTCTATGGGGCAACTTAATCTCCTATCTTGCTCTAGATCTCCCCTTACCATCAAAGGTAACCATCCTCTGCTACCAACTGATAACGCCGATTCTTATCTAATTATCTATAAGAACCTTCTGGTCGCCAAGATCTTTTTACCTGTTGAATAGTGTAAAGGAGAGATTCTCATCTGGTTATATAACAGCATTCATTTTGTCTGAAAGGACCACTGACTCCGAATTCAAGTTTAAGAATTTATTATCGCCAAAAATAACTGAACATGCAAGCACCTCAACACGAGGTTAAAGAAATAGATGGGCACTAATACAAATAATAACCTACGCAGGAGTCTCATCCGACTCAGAATAAAGAGAATAGAAAGTTCTAGAAGGATCAACCAAGCTATGATTGCTCCAATTTCTACGTTGCTCTTCATTTATCTAAGCAAGCTTTAAATCAATTGCTGTCCCTACACTAACACTTAGTGACATCCCTACATAACGATTTTCCAGGCAAGAGTGAATAAAAGGTGTCAGCTGTGAAGACTTCCTCAGAAGTGCAATCACATAATACCTAAGCTCAGCTCCTTCCTCAGGACACTCTTTGTCCTTCTCTCTGGTCCCCTACCTCTTCTCTGGCCTCCTCCCTCGGGGCACTATCCCTAATACAAAACCCTAATACAATTGTACACGCCTTGATCACGCCTCCTTGGCCAGGCCTTCTTCCTTGTACTTTTCCATCGAAACGGTTACTTCATCCTGGACGGTTGCGATGACCTTGAGTCCCAGGCACCTTCTCCGCTGAAAGTATCATCCCTAAATTCCATTGCACTCCCCGTACCATGCCTCCCATCTCTCTAACTTTTGAAAACAAAGAGTTAGTCTTTACTAACGAGACATGTGTCCTTGCACCTGCAACAAAAGATACGTTCAACAGAAACCTTCTACTGTGCTAATTAAATCTTCCGTTTGTGCCCAGAGAGCCTTACCAAGAGAATCTTTTCTCTTCCTACAAAATAAGCTAACATAAGAATAAACCAGGCCTTCCCTAAGCATATATGTAGTCAGGCCTTTACATATAACTTTTAAACACACACCTTACTTTTCTCTATAAGCATTTTCATTACCATACATATGAAAAATGAATTACATGTGCAACTTTAATATGGTGCACGTTTAAACTACTGCAATTGAATTACACACGAACTGATTTGTCTATGCATTAATTTTCACACAATTCAATAAACACTACATTACATAATTGTCATAACACAACTATACTACTGATTCATTTTATATCAGTGAACTATTCATTCTTTTCTAAACATGCATGGATATACAACTGAATATATACGAATATATGTCTGAGTACATGCGGGTGCGGACTACCAGTGATTATGATGCACCCCTACAATTCACAAGAACATTTCGCTCTATCATGCGCATGCTAGAGACCCTCTTATCCCAGTGAAAATGCAGAACTCCGCCTTGAACCTCAAACTCTGTATACAAAAAAGTATGTGAATTAGATCTAGTCCCATGATTATTAGTATTGAATGGATGATTTTTTATTCAAGATCAATTACTTAAAATCATTACATGAAACAGCAAACACGGTATTTCTTAGCTGAAAAAAAGAGATAAGAGGTATAAAAACCATGTTACAAAATCTGTCAAGTTAAAAGTACTGAAAAACAATGAAAGGAATGACATCTCAAAATGCAAAGTGCTGTTAGCGCCTCTTGGCAAGCGAGAGAGTCCAATTGTCTTTAGGTGGGTTTCTAGAAGCGTAGGAGATGAACCCAATCATAACAAGCATTGGCAAAGCCAATTGGTCTCGCCTATGCAAGAGTTATTGGCTTTTCCAATATGTTTTAGCAATGTTGTGCACCAGAGTGGCTGCTGTTCAGAATGGCTAAAAGTTAGTAGGGTAAAGAAGAGGGACAAGGAGTGGAGTGTCGTAAAGTGGAGTAGAGTGGAGTGTTATGGAGTGGCGTGCAGTGGCGTGGAGTAGCATACAGTAGAGCTGACTGGCATGGGGAGGAGTGATGTGTGGTGTCATGGAGTAGCATATAGTGTTATGGGGAATCGTGGAGGGAGTAGAGTGTCCTAAAGTGGAAGGGCGTAGTGTTGAGCGGCATAGAGTGGAATATAGTGTCAGAGTTGAGTACAAGTGCTGTAAAGTGGAGTGGCACAGAGTGTCGTGGAGTAGTGTACAGCAAAGTGAAGTGACGTAGAGGGTGTTGCATAGAGTGGAGTAGTGTATTGTAGAGTAGAGTGGTGTAGAGTGGAGTAGATTATCATAGAGTGTAGTGGCATAGAGTGGAGTGGAGTAGTGTGTTAGAATAGAGTGGAGTAAAGTGGCATGGACTGGTATAGAGGGAGTTGCATAGAGCGTCATAGATTGTATTAGTGTCATAGAATGGCACAGAGTGGAGTAGAGTGCTGTAGAGTGTAGTGGAATGGAGTGGAGTAGGGTGTCATTGGAGCAGAGTTTGATAGAGTGAGCATCATAGAGTCGAGTATCGTGGAGTGGAGTGTCATAGAATGAAGTGGAGTAGAGTGGCCTAAAGTGAAGTGGCTCAAAGTACAGTGGTGCAGAGTAGATTGGTGCAGAGTGCAGTGGCTTAGAGTGCATTGATTTTGAGTAAAGTGGTGTAGAGTGCATTTTTCATAGAGTGCAGTGACATAGTGTAGCATAGCATGCAGTGGCATAGTGTAGAGCAGTGGAGGGGAGATTGCAGTGGCATAGAGTGCAATGACATAAAGTGAAGTGCCTCAGAGTGGAGTAGAGTATTGTAAAGTGAAGTGGCGTAGAGTGGAGTGGTGCAGGTTAAAGTGGAGTAGTGCAGGGTAGAGTGCAGAGGTGTAGAATAGAGTTGCGTGCAGTGGCATAGAGTGCAATGGAGTGGCATAGAGTTGAGTGATGCAGAGCAGAGTCCAGTGGCATACAGTGCAGTCATGCAGAGTAAAGTGTTAGAGCGCAGGGTCGTAAACTGCAGGGTCATAGATCAGGGTCGTAGAGTGGTGAAGAGAGTGGTGCAGAGAGCTGTGACATACAGTGGCATACAATGCAGTGATGTAGAGTACAGTGGCGTAGAGTGCACTCACATAGAGTACAGTGGTGCAGAGTAGACTAGAGTGGCATAGAGTGCAGTGAAATAGAGTGTAGAGAAGTAGAGTGCAATGGTGTAGAGGGAAGTAGCGTGCAGTGGCATAGAGAGCAGTGACATAGATTTCAATGTTGTAAAGTATAGTGGTGTAAAGTGCAGTGGTGACATGTAGTTGGCATAGGTGCAGTGGCGTAGGGCGCATTGGCTTTGAGTAAAGCGGTGTAGGGTATTTTGGCATAGACTGCATTGGTTTTGAGGAAAGTGGTTTAGAGTACATTGACGTAGAGTGCAGTGGTTTAGAGTACAGTGGAATAGCATAGAGTGCAGTTGCGTAGAGTAGATTATTTCAGAGTAGAGTGGAGTTGTGCAGGGCAGAGTATAGTGGTGCATGGTAGAGCACAGTATCATAGAGTAGAGTGGTGTAGAGTAGAGTAGTGCAGTGCTGATTGCAGTGGCATGGAGTGGAGTGACACAGAGTGAAATAGAGTTGCGTAGAGTGCAGTGGCATAGAGTGCAGTGGCATACAGTAGATTGTTTCAGAATAGAGTGTAAAGGTGTAGAGTGGAGGTGTGCTGGGTAGAGTTGAGTGGCATAGAGTAGTGGCATAGAGTGCAGTGTTGCAGAGTGGAGTGGCACAGAGTGGAGTGGTGCAGAGTGGAGTGGCCTAGACTTGAGTGGTGAAGAGTGCACTGGCGAAGAGTGCAGTGATGCATAGTAGAGCAGGATAGAGTGCACTGGCATAGAGTACAGTGGCACAGAGTAGAGTAGACAGGCATAGAGTGAAGTGCTCAACAGGATGTGGGAGCACACCGCTGACCTCTCAGGCAAGGTTCGCCCCTGGCATTCTGGGAAATGCAGTCTCTTGTAGCACGCTCCGATATTTTCGAGTGTTTCGCCAAGGTTGGCGCAGGTAGTGCTGATCTCTAGACACGTGTTTCTGGTTTATTAACCGTCATCAGTAGAGAATACAGTCTTGTATTTTGGGGTTTGCTGAGTAGGCTGCCAAACATTATATCAGGTCCGGTACCTCTCACTGGCGCGCAGGTGCTTCATCCATGAGCTCGTCAGCTCAATGACTCACGGGAGTACTTTAAATAAACAACAGGATGTGGGAGCACACCGCTGACCTCTCAGGCAAGGTTCGCCCCTGGCATTCTGGGAAATGCAGTCTCTTGTAGCACGCTCCGATATTTTTCGAGTGTTTCGCCAAGGTTGGCGCAGGTAGTGCTGATCTCTAGACACGTGTTTCTGGTTTATTAACCGTCATCAGTAGAGAATACAGTCTTGTATTTTGGGGTTTGCTGAGTAGGCTGCCAAACATTATATCAGGTCCGGTACCTCTCACTGGCGCGCACGTGTCTAGAGATCAGCACTATCTGCGCCCACTGTGGCGAAACACTCGAACACTCTTGAAGCAAGCAAGTAACTGAAACTGCATTTACCATAATGCCAGGGCGAACCTTGCTGGGAGGTGAAGCGGTGTGCTCCCACCCCTGTTCCTGTTTAATAGTACTCCTGTGAGTCATTGAGCTGACGAGCTCGTGGATGAAGCACCCGCATGCCTGTGAGAGGTACCTGACCTGAGAAAGATGTTGGCAGCCTACTCAGCAAACCCCAAATTTGAAAGACTGTAATCTCTACTGATGACGGTTAAAGAACCAGAAACACGTGTCTAGAGATCAGCACTATCTGCGCCCACTGTGGCGAAACACTCGAACACTCTTGAAGCAAGCAAGTAACTGAAACTGCATTTACCATAATGCCAGGGGCGAACCTTGCTGGGAGGTGAAGCGGTGTGCTCCCACCCCTGTTCCTGTTTAATAGTACTCCTGTGAGTCATTGAGCTGACAAGCTCGTGGATGAAGCACCTGCATGCCTGTGAGAGGTACCTGACCTGAGAAAGATGTTGGCAGCCTACTCAGCAAACCCCAAATTTGAAAGACTGTAATCTCTACTGATGACGGTTAAAGAACCAGAAACACGTGTCTAGAGATCAGCACTATCTGCGCCCACTGTGGCGAAACACTCGAACACTCTTGAAGCAAGCAAGTAACTGAAACTGCATTTACCATAATGCCAGGGGCGAACCTTGCTGGGAGGTGAGCGGTGTGCTCCCACCCCTGTTCCTGTTTAATAGTACTCCTGTGAGTCATTGAGCTGACGAGCTCGTGGATGAAGCACCCGCATGCCTGTGAGAGGTACCTGACCTGAGAAAGATGTTGGCAGCCTACTCAGCAAACCCCAAATTTGAAAGACTGTAATCTCTACTGATGACGGTTAAAGAACCAGAACCACGTGTCTAGAAATCAGCACTATCTGCGCCCACTGTGGCGAAACACTCGAACACTCTTGAAGCAAGCAAGTAACTGAAACTGCATTTACCATAATGCCAGGGGCGAACCTTGCTGGGAGGTGAAGCGGTGTGCTCCCACCCCTGTTCCTGTTTAGTAGTACTCCTGTGAGTCATTGAGCTGACGAGCTCGTGGATGAAGCACCCGCATGCCTGTGAGAGGTACCTGACCTGAGAAAGATGTTGGCAGCCTACTCAGCAAACCCCAAATTTGAAAGACTGTAATCTCTACTGATGACGGTTAAAGAACCAGAAACACGTGTCTAGAGATCAGCACTATCTGCGCCCACTGTGGCGAAACACTCGAACACTCTTGAAGCAAGCAAGTAACTGAAACTGCATTTACCATAATGCCAGGGGCGAACCTTGCTGGGAGGTGAGCGGTGTGCTCCCACCCCTGTTCCTGTTTAATAGTACTCCTGTGAGTCATTGAGCTGACGAGCTCGTGGATGAATCACCCGCATGCCTGTGAGAGGTACCTGACCTGAGAAAGATGTTGGCAGCCTACTCAGCAAACCCCAAATTTGAAAGACTGTAATCTCTACTGATGACGGTTAAAGAACCAGAAACACGTGTCTAGAGATCAGCACTATCTGCGCCCACTGTGGCGAAACACTCGAACACTCTTGAAGCAAGCAAGTAACTGAAACTGCATTTACCATAATGCCAGGGCGAACCTTGCTGGGAGGTGAAGCGGTGTGCTCCCACCCCTGTTCCTGTTTAATAGTACTCCTGTGAGTCATTGAGCTGACGAGCTCGTGGATGAAGCACCCGCATGCCTGTGAGAGGTACCTGACCTGAGAAAGATGTTGGCAGCCTACTCAGCAAACCCCAAATTTGAAAGACTGTAATCTCTACTGATGACGGATAAAGAACCAGAAACACGTGTCTAGAGATCAGCACTATCTGCGCCCACTGTGGCGAAACACTCGAACACTCTTGAAGCAAGCAAGTAACTGAAACTGCATTTACCATAATGCCAGGGGCGAACCTTGCTGGGAGGTGAAGCGGTGTGCTCCCACCCCTGTTCCTGATTAATAGTACTCCTGTGAGTCATTGAGCTGACGAGCTCGTGGATGAAGCACCCGCATGCCTGTGAGAGGTACCTGACCTGAGAAAGATGTTGGCAGCCTACTCAGCAAACCCCAAATTTGAAAGACTGTAATCTCTACTGATGACGGTTAAAGAACCAGAAACACGTGTCTAGAGATCAGCACTATCTGCGCCCACTGTGGCGAAACACTCGAACACTCTTGAATCAAGCAAGTAACTGAAACTGCATTTACCATAATGCCAGGGGCGAACCTTGCTGGGAGGTGAAGCGGTGTGCTCCCACCCCTGTTCCTGTTTAATAGTACTCCTGTGAGTCATTGAGCTGATGAGCTCGTGGATGAAGCACCCGCATGCCTGTGAGAGGTACCTGACCTGAGAAAGATGTTGGCAGCCTACTCAGCAAACTCCAAATTTGAAAGACTGTAATCTCTACTGATGACGGTTAAAGAACCAGAAACACGTGTCTAGAGATCAGCACTATCTGCGCCCACTGTGGCGAAACACTCGAACACTCTTGAAGCAAGCAAGTAACTGAAACTGCATTTACCATAATGCCAGGGGCGAACCTTGCTGGGAGGTGAAGCGGTGTGCTCCCACCCCTGTTCCTGTTTAATAGTACTCCTGTGAGTCATTGAGCTGACGAGCTCGTGGATGAAGCACCCGCATGCCTGTGAGAGGTACTTGACCTGAGAAAGATGTTGGCAGCCTACTCAGCAAACCCCAAATTTGAAAGACTGTAATCTCTACTGATGACGGTTAAAGAACCAGAAACACGTGTCTAGAGATCAGCACTATCTGCGCCCACTGTGGCGAAACACTCGAACACTCTTGAAGCAAGCAAGTAACTGAAACTGCATTTACCATAATGCCAGGGGCGAACCTTGCTGGGAGGTGAAGCGGTGTGCTCCCACCCTTGTTCCTGTTTAATAGTACTCCTGTGAGTCATTGAGCTGACGAGCTCGTGGATGAAGCACCCGCATGCCTGTGAGAGGTACCTGACCTGAGAAAGATGTTGGCATCCTACTCAGCAAACCCCAAATTTGAAAGACTGTAATCTCTACTGATGACGGTTAAAGAACCAGAAACACGTGTCTAGAGATCAGCACTATCTGCGCCCACTGTGGCGAAACACTCGAACACTCTTGAAGCAAGCAAGTAACTGAAACTGCATTTACCATAATGCCAGGGGCGAACCTTGCTGGGAGGTGAAGCGGTGTGCTCCCACCCCTGTTCCTGTTTAATAGTACTCCTGTGAGTCATTGAGCTGACAAGCTCGTGGATGAAGCACCCGCATGCCTGTGAGAGGTACCTGACCTGAGAAAGATGTTGGCAGCCTTTTCAGCAAACCCCAAATTTGAAAGACTGTAATCTCTACTGATGACGGTTAAAGAACCAGAAACACGTGTCTAGAGATCAGCACTATCTGCGCCCACTGTGGCGAAACACTCGAACACTCTTGAAGCAAGCAAGTAACTGAAACTGCATTTACCATAATGCCATGGGCGAACCTTGCTGGGAGGTGAAGCGGTGTGCTCCCACCCCTGTTCCTGTTTAATAGTACTCCTGTGAGTCATTGAGCTGACGAGCTCGTGGATGAAGCACCCGCATGCCTGTGAGAGGTACCTGTCCTGAGAAAGATGTTGGCAGCCTACTCAGCAAACCCCAAATTTGAAAGACTGTAATCTCTACTGATGACGGTTAAAGAACCAGAAACACGTGTCTAGAGATCAGCACTATCTGCGCCCACTGTGGCGAAACACTCGAACACTCTTGAAGCAAGCAAGTAACTGAAACTGCATTTACCATAATGCCAGGGGCGAACCTTGCTGGGAGGTGAAGCGGTGTGCTCCCACCCCTGTTCCTGTTTAATAGTACTCCTGTGAGTCATTGAGCTGACGAGCTCGTGGATGAAGCACCCGCATGCCTGTGAGAGGTACCTGACCTGAGAAAGATGTAGGCAGCCTACTCAGCAAACCCCAAATTTGAAAGACTGTAATCTCTACTGATGACGGTTAAAGAACCAGAAACACGTGTCTAGAGATCAGCACTATCTGCGCCCACTGTGGCGAAACACTCGAACACTCTTGAAGCAAGCAAGTAACTGAAACTGCATTTACCATAATGCCAGGGGCGAACCTTGCTGGGAGGTGAAGCGGTGTGCTCCCACCCCTGTTCCTGTTTAATAGTACTTAGGTGAGTCATTGAGCTGACGAGCTCGTGGATGAAGCACCCGCATGCCTGTGAGAGGTACCTGACCTGAGAAAGATGTTGGCAGCCTACTCAGCAAACCCCAAATTTGAAAGACTGTAATCTCTACTGATGACGGTTAAAGAACCAGAAACACGTGTCTAGAGATCAGCACTATCTGCGCCCACTGTGGCGAAACACTCGAACACTCTTGAAGCAAGCAAGTAACTGAAACTGCATTTACCATAATGCCAGGGGCGAACCTTGCTGGGAGGTGAAGCGGTGTGCTCCCACCCCTGTTCCTGTTTAATAGTACTCCTGTGAGTCATTGAGCTGACGAGCTCGTGAATGAAGCACCCGCATGCCTGTGAGAGGTACCTGACCTGAGAAAGATGTTGGCAGCCTACTCAGCAAACCCCAAATTTGAAAGACTGTAATCTCTACTGATGACGGTTAAAGAACCAGAAACACGTGTCTAGAGATCAGCACTATCTGCGCCCACTGTGGCGAAACACTCGAACACTCTTGAAGCAAGCAAGTAACTGAAACTGCATTTACCATAATGCCAGGGGCAAACCTTGCTGGGAGGTGAAGCGGTGTGCTCCCACCCCTGTTCCTGTTTAATAGTACTCCTGTGAGTCATTGAGCTGACGAGCTCGTGGATGAAGCACCCGCATGCCTGTGAGAGGTACCTGACCTGAGAAAGATGTTGGCAGCCTACTCAGCAAACCCCAAATTTGAAAGACTGTAATCTCTACTGATGGCGGTTAAAGAACCAGAAACACGTGTCTAGAGATCAGCACTATCTGCGCCCACTGTGGCGAAACACTCGAACACTCTTGAAGCAAGCAAGTAACTGAAACTGCATTTACCATAATGCCAGGGGCGAACCTTGCTGGGAGGTGAAGCGGTGTGCTCCCACCCCTGTTCCTGTTTAATAGTACTCCTGTGAGTCATTGAGCTGACGAGCTCGTGGATGAAGCACCCGCATGCCTGTGAGAGGTACCTGACCTGAGAAAGATGTTGGCAGCCTACTCAGCAAACCCCAAATTTGAAAGACTGTAATCTCTACTGATGACGGTTAAAGAACCAGAAACACGTGTCTAGAGATCAGCACTATCTGCGCCCACTGTGGCGAAACACTCGAACACTCTTGAAGCAAGCAAGTAACTGAAACTGCATTTACCATAATGCCAGGGGCGAACCTTGCTGGGAGGTGAAGCGGTGTGCTCCCACCCCTGTTCCTATAGAGTGAAGTGCTGTAGAGTGCAATGTCATAGAGTGCAGTGGTGCACAGTAGATTAGAGATGCACAGAGTGCATTGGTGTAGAATGCAATTGAGTGGTGTAGAGTGGTGCAGAGTAGAGTACAGTGTCATAGAGTAAAGTGGTGCAGAGTAAAGTTGCGTAGAATAGAGTGGATCAAGAGTAGAGTGGAGCAGAGTAGAGTGACACGGAGTAGAGTGACATAGAGTAGAGTAGAGTGGCATTGATTAGAGTGGCATAGAGTGCATTGATGTAGAGTGCAGTGATATAGAGTGCAGTGGCATACAGTAGATTGTTTCAGAATAGAGTGTAGAGGTGTAGAGTGGTGTGGTGCATGGTAGAGTTGAGTGGTATAGAGTAGTGGCATAGAGTTCAGTGGTGCAGAGTGAAGTGGCCTAGACCTGAGTGGTGCAGAGTAAAGTGACAGAGTGCAGTGGTGTAGAGTGGCGTAGATTGCAGTGGCATAGAGTAGAGTATAGTGGTGTACAGTGTAGTATTGCAGAGTATATTGGTATAGGATGCAGTGGTGTAAAGTGTATTGGTTTTGAGTAAAGTGGTATAGAGAGCATTGGTGTAAAGTACAGTGGCATAAGGTGCAGTGGTGTAGAATAGAGTGGCGTAGGTTGAAGTGGTGCATAGTGAAATAGAGTAGCATAGACTGCAGTGACATAGAGTAGATTGTTTCAGAGTAGAGTGAAGTGGCATAGTGTGCAGTGGTATAGAGAAGAGTGTGGTAGAGTGCAGTGGTGTTGCGTAGATTAGATTGTCTTAGAGTGTTTTGGCCTAGAGTACAGTGGTTTAGAGGGGAACAATGCAGAGTAGAGTGGCAGAGAGAGCAGTGTTGCAGAGTAGAGAGAGAGAGTGAAGTGGCATAGAGTGGACTGGTGTAGCGCAGAGTGGTGCAGGGTATAGAGGAGTGGCAGAGTGATGTAGAGTAGAGTGGTGTACAGTGCATTGGCATAGAATAGAGTGATGCAGTGGCATAGAGTTGTGTAGAGTGCAGTGGCATAGAGTGCAGTGGCATAGAGTGGTTCAGAGTAGAGTTGTGCAGAGTAGAGTGAGGCAGAGAGCAGTGACATAGAGTACAGTGGTGCAGAGTAGAATAGAGTGGCGGAGAGTGCAGTGACGTAGGGCGTAATAGTGTAGAGTGGCGTAGAGTGCAGTGGCATAGAGTGTAGTGGCCTAGAGTAGAGTGTTGTAGAGTATAGTGGTGCAGCGTTGATTTCAGTCATTTAGAGTAGAGTGACATGGAGTAGAGTGGTGTAAAGTGCAGTGGCATAGAGTGAAGTGGCATAGAGTACATTATTTCAGAATAGAGTGAAGTGGTGTAGAGTGGAGTGCTGCATGGTAGAGAAGAGTGGTATAGTAGTGGCGTAGAGTGCATTGACGTAGGGTGCAGTGTTGCAGAGTGGAGTGGCATAGAGTGGAGTGGTGCACAGTGGAGTGGCCTTTACTGGAGTGGTGTAGAGTGCAATGGCGAAGAGTGCAGTGGTGCATAGTAGAGTGGGATTAGCGTGTTCTGGCATGGAGTAGAGTGGTGCAGAGTAGAGTAGAGAGGCGTAGAGTGCAGTGTCAGAGTGCAGTGCTGCACAGTAGATTAGAGTGGTGATGAGTGCAGTAGAGTGCAGTACAGTGGTGCAGAGTAGAGTGCAGTGGCACAGAGTAGAGTGGTGCAGAGTAGATTGGCAAAGAGTAGCGTGGCATAGAATTCTGTGGCATAGAGTTCAGTAGCAGAGAGTGCAGTGGGGCAGTCGTGCAGAGTCAAGTGCCGTAGAGTGCAGTGGTGTAGAGTAGAGTGGCATAGAGTGCCTTGGTGTAGAGTGCAGTGGTGTACAGTGGTGCAGAGTAAGGTGACATAGATTCAACAGTGTAGAGTAGAGTGGTGTAGAGTGCAGTGGCATAGAGTATAGTGGCTTACAGTGCAGTGGTGCAGAGTAGATTGGGATAGAGTACTGCAGCATAGAGTGTATTGGTTTTGAGTGCAGTGGCAAAGAGTGCAGTGGAGTAAGGTGCAGTGGCAAACAGAGTGCAGTGGTGTAGAGTGCAGTGGCATGGTGTGGAGTGGCTTAGAGTGGAGTAGCACAGACTGGGATAGAGTGGCATAGGCTGCAGTGGCATAGAGTAGATTGTTTCAGAGTAGAGTGAAGTGGCATTGAATGCAGGGGTATAGAGGAGAGTGTTGTAGAGCTCAGTGGTGCAGAGTAAATTACAGTGGCATAGAGTGGATTGGCGTAGAGTGCAGTGGCATAGAGTAGAGCAATGCAGAGTTAAGTGGTGTAGAGTGCCATAAAGTAGAGTTCAGTGGTGCAGAGTGGCATAAAATAGAGTGGCATATAGTGAAGTGTTGCAGAATATACTGTCGTAGAGTGCAGTGGTGTATAGTAGGGTGGAGTGGAGAGCATTGGTGTAGAGTGCAGTGGCTCAGAGTAGAGTGGCATAGAGGAAAGTGGCACAGAGTAGAGTGGCATAGAGTGCAGTGATGCAGAGTAGAATAGAGTGGCGTAGAGTGCAGTGACAGACTACAATGGGGTAGAGTGCAATGGTGCAGAGTAGAATAGCGTAGAGTACATTGGTTTTGACTAAAGTGGTATAGATTGCACTGGCATAGAATGCAGTGGTATACAGTGGTGCAGAGTAGAGAAGAGTGGTGCAGAGTAGAGGGGAGTGGTGCTGAGTGCAGTGTCACCGAGTGCAGTGGTGTAGAGTAGATTGTTTCAGAGTAGAGTTCAGTGGTGCAGAGTAGTCTAGAGTGGTGTAGAGTGGATTGGCATAGAGTGCACTGGCATACAGTGGAGTGGTACAGAATAGAGTGCATTGGCATAGAGTGCATTGGCATATCATGCAGTGTTGCAGAGTAGGGTGGTGTGGAGTGGTGTAGAATGCAGTGGCCCTGAGTGCAGTAGTGCATACTAGAGTAGTGTGGGGTAGAGTGCATTGGCATAGAGTAGGTTGGAGTTGTGCAGAGTAGAGAGGAGTGGGGTAACAAGGAGTATGCATGGTATGATAGCATACTGCCATTACAGAGAACACATCTTCAATTGAAATGACCATTACATTTGCACTCAAATACAGTTTAGCTGATAAAAGTATACAACACACAAACTATAATGTGTGGAAATGTCATCACCCAGTGCACTGATTTGATGGTCAGCACAGTTCATTTATAGACATTTTAAATGTTGTTGTGTGCTAAAAACAATAACATCATACAGCCTTTCTCAAGAAGACCCCAGTAGCCAGCATGATTGTCACATAAATCCTCTTTGTAGTCAGAGAAAGAAAAATAAACACCAACCTCCCTGGAAGACATAGCCTGACATTTGACCTCTGTCTTTGAATTCACAGTAAATGATACAAGATAAGAACAAGATTTAAAGGCCTATTTACAGAAAGCCAGTTTGTGGAAGAATACAGTAAACAAGGTTTGGGCAACAGGAGGGACAAACTCGAGCTGGATAGCCTAACGCAAACAATGCCAGCAAATAGAAAGGCAGAAAATGTGAGTTACAAACCACAAAGCCAATGGTAAGCAATTGGTGGAATGCATTCCTATGTCAACTTTCTGAATGTCCCCAAGATGTCTTTAGGACACGAAACAGCTGCACTGCCTGGTAGACTGCAACTTAAAAAGCAAGGGAGTGGACCTTTTTCATCTATAGAGTGGATCTGCATCTGAATCTGGATCTGGACAACCGTTCATATCTGGACAACCTCTCCATATCTATCAAGACAGTCCCCAAGCTGCACAAATTGAAGGATGAGCTGGAGACAATACCTCTTTGAAAAAACATCGTACTATGATGCAGGAACAGGCCACTTTCGCCCGTAGAAAGGAGTCGTCCCTCCATGTCGCATTCTGCTGACTTTCGGCTAGGTTCACAGTAAATAAATAACACATGCATATATAAATTGATTCATATAGAATGTCAGTGGGAAGTAGAACACTAGGGAAAGGGGGAGACAACAATAAAAATCACATGCCCTGCCATAGAGTGCTGAAAGCAAATGAAAATGTATTTCCCTGAATGTAATGAAAGTATGGATAGATGTAATCCAGTCAAACTGATGGTGTAGAAGCCATGCGCCAGGAGAGAAACAAACAGTAGAAGAGGAAGGAAAGTCATTGAATAAGAAGCAAGCACAGAGACTGACAAGAACATCAACCAATCATAAGCAACAGGCTGACCCAACATTCACTGTTAGCACTGGCCTTGTGCACAATAGGTGTTTCAGCACTTACAAATTTAATCAATGCATGCAACACTTGAAGGCCTCATACCTTTATCCAGTTAAACACTTCAACCTGAAATCTGGCAAGATCTAAACAGAAAACCAATGAAAAGCCCCTATTCACAGAGTCCATTTATATGCCAATCCATGGGTATGTACTGTAATAGTTGCATTCCATTTTCCTCTTCTCTGTTAACCCTCCACTTCTATATAGATCTGTGTAGCAGGCAACATTGGTAGAAGGTAAATCCATGGCCTATGTTTGTGTGATAGAGCATCATTCTGCGACTTGTGTCTAACCAGGCCTCTCAAGTGATCAAAGGAGCCAACGTGCATTTAAAGTGTAATTGGCAGTTCTACTGTCTATATATATATAGGTACTGATCAACGACTGAAATAATCATACAGTGCAAGGGCAGTGGCTTGAGTGAAGGTGGAGGCGTGCCTTCACCGTGGACTGCCCTGGCTGTACACCCATGTGTTTAAAATAGACCAACATACAAAAACAGAGCCTGGGTAATCAATTTTATACAGAACAGTTGCTTCAAAGAACGTTAGAAGAAAAAGAGAAAATAGTAAAGGCCTGTCAGTTCAAAATGTTGCGACCAGAAAAAAAATGATCCTATATTTTACGGGCTAGATTAGCCTAATGCATTGCTTACTATGCCACAAAACATTTCTGTGTAGAGTATGTTACAATTAATTATCCATTTAGAAAAGCAGACTGGATGATAATATATACAGCTTTTATCTACTGAGCTTAGAGCCAATGTATCAGTGTAAAGCCTAATGCTTCTAGTAATCTCACAAGTGTATATGTGCAAAAAAAGAAATGTCTATACAATAGAGCAAATGGCTATGGGATGGTTATACACATGTCCAGTGGGGACAGTCAGACACTTAAAATATACAATATTCTGTCCCTAGTCTACTTGTTCATGTCGATGTTTTAGCCCACCATCGATATCAGGGTTATCATTTGGACAGTGAGATGACAGCAACTATGCTTGATTTGCTTCAGAAATAAACAGCATTAAATGTTCCAGAGAGTAGAGTCTTATAATTATAAACTGCATAAAGCGCCTTGGTAAGTGAAAATGAGTGTTGGGAAATGCAGACTGTCACTGTCCTCCCAATGTGCACCCAGGAGGCAGTTGAGTTGGGTGTCGGTCTAGCTGACAGCGATTGTGTAGGTGAACCACTCAGCAGCCACCCATCGCTGGTTACCGACAGCTCCTGGTGGATGTGATATAACGCCTTGAGGATTGACTTGGAGACCTCTGTGCAGAAGGATGTCAGTTTTTGAAGTGGCGCTAAGTCACAGGAGGCTTGGAGTTATCCACAATCATTCTCACATATTCTTCAGTTTTTGAAGCTTCAGTGGCCTCGGGGAGGGTGGCTGGGCGAGCATGCCTGGACATGAAATCAGCTGGGTTCTGGGTGCTGGGTGGGTATTCCACAGTGATCTGAAACTCTTGCAGCTGCAGGTTCCACTTCTCAATTCTCGGAGGAGGCATTGACGAGGATCCTTGGACGAGCGGAATCAGTGGCTTGTGGTCCATGATGGCAGAGAAGGGATGACTGTAGAGGTAGATGTAGAAGAGCCTACAGCCCCATAAGATAGCAATCACCTCATGCTCTTTTTGTGAATAGCTCTGCTCTGTGGAGGTGAGTGTGTGGCTTGCGTATGCCACTGGAGCCCACTATCCCCAATCTTGCAGTTGATCCAGCACTGCACCCAGGCCGGTGGGACTAGCGTCTACCACTAGTTGTGATTCTCTCTGGGGGTTGATATATACCAGTGTGGTATCAGTAGACTGGGTGGCCTTGGTCTGTTGGAATGCTTCTACCTGCTCTGGTCCCCACACCCATGGGCTGGATGACTTGGTGAGGTCTCGGAGAGGGCCGGTGATGTCTGACAGGTTTTCATGAGCCTCCCGCAGTAGGTCACCATGCCCAGGAAGCTGCGGACTCCAGACACTGGTGACGGGGCTGGGGACTCCTGTATGTCCTTTACCTTGTCGGGCTTAGGGCTGAAGCCTTTGTCCGAGAAGCGGTACCGGAAGAAGCTGATGTCCCTTTGTAGAAAGTCACACTTCTCACGGTGTAGCATGAGCCCTCGTTCCCTAAGCTGTGTGAAGATGTCATGGAGGCGAGTCAGATGTTCCTCAAGCATGGGAGCATGAACGAGGATATCATCGTTCACGTTGAGCACTCCAGGCAGACCATGGAGGACATTCTTCATGATGTTCTGAAAAACTTCGGCTATGCTGGAGATGCCGAAGTTCAGCCTTGTGTACCTCCAGAAGCCTGCAGAGTTGAGGTGGTGGTAATAGGACAAGAGTCCGGGTGCAGTGAAATTTGGTGGTAGCCTATCCTGAGGTCCATTTTGGAGAACCATTGGGAGCCCGACAACCCCCCAAAGATGTCATCTAGGGTTGGTGTGAGATGACGCTCACACTTGATTGCTAGGTTCCAGACCCTTATCTCTACACAAATGCGGACTGCATCTGGCTGCTTAGGCTTCTTTGCCACCACAATGGGGGACACCCACAGTGTGGGGTCTCTTACCCGCTCAATGATACCAGCTTTCTCCTGGAGTTTCAGTTTGGTCTCTACCTTGGGTTGAAGTTGGAATGCAATACTCCGATGCCTGAGGGCCACGGGAGTGACAGACTCATCAATGTGCAGTTGAAGGGCTGACCTACCAGGCAACCGATACCATCAAACAGCGATGTGAATTCCTGCAACAGACGGTCCAGATCGTAAGCATGCACCCCAAAAGCAAATTGTATGAGGTTGAGATCCTGGGCTCTGTGGCAACTAAGGAGTAATCCTGACTCTTCTTGTGATGCATAGACTTACGCTCTTCAGCGGGTGGCGTTGTGGGACAGGTCTGCTTGGAACACGCCACAAAGCTGCAGCGGTGAGCAGCTGACAAAAGTATATACTTGCACGCTAGTGATCCGGAGTGCTGGTGGGTCAGGTAGACTGTGGTATACTTGTACAAATATTGGCAGATAGGAGAACCTAGCCACTGCACCACTCAAAGTAATCACAAAGTCGATATGCACAATTCGTTGCCCACCTCAAGTGACCCGCTACTAATTAGTCAAACATTTAGACATTATATAACATGAAACTGAGAAGCAACCAGAGTTTTCAATTATACACAGCAAGCACTTTTGATGGCGTATAGAGAGAGAAGACAGACGAATTGGTTTTGAAAGTCTTGCTTTCTTTTATTCTTTTCTTCTTCAGAAAAAAGTGTGCAGCCGCAGCTAACACGTTTCACCTAAACATAGGCTACTTCAGGGCTACAAACATGCCAAGAAGATACATATGAATAATCTGTTTACGATGTCTAAAATACATATAATGCACGTTACAGTTATAAAAATGCCAAACTCAATGCCAAAACAAACATAGGCAATGGGGTAAATACAAGGTCTAAACATAAGGAGTAATTAATGGTTACACACTATAAAACAGACTTCTTGACTTTAATCACATAAAGACAACATAAAATGATAGCCTCATTGAAGGAAACAGGTAGCCATAGGTAGCTACAGTCAAATGTAGTAGTATTACAGACTAATGGACATTTCCACATTTTACAAAACGAGTCTCAACCATAATACATATCATTGAACATTGAATATATTCAAGGAGTGTAATTATTGGTAACCCATCCCATATATGTATTACATGGGAGGGATTCTGACACAGTATATCATCTTATAATTTTTGTACATAGAGAACTATATGAAAAATAGAAAAGGAGAAAGAGAGAGGGAGAAAAGAAACATGTAAGGAAAAAAGCAAGAATAGTACCCATTACCTAAGTCGTGTCTGTGCCAGGGATACTAGAAAATTGATGAAGAAATAACCCAACTTCTATCCATGAGCTAATACTGTTTCTGATAGTCAAGTATCGAAAGACCCTTGAAAAACAGTCTTACCAGTGTAAAAATATTCGATTCAGTCTCGAGTTGAATCTGTCACCATGTCAGACTGTACTGCGATCATCAAAGAAGCACTAGTAAAAGATTGTATGCATGATAACTCATGAATAATCAGAACCATGGTTCTATTTACCAATGTGCAATTACATCAGTAATTAAATACCGTCGTCTGTGAACCAAATCACAAGGTTACTAGTAAATCACCCGTGAAGTCTCAGTAACTTTGATGCCCAATAAGGAATCGCATTTCAAAAGTATTGAATAAATTAGCATCTAATCTCACAATGTGAAGGGAAATAGTACCATCACAAGATATAAAAGCTGGCAAGAACCAATACCTGACACGTTTTGTTGTTTGATAGAACACTGAGGCACAAACATCAATGTCTGATTAGACTCCAAGGGTGTAACCACATTTTTCAGAGATCCTTAGGACAGAGTAACTGGAGCACTAAACAAAGAGCAGGAAGTAGAATGTATCCATACATGCTAATGATATTTGCTATGTCGTGTATATAAAATCCATCATTTCTCCCCCCTTGTCATCACTATGCGGTGTATAAAGGTAGGTAGACATATACAATGGTATGGCCTAGCCCCTTATAATTTGCTGTTCTGGTTGTATCCATGCATTGCGTGTATTGGACTGGTTGAGCGTGCAGTAGGTTAAAATCGTCATTTTAACTCAGATCACAGTTTTGCATGCCTGAACAGGAACAACGTGGAAAAAGGGGTGAGTATGCCAACGCGTGCTTGATTAAATGTCTCCGCTGACATTGAAATACACCAGCACTGCGTTTAAAGAGTCCCTACCTGAGACCTGTAACTATTTACCCAGATAACCGTTTGCTGCGATCATGGTGTGAATACTTAGTATCCCACCGAGGTTGAAATATTATCGCAGTGTACTCAGACCTTTTGTGCAGCCAGCCATAGGCCTGCATGTGTTCTTTGTTGTGGCCATGATTCCTTGCTGGCTATTGTGACCATGTGGCTGGCGGCCATTTTGTGTAGCCAGCAAGTGCGATTTGCCATAAGCCTGCATGTCTGCTTTGTTCCTCAATCCGCATGCCTCCTTGCTCGGTGTTGTTGACCATATGGCACTGGCTGGCAGCCATTTTGTGGGCCAAGCCAGTGTGCCTTTGCTATAGGCTTCCATTGAAAGATGAGATATCAGTATAAAAATATGCTTGAGGATAATTTCACTTATTGTTAATTTTTTTACTTCAATATTTTAATGTAATTTTTTTTATTTACATTTTTTGTAATTTAACATTTTTGTAATTTAATTTTTTTAAATTTGAAAAAAAAATGTTTTGCTTTATTTTGAAACAATGTTTAAGTGTAATTTTTTTTATTTTAATGTTCATTTAAAAAAAATATATATTGTAATTTTTCAATTTTTTAATGTAATTTTTTTACTGTAAATAATTTTTTTCTGTTTTTCCTCGATTGATCCGTCATCCATCTATCCATCCACCATAGGCACACAGCCGCGCAACAGCATTAATTTTTTTAGGTTTATATAATTCAATTTCCTCCTGGACACCCTGGCTGTGGAGCACTTTAGAGTAGACATTAGCATCATTCATTTGTGTAATGATGATGATTATTATTCCATTCCCCCTGGACCACATTGCCTGCCATAGGCACACACTAACCTCCATTTTTTAAAAGATTGCCATTCCATTTACCCATTTAGTTCCCTGAGTGCTACAGGTGTCTTCTTTAGAATATATTGAGCATAAAGGAAAATAGTTCGATCATTCTGTATATTGTGTGCTATATTGTGATGGGGAATTTTGGTGTGGTGGTGTGCTTTGACTTTAAAGTGGTTATCTAAGTTTACAAAACAGCCACACTAATTTTGCCTTTGTCTGTACGTATTCAAAATGCAAACAACGCCACATTTCACACTAATGGTTTTTCTTGCTTGTTTGCTTTTAGGTACACTAGAGAAGAGACATCACCCGCAGTACTGACAAACAGAAGGCCTGTGCAGTCACATGTCAGTCCTCCAATCAGTTCCACTTATGCAGCTTGGTGAAACTGCCAACTGAGAGCTTTAAGAAGATAGCCCAAAAGAAAGATGCTGTTATGAAAATGGCCAGTGAGAAGAAGCAACTTTCCACCAGTGGCATGCCGGACAAAATCTTTTTAAGCAAAATTGTGCCTGCTGCATTGGCCTCCGGCAACCAGCTGGGAGCAGCACTCCTGCATCACCAGCACCACCCCAACCTAAGCCCAGGACCATGTCTGTCAGTGAGGCAGCCACTGCAATCATGCCGACGAGTAGTGACGTTGAATTGGATTTGCCCCTTTCACAAAGTAGTACACAATCACTTCAGGAAACAGAGCAAGGTGGACATCAGCCACAGCCAGCAATAGTACATTTTCCTGATGTTGGAGCAGAACAGGAGGTTGAGCTTCCTTCCGAGCAAGAACCTCCTCTTTTAGAATCATTGGCTCCCAGATCTCCAGCAAGGAAAAGGAAGGGTCCTACTCCACCATCTTCTCCAAGCACCACTTCTGATGATGATGATAGGGACATGGGCTGGACCCCGGCAGAGTTCAGAAGACAACAGAAGAGGCAAGGGAAAGAAAAAGTTCCTGAAAGACTTAGACTTATGGAAGGGGATGATGAGGAGGATGATGAAGACGAGTCAGTCATTGTGGAGGGTGACACAGAGGAGTCTGACATTGCTATTCAACCTGCTCCGAGGGATGGGGCACAGGTAGCACTGCTATCAGCTCCCATATTTGCAAAATCCCAGCTGAGACCTGCACCAACCCCTATCTCAGGGGAAGCAGAGAGGTAATCGACTACACACCCATCTACCTCTAATTCTTCTTCATGCATTGGCACAGTAAAAAAGTACTTATCTCCAGTTTGGGACATTTTTACAGTTAGCAACAAGGGGGAGTACATTGCAGTATGCAGCATTTGCCCCACACAAAAATTTGTCAAGGTAAGCCTGGTACAAATTATGGTACTGGAGGCTAAACGACCCATATGAAAAAACACCACACAATCAAGTTGGAGGAGCACCTTTAAAAAATTGCTGAACGTGATCGTGGTGGTGAGGAGAACCAGGGAACATCAGCTACAAATCTAATCATGGTGGGAGGTGATGATGAGGAAGAAGAGGGTGACATCGTCACGCAAAGCAGACCTGTCCCCAGCAGTGTGCCAGCAGAATCTCCCACCTCAGCGATTTCACAATGGTACAAGACACTGAGTGAGATGGAGACAACATTGCATACATTGACTGCCCCACCATGACCCACATTGAGTCTACCACCACCATCTACTTCTCAAAAGAGGCCTGTGTCAGTGGCCCCAGAAAAGAAGAAAGTCCAGGCTACTATTATGGGCATGTTTAGGCAGGGGGGTCCCATGAGCGGAACCATCCAACCTCACGTTTGTACGATGGGAAGCTGGCAAAAATGTTAGCTCTGGACCTCCTCCCTTTTTTTGTGGAAGGTGGGATTCTTAGAATTTGTGACAGCCATCTGCCTGAAATGGAAGGTACCAAGTTGGACCTATTTTGCCAGAGTTACTGTTCCAGTGCTGCATCACAATGTGCTGCAGTTGGTTGGACAAGCTTGGCAGCAAAGTGTTGTTCACACCATCCACCTGATGACAGACATGTGGACCAGTTGTCAGGCAACTGATTACATGTGCATCACTGCACACTGAATTTCTTTTGTAGGGGTAAAGCAAAAGATATCTGCAGGTCTGGCCCTGAAGAAAGTTTTAGGAGAATTCTGCGGCATGCAACAGTGGCCATGTGTGCAGTGGAGAAATCACATACAGCTGTAAATATCTTGGAGGAATTTAACAGCAAGGTGTATGAATGGCTGTAACCCAGAGGACTCAGAATTGGATTTGTTGCCACAGACAATGCCAGAAACATAGTCAAGGCCATGTCAGATGGAGGCTATTTCAGGGTCCTGTGTTTGGCCCATTGCATCAACATGGTGGTGCATGATTTTCTCAAAAAAGAAGACATAGTCAGCAACATACTGACCACCTCTAGAAGATCTTGCACTCATTTCAGCAATTCTCTTAAAGCACAGAAGCAGTTGCAGATTATTCAGCATAATAATAGAGCACCAGTCAAAGCCCTGATACAGGAGGTGCCAACACGTAGGAACTCAACCTATTATATGTTGCAACATCTGTACAAACAGATCAATGACTATGTCATTCTAAGAGGAGAGGAAGCAGTTGGGAAAGCTATGACCATGGATGCAGACAAATGGGGCTTAGTCAAATGCCTGACACAGATGCTACTCCCTTTTGTAGTTTCACAGGGGAAGATAGCAAGGAGGACAGTACGATGGGCCAAGCTATACCGTTGTTGCATCTCCTACAGGACCAGGTACAGAAGGTGTCTGAAAGGTTCGGCCCTGCAGGTGTGAATAAAAACAGAAGCGCATGCCTTGGTTAAGAGCTTAATCCTTCACTTGGCTGAAAATACAAGGCTGCAATATGATATCATCGCATCCAAAGAAGAATGGCTGGAATGTAGAGTCCCATCCCGCAATTCTGGGGTGCTGCCTTCATCTTTTAGAGAGGGCAGCTGTCTCACAGCAGCCAACAACACCATCAAACAGAACACTTGCAACAACAGCAACAGAAGGAGCAGACCCAACCTCTGTATTGTATTGGTTTCAATCGGCAGGGCTTAAGTCCAGTGTAGAGGTGATGGCAAAACAGGTGGCAGCCCCTAGGACCATCCACAGGATGTTCAAGGAGCATCTGGATTATCCAAAATAAGTCTATGTGGATCTCAATCCATTGATGTATTGGTATGGGAAAATGTGCCAATGGCCAGAGCTTAGCAGGCTGGCAATAGGGTATCTGGCTTGTCCTGTCCTTAGTGTGCCTGCTGACCGTATGTTCAGTGCAGATGTTGCGGTTATTACAGTGAGAAGGACCAGTCTCTCGCCTCAAACCGTGTAGAGATTGACTATGATCAAAATGAACCAACATTTTATACCACACAATTACACCATTCCTGAAACAGCACAGGAGAAGGAGGAGGATGATTGGTCAGAAATTGAATCAAGTGTGTTAGCTGATCAAATTCAGGGTGAACCACCTGAGTTTGAGGACAAACTCTTCTTCCCAGACTAAGAATGCTGTACCCCCATAGAACTTTTGAATTATTTCTCATTGAACTTCTATTTTAGGAGAAAAAAAAGTAGCGAGCGGAACATTATTATTTTTGTGTCAGATTTATGCTGCCTACCAATTTTTAGTCACATATATTGCCAGGTTGCAGTTGGACCAGTGTGCATTGAAGAAGCCTCCACAATTCCTTTATGATGTTGGAGACAATGCCTGCCCCCCTCGCATGACTATTGACAATCTCTTTTTGCATCACTTAGCACTAACAGGTCTGCCCCAGAAGATCGCTGATTTACAAGAGTGTCTGCCAATTCCAAATTCCAATGTGTTGCCCACATCAAAGATGAATATCTAATACCTAAACTACCCGTGCTTGGTTTGGAAGAGGTAACTACATCTATTGCAACAGTGAGTGAGTGATTGTGTGAGTGATGATGATTGATGATTCATCATTTGGTGGCTGACATTGAGGGAGGATGTGTGTTGAACTGTAATGCAGGAACTTTCTTGGGATTATTGATTTGCAATGTTTTGGTCCTGAGTGATGGGTGATCATTTTTCCCTGGCGGTGATTGGCCTTTACAAACTTACTTAGCAAAAATTAATTAACCTGTATGGTCCACTCCTATGATACTTCTGTTTTTTTCATCATCTAGAATGGCTGCCCCAGACAACGGTTGGATTTACATGACTGCCAAACTTCAATCTATTGCTTGCATCAAAGGGGAGATAGTGTACCTACCACCGTGCTTGGATTCTAACAGGTAACAATTGTACCAATGAGTAATCTGATTATCGAGTGAATGTGAGTGATGATTGATGATTGATGTGGTGGCTGACAGTGAGGGAGGGTGTTTTGAACTGTAATGGGGGAACTTTCTTGAGATGATTGATTTGCAATGTTTGGGGCCTGAGTGATGGGCGATCATTTTTTTCCCAGGAGGTGAATGGCTCTTTCTCACTTAGCCAGATTTATTTGCAGGGTTCTCTCCTTTTTTCTGGTCCTTCAGAGACCAGAACAGTCACTTTAGTTAACAAACAAAAACCTATGCCAAATACTGCAATTCTGTTTCGCTACTTGTTCTTTAACAGCAGTGCACTACAAGTCCATTTGCTTGGTTCCTGATGACTGATCTGGGATGGAGTTGCTCGGAGTCAGGAGGAGGATGGAAGAAATCAGGGTGGGAGCTGCAGGACTACCTCATCAACAGCTAGAAGCAAGAAATTATCAACTTCAGTTCAAAGGTAAACCAAGAGTCTGAGGCCTAGTACTCAGCTATGTGGAATGGAGAGAGATGCGTTTATTTGTGAAATGCTCGTGTGTGTTTGTATGTGTGAGTGTTTGTTTTGCACTTGTGGCAAAAGTGAAACTCTGAGTACCCCTCTTGTTTCTTTTGCTCTGCAGCTGAGTCTTCTTGATAGACTCCTCATGAAGCTTACCTTTCTTCTGTCCATCTTTTTGACTCTAAAATACAGTTTCTGTTTTACTATCCGCAGGCCTTCTAATCTCCTGCACGAACGAAAGGCGAAAGATGAGCTCAACACTACTGCTTACCTACTGGACCAGTTGAGACAAGCACTCAAGAGTGATGGACATTCCCAGGAAGATGCGCCACCTAATTTTGAAATACAGTATCATTTTTCTTTTAACAATCATATTTGGAGAACTGAGAAGGTAGGTTCACTCCAAACCTAGAAGACAGAAAATGTAGATATCTGATAACTTGGGTCTTGGGGGCAGAAGGACTGTTTGCAATGCATTTACCTGTACTCTGTCATACACATTCCTTTGTTTCCTTCGACCTTGACTTGCCCAGGAACAGAATGTTGCCTTTTCCCAATTCCCTCCAGAGAACCCCTAGACACCTTATATGTGCACTAGGTGTCCAGTAGACTCCAAGGGGGGAAAGGGGATTGGGGATAAAAAAATAAACAGAAAGAAGAGACTGCCAAGGCACTCAGGTTTTCTCTCCAGTCTCTCTCAAGCGTTGCCCTCTATTCTGTTTTTGGTGAGAGTGATAGTAAGAGAGACCTAAGGGAAAATGGAAAAAGAAGAAAACACAACATTTACCTTGAAATACTATTGACTCTGCAACTATTTCCTTATCTCTTTCAATATTCTCTTTTCCTCAACCTACCCTTCAATCCTTGACCTTTGCTTCTCTTCTATGTATATTTTCTTGTTATGACTCTCTAAGTATTTCACAGTGAAAATTAATTGAGAACATATCTTTGTTAATAACTGTTTATCTTTTCTTGTTACAGGGCTCTCTTCTAAAGAAGAAGAAACTGGTAAGTATTAATCTTTTTTTTTGCCTTCTAATATTGAGCGTAATATTCTGTAACTTTTCTTTTAAAAAACATTCTCTGTATCAAAAAATGTCTGAAATTACAATTAAATATAATGTCAATTAGCTCAGTTCTTAGATGGGCTCAACAGCGTATGATTTTGCCAAGGAATGAAGAAATTGGAACCAGCTGAGACGTCTTTCTTCGATGCAGAAATGAGAAGTGTGATTCTGGGAAAACCTTTCGGTATCTTCTTGAAGAAGGAATGCTTCTCGGCTTATTTGAGTTGTTTATATTCTAGCCGCTTAACTTAATTTCCTTATTTCTAGTCATGCGCAGAAAAGATATCAACTCGCAGGCTCGGAAAAAGGAATAGAGAGTCACTGCTCCTCAGGAAAGGAAGTCCGAACCCCCGACGGGTAGCGGACCGGGTAACTAACTGCGCAACGCGTGCTAAACTCGGCGCAAAGAGACGCAAACTACCTGACTAAAACGACTCATCAGAAATAGGTGCGTAGGCATGTATTTACTTCAGTGAAGTGCGCTGAACTCCTTAGGCGCGCACTTCAAATAGAATTCCAGAACGATGATTAGCGAGAACAACTAGACCGCATACCTTAAAGGAACAGCTGGGCAGCCATTTTAGCATTCAACTCATGCCAAGCTTCTCTCCAAGCAGGACTCGTACCTTTTGAACTTCTTCTTGGAGAGTCTAGGTTGAGAATTGTGCAAACTGAGCAATCCTGAGTTTCCTGGATCCTGACAGTACCCCCTCGCAAAGGAGGTTCTTCCGGTCGGGGTTTTGTTGGGAATTTTCGGTGAAAGGACCTCACTAATCTAGGGGTGTGAACATCTGAGTTCAATTCCCAAGATCTTTCTTCTGGACCATAGCCCTTCCAGTCCACTAAATAGTAAAGCTGACCCCTGACTCTTTTTGAATCCAGAATTCTCTTTACTTCGAATTCCACTCCAGTTTCTAATTGTACAGGCTTTGGTGGCAAAATCTTCCTTGTATCTTGGGTCACCTTCTTCAATAAAGAGACATGAAAGACTGGGTGGATTTTCATTTTAGCGGGTAGTTTTAATCGATAGGTCACTGGATTAACTACCTTGTCTATTTGGTATGGACCGATAAATCGCGGTTGAAACTTGCGATTTCCTGCCAATATAAGGTTCTTGGTACTCAACCAAACACTATCTCCTACACTTAGGGAGGGTCCTTATCTTCTTTTCTTGTCTGCATAGATTTTATAATTTCGTTTTGTTTGTATCAGATTCTTAGATGCTGTTTGGTGAATTTGAGTTAAATACTGCACCAAATTTTTAACTGCTGGGACTGAGATTTCTACGGAAGTTACCAAGGAGTTTGGATGCGTACCATAATTCAAATAGAAAGGGGAAAACCCTGTGGATACATTTTTTGTGTTATTATGTGCAAATTCTGCGGCCCACATGTACTCAGGCCATTCACCCTCCTGATCCATCAAAAATAGGCGTAGATACTGTTCTAACTCCTGGTTAACCCTCTCAGTCTGCCCATCTGTCTCCGGATGATAACTGCTGGAGAATCTGACCTCCATTCCCAAACTTTCGACAAAGGCCTTCCAAAAATGAGACAAAAATTGGGACCCTCGATCAGAAACTATGATCTTAGGAATTCCATGCACTCAGACCACCTGTATACTAAAATGTGTGGCTAGTTGTTAAGCAGTAGGGATTCCTTTTAAAGCTAGGAAATGTGCCATTTTAGTGAAGGCGTCCACGATCACTAAAATGGTGTTAAACCCTTGGTTGGAAGGTAAATCCACTATCAAATCCAAAGTGACTGTATGCCAGGGGTGGGAGGGAAGGCATGGGTTGCAACAGTCCCTTAGGTGCTTGTCGTTCAGATTTTCCCTGAGCACAAATCTCCCATGTTTTAACATATTTTTGAATATCCTTGGTCATCTTTGGCCACCAAAATCTCCTCTTTATTAAATCCTCAGTCTTAAGAATTCCTTTGTGGCCAGCTAATGGACTATCATGGCATTCATGCATTGCTTGAGTTTGCAACTCTTGAGTTGGGAGGTACAAGGCTCCTTCATGGAATGGCATCTGGTGACGAATTTCTCTTCCAGTTTCCTGTTCTGCCCATTTCTGCATTTCTTCCGTATCCATCGCTTGCATTACTTGCTCCTCCATTGTTCTGTGGCACACCACGCTCACAATATTAGATTCTGGAATTATCCTCTGGCCTTCGATCGGATCTTTCGGATTTTCCGTGTCAATTCTTGACAAGGCATTTGCCTTTCCATTTTTTGTTCCTGGTCTAAAAGTGATCACAAAATCATAATCTGCAAAGTATAATGACCATCGGAGTTGTCGTGGACTTAGTGTCCTTGCTGATTTAAAAAATGTCAGGTTTCGATAATCAGTTAACACAATAACTGTGTGCCTCGCCCCCATCAAGTAGTGACGCCATTCTTTAAAGGCATCCTTAATTGCCAACCATTCTTTCTCTAAAACTGTGTAATTAACTTCTGCTGGAGTTAGTTTTCCTGATCGATAGGCTACCGGATGAAGCTGACCTGTTCATTTATGTCTCTGAGATAATACACCTCCTATAGCCTGATCAGAGGCGTCGGTTTCTACGTAAAATGGTTCTGATGAATCTGCATGCAAAAGGATTGGCGCTGTGGTAAAATCTCTTTTTAGAGACTCAAAAACCTTTTCCGCCTCATCAGACCATTGGAATTGAACTCCTTTCTTTAGCAATCGTGTGAGAGGAAGAATTTTATGAGAGAATTCACTAATAAATCTTCTATAAAAATTGGCAAAGCCTATGAAGTTTTACACCTCTTTTACACTTGTTGGGTATTTCCACTCTATCACAGCTTTGATTTTCTGTTCATCCATGGTGATCCCCGTGGGGGAAAGGACAAAACCCAAGAACTCCACAGAGGTAACATTAAAAGCACATTTCTCCAATTTAACATATAACTTATTTTCTCTGAGTTTTTGCAGGATCCTACGTACTTGCGCTCGATGTATTTCTTTTGAAGCTGAGTAAACCAATATATCGTCTATGTAAACGATAGCGCACTGATAGATGAATTCACCCAAGATGTCATCGATAAAATACTGAAAGGCGGCTGGTACGTTGCATAATCCATGGGGCATCACCTGATACTCGAATAGATCAAATCTTGTTCGAAACACGGTCTTCCATTCGTTGCCTTCCCTCATTCTTATTAAGTGATAGGCTCCTCTCAGATCAAGTTTCGTATACATCTGAGCTCCTTTCACTTGATCCAATAGCACTGAAATGAGAGGTAAAAGGTAGCGATTTTTCTTTGTAACCTTGTTAATAGCTCGATAATCATTGCAGGTTCTCAAGTCCCCTTCTTTCTTCAGTACGAAGAATAATGGCGATGACACTGGGGATTGGGATGGTTTGCTAGATACTTGTCTATGTACTCCTTTAGGTGCTGGTTCTCTTTTTCTGTTAATGCATAGACCCGACTGCAAGGCAAATTGGATCCTGGATCCAGATCTATTTTGCAGTTGTATATGCGATGAGGCGTTAGTTTCTCTGCTTCCTTCTCATTGAATACATCTTCAAATTCTCTGTATTCCAACGGAATTTCATTGGTATGTATCACACACATTGAATTGCCAGCACCACACAGGGAAGTTGCCGGATTCGATTCTCTTGAGCCTTCTTTCTTTCCAAAACAGTTAGTCTTACAGAATTCTGAATCCATCACTATAGTTCTGGTGCTCCAGTTGATGGTAGGATTATGCTCGGTGAGCCAGGATAAACCCAAGATGACCTGGAATTGAGGAGGATCAATTAGATTGAACTGAATCACTTCCTTGTGACCTTCTGAAGAAATTAACTGCACCTGTTCAGTATGGCTCACTATTGGTCCCGAAGACAAATTAGTTCCATCCACTGTGCGCACCGGTTCACTTTTAGATTTCTGTATCGCACTCAATCCAACCTTGTCTGCGAACTTAAGATCACAAATGTTTCCAGTGGCTCCGGAGTCTATCATCGCCAATATGTCTGTCAAGGTAATTTGTCTAAACTTCATCATCATTGATAGAATTAGGTGAGGCAATGCCGATTGCAGGGTGTTTGCCAGTCAATGATCACTCTGAGTTGTTTCTTTGTCCCCATCCATCAGTCCAACTCCTTCTACTGATAGTGCCGTAAGTTTTCCTTCGGCCTCAAAGACGTCTTTGGTTTCTTCGGGCAAACTCGTACAAAATGCCCCCCTGCTCCACAATATAGACATAAATTATTCTCTCTTCTCTTGTCCTTTTCTTCCTTCGTCAAAGGTCCTAGATTTGTTCCTATTTGCATTGGTTCAGACCCTTGTTGGCTCTCTGCAAATCTAGTGGGTTCTGGTTTAACTCGGTCAAATCGTGGGATACTAGATCTGAACTCTTTACTTCGTTCTCCTTTTTTCTCACTCTGTCGGAAGTCAATTTCTAATACCAGATCTACTAAAGCTGAAATTGCTGTGGGTCGGTTAGATATTTGTGCTAAGGCATCTTTTAACTTATCCTTTAGCCCCCGATAAAAAACTGCTCCCCTTTTGCTTTCTGGCCAATTTGTTTCCACCACTAATTTATTAAACTTGGCTAAATACGCAACTAAGTCCTTATTTCCTTGTCATAGCTCCAGTAACTCATTACTGCTTGTGAAATTTTTCGTCGATCAATAATTCGGAGAAACTCTTTTTTAAAGTCCTCGAAATTGTAGAGCAATGCGTCGTCTCAGGAAACCAGTGGCATTGACAATGACGCCGCATCTCCACTGAGATAGGACAGCATAAATGCCACTCGAGATTGTGCATCAGGGAAAATTGAAGGGGGGCACATAAAGTGTAAAGAACATTGTGATAAGAATATCTGTGCCTTCTGCTTATCCCCGCTAAAACGTTCTGGTGGGACTAGTGGAATGACAGGGGAAAAAGAATGCACTACTTGGGTGGTAATTCTAGGTGACCCCCTGAACCCGTACTAGATGTTTCGCCCTCGGTGACTGGGAACTTATTCATCCTGGAGGCTAAATCTGAAGTTTCTCTCCTCGAATGTATTACTTCCGCTCTTACATTTTTTTCTCCTCTCTCACTGCCAGTAATTCTTTTTGAATTGATTCTAGCACTACCCCAAGGGTCTGCAAGTTTATTCCTTCAGCCATTCTGCTTGGGTGCAACCAATACATGGGCACTTCACTCTGTCAGGAGCGCTCTCACCTTGACTTGCACAGGAACAGAATGTTGCCTTTTCCCAATTCCCTCCAGAGAACCCCCAGACACCTTATATGTGCACTAGGTGTTCAGTAGACTCCAAGGGGGGAAAGGGGATTGAGAATAAAATAATAAACAGACAGAAGAGACTGCCAAGGCACTCAGGTTTTCTCTCCAGTCTCTCTCAAGCGCTGCCCTCTATTCTGTTTTGCGAGAGTGATAGTAAGAGAGACCTAAGGGAAACTGGAAAAAGAAGAAAACACAACATTTCCCTTTAAATACTATTGACTCTGCAACTATTTCCTTATCTCTTTCAATATTCTCTTTTCCTCAACCTACCCTTCAATCCTTGACCTTTGCTTCTCTTCTATGTATATTTTCTTGTTATGACTTTCTAAGTATTTCACCGTGAAAATTAATTGAGAACATATCTTTGTTAATAACTGTGTATCTTTTCTTGTTACAGGGTTCTCTTCTAAAGAAGAAGAAACTGGTAAGTATTAATCTTTTATTTGCCTTCTAATATTGAGCGTAATATTCTGTAACTTTTCTTTCAAAAAACATTCTCTGTATCAAAAAATGTCTGAAATTACAATTAAATATATTGTCACTTAGCTCAGTTCTTAGATGGGCTCAACAGCGTATGATTTTGCCAAGGAATGAAAAAACTGGAACCAGCTGAGACGTCTTTCTTCGATGCAGAACTGAAAAGAGCGATTCTGGGAAAACCTTTCGGTATCTTCTTGACGAAGGAATGCTTCTCGGCTTATTTGAGTTGTTTATATTCTAGCCGCTTAACTTCATTTCCTTATTTCTAGTCATGCGCGGAAAAGATATCAACGCGTAGGCTCGGTAAAAGGAATAGAGAGTCACTGCTCCTCAGGAAAGGAAGTCCGAACTCCCGACGGGTAGCGGACCGGGAAACTAGCTGCGCGACGCGTGCTAAACTCGACGAAAAGAGACGCAAACTACCTGACTAAAACGACTCATCAGAAATAGGTGCGTAGGCACGTATTTACTTCAGTGAAGTGCGCTGAACTCCTTATGCACGTGCTTCACAATGAATTCCAGAACGATTGTTAGCGAGAATAACTAGACCGCATACCTTAAAGGAACAGCTGAGTGGCCATTTTAGCATTCAACTCGTGCCAAGCTTTTCTCTAAGAAGGTCTCGCACCTTTTGAACTTCTTCTTGGAGAGTCCAGGTTGAGAATTGCGCAAACTGACCAATCCTGAGTTTCCTAGATCCTGACAGTGTTGCAAATGGCAATGAGAATGGGTGACCAGCAAACGCCACCCGCACGCGGAACTCCTCAAAGCACAGCAGAGTTTTTTAGCCACTTAGCAGAGTTCTGTGGGTGCTGTGCGTTGCACATGTTGAATCTAATCCAGTGGTGTCTACCTGCGATGATTGGAGTGCTGAATGGATAACGTCAGTAAATTTCCCAAGCCTTGCTAAGATCATTCGGGTGCTGTTAGAAAAGCACAGGTCCACGGTCTTTCTGCAGGTTCTTATTCCGTTGGCCAAAAATGTAGGACTAGCAGGTGTTGGCAGTTTCTGGCGAGTTTGGGGCAACATTACAGTAAGTGAAGCCAGGATTCTTTATCATAATTGCACAGTCTGCATTTTCTTGCCTCGACCTACCATGCCCAGGAGGGGTTGAAGTCCATAATTGGTAGGGCAAGGAGCCGCATCTATATGGTTTTGCTACGTGTATGAACTATGAGGGCTTGATGTAAGTAGGGCTGTGCTTTTCCTGCCAGGTAAGAGGCATCTAGTGCCTCAGTGTTCAAGCTGCGGCAGAGACTTTCTGTGTCCAGTTCTAGAGAGGATTTCTTGACCTGTGAGTTCACTATCCTTTCCAGGCTAGATTGTTAGAAATTAATTGAACAAAGTGAATAAAAGAGTGAACCCTTAATACAGTCCAATCACATTTCACCACACATCCCTAACCAATTATTCTAATACCTACCTATATACCTGGTGAAGTTTATTTTAGAAAATTTCGGCCAAGTTACGGGGCCATATCCGCATTCCTTTTATGCAATGAAATCAGAGATGCATCTTTCTCTTAGCATCCCTCTAGGAAACAGTCCTCCTACTTTGTCCAGCCCCATTTACATATACCCTCTGTAACGTTTTCTTACATGGAAGTCTGTTGGACATTTATGGGTCTGCTCATGCTCACTGTGTTTCAGTCACACTGAATGATGAACATTACTTTTGTGCAGATTTCAGGTAGCACACTTAAGCTGCTACTTTTGCTTCTTGACTGTTCCTCTGATAAGGAAATGAGCAAAGCTGTTTTGTAGCTGCTGAACCATTGCACAAGTAAGGCTCTGCAGAGAGTGTGGAAAAACCCTTCTTTGGTTTATTAACATGAACTATAGAAAATATGTGACAATTATGCATGCATAATTCTAAACGCTGAAAGATCCATGTTACTATTAAGCAGGCAGCCTAAACTATTTTCATGCACTCCAGGATACTACCACTACACATGTTAAGATGCAGCAAAGCCTGTGCCACATGTAACATAACATAACAATTATGAAAGCTATGCAACATGTTAGAGTTTTTCCTGGATGTCCATGTTATTCCAGTGACAATAAAGATCCCTCCTGAAGCGCAGCCTAGCAAAATGTCTTCAACTGCATTACCCACTTCAGCATTGCCTGAAAGCCAGCAAGCCAGTTCTATTAACACACAGTTTGCACCTTATGTCCAGAAACACAAATAATTGTTAATCTTTAAATCACCACAGAATTTCCCACCTGATTACCTTTTCATTTATGATTGAGATAACTGATCATCTAAGGGGTAGATTTAGAGGTTGGTGGACAGTGTGGTCCATCCCAAACATGATGGAGTACTCTGTCTGTCCAACTGACAGTATACCCGTCCCATTTAGGGTCAGGAGGACTGCCAACTGAAGGCATTACACCACCTACTCTATTTAAGGTGCATGGTGTGATGTACTTATTTCTGTTTGTCACTACCACCTGCTGTTGAGGAACAGAAAATAGCTTAGAATGAACTCTACACCCAGGGAAATACATACCCAGGGTGTGGGCGAGGGTTATTAGTTATTTGTTTTTCAATAGCAAACTCACACTAACAAACTCTCACTTTTGGAGTATGTTTTTGAAACAAAATTGTTAAAGTTTGGTGAAAGGCTGTCAAAACTTTCTGAACATTGACAGGAAACAGCATGATAGAAGTTCCTTTCCTATCCAGGTACAACAATCACCACTGGGCTGTCAGTGACCTCTAAATATGGCAGATAGTAGTCCATCAGCATGGCGGCGTAATGGCCTTCATCTCTCTGACAGTCTGCACTCCATCTGCCAAACTCTAGATCAGGCCCAAAATACCCTTTTCTGTTTACAGTGACTAATGTATTGAAATAGAATTAGATAAAATTGATTGCTTGTAAGAAAATGCATCTCATACATACTTAGTTTTGAAATCCCAAACACCTAAATGATTTTACTACTTTGCAGCTCAAATGCCATGAATTAACAAGTTGTTATAGGTAGAGACTATCTAGCTGACCAATAGTGATTACTGATGCACCCTGCGTAAAACCCACATGATTTCACGGGTCCCAA
Source organism: Calotriton arnoldi (assembly GCA_963921515.1). NCBI lineage: Eukaryota > Metazoa > Chordata > Amphibia > Caudata > Salamandridae > Calotriton > Calotriton arnoldi. The sequence continues at coordinate 439,431 of CAWUFW010010616.1, read as the reverse complement.
TCCTCCCAGCACAAAGATGCAACCTCCTTCACAAATGATGCACATAAAGATTCAAATTCTGTGTTTAGATGCTGACTAGCATCTGTTTTGTAAACTAATGTACTTTTATTGAATTTCTGAAGCATAATAAAACATTGTAGCTCACTGCCAAGAGCTATACTAGTTATTAAAGGCCCTGAACCTAAGGCTAAAGCCTATGACAAAGTAGAGGGCATCTAACTACAATTTGAGAACAAGGCAAAGTGTTTGGATGTTTGACCTTCCTGAGGGGCTGATTGAGCTCCCGAGGGGGGTGGGGATGTGATTAGCCCATCCAGGAAGGGAAAATGTGGATGCCTTTTTTTTTTGTTTTGGTTGAGATGTGCCCAGGGATTTTCTAATGTTCCCTAGGCACCAAAAGTTGGGGAGATCGCCCCCACACACAGGTCAACCCCCCTTATGGTTTAGTACATTATGTTTTTTTTCTCTTCATGTGGGGCTGACTGTCCCTTAGGGAAAGAAAAATATGGCAGCCATTTTGTAATATATATGTTTATGTGCCTATGGTTTTTGGTGCTCCTTAGGCACACAATTTGGTGGTGGTCGGACCTCCTTTGCATGGGCTTAGCCCTAACCCTCCATGGGCATGCAAATTTGGAGAGTTTCCCTTCCCTGGGGTTCACGTCTGCCTCTCCTAAGGATGGGAAAATATGGCAGCCATTTCATTTGTACCTGCTGCTGCCCTGGGGATTTTATGTGCCCCCCCCTCCCAGAGCAACAATGTCAGGCCACTTCAGCATCTGATTAGTTATTGTACCATTCACATTTTAGTTCCACCCAGCACAGGAAACTTCACAGGGCAATGGGTGAGTGAACTCCAACTACTGATTAGTTATTCGGCATTTTGCTATGGCCATAGTATTTAGAAGGCCGTGGTGGGTCGGCTCAGACATTGCCCAATGCTGTGGTGGGCGGAAGCAAAATGTGTACGGCTGAATAATTTATCAGTAGCTAAAGTGGATACAGCTATTGCCCCATGATGCATTCCACGCAGGGCACAATTACCATGTGAACGGCACAATAACTCATAAATGGCTGAAGTGTTCTCACCCAGTTCCCCAATGATATACACTGTGCCGGTTGGAATAAAAATGTGAATAACACAATAACTGATCAGTACCTGCTGTGGGATGAAACATTGCCCTCTGGTGTGGTGGTTGAAACCATAAGGGCACATAGTGCAAATGGATAATTTCATTGTGAGACACTCTTTCACAAGGAGCATGTCAAATGCGGCATAATGTGCTTTGCCTTATTGGGTGTGTTGCAACATGGACTATTTTTTTCTCATATCTTTCTCTTAGCTTTCTTGGAGATGTTCTTGGCAGCACTGCATCTTTGGAGAAGTTTTTTGAGTTATGATGACTCATCTTACAGTGATTCAGAGAGACATGGCCCTGGTAGTCGTGATGTCCCTTCGCAAGCACAGACAGTGCAATAAAGAGCTAGTGACAGAGTAGACAATGCAGAGTGCAGGCTAGAACCTTCCCGAAAAAAGGTAGAGTGCTCACTTGGCAGACACCTAACTTAGTCAAGCCAGCAATTTCCCCATACACTGGAGACACTGGATGGATGTAAGGTCAATAGAGCACATGACCATGACAGGTTGTTCCAAATCTGGCCTGTTTTTGAACATTTTTATGCCAAGTTTCCAGAGATTTATACTCCTGGAAAAGATATAGCAGTCGATGAGTCCTTGATCTTGTACAAAAAGTGACTGCTGTACAGGTAGTATATACCTATTAAAAGAGCTTGTTATGGTATTAATATGTACATGTTGTGTGCCTTGCTGCAAAACTATAAAGAAAGGATGTACATGTATGCAAGAGCACTACTGGTTGTCACGTGTACAACCTGAGGGTATTCACAGAGAAGGACTCTGCAATAATTCCTGTGATAAATCCTGCATGTTGCCCTTCCACGTTAGAAGTTAGTGAGCAGATTGTATGGGAGCTTGGCCTATCTCTTCATAAAGGTTATAACCTTTATGAAGGTAACTTCTATACAAGAATCCAGCTGTTTAGAGAACTGTACAAAGCTGGCACTGTGGTTTGCAGTACCATTAGAAAGCACTGCAATGGATTCTCTCAGGTGCTTGTTTGCAAGATGCTCCAAAAAGGCCAGAGCAGTGCATTATGTTGCAAGGAACAGCTTGCAGTGAAATTCTCAAACAGGTGGGAAGTATATGTGCTCACTACACTTCATTATGAGCGCACTTCTCCTGTCTCGGTTTGGTGACAGTTGGTAGGAGTCCACAAGTCCACCTGCATACTTGATTTCAACAAGTACATGGATTGAGTGGATAAAAATGACCAGGTTCTTCAACCATATAAAGCAAATTGTAAAACTTGCACTTGGTATAAGAAGTTGGCTACTCACTGTGATTCAGTTGGCAAAATACAATGCATAGGTTGTCTGTTGGCAGACCTGCATAGGAAGACTAATGGCCTACCATGACTTTCAGTTGGCTGTTATTGAAGCGTCACTGCTGTTGAAGCAGTCGCCTCTACTTCGTCCAATGAAGAGGAGATTGCAAGGCTGCAGGACAGCATTCCTGCAACAGAGCAAAAGAGTCACCAATGTCTTTGAAGTAGAATTTGTTCTCAGCAAGAAAAAAGCCAGGAGATTACATATGACTGTCCTCAGTGCCTATCTCAACCTCACCTGTGTTTTCCAACTTGCGTTAATGTGCACCACACAAAACTAAATTCTGGTAAATGAACTGAAGTGGAGCACATAAATTTAAATTTACTACCACGCCAAATGACTATTTATGGATACAAAATTATCCATGGGCCACTACCTGAGTAGCTTTGTAGCTTTTGAAATTAATTCCTCTCATTTTGAAAGATGGATGCTAATCCAAGATTTTTTCTTTCTGAATTAGATTTGAGCCACTGTGTCTTTACTGACTCCAGTAAGAGGCACATTCATGTCTTGGTTTTGGCTGCTTGCCACCTCCAACCCCCTTCAAAACATGATGTAAGTTCTGTCCATCATATTACAAGTGCATTTCAGGCAGTTCTCTTCACATAACCGTGGACAGGATATGCGCACTGTTTTGAGTACCCTGTCCACCAAACCCTAAGGCCATTAGTCTTTCCAGAAGTGCTCTTTAGGGAATTTAGTAGAGTCTACCCAAGAATATTTAGCCCCATTTTCAAATGTAGATTTGCTGACACTGTTTGGTGACTGGGAAATAAATACATTCCAAACACCCTCAACGTACTTTCACACACTGGAGGAGTTGGATTTAGTGTGGTTAGTACAATGAAGATGCAGGAAAGACTAGTTTTCTTGAGCCTAAGCAGGCAGCCACAGGGAGGTGTTAGTAAAGGTGCACATGGCACCCTTGAATTATTAAGACTTCAGGGGAGAGACAGACATGAGCAGGTAGTCAATGCTTAGCCTAGGCTTGTTTTCATAGGGACCTTGTGTAGGTATAAGGTAGATGAACAAGGTAGGAGTTATGCATGGATCACTGTACCCACCACTAGTGAAATATGTCATACTTGTGGCCTGAAACTAGGGATGGGCATAATTTGCGTAATTCCATGTAGTGTAATTACTCAAAATGACTAAAAAAATAAGCAAAATGACATGGAATTGCGAGTTGCGCCTCATATATTGTGTGTCCAAAAAAAGACACCAGTGTTGCTTTTCACGCTGACAAAAACACAAACGGCACATGGTGGACAAGCACACGGGCATTTTGTTCAATCTAGCCTGCTCCTTCCTAGCCATTCCCTCATGGTTCATGATCCCTAGGGCCTATCCAACTCAATCCACACCATTCTGTTCCACCTGTCACCCTTTTTTAACTATATTCCCACTTTCTTCTTAGTTTCCCACTCCTCTTGTGTTTATATTGCATTTTTGTTTTCCAGTTTTGTCTAGTTTGAATTTCTTTTTTCCATCCGTTCGAATCCAGCTATGGCAGAGACAGGCAGCGCCATCATGGTGTCCCTTACCCCCAGTTTGAGGTGACAGCGTGAGGGGTGATTCACTGCCACATGTTTTCTGAAGCATAGCTGGTGGCACTAATTTATTTTGTGCAACGCCACCTCCCCCTCATGATGCCAGCTGGTAGCAGGCCCGAAAGAGTTACTGATTAGGGGAGTGACTCCTGCAGTGGAGAAGAGTGCAGTGCAGCATGCAATGCCATACTGGGGTCACCCACATCTAACAGCAAGTGACGCACTGCAAGGCCAACATTCTCAAACAGGAGCAAGGCCTGCTGGACATGCTCAGCATCGAAGTGGTGTGGCTTGGTGATGGATGTCATGTAAATATTTGTTTTAATACTTATATGTATTAATTTTCAGTGATGTGATGTGTATCATATATATATGTTTAATCTTTATCTTCATTTAACATAGACAAGGGTCAGTCAATGAAAGAGGTGAAACATTTATCAGCAATTGACATATAGCTAGCATCAACTGCAGGGCACACACTTCCCAGTTCCCTTAATCATAATCCTTCACTCCCATCCACAAAACCGCACTCCTGCCGGCTTCCCCCGGCGTATCCCATATAGTATCACATGCCACCCTCCCCATTTATATTTTTGTCATGTTGACAGTCTCTTTACTATCTTGTGACTATTAGTGTCCATGGGTGTTACATTCTCCAATAGAAGCCTATCTACACTTCTCCTAGGCCAGCCAGCCCCTGCATTGCAGAAGGCCTATGCTTTCTGCACCTCAGTTGAATCCAACCAAGTCAAGCTTGTGAGAGAGGAGTCCATCTCCTCAAGCGTCACCAGACTCTATAACTTTCAGTCCATTCAAAACAGTCTTCCTCCATGCACTCATCTGTTCTCACCTCTCTCCTGTGCCTCTCCTCAGCCAATGCTCATTCGGACATAACTCTGGTCCATGCTGATAATGTAGGACCAGTGGTAGAGAGCCACCTAATAGCGATCCATCTTTTGGCCAATAGTAGCCCCACCAATACAAATCAATATTGTCTCTTCCCCTCTATAGGGCATGAAAGTATTGCCAACAAACAATGCTGTATAGTAGTTTCTAGCCTAATGCCAGATACCCGCTTCAGGCATTGAACTATGTCAGTCCAATATTGCATTATCTCAACACAGCTCCCAATCATGTGTATAAACGCCACATCTTCCTCTGTACACCTGGGATACCTGTCTGAGAGGCAGGTAAATTCTGTATAACTGTGTAGATGATAAGCTAGTACGATGTAATATGTAGAAGTAAGCAAGCTTAAATCTGGCATTGCCAAATACCTCCTTATACTAAAGCACAAGCTTTACTCCAGTGACCATCCGATACCAGTGCAAAGAAATCCTCTTCCCATTTAGAAATCATAGCAATACATTTTGAGCTTTGTCTTTTTTTAAGGCCTCAAATAGGAGGGACACCAATCGATTGGAGGTGTTCATATCCAATATTACCTCTAGCACATGGGTTTTCTTGAGTCCCATGGGGAAGCATGTCCCTAAATCTCTTGATGTTTTGTTCAGTTTGGCAAACTGCAAGAATTGCCCTGACCCTACTCTAAAGCTTCTTTTGCCCCTTCAAAGGTAATATAGCTATCACCTGGAGATATGTCCCCCACTCTCTCACATCCTCCTTCTTTGCACCCAGTCCTTGACATAACATTTTCAATTTTTAGCTCTCTAGAGAAGGGTGAGTTACATATTATCTTCTTCACTATAGTCTCCCATGCCCTGGATATGTGCTGCATGTGGGGACAGTGTTCACCCTGTTGGGCTACTGCCATCAATTTTCACTGGCAGATCCTACACCCCGGGGACCCCTGCAAGCAAACATTTCTCGCAATTTTCCCCATCTTCACACCACCTGGCTGCATATTGTAGGTGTGTCGCTAAGCGGTACAATTCCAGATCAGGAAGGCTAAGACCGCCCTCCACTGCATCCAGTTTTATAATCCCCAGCCCCACCCTGCTCCTCTTGCCAGCATATATCAGGGACAGCAATAGATTGTCAATTTCTTTAAGCGTGCGCCTATGTGTCAAGCATTGTAAGTTCTGGAGAATATACAAACAACAGGGGAGGAGAACCATTTAACACCCTGATATTCTACCCACAGCTGAAAGTGGCAATGTATTCCAAAACCCCACTGAAGTCTTCAACCCCGTCTGCACTTAGCCATGTTGTAGGCATATTGATTATCTGCCAATTCTATCCCTGAATATCTGAATTTCTCTGTTTCCCACCTCAATCCCACATTCGGTAGGTTCTCTAGAGACTGGCCTTCCAATCTTGCAAGTGGGAACATCAGAGACTTCTCCTGGTTGACATAGAGAGTAGAGGCCCTCCTCAACCAGCACAGCTCTACCAATTACCGCAGACCTGAAACCAGTGGCTGCTTCAGCTATACAAGTGTATCATCTACATATTACTAGACAATATGCTGTGTGGTCCTGACTTCGATACTCCACTGTCCCAACACCGCCCTAAGGTGACTAGGCAAGAGTGCCATTGGAGGAGCAGATTGAAGTGGCGAGAGCAGGAAACCCTGTCTCGCACCCTTCTTGATTACCCAACCATTTGAGATATATCCTCCAGACCTGACCCTGGCCACGGGACCCAAGTATGGCAAGGAAACCCAGCAGAGAAAATTAAGCCCAAATCCTATCATCTTAAGAAACTAACACATATACCTGCAATCCAAAGTAATGAATTGCTTTTCAGTATCCAAGGCAACATACAACCCCTCCAAGTCTATGCACTGGAGAGGGTTTATTACATGTGTGAGCCTCCGGATGTTCATGAGGGTACTTCTCGTTGGAATGAGACCACACTGGTCTTTTATGGATCAGGGCAGCAACCACTGCCTGCAGTCTGGTAGCCAGTGCCATTGACAGAGCTTAACATCCACATTAATCATTGATAAAGGCCCATAGGAGCCTACCATGAAGGATCCCTACCGGGCTTAGGTAGCATGACTATAAGTGCTTCTTGCATTGATTTGAACAACTTTAACCCGGTCCTTGCCTATTGGAATGCCTCCAGCAACCTGTTCATTCGTTTCTCCTTGTATTCCTGATAAAATTCAGATGGGACGCCGTCGGTTCCCTGGGCTTTATTTCTGGACATGTCTCTCATGGTCTCTACCAATTTCTATTTAGTGAGCTCCCCTTCCAAAGTCATCATCTGTTCCATGCTAAGCCTTCGAAGTTCAACGTGAGTTATAAATTCTTCCCTATTGATGTCTTGATGACATCCTGGTTGCTTGTATAATTAAACAGATGACGATATAACACTTCATTTATTGCAGCTTGGGTTAACACCACCTCCCCACCCTCGCCCTCCAGCACCATTATCATAGATGTAGGCATCTCCTTCTTTAGAATCCAAGCCAGGAGTCTGCCCCACCTGTCCCCTTCTTTGTGCAATTTTTGCATATACTCTTAAGGGGTGAACCTATCCAGCGTGCCAAAAATTCTCCTATTCTGCATCTCCCTGCCAGGGTTTCCCCATTCACAGTTGCATTTCCTGAGTCCATACGCTGCAAATCGTAACTCATGACTCTGTATGTCCTTCTACAGCTGGTGCTTAATTACATACACTCTTTTAAGGCGTTTTCCTTTTAGGACAAACTTCAATGCATCCCATTCATTTGCCCTGGTTGACGTTGTACCCCACTTGTCTGCGAAAAATCCCTTCAGGACCTCACCTATTTCTGCCCTAAAACAGGTGACACTGATGGCCTCTGAGTTCAACCTCCAGGTAGCGATAGCTGGGGTAGTACAAGTCCAAGTGTAGGTGAGTAGTAGTGCTGCATGATCTGACAGGAATCTGCCCAAATGCCCCTGTAATCGTATATTGATCCTGGCTGTGTGCTATATAAACATCCGATCCAATCTGCAATACATATTGTGCATTGGGTGAGAAAAATGTGAACTCTGTACTAGGGGGATGCAGTGATCTCCAAACATCAATACAGTTTACCCGGGCCATCATCTCTTCCAACACTTCAGCCATACCAGGCTTCGTTAGACTCCTAGAAGGTGACCTCTCCAAGTCCCTATAAAGAATAGCATTGAAGCTGCCTGCTCAGAGGAAAGGAATACCAATGTATGGGACCAACACAATCAGTATCTTCCAGAGGAAGGTCCTATAATCAGGGTTAGGGGTGTATATCTTCAATAGACACATTTCCACCCCATCAAGGATACTATATATCAACATATATCTACCCTCTACATCAGCATGCGCCTCTCTAAATCAAAATGGTACCCCTGGAGCCGCCCAAGTTGCCACCCCTCTTGCATATGTGGAATAAGTGAAGGATTATATCTGCCCTTACCATTTTTCTGTGACTTATAAGCTATGAGTTTCCTGTAGCATTGCTATTCTCACCTTGTAATTCCTAAGGAATGTGGACTATAGTGCTTGCAATCCCCTAACATTCCAAGACATAATTTTCACTTCTCCTGACATATTTAATTGTCATTAGCAATGGCTCCTTATATCCCCTGGAGAACAGTGTCAGCACAAACCTCCACTCCTAGTTTGTCTCCTGACACCGGGTCTCTCATGGAAGCCCCAAAAGGAGTGCTATATTGTGCCATGAGTTGATCCTGCTAGGATGCCCCACCTTGCCTGTTAAAATAACATCAAACCATAAAACAACTCCCAAAACATCCCACCACCTCCTTCTGGGTAAACACCCTGAAGTGTGTAACTGTGATGCATCCCCAAACTTCTATCCAATCCATGCCCTCCCCCCAACGTTTCATGAAAGTAACTTTAATACTACAGGTGTTCAGAATTCCCTACTACATGTATGTACAATTGCAGAAGAGGTCCAGCACGCTGTGCACCAAGAGAGCCTATGGGGCGCTACACGGGCTACAGAGTTCCGATTCCTCCAGCTTCCATAATGTACCTAAAATAGGGCAAGAGAGTGGCTCCCCACCTCATCCTGAAGTAAAACACTTAGAGGCTGTAGATCACTGGGCCTAACAAGGACTCTGGTCTATGTCCTACTAGCTGCAACTCCCCTCCCCCCCCACGGGGCACTCCACACCTAATTTTGTGAGCTCGCTTATTTCATGACACTGTGGCATGTACACACATTATCCATCAAGGTCTCTTGAATTTTCAACATTTACAGTCATATCTACATCACCGCTTTACAGTCTCAAAGCCCCTCTCAGTTAAAATGAATTTGAAACCCTTTATAAATTGAAGTTCTTCAGTTCATTGATTCCAGTCTAACAGTACCATACTTGTGTCATTCCCCAACATCCAGCAGCATTCCATCTTGGGGAACTTGTCCACATCCACCGGAGAACCTGAGTCCTGTCACTCCACAATACCCAGGGTACCATTGTGCAGCACCTCAATCCAGCCTGTCTCGCTCTCATGACCCAGCGCTTTCTCTCCGCTGATCCCCTGGGTCTGCTGCTGCTCCTTTTCCCATTTTGACCAGAGTTACAATGCTCTCTGGACCTACATCCTCTCTCCAGCCAATCCAACACCTCCTCAGGATGGAGAAAGAAGTATGAGTGGCCCTCCTGCACCCCTCTCAGCTTTGCTGGGAGCAGGAGCATATATATCTGATGTTCAGTGGGCACAGTTTCTGTTTTACAGCCATGAAAGTCTTTCGCTGGGCCTGAACTTTGTGTGTGTAGTCTGGGAAGATTTTGATGGTTTGCCCAGTTGTGGGTGGGGACCAACGCCCAATGGCCCCTTTCCATTACAAACAAGGCTGATAAACCTTCCTGCCCCACAGCCTCTCTAAGCCACTGTTCAAGAAACAGTTCTGGGATGCCTTCCTCAGACCGTTCCAGAAATCCTATAAATTGGAGATCACATCTCCATGAGTCACCCTCTGCATCTTCCAGTTTGTCATCAAACCGTTTTACCTGCTCAGGTGCAGACCGTAGCTTGGAGCTCCTTCACTTCCAGCATTATACTACGCACTTGCTCCTTAGTCTCCAACGCGTGTTCATTGACCTTACGAAGGTCTGAGCATAGTGAATTCACCTCTAATTTTATGACATCCGATTTTTGCTCCAGGACTCTGTGGCAGCAAGGATTTGTGAACTTGTGGGCTCTGGCTATCTAGCCACAGGCAAATCCATTCTAGCACCCCATACTTCGCACGAGACATCCCTAAGTCAGTAATCGTTCTATTCCCATTTACTGCGAGTCTCTGACCTACTTTCGAAAAACCATGATGTTCTCTTAGTCTTTGGTTACTCTGATGAGATCTCCTGAGTCGATGTCCCTAGTTTTTGAGCAGTTGCCTTGATAATGAGTCTGTCAAATCCTGCAGGGGCCCATGGGATGAACACCCCCTCTCCTTACCAATATCTGAACCTGAGGTCAGACCTGACAGCCTCTGGAACCAGACACGATGGTGGAACCATCTGTTGGTGTCTTCCATCTTGCCTTGTGCATTGCCCTCCAGGCCAGTGGGCATTTTAGTGTCAATGAGGCTCAATCTGCCACCTCTCTCGATGTCCTACAGGGCTAACCAACATTGCCCCACCAATATCAACTGGCAGTGCCACTTTAAAGACAAGGGGTAGCCAAGATTGCTGTAGGATGCGCCAGGGACTAATGGAGTTTCTTCCTAAAATGTTTTCATAGGGATCTCATGACGTTAGAAGGCAGATTTTCATGATTGAAGTGAAACTGTGGTCAAGGCACCAACCCAATTTGTAGCTGTTGGCTGGAAAAATTTGTGGCTGTTGGTTGGCATAGTGTGTGACTGTTCGCTGTAGGAATGTGTGGCTGTTGGTGGCAGAATCTATGGCTGTTGGCTGGTGGAATGTGTGTTAGTTTGCTCAAGGTGTTTTTTAATAACAAGCTGGCTGAATGGTGATTGAGTGGCTGTGTCATTAATGTTTCATTCCTGTTGGCATATGAATGTGATGGGCCCCTGAATGACTGTGGTTTGTTGATGTGAATGTTTTGTATGTTGGATCTGTGGCCGGCAGTGTGATTAGCTTTGTGTAGCACACTTGAAATGTGGGTGAATTTACCATAAATTGGTTGGTGCTTTGAGTTGGCTTTACAGTTCAGTGAGTGATGGGGTCAATATTGTGATACTGTTATTAGTATTTACTATTTGAACTCATTACTACTGATAGTGCCACAACCAACCAGTATGAATTTGTATTTTAGTTTTCAAAAATGTGAGGGTTTGTTATTGTTCCTTTGAAGTCTATCCAGAGGTGCCTAGGGTTTGCAACATGCATTAATCCCTTCCACTTATACAAAATGTCATGCAAATTTCAGATTTTTCATAAATGGCTAAAATAACACATTACTCAAATTTCTATGACGGATACTTTCAGAATCTGAGGCTATTCACAAATTTCCTATTACCCAGTGTTTTCACACTTGTCCTTATGAAAAAGCTACAGCTCATGTGTGGTTCGACCTATCGCCTGTGACAAAAACACTCCTTAAATGCACACTGGAGCCATTGGGATTAGGGGTTGATGTGGTATTTGGGGACACCTTCAGCGGCCAACCAGGGAAACCTACCAAACCTACACATTTCTGAAGCCTAAACACCTGGAGGAGTCCACGGTGGTGTGACTCGCATGGATTCCACAATGGTTTCAAACCCACTTTGCCCTGCAAGCCAAAAACGTTGTCTAAAATAGAGCATTTTCCTTCCATTTCTGTGAGGCAAACTTCCGGAATCTGCAGGGAAGCACAAAATTCCTCCTACCAATCATTTCCCCACTTGTCCAATAAAACTGCTACCCCACTTGTGTGGATGAGCCTGTGACTGTGACAGGAACGGATCAAACCTGGGAACATGGGTGTCCTCATGAAGGACAAAGATCAAGTGAATTAGCAAGCAAGTGCATGTGAAGTATCGATGACATCTTTGTGAGTAATGACTGAGACTTCTGAGTGGCCTTCGGTACTGGCTGCGTTGTGTACCTTGTCCTAGTTGCTATGGTGATTGTGTTGCTCATCGTTTTCAAGGAACACATCATAATTCCGGAGTTTGATGGAAAATACGGAACTATGAATGATTAAAAATGAATGACTGATATCTCCGCTACTTTGTGTCCAGCAGAGAGATGGACCAAATTAGTATATATATATATATGAAAAAAAATGTAAAAAGAATGCGTAGCACATGAGAAAACACACGTAAGAAGTGATGTTTTAAACATGTTTTAAGATGGCGCCCGAGAGAAATCATGAAATGACGAAATTCAAATGTGCCAGCGCAACGTTGTTGTTGTCCTTTGTCGTTGTTCATGATTTAGTGTTTTAAAAATCTTTGGGAAATGGCGTTCTGCATTGTGAACAAGGCAGAGAGCTGCTGCAGAAACGCATAGATGCCGTTACTACAAATTAAATAAAGACAAGTAAAAATTGCCACACGGAGTGCTGGATTATTGCTGCCGAGCGGTGGTTTTGTTCGTATATATATATATATTCACTGAAAAAACCATAGGTTTCAGACACGTTATAGTTAGAAATTAGCATTTAAAAAACCTTTGAAATTCACTGAAAAAACCATAGGTTTTAGGGACAGTTATAGTTAGTTGGACATTTCACTCGTACAAAACCATAGAAATTCCCCGTTATAGTTAGTTCAGCTAACTATAACTCGCGCCCCGCAATGCACTGCTGATGACGTCACATATTACATCACTCATGACATGGTCAGTGACATCACTGATGACATCACTGATGACATCTCAAATGACATCACTGATGACATCACTGATGACATCATCCAGTGACTGTGTGTTTCTGTAAAGTTTAAATATGTTTAATATATATAGGGAAAGGCGTATTGAAGAATGAGTGGGTGTATAAGTGTCTGAATGGATGATTTAGTACGTGAGTGACTGACTTTACAAGTGAGTGATTAAATGTATCTTACTGAATGCATGGGTTAGTGACTAAACTGTGTGAATGTCTGTATCCGTCTGTCTGTTGGTTTGTAAGCGGCTGCATGGCTTTCTGACTAGCTACATGAGTGTCTAGATGGGTTATTGATTGATTGTCTGAGTATCTGTATGGGTGCCTGAGTGTTTGTGTGGGTGGGGTGTGTGTGACTCTGTGCATAGATGTGTGAGTTGGTGATTCACTGGGTGCATGGTTTCAAGAGTGCATCTGTGATGGACTGTATGGGTGGGTGAGTGTGTGTATGGGTGTGTTAGTGATTGAATGTATATCTCAGTGGTACATGTGTGAGTAACTACATATGTGAAAGGCAGTATATATGTGTGTTGGAGTATATAAATGGCTATAAGTGAGAGTGTGTGATTGTGAGAGTGGCTGTATGGATGAGTGTGTACTTGTATCAGTGATTGTATAAGAGCGTAAGAATGTGCTAGTATTTATATGAGTAAGTGAGCTGGTGTGTGTATAACTGTATAGGTGAGTAAATGGGTGTGTGATTAAGTTTTTGCATGACTGACTAGGTGTGTGAGTACCTCTATGGATGAGTGGCGGTGTGTGAGTGTTTATATAGGTGTATGAGTGCCTATGATAGTCCTGTACTGAGTGACTAAGTATGAGTGACTGTACGGGTGAGTGAGTGGATGTGTGTGTAGACCTAAGAATCAGTGAGTGGGTATGTAGTTTTTGGTGTTGGAGTGTCTATGGTTTTGAGAATGGCAGTCTGTAATTTAGAGTGGGTGTATCAAAAGTTATATTAGGGTGTGAGAAGATGCATGAAATTATCACATGGATGATGTCATCAGTGATGTCATTTGAGATGTCATCAGTGATGTCATCAGTGATGTCACTGACCATGTCATGAGTGATGTAATATGTGACGTCATCAGCAGTGCATTGCGGGGCGCGAGTTATAGTTAGCTGAACTAACTATAACGGGGGAATTTCTATGGTTTTGTACGAGTGAAATGTCCAACTAACTATAACTGTCCCTAAAACCTATGGTTTTTTCAGTGAATTTCAAAGGTTTTTTAAATGCTAATTTCTAACTATAACGTGTCTGAAACCTATGGTTTTTTCAGTGAATTTCAAAGGTTTTTTTAAATGCTAGTTTCTAACTATGCCTACAGAGGTAGGACATGTGAAGAAAGAAGAAAAAACGCACAGAAAGAAGCAAAAGATGTGCAGAAAGAACCAACAGAGGAGCAGAAAGAGGCCTTGTTGCAAAATCATCCTGTGCCCACAACTTTTTCAGACGGGTACTGGTGGTAACTGACTCTGACTAACCAGAGCCAGTGCTATGCTAAAAGACACTTAGAATACAGTGAAAACACCTACATACACTAGGGAACACTATGCGTTGGGGTACCCCTGTGATTAGCATGACCTCCTCTGCAAGTCCCTAGTACATAATAGGGCAGGGGGATTAAAACTACCTCTTTAAACGCGCTACAGGGCGCGTTTGCACAGTGGTGAAGGGAGGGGGGGCCTGAAGTGACATGTGTGCAAACGCACACCGTGGCGCGTTTTAAGTTGCGGGATTAAGTCCCCTTGAATTCTGAGGGTCCCTGGGGCCCAACTAGCCCCCCAGGTACCTACAGTTAGGACCACAGAGCTGAGTTGCAGAGAGGCGTTCCGAGGCCACGCACCTTTTTCACCTCTCTGCAACGCAACTCTGTTGTGCTTACTGAAGGTACCTGGTGGGCTAGTTGGCCCCAGGGTCCCTCAGGATTCAAAGGGAATTAATTCCCCAACTTAAAACGCACCACAGGGCGTGTTTGCGCACATGTCACCTGAGGCCCCGCCCCCTCCCTTCACCACTGTGCAAACACGCCCCGTGGTGCGTTTTAAGTTGGGGGATTAGGTCACCTTGAATCCTGAGGGTCCCTGGGGCCCAACTAGCCCACTAGGTACTTCCAGTAAGCACCACAGGCCTGCGTTGCAACGCCTGTAACAAATTGTGCAGTTGTGTTTAGGTAGTGAAGAGGGTCGTGCTGGGGGTGGTTTTTAGGGTTTAGGGTAGTGCAGTGGTGTTTGTGTAGTGTAGGGGGTCATGCTGGGGGTAGATTTAGGGTTTAGGGTAGTGCAGTGGTGTTTGGGTAGTGTAGGGGGTCGTGCTGGGGGTAGTGTTTTAGGGTTTAGGGTAGTGCAGTGGTGTTTGGGTAGTGTAGGGGGTCGTGCTGGGGGTAGTGATTTAGGGTAGTGCAGTGGTGTTTGGGTAGTGTAGGGGTACTGCTGGGGGTAGTGTTTTAGGGTTTAGTGTAGTGCAGTGGTGTTTGGGTAGTGTAGGGGTACTGCTGGGGGTAGTTTTTTAGGGTTTAGGGTAGTGCAGTGGTGTTTGGGTAGTGTAGTGGTTCGTGCTGGGGGTAGTTTTTAAGGGTTTAGGGTAGTGCAGTGGTGTTTGTGTAGTGTAGGGGGTAGTGTTTTAGGGTTTAGGGTAGTGCAGTGGTGTTTGTGTAGTGTAGGAGGTTGTGTTTTAGGGTTTAGGGTAGTGCAGTGGTCTTTGGGTAGTGTAGGGAGTCATGCTGGCGTAGTGTTTTAGGGTTTAGGGTAGTGTAGGGGGTCATGCGGGGGTAGTGTTTTAGGGATTAGGGTAGTGCATTGGTGTTTGGGTAGTGTAGGGGGTCATGCGGGGGTAGTGTTTTAGGGTTTAGGGCAGTGCAGTGGTGTTTGGGTAGTGTAGGGGGTCGTGCTGGGGGGAGTGTTTTAGGGTTTAGGGCAGTGCAGTCGTGTTCGGGTAGTGTAGGGGGTTGTGCTGGGGGTAGTGTTTTAGGGTTTAGGGTAGTGCAGTGGTGTTCGGGTAGTGTAGGGGGTCGTGCTGGGGTTAGTGTTCTAGGGTTTAGGGCAGTGCAGTGGTGTTTGGGCAGTGTAGGGGGTAATGCTGGGGGTGGTGTTTTAGGGTTTAGGGCAGTGCAGTGGTGTTCGGGCAGTGTAGGGGGTCGTGCTGGGGGTGGTGTTTCAGGGTTTAGGGCAGTGCAGTGGTGTTCGGGCAGTGTAGGGGGTGGTGTTTCAGCGTTTTGGGCAGTGCAGTGGTGTTCGGGCAGTGTAGGGGGTCGTGCAGGGGGTGGTGTTTCAGGGTTTAGGGCAGTGGTGTTCGGGAAATGTAGGGGGTCATGCTGGGGGTGGTGTTTCAGGTTTTGGGGCAGTGCAGTGGTGTTCGAGCAGTAAAGGGGGTCGTGCTGGGGGTGGTGTTTCAGGGTTTAGGGCAGTGCAGTGGTGTTTCGGGCAGTGTAGGGGGCGGTGCAGGGGGTGGTGTTTCAGGGTTTGGGCAGTGCAGTGGTGTTCGGGCAGTGTAGGGGGTGCTGCAGGGGGTGGTGTTTCAGGGTTTAGGGCAGTGCAGTGGTGTTCGGGCAGTGTAGGGGGTGCTGCAGGGGGTGGTGTTTCAGGGTTTAGGGCAGTGCAGTGGTGTTCAGGCAGTGTAGGGGGTTGTGCTGGGGCTGGTGTTTCAGGGTTTAGGGCAGTACAGTGGTGTTCGGGCAGTGTAGGGGGTCGTGCTGGGGCTGGTGTTTCAGGGTTTAGGGCAGTGCAGTGGTGTTCGGGCAGTGTAGGGGGTTGTGCTGGCGCTGGTGTTTCAGGGTTAAGGGTAGTGCAGTGGTGTTCGGGCAGTGTAGGGGGTCATGCTGGGGCTGGTGTTTCAGGGTTTAGGGCAGTGCAGTGGTGTTCAGGCAGTGTAGGGGGTCTTGCTGGGGCTGGTGTTTCAGGGTTTAGGGCAGTGCAGTGGTGTTCGGGCAGTGTAGGGGGTCATGCTGGGGGTGGTGTTTCAGGGTTTAGGGCAGTGCAGTGGTGTTTGGGCAGTGTAGGGGGTCGTGCTGGGGCTAGTGTTTCAGGATTTAGGGCAGAGAAATGGTGTTCAGGCAGTGTAGGGGGTTTTGCTGGAGGTGGTGTTTCAGGGTTTAGGGCAGTTCAGTGGTGTTCGTGCAGTGTAGGGGGTGGTGTTTCAGGGTTTAGGGCAGTGGTGTTCAGGCAGTGTAGGGGGTCTTGCTGGGGTTGATGTTTCAGGGTTTAGGGCAGTGCAGTGGTGTTCGGGCAGTGTAGGGCGTTGTGCTGGGGGTGGTGTTTCAGGGTTTAGGGCAGTGCAGTGGTGTTCCGGCAGTGTAGGAGGTCGTGCAGGGGGTGGTGTTTCAGGGTTTAGGGCAGTGCAGTGGTATCCGGGCAGTGTAGGGGGTCGTGCTGGGGGTGGTGTTTCAGGGTTTAGGGCAGGGCAGTGGTGTTCGGGCAGTGTAGGGTGTCGTGCTGAGAGGTGGTGTTTCAGGGTTTAGGGCAGTGCAGTGGTGTTCGGCCAGTGTAGGTGGTCTTGCTGGGGGTGGTGTTTCAGGCTTTAGTGCAGTGGTGTTCGGGCAGTGTAGGGGGTCTTGCTGGGGGTGGTGTTTCAGGGTTTAGGGCAGTGCAGTGGTGTTCGGGCAGTGTAGGGGGTCTTGCTGGGGCTGGTGTTTCAGGGTTTAGGGCAGTGCAGTGGTGTTCGGGCAGTGTAGGGGGTCGTGCTGGGGCTAGTGTTTGAGGGTTTAGGGTAGTGCAGTGGTGTTCGGGCAGTGTAGGGGGTCGTGCTGGGGCTGGTGTTTCAGGGTTTAGGGCAGTGCAGTGGTGTTCGGGCAGTGTAGGGGGTCGTGCTGGGGCTGGTGTTTCATGGTTTAGGGCAGTGCAGTGGTGTTCGGGCAGTGTAGGGGGTCGTGCTGGGGGTGGTGTTTCAGGGTTTAGGGCAGTGCAGTGGTGTTCGGGCAGTGTAGGGGGTCATGCTGGGGGTGGTGTTTCAGGGTTTAGGGCAGTGCAGTGGTGTACGGGCAGTGTAGGGGGTCTTGCTGGGGGTGGTGTTTCAGGGTTTAGGGCAGTGGTGTTTGGGCAGTGTAGGGGGTCTTGCTGGGGGTAGTGTTTCGGGGTTTAGGGCAGTGCAGTGGTGTTCGTGCAGTGTAGGGGGTCGTGCTGGGGGTGGTGTTTCAGGGTTTAGGGCAGTGCAGTAGTGTTCGGGCAGTGTAGGGGTTCGTGCAGGGGGTGGTGTTTCAGGGTTTAGGGAAGTGCAGTGGTGTTCGGGCAATGTAGGGGGTCGTGCTGGGGGTGGTGTTTCAGGGTTTAGGGCAGTGGTGTTCGGGCAGTGTAGGGGGTCGTGCAGGGGGTGGTGTTTCAGGGTTTAGGGCAGTGCAGTGGTGTTTGGGCAGTGTAGGGGTCGTGCTGGGGCTGGTATTTCAGGGTTTAGGGCAGTGCAGTGGTGTTCGGGCAGTGTAGGGGGTCTTGCTGGGGTGGTGTTTCAGGGTTTAGGGCAGTGGTGTTCGGGCAGTGTAGGGGGTCTTGCTGGGGGTGATGTTTCAGGGTTTAGGGCAGTGCAGTGGTGTTCGGGCAGTGTAGGGGGTCTTGCTGGGGGTAGTGTTTCAGGGTTTAGGGCAGTGCAGTGGTGTTCGTGCAGTGTAGGGGGTCGTGCTGGGGATGGTGTTTCAGGGTTTAGGGCAGTGCAGTAGTGTTCGGGCAGTGTAGGGGGTCGTGCAGGGGGTGGTGTTTCAGGGTTTAGGGCAGTGCAGTGGTGTTCGGGCAGTGTAGGGGGTCGTGATGGGGGTGGTGTTTCAGGGTTTAGGGCAGTGCAGTAGTGTTCGGGCAGTGTAGGGGGTCGTGCTGGGGGTGGTGTTTCAGGGTTTAGGGCAGTGGTGTTCGGGCTGTGTAGGGGGTCTTGCTGGGGGTGATGTTTCAGGGTTTAGGCCAGTGCAGTGGTGTTCGGGCAGTGTAGGGGGTCGTGCTGGGGGTGGTGTTTCAGGGTTTAGGGCAGTGCAGTGGTGTTCGGGCAGTGTGGGGGGTCGTGCTGGGGCTGGTGTTTCATGGTTTAGGGCAGTGCAGTGGTGTTCGGGCAGTGTAGGGGGTCATGCTGGGGGTGGTGTTTCAGGGTTTAGGGCAGTGCAGTGGTGTTCGGGCAGTGTAGGGGGTCATGCTGGGGGTGGTGTTTCAGGGTTTAGGGCAGTGCAGTGGTGTACGGGCAGTGTAGGGGGTCTTGCTGGGGGTGGTGTTTCAGGGTTTAGGGCAGTGGTGTTTGGGCAGTGTAGGGGGTCTTGCTGTGGGTGGTGTTTCGGGGTTTAGGGCAGTGCAGTAGTGTTCGGGCAGTGTAGGGGTTCGTGCAGGGGGTGGTGTTTCAGGGTTTAGGGCAGTGCAGTGGTGTTTGGGCAGTGTAGGGGGTCGTGCTGGGGGTGGTGTTTCAGGGTTTAGGGCAGTGCAGTGGTGTTCGGGCAGTGTAGGGGGTTGTGCAGGGGTGGTGTTTCAGGGTTTAGGGCAGTGGTGTTCGGGCAGTGTAGGGGTCGTGCTGGGGCTGGTATTTCAGGGTTTAGGGCAGTGCAGTGGTATTCGGGCAGTGTAGGGGGTCTTGCTGGGGGTGGTGTTTCAGGGTTTAGGGCAGTGGTGTTCGGGCAGTGTAGGGGGTCTTGCTGGGGGTGATGTTTCAGGGTTTAGGGCAGTGCAGTGGTATTCGGGCAGTGTAGGGGGTCTTGCTGGGGGTAGTGTTTCAGGGTTTAGGGCAGTGCAGTGGTGTTCGTGCAGTGTAGGGGGTCGTGCTGGGGATGGTGTTTCAGGGTTTAGGGCAGTGCAGTAGTGTTCGGGCAGTGTAGGGGGTCGTGCAGGGGGTGGTGTTTCAGGGTTTAGGGCAGTGCAGTGGTGTTCGGGCAGTGTAGGGGGTCGTGCTGGGGGTGGTGTTTCAGGGTTTAGGGCAGTGCAGTGGTGTTCGGGCAGTGTAGGGGGTCGTGCTGGGGGTGGTGTTTCAGAGTTTAGGGCAGTGGTGTTCGGGCTGTGTAGGGGGTCTTGCTGGGGGTGATGTTTCAGGGTTTAGGGAGTGCAGTGGTGTTCGGGCAGTGTAGGAGGTCTTGCTGGGGGTAGTGTTTCAGGATTTAGGGCAGTGCAGTGGTGTTCGGGCAGTGTAGGGGTCATGCTGGGGGTGGTGTTTCAGGGTTTAGGGCAGTGCAGTGGTGTTCGGGCAGTGTAGGGGGTCGTGAAGGGGGTGGTGTTTCAGGGTTTAGGGCAGTGCAGTGGTGTTCGGGCAGTGTAGGGGGTCGTGCTAGGGTATGTGTTTCAGGGTTTAGGGCAGTGCAGTGGTGTTCGGGCAGTGTAGGGGGTCGTGCAGGGGCTGGTGTTTCAGGGTTTAGGGCAGTGCAGTGGTGTTCGTGCAGTGTAGGGGGTCGTGCTGGGGATGGTGTTTCAGGGTTTAGGGCAGTGCAGTAGTGTTCGGGCAGTGTAGGGGGTTGTGCAGGGGGTGGTGTTTCAGGGTTTAGGGCAGTGCAGTGGTGTTCGGGCAGTGTAGGGGGTCGTGCTGGGGGTGGTGTTTCAGGGTTTAGGGCAGTGCAGTAGTGTTCGGGCAGTGTAGGGGGTCGTGCTGGGGGTGGTGTTTCAGGGTTTAGGGCAGTGGTGTTCGGGCTGTGTAGGGGGTCTTGCTGGGGGTGATGTTTCAGGGTTTAGGCCAGTGCAGTGGTGTTCGGGCAGTGTAGGGGGTCGTGCTGGGGGTGGTGTTTCAGGGTTTAGGGCAGTGCAGTGGTGTTCAGGCAGTGTGGGGGGTCGTGCTGGGGCTGGTGTTTCATGGTTTAGGGCAGTGCAGTGGTGTTCGGGCAGTGTAGGGGGTCATGCTGGGGGTGGTGTTTCAGGGTTTAGGGCAGTGCAGTGGTGTTCGGGCAGTGTAGGGGGTCATGCTGGGGGTGGTGTTTCAGGGTTTAGGGCAGTGCAGTGGTGTACGGGCAGTGTAGGGGGTCTTGCTGGGGGTGGTGTTTCAGGGTTTAGGGCAGTGGTGTTTGGGCAGTGTAGGGGGTCTTGCTGTGGGTGGTGTTTCGGGGTTTAGGGCAGTGCAGTAGTGTTCGGGCAGTGTAGGGGTTCGTGCAGGGGGTGGTGTTTCAGGGTTTAGGGCAGTGCAGTGGTGTTCGGGCAGTGTAGGGGGTCGTGCTGGGGGTGGTGTTTCAGGGTTTAGGGCAGTGCAGTGGTGTTCGGGCAGTGTAGGGGGTCGTGCAGGGGGTGGTGTTTCAGGGTTTAGGGCAGTGGTGTTCGGGCAGTGTAGGGGTCGTGCTGGGGCTGGTATTTCAGGGTTTAGGGCAGAGCAGTGGTATTCGGGCAGTGTAGGGGGTCTTGCTGGGGGTGGTGTTTCAGTGTTTAGGGCAGTGGTGTTCGGGCAGTGTAGGGGGTCTTGCTGGGGGTGATGTTTCAGGGTTTAGGGCAGTGCAGTGGTGTTCGGGCAGTGTAGGGGGTCTTGCTGGGGGTAGTGTTTCAGATTTTAGGGCAGTGCAGTGGTGTTCGTGCAGTGTAGGGGGTCGTGCTGGGGATGGTGTTTCAGGGTTTAGGGCAGTGCAGTAGTGTTCGGGCAGTGTAGGGGGTCGTGCAGGGGTGGTGTTTCAGGGTTTAGGGCAGTGCAGTGGTGTTCGGGCAGTGTAGGGGGTCGTGCTGGGGGTGGTGTTTCAGGGTTTAGGGCAGTGCAGTGGTGTTCGGGCAGTGTAGGGGGTCGTGCTGGGGGTGGTGTTTCAGAGTTTAGGGCAGTGGTGTTCGGGCTGTGTAGGGGGTCTTGCTGGGGGTGATGTTTCAGGGTTTAGGGAGTGCAGTGGTGTTCGGGCAGTGTAGGAGGTCTTGCTGGGGGTAGTGTTTCAGGGTTTAGGGCAGTGCAGTGGTGTTCGGGCAGTGTAGGGGTCATGCTGGGGGTGGTGTTTCAGGGTTTAGGGCAGTGCAGTGGTGTTCGGGCAGTGTAGGGGGTCGTGAAGGGGTGGTGTTTCAGGGTTTAGGGCAGTGCAGTGGTGTTCGGGCAGTGTAGGGGGTCGTGCTAGGGTATGTGTTTCAGGGTTTAGGGCAGTGCAGTGGTGTTCGGGCAGTGTAGGGGGTCGTGCAGGGGCTGGTGTTTCAGGGTTTAGGGCAGTGCAGTGGTGTTCGGGCAGTGTAGGGGGTCGTGCTGGGGGTAGTGTTTTAGGGTTTAGGGTACTGCAGTGGTGTTTGTGTAGTGTAGGGGGTCATGTTTTAGGGTAGTGCAGTGGTGTTTGGGTAGTGTAGGGGGTCGTGCTGGGGGTAGTGTTTTAGGATTTAGGTTAGTGCAGTGGTGTTTGGGTAGTGTAGGGGGTCGTGCTGGGGGTAGTGTTTTAGGGTTTAAGGTAGTGCAGTGGTGTTTGTGTAGTGTAGGGGGTCGTGCTGGGGGTAGTGTTTTAGGGTTTAGGGTAGTGCAGTGGTGCTTGTGTAGTGTAGGGGGTCGTGCTGGGGGTAGTGTTTTAGGGATTAGGGTAGTGCAGTGGTGTTTGTGTAGTGTAGGGGGTCATGTTTTAGGGTAGTGCAGTGGTGTTTGGGTAGTGTAGGGGGTCATGCTGGAGGTAGTGTTTTAGGATTTAGGTTAGTGCAGTGGTGCTTGTGTAGTGTAGGGGGTCGTGCTGGGGTAGTGTTTTAGGGTTTAGGGTAGTGCAGTGGTGTTTTTGTAGTGTAGGGGGGTCATGTTTTAAGATGCAATGCTCCAATACCTGACCAGTCTGCACTACATAAAACTGCAAAAAAACTAAAAATAAAAAGTGTTTTGCACACTTTTGTCATTGGGCTATATGTGGGCTACATCTGGGTAATATTTGTGCTACATTTGGGCTCTTTTTTCCTGGTGGCCATCTTGGAAGACTTCTTTGTTATGAAGTTTCCTAATTTCCTCATTTACTGCAGTCTCCTCAGTAGGAAATGCTTTCAGTTTTTTACTTTGATTCCATCAAGAAGGCATTCAGATGTGTCACACATTTGCCATAAATTCAGAATGTTATTACTCTAGTTGTTCATTAGATCACTGTAGTAAAGCTACTGCTCACGAAGGAGTTAACCGGAAGTCTACTGCTGGTATTGAAAGTGATTGTTTCAGTCTGCATGTCAGAATTTTCTAATGAAATAGAAGAGGATTTGAGATCTCACTTAAAACATGCACTAAATGTTCTTTTTGCAGCACTAACCATAGTTATAGTTAGGACATTTATCCATAGGAAATCCGCAACATTCTATTTGAAATAACTCTTGCGCCGGTTGACGAATCTTCGCGAAAGCTTCCAACTTGTTGGGGCGCTCCGCTCCTACCCTGAAAGTCTTGGGTTGATTCGTTAAGCGGGGGCCGAGAAAAAAGGGGGGTCCCAAAACGCATTTTCTCAGTTTTCTCCATGTTAATTCCCATAGGAAATTTTAGCCACGGCTACAGCCCGAACTGCTGAACGGAATTACACCAAATTTTGCAAAAACGTAGCGCTTGGTTCAGAAAGCAACCTTTTTTTTAAATGGTGTAAATCCGTTCAGTAGTTGCGGAGAAATTCAAAAAATAAGAGTGAAAAAATCGATTTCCCATAGGAAACTTTATGCAAGGCTACAGCAAAAACTGCTGAACGGAATTACACCAAATTTGGCAAAAAGGTAGTGCTTGGTTCAGAAAGCACCCTTTTTAAAAATGGTGTAAATCCGTTCAGTAGTTGCTGAGAAAATCCAAAATAAAAGTTTCGATATTTAGAGGCACGGAGGATCCGTGCACCCTCCCGACCACGAGCTGCATGCTAATTGGCTGTCAACACTCCAAACCAGGAAGTGTTGGCAGCCATCTTGTTCCTCGGTAGAACCGAGGGACAAGAAAAGACAAAAATAAGGGCGCAAAACTCAAAAAGGGGGCAGGGTAGAAACACCCTGACCCCCTAGCCCTGCAAAAAATCGGCAGAAAACGCGCTGGGTGCGCGGATCCTGCCGATAAAAAAAAAAAACGAAGCCCGCGCTTTGTGGTTAATTGGCCCCCGGGTGGGCCAAGTCCCGGGGGCATGCGGGGCTTTATTATTAATTATATGGGGGGCCTCTAAGGCCCCCCCAAGCCCCGGGGACCGCCACCCCCCGGGGCTTTAAACAAAATGGTGCGGGAGGGCTCTGAGCCCTCCCGCAGCCCCGAGGACCGCCACCCCCGGGGCTTCTTTTTTAAAATTAAATCACCTGTGTGGGGGGGTTCCAGCCCCCCCACATGCCCCGGGGACCGCCACCTCCCTGGGGCACTAACAAATTTAAAATGGGGGTCCGTTTTGGACCCCCGAAGCCCCGGGGACCACCACCTCCTTTGCTTTGCAGATGTGGGGAGGGGGGCTGCGAGGCCCCCCTCCTGGAGCCATTGATGGCCCTGGGGACCGCCACTCCCCAGGGCCGGCTCCTGCAGTATCCCGGGGTGCTCACTGTGACACTGTAGTTTGCAATGACAGGACGGGAGCCTCGCGGCTCCCGTCCTGTCATTGCAAACTGCTTTGCTTCATTGAAGCGAGAGCAGGGAAACCTGCTCTCGCTTCAATGAAGCAAAGCAGATTGCTTTTCCACATGGGGAGCTGCATGTCAGCAGCTCCCCATGTGGAAAAGCAATGCCGGCTCCCGAGGGACGCGGGGAGCCGGCTGGGACCGTGGGGGTATTGGGGACCCCCCCAAGGTCCCCAACGGAGAGGGCCAGCCCGGGGGATGGGGTCCCCAGGGCAAGTAGTGGCCCGGGAGGGGGCCACGCAGCCCCCTACCCCACCAAAAAAGAAAAATAAATAAATAAATAAAGGCCTGCCCCGGGGATGGGGTCCCCGGGGAAAAGGAGGCCTGAGGAGGGGGCCACGCAGCCCCCTCCTTAAAAAATAATAAAAAGAGTGGCCATGCCCCGGGGATGGGGTCCCCGGGGCCGGAATCGGCCACGGGAGGGGGCCACGCGGCCCCCTTCCCGTTTTTAAAGAAAAAAAGGGGTAAGGCCCTGGGGGATGGGGTCCCCAGGGCCCAAAAAAGGAAAAGGAAGGGGGCCACACAGCCCCCTTCGAAAAAAACAAACAAAAAAAAAACGATTGGGCCGCAGGCCCGCCCCCTTCCTTTACCACTCTGCAAACGCGCCCCTGGCGCGTTTGCAGAGGGGAACAAATTCCCCTTGAATACTGGGGTCCCTGGGGCCAACTAGCACACCAGGAACCTCCAGTATGCGCCAGGGGCTGCGTTGCAGAGAGGTGTACAGAGGCCACGCCCCTTTTTACACCTCTCTGCAACGCAGCTCTGTGGCGCTTACTGGAGGTACCTGGTGGGATATTTGGACCCCAGGGACCCTCAGGATTCAAGGGGACTTAATTCCCCAACTTCAAACGCGCCACGGGGCGCGTTTGCACAGTGGTGAAGGGAGGGGGCGGGGCTTCAGGTGACATGTGTGCAAACAGGCCCCGTGGCGCGTTTTAAGATGGGGAATTAAATCCCCTTCAATCCTGACGGTCCCGGGGGGCCAACTAGCCCACCAGGTACCTCCAGTAAGCGCCACGGAGCTGCGTTGCAGAGTGTTGTAAAAGGGGCGTGGCCTCTGAACACCTCTCTGCAATGCAGCTCTCTGGCGCATACTGGAGGTATCTGGTGGGCCAGTTGGCCCCTAGGGACCCTCGGGATTGAGGAGGAATTAATTCTCCAACTTAAAACGCGCCACAGGGCGTTTTGCAGACATGTCACCTCAGGCCCCACCCCTTCCTTCACCATTGTGCAAATAGTCCTCTAAAATCAGCCGAACTACGAATTCCGATTTACTCACCTGTTATCAGGAGAGACCTCAGTGCTGCATCTTTCAGCCCAGTACAGATCCTGAAAAGTAATTCTAACCGTACTTACCAGTAACTTGAATTTCCTTCCATAGGCTAACATTGACTGGTTTCACTTGGAAATTCTTCTAAGTGTTGAGTTTTGGAACTTTATAATATTCCTCTAAAATCAGCTGAACTACGAATTCCGATTTACTCACCTGTTATCAGGAGAGAACCCAGTGCTGCATCTTTTAGCCCAGCACTGACCCTGAAAAGTAATTCTAACCGTACTTACCAGTAACTTGAATTTCCTTCCATAGGCTAACATTGACTGGTTTCACTTGGAAATTCTTCTAGGTGTGGAGTTTTGGAACTTTATAATATTCCTCTAAAATCAGCTGAACTACGAATTCCAATTTACTCACCTGTTATCAGGAGAGACCTCAGTGCTGCATCTTTCAGCCCAGTACAGATCCTGAAAAGTAATTCTAACTGTACTTACCAGTAACTTGAATTTCCTTCCATAGGCTAACATTGACTGGTTTCACTTGGAAATTCTTCTGTGTGTGGAGTTTTGGAACTTTATAATATTCCTCTAAAATCAGCCGAACTACGAATTCCAATTTACTCACCTGTTATCAGGAGATAACCCAGTGCTGCATCTTTTAGCCCAGCACTGACCCTGAAAAGTAATTCTAACCGTACTTACCAGTAACTTGTATTTCCTTCCATTGGAATCCATTGTCTGGTTTTCCGCAGAAAAGTTTCAAAGTGCTGTTTTTCACAAACTACAAATATTCCTTAAAAATCACCTGTATGACTTAAACACATTCTTTCAACTGTTTACAGGAGATGCACCAGTGCTGGATCCAGGATCCACCACTGAGTAAGAAAAAGTAACGATAACACTACTTACCTGCTAAGTGAATTTCCTCCCATAGGATAACATTGGTGATTCTATGTGAAAAAGTTTCTAAGTGTCAACTTTTAAAGTACAATAATATTCCTTAAAAATCACTACTGTAACCAAAACGCTTTTACTCAACTGTTTACAGGAGATGTCCCAGGACTGAATCTAGGATCCAGTCCTGTGGTTAGAAAAGTAATCCATAAAGTAACTAATTGCATTTAACTAGAAATTCACATTGAGCTCAATGTTGCATTGTGTTTGAAATTGTGTTGCCCATTGCAACAACTGTAACTACTGTACTTAAAAGTCTATTGCCTATTTGCAAAGTATTTAAACTAAAGTAATTCATTCTGAGAAAGTATATTTTGTAATGTAATGTATAATGTAATTACAATGTAATTTAAAAATAAAATATCTAAAAATAAATAGTTTATAAAAATGTAGTAAATCAGTATCAAAAAAATAAATATAACAATTAATACATTTAAAAATTGTCATTTACAAAACCTTTGAAATTCACTGGAAAAAACCATAGGTTTCAGACATGTTATAGTTAGGAATTAGCATTTAAAAAACCTTTGAAATTCACTGAAAAAACCATAGGTTTCAGACACGTTATAGTTAGAAATTAGCATTTAAAAAACCTTTGAAATTCACTGAAAAAACCATAGGTTTCAGACACGTTATAGTTAGAAATTTGCATTTAAAAAACCTTACAAATTCACTGAAAAAACCATAGGTTTTAGGGACAGTTATAGTTAGTTGGACATTGCACTCGTACAAAACCCGTGAAATTCCCCCGTTATAGTTAGTTCAGCTAACTATAACTCGTGCC
Organism: Calotriton arnoldi; assembly: GCA_963921515.1. NCBI lineage: Eukaryota > Metazoa > Chordata > Amphibia > Caudata > Salamandridae > Calotriton > Calotriton arnoldi. The sequence goes on along the minus strand of CAWUFW010010616.1, from coordinate 412,275 downwards.
CCAGCAATGCACTGCTGATGACGTCACATATTACATCACTCATGACATGGTCAGTGACATCACTGATGACATCACTGATGACATCTCAAATGACATCACTGATGACATCACTGATGACATCATCCACGTGATAATCTGATGCACCTCCTCACACCCTAATATAACCTTTGATACACCCACTCTAAATTACAGACTGCCATTCGCAAAACCATAGACACTCCAACACCAATAACTACATACCCACTCATTGATTCTTAGGTCTACACACACATCCACTCACTCACCTGTACAGTCACTCATACTTACGGTCACTCAGTACAGGACTATCATATGCACTCATACTCCTATATAGACACTCAAACACCGCCACTCATCCATAGAGGTACTCACACACTTAGTCAGTCATGCAAATAATTAAACACACTGCCATTTACTCACCTATACAGTTATACACACACCAGCTCACTTACTCATACAAATACTAGCACATTCTTACGCTCTTATACAATCACTGATGCAAGCACACACTCATCCATACAGTCACTCTCACAATCACACACTCTCGCTTATAGCTATTTATATACTCCAACACACATATATACTGCCTTTCACATATGTAGTTACTCACACATGTACCACCTGGACATACATTCACTCACTAATACACTCTTACACACAGTTACCCACCCATACAGTCTATCACAGATGCACTCTTGAAACCATCCACCCAGTGAATCACCCACTCACACATCTATGCACAGAGTCGCACCCACCCCACCCACACAAACACTCAGGCACCCATACAGATACTCAGACAACCAATCAATACCTCATATAGACACTCATGTAGCTATTCACAAACCCATGCAGCCACTTACACAGCAACAGACAGACGGATACAGACATTCACCCAGTTTAGTCACTAACCCATGCATTCAGTAAGATACGTTTAATCACTCACTTATAGAGTTAGTCACGCACCTACTAAATCATCCATACAGACACTTATACACCCACTCATTCTTCAATACGCCTTTCCCTATATATATTAAAAATATTTAAACTTTACAGAAACACACAGTCACTGGATGATGTCATCAGTGATGTCATTTGAGATGTCATCAGTGATGTCATCAGTGATGTCACTGACCATGTCATGAGTGATGTAATATGTGACGTCATCAGCAGTGCATTGCGTGGGCGCGAGTTATAGTTAGCTGAACTAACTATAACGGGGGAATTTCACGGGTTTTGTACGAGTGCAATGTCCAACTAACTATAACTGTCCCTAAAACCTATGGTTTTTTCAGTGAATTTGTAAGGTTTTTTAAATGCAAATTTCTAACTATAACGTGTCTGAAACCTATGGTTTTTTCAGTGAATATATATATATATATATTAAGGAAACTATTATATTGCATTGGTGGATCGATATGTCTCAGTTTTTAATATATCTAATTGTTCAGTTTGCACCCACCTGCCCACCAGCACCAGAGACAATATGACTTACATTGTAGTGGTGTTAACAAAAGGTGAGAGCTGTGCTTTTACAAAGGAAATCTTTTGAGCAGCAGGATATTATAGCATACAATTCCGTGATTCGAAATGGGATACCAAGAAGAAAAATTCCAATTTGTATATCACCAGGGGCCTAAGGCAGGAAGAATTGACCCTAATGGCCCAGTATTATAAAGTTCGCCAGGAAGGGATTTAGGAATTTCAGTTTACTGCTGTCAAAAGATGAGTAAGTGATTCCTAGTCTGAGAATAGAACAGCAAATAATTGCACCATTATGCATACCAGCTGTCCATTTCCTTGTGTACTTGCTCTGCCTGTCTGTATCAACTATACCGACTCTACGTCATATCATTGACATTTTGATACAAGAAATGAAAAAAATACCTCAGTACAGGAACATATGTATGGGAAATAGCACATGCAAGGATTGCATAGATTTCTTCAGATGCCCGTATCCAATGGGAGGATGGTCACAGTAAAGGACCTTCTCCAGTAGTAGTTGGATAGAAGGGAGTGTTCCTCATGTATGGTTAGCCAGCTTCTTTCATCTGCCCTTGGGTGGGGGTATGGGAGCTCCTAATTATGCTTTGTTATGGAAAGAATATTGCATGTCAAGCAATTACCAGAAACTAAATTGAGATTACAAAGTAACTTGGTGCAAAGATGTTGAGCATTCCCCCCAACCCATTCCCCCGGAGTAACACACAACAGTCACCAGATAAATGAATTGGCCAGAATGATTGAGAACTGAACTGAGAATAGAGCCACCAGTTAAGGAAATACTACAGTTGAGACTGCATCCATGAGAAGTGTTGTTATTCAACATCAAATGGCTCTGAATATGTTATTGCCCAAAGAGGGTGGTGTATTACATGTCATCAAACAGACGTTATATTCCTGCCATCAGTGACAACATCTATCATACCATAAATGAGATCCACCACATAGGCAAGGAGATTTATGAGACTCACTGTCTTCCTGGTGTGGTGAATGGGAACTTGGAAACCAGCGCTGTCCTGATTGGTTTAAGAATATTAGTGATCCTCTGCATTATTATAATAAGTTATACCCCAAAATATTGTTCAATAGCCTAGATGTGGATGCCCCGAAGCTGCTTGGACAATAAGTACAAATGTATGTGATTTAATAGAACATACCAGAGCAGGAAGAAAGAGCAATGGTGGCCATTGTAATAGATAAATGACACTATTAAGTGTTAGAGGAGGGACTTTAGAATCCATTTTGTTTCAGATTCTATTTTGTGACATTTAATAGTAGCTGAGCTTGCAGAATGTCCAAAGGCCTGATGACCTGTGCTGAGCTGGCACTAATTGCAAGGTCAGGCATAAAAAATGGTAATCATGACACTATGGAATGTACTTGACATGCTGCTACTTTGCTTCGGTTACAGAACATTTCATGAGTCAATATCCAAATATAGCTGAATGTCTGTTGTAGATTAATGATTGGATAAATGTTTGGAAAGTCCAAACGCTGAATATGCTTGATTGGCTGTGTTAATTAACCAAGATGTATCAAAGGTATAAAAACCCATACGAATCATTGTGCTATGATACAGCCACTTAAGGTGGCTGTCTCCACATTGCTGCATTTCATAGAAGTTTAACTTTGAACTTTAAACTTTACTATGTATTTGCTTCATTCATGATTACATTTCTACAAAACTATTTATGTATTGACCACAATGTGCATCATGAAAGCATAATTTTGTTGGAGGAACAAATGATTGAACTAAGTATAAAGTTACATATGATTTCTATATTTACTTATGAGCATAAGGAGTGAGATTCATACAAAAAATCCTAACAATTAAAAGGTCTATACCTGCTGCAAGGAATCCGAGTCAGAGGCTCCAAGGCACTGGGCCTCAACCATAACATCTGGGGCCTTTCGTCAAATTGTGTGCTGGAGACTCCATACTCTGGACTCCACAAATGGAAACTATGGGGCATATTTATGTGAGGGTTACATCACGTTTGCACCACGCAATGTGGTACATCCCTGATGCAAACCTCTAAGTCAGATTTTCGAAGCCATACAAAGCTACTTTGTGTGGCTCCAAAAATCTGGTGTAACGCAATGCAGCATGGGCCCTGTTACAGTCACCAGCTCCTTCTCTCACTGGGATAAGATGGAGGGGCATAACAGTGCTTTCCTGAAGTTTTGTTTCCATTGCTCTACCCTCCCCACCCCCATGGTAAAATTAGAGCATGGAGTTCAACAGTACTCAGACTATTGGATCCTCTAGGCACTTGGGGTATACCTCATAAGCAAACCAGTGAGGTAAGATTTTACTTCTTTTGGCCAGTATAATATAAGAACTGTATGCTGCAGTTGAACAGCGGAATAAAATGCTGAGACCTTGGTCTTAATTCGGCTCTTTTAAACGGGCTTTGATGTGTTTTGCCCCTAGTACCACTCTCCAGCAATCACAAGTGTTTGCAGCACTCCACCTGGACTCAAAATGTTCAGCAAATTGTTTGAGTTTGATTTCAGCTGTACTTTTTCCAAGTGGTGAGAACTCAGTGACCAGCAGTCCTTCCCTCAACTCCTCAGAAGTCTTGTTGGCCTGGAGTCTTTGACCAGCAGCACATCATGGCTCTCAAGGGAGACCACACTAACCTCTTGCACTCCCCAGGTTCCATGGCCTCTAATATACTTGCAGGGTACCTCTGTATCTTCCAGAAGATTGGAGTATCCTTGACTGTCAGTACTGGTTCACGGATGTTTCAGGAGAACCATATTGTCACAGACTGTAGATCCAGTTGTCAGATCTCAGGGGAGAGGTTGCTGACCTTGGCTACAACTGTGTCATGGTGGACAACCTTGTAGCATAACAAATCTGCCTCTTCAGCAACTCAAGAAAATCAGACATTTGAGGAATTCTCTCAGCATACGTGGCATGTCAGAGTGATCAATTAATGTTATTGCAATATTGCCAGACATTGCAGGAGGCAGAAGAATCCGTTAGTGTTTCTTGCGTTTTGATGGTTGCAATGGGATGAGTCAAAGTCTCTCAAGATGTGGGCATTCTTGCAGAACTCAGTAATCTCAGTGGTCATCTTGAATCACAACCTATGAACGACCCAACCACCATGGGTTCTTTATGCTTTGCATTGAGAATCCTGAGAGGGTAGTAGTTTCATGTGGCTCTGGCTTGCCACTTGTGCTCTTCGAGGCAGTGGAGAGTGGATCCACAATCCGTTGGCTAGCTTCTGCTTCAGCTGTGGAGGTCTCACTCATGGTAGCAGTGGCCAAGCATAAAAACACAAAAAGCTAAATTGCTTCTGGGAAAGACATTTGTTTGCTTAATGGCTGAGATTAGTGACAGTGTGAGAGATGTAGAGACTTAAGTACTGTCAGGAATACTATTGCTTGCATACTAAATTGCTCACCCAAAAGGAAAAAGATCAATTTTGCCCTTTACCCTCGCTGGTACATGCAGTGAATTCATTCCAAGTTGTTTCTGCTGAGAGTATTGTTTAAGCTTGCTAGCACTGAGTTTCCGAACTTCCAAGATGGCGGCCGCCTTAAAAGCCACCTTTACATTCTAGTGTTTTATGTCCTCGCGCTGTAGCGTTTCTTCCTGCGCGCGCGCCCTAGAAGCCGCGCACTTCAACTGTGGTAAAAGACTGAAGAGCAGCATCTGGACTTCGCTCCTGCCCTGAGGAGAATTTTTGCTTCACAGTACTTTTGGTTTTCTTCAACTCTGACCATTTCGGAGAGGTGTGCACGCCAGGGGCCTTTTTTCCCCCTTCTTGGAGACTAGTGTCTCGTCTTGCCTTTTTTCCCTGAGACAACTTTCAAGAGAAAAGACTTTGTGTGGAGAAGGTATTCAGGTAGAGGGTCCCTCTACTGGACAGAAAGGATATTTTTTCCTCATCTGGCTTGAACTAAGACTCAAGGTTTAATGAGACTATAGAACCAACTACAAATTCATTTTTACATTCTAACTTAAGCTTAGAGTCTAGTTATTTTTATGTATAGTCTCTCTCTCCCATTCTTAAGGTTCAAGCGATTGAGAGCGAGTTATATAGAGATTGACCTCGTTCTGCAGAGAGTGGCAAGCCTCTACATAATCCAGGTACCTGTAGAATTGTTAGAAAGTATATGTTCATACATGTATAAGTAAGTCTAGGAATTAGCGAGATACTGAAGTAGTTAGAACTAATCTATGACACACTAATGTTTTGTACAGGTCCTGTTTTTTCTCTTCCTGATAAGAGTAACAATTCCAAACTCGAGTCACAGAGAGGTAGCAGGAGATTACTGGATCTGGAGGTGGTCTCTCTTTGTCTTCCCATTCCCCTTTCCCCCTTGTGGTGGAGCTGAGCAGATTGTCATTAAGGTCTGTGCACTCACCCGCAGGAGAGAGTTGGGATTCATCATCTGCCTCTGCTTTGAACTTTTCAAAATCATAAAGCATTGGGTCATTTTGCAAGACCAGTGGCATAGACCAAGACGCTGCGTCCCCACTTAAATAAGACAATATTAAAGCTGTTTTGGACTGATCATCCGCAAAAATGATTGGTCTGCAAAGGAAGTGTAGGGAACATTTAGTAAGAAATATCTGTGCCATGTGATGTTCTCCGTGGAAGTGTTCTGGGGGGCCAGGGGAATTACCGGGGAAATGGAATGGATGACCTGGCTAGAAAGTTCTGAAGCTGTCGCGGAGGAAGTCTTGGTCGTAGAATCTATTGACTGAGAGGACGTGCCAAAGGTCATGTCATTTAATTTTTCCATGAGTTGTTGGGCTTCCACATGTGATCTTTTAATTTCTTCCCTAAGATCTTTATTCTCTTCTAGGGCGAGGGTCAATTGTCTTTGCATGCCATCCATAAGGGCCGCTAAGGCATTTAGATCTATTCCCTCAGCCATTCCGCTCAGGTGGAATAATTAGTAGGTGGCACTTCAATCTGTCAGCGCTCACCAACTAAGGTCAGGTTTTCCACAGGAGCAGATGCTGAATCCCAACTCCCTCCCACGGAGAACATCACATGGCACAGATATTTCTTACTAAATGTTCCCTACACTTCCTTTGAAGACCAATCATTTTTGCGGATGATCAGTCCAAAACAGCTTTAATATTGTCTTATTTAAGTGGGGACGCAGCGTCTTGGTCTATGCCACTGGTCTCGCAAAATGACCCAATGCTTTATGATTTTGAAAGGTTCAAAGCAGAATTTCTCCGTATCTTTGACCGAAGGGCAATTTCCCAGGCAACAGACAACGAACTACTTGACCTTAAACTAGGAAATCGGGATTTGGTTTCATACTTAGCACAATTTAATAAATTGATTGTGGAGACAGAATGGCCTGAAAGCAAAAGAGCAGCAATTTTCTATCGAGGACTGCGTGAGGAATTAAAAGATGCCTTGGCTCAAATCCCTGATCGTCCCATGGAGGTTTCTAAATTAATTGATCTAGTGCTACAGATACCCCATGCAGATTGGTAGAGTCAGAGGACCTCTATCTAAAGAAGAGAAGGAAAAAAGAAGATCTGGAAATTTATGTATGTATTGCGGTCTTTCCGGACATTTCGTGAAGGAATGTTCAAATGAGCCAAAAGGTAATAATCCGGTAAAAGAGAAGTCCCATCAGTGAAAAGGGTTGCCCTGATGGATATTCAATCTAAGTCGACCCCTGACCATCAACAAGTGGCGAACACTTTACAGTCATCTTCCCTTCATCTTACGGTGTCTTTTGAAATTCTCTTTGGAACCAAGAAATTACAGGAGGTCTCTGTCATGATTGATTCAGGTGCTACAGGAAACTTCTGTGACATTCAGTATGCCAAAAAAATCGGAATTTCTTTTGTTAAAAAGAAAATGGCTGAGCCGGTACGAGCAGTAGACGGCACCAACTTGTCTTCAGGCCCCATCACAGATGAAACTGAACCTATTGTGTTAAGGGATTCTCAAGGACACCGAGAGCAAATATCGTATAACCTGATCGATGCTCCCCAATTTCAGTTGATCCTAGGTTTACCTTGGTTGACAGAACACAACCCAGAGATAAACTGGGAAAAAAGAACTGTACAACTGAATTCTAGTTACTGTCTTCGCCACTGTTATGAATCTTCAGAAGAAAATCACAGTCCATCCCCAGTCCATCCCCAGCCAGAATTTTAGCTACTAGACCAAACCAGATCTGTGCATTTGAGACGGTGACCATACCCCTGGAATAAGAGGACTTGGCAGCAGTTTTTGACAAGGCCGAAGCAGAGAAGCTTCCCCCCCACAGGCCTTATGACTGCAAAATAGAATTGGAGCCAATTTGCTGTGCAGTAGGATCTACGCCCTCACAGAAAAAGAAAACAAATTCTTAAAGGAATATCTTGAGCAATATTTGGCAAATGGCTTTATCCGCCCCTCTCAATTCCCGGTATCATCTCCTCTTTTTTTTTGTCCCAAAAAAGAACGAAGAATTAAGAACTTGTATTGACTACCGCGCAATAAATCAAGTGACAATTAGGAACCAATATTCCTTACCCTTGATCTCGGTTTTGTTAGATCAGGTAAAAGAGACGAGAGTCTTCACAAAACTAGAACTTCGTGGAGCCTACCATTTGATTCGGGTAGCCGTGGGCGACGAGTGGAAAACTGCGCTTCGCACCAGATTTGGCTTGTACGAGTATCAAGTGATGCCCTATGGACTATGCAATGCCCCGGCTGCCTTTCAACACTTCGTGAATGATGTGTTGCGAGAATGTTTGGATCATACAGCTGTGTTCTACATTGATGACATCTTAATTTTCTCTAGAGATCAATAAGAGCATATAACTCATGTTAGAGCAGTTTTGAAGAAGCTGTTGGAAAACAATCTCTATGTGAAGTTAGAAAAATGCGCCTTTCACGTGAAAAAAGTGGAATTCTTGGGATTCATCCTGTCTGAAAATGGAATTTCTATGGATCCAGCTAAGATTGAGACCATCCTGAACTGGCCTTCCCCTAAGAATGTTAAGGATGTTCAAAGCTTCCTTGGTTTTGCTAACTTTTACCGTTGCTTTATCAAGGAGTTCTCCAAAATAATTGTTCCAATTACCAGGCTATTGAAGAAAGGAATTCCGTTTCATTGGTCAGATGATGCTCAGGAAGCCTTCAACTTCCTGAAGGAGTCCTCTACCTCAGCACTGATCTTGCTTCCTCGTGATCCAGGGGAGCCCTTCTACGTTGAGACGGATGCTTCAGACTTAGCCATTGGAGGGGTCTTATCTCAGCGTCACAGGGAAACTGGCCAACTGCATCCAGTGGCCTTTCGGTTACGGAAGTTGACTCCTCCAGATATAAACTATTCCATTGCAGACAAGGAATTGTTGGCAGTTAAGGACGCCTTCCAGGAATGGCGTCACTACTTATTAGGAGCGCGCCACATCGTCACAGTTTTCACGGACCACAAAAACCTCCAGTTTTTTAAATCTGCCAAAACCCTAACCCCCAGGCAGTTAAGGTGGTCATTGTACTTTGCAGATTTCAACTTCATCATGACCTATCGACCTGGTTCAGCGAATGGTAAGGCCGACGCTCTTTCTAGGATTGATACTGTGTCAGGAAGTGGAGAAAAGGTGAAGGTTCCAATCATTCCTGTGGACAAGTTTGCCTGTGTCCTACAAGTTTCTGAAATCAGGAAAAAGATTCAAGAACATATGTCAGATGACGAAATGATGAATTGGGTGAAGGAAGGTGAGAACAGAAAGATAAAAGAAAAACTTCCTTATGTAGAAGAGATCTGCCTACTCGAGAGCTACAAGACGTTGCCCTCAAGGCCTGCCACGATGACCATTTGGCTGGACACAAAGGTGTTTCTAAGACCATGGAACTCGTTAAGAGTCAGTTTTGGTGGCCTGCCATGATCCCACAAATAAGACAATATGTTCTGACATGTGATAAATGCATTAGATGGAAAACCAATCGACAGGCCCCTGAGGGAAATCTCTTGCCACTCCCCACTGCCCCTCACCCATGGCACACCATAACCATGGATCTTATAGTGGACTTGCCTCAGAGTCAAGGCTATAACACCACTTTCGTGTTTGTAGACACCTTCTCAAAGATGAGACACTTGATTCCACTTAAAAGAATTCCTGGGGCATCTCAGCTTGCACTGCTATTTTCCCAACACATAGTCAGGGCTCATGGTATTCCAGTGGTTGTAATCTCTGATCGTGGACTCAATTTGTTTCTACATTTTGGAGGGCTTTCATGCATCAGTTGGGTATCGATTCACGGTATTCCACCAGCTATCAACCAGAAACGGATGGTCGGACGGAGAGGGTTAACCAGGAGATTGAACAGTATTTGCATCTGTACCTCCTAGAACAAGATGGTGAATGGTCAGAAATTATTTGGACGGCAGAATTTGCCTACAATAATGCTGTTCATTCTTCCACTGGTTACTCCCCTTTCTATTTGAACACAGGTAGACACCCAAATGTCATTCTAGGAAAATCAGAAGGCTCTGTCCCTGCGGTGGAGGAATACAGTAAGAGAATCCAAGAAAGTTATAACTCTGCAACTGAACATTTAAATAAGGCCAAGATCTCTTATAAAAGACAGACTGGCAAGAGAAGAAGAAGTAATCCTGATTATTCTATAAGAGATTTGTTCTGGTTGTCGACTCGACACCTTCATCTTAAAGGAAACAGAAAGTTCCAAACAAGGTTTCTGGGGCCTTTTCGAGTCCAGAAAATCGTGAACCCTGTGACCGTAATACTCTCCATGCCTCCTCAAATGAAAGTCCACCTGTTTTCCATGTTTCACTCTTAAAAAAGAGTCCTCCTAATGTTAGGGTTTCCACCCCTCCAGATCCTGTCATCATTAACTCACACCTAGAGTATAAAGTGAGCAGAATTCTTGATTCATGGTTCAAGAACGGGAAACTATTCTATCTCATAGAAAGGAAGGGGTTTGGTCCTGAGGAAAGATCATGGGAACCATCTCACAACGTGCATGCTCCTAAATTGGTTATTCAATTTCACACTACATACCCCAACAAACCTTCTGAGGGAGGGCATCCTTTGAGAGGGGGTACTGTCAGGAACACTATTGCTTGCATACTAAATTGCTCACCCAAAAGGAAAAAGATCAATTTTGCCCTTTACTTATTGTTTAAGCTTGCTAGCACTGGGTTTCCGAACTTCCAAGATGGCGGCCGCCTTAAAAGCCACCTTTAGCATTCTAGTTTTTTATGTCCTCGCGCTGTAGCGTTTCTTCCTGCGCGCGCGCCCTAGAAGCAGCGCACTTCAACTGTGGAAAAAGACTGAAGAGTAGCGTCTGGACTTCGCGCCTGCCCTGAGGAGAATTTTCACTTTATAGTACTTTTGGTTTTCTTCAACTCCGCCCATTTCGGAGCGGTGTGCACACCAGGGGCCTTTTTTCCCCATTCTTGGAGACTAGTGTCTCGTCTTGCCTTTTTTCCCTGAGACGACTTTCAAGAGAAAAGACTTCGTGTGAAGAAGGTATTCAGGTAGAGGGTCCCTCTACTGGACAGTAAGGATATTTTTCCTCATCTGGCTTGAACTAAGACTCAAGGTTTAATGAGACTATAGAACCAACTACGAATTCATTTTTACATTCTAACTTAAGCTTAGAGTCTAGTTATTTTTATGTATAGTCTCTCTCTCTCTTTCGAGCTCTCTCCCAATCTTAAGGTTCAAGCGATTGAGAGCGAGTTATATAGCAAGTGACCTCGTTCTGCAGGGAGGGGCAAGCTTCTACATAATCCAGGTACGTGTAGAATTGTTAGAAAGTATATGTTCATACATGTATAAGTAAGTCTAGGAAATAGCGAGATACTGAAGTAGTTAGAACTAATCTATGACACACTAATGTTTTGTACAGGTCCTGTTTTTTCTCTTCCTGATAAGAGTAACAATTCCAAACTCGAGTCACAGAGAGGAAGCAGGAGATTACTGGATCTGGAGGTGGTCTCTCTTTGTCTTCCCATTCTCCTTTCCCCCTTGTGGTGGAGCTGAGCAGATTGTCATTAAGGTCTGTGCACTCACCCGCAGGAGAGAGTTGGGATTCATCATCTGCCTCTGTGGAAAACCTGACCTTAGTTGGTGAGCTCTGACAAGTACTTAGAAACCAGTTGAGATACCAGACACTCATTATGTACAATTGCTTACATGGTTTACTTTTGTTAATTTATTTATATTCCAATAGGAAGTTAAGCTTAGTACTGATGATGTCATTTTTATATATACCTTTCTGTTTGTATAACCAATCATGAATTCGGTTTTATCCAGCTTAGAGCACACTAAAGCCTTTGTATTATTGCACATTTATGCATATTTTAAATGCACTGCCATTTTGTCATCCTTTGTTGAAATACCGATTTAGGTGAATGGTTCTAGTAAACGTACCTTTGTTCTGAAGTTGGCTCAAAAAAGCAAGAACTTCAGATTCAGTGAAACCAGCCTTTTCTCCTAGCTTACTGTATCCCTAGTCGAGGTCTTGCATCCTGAGAAGAGACTGACACTTGCTTGTTAGTGTCCATCTGTAGTTTTAATTGTTCCACGTGTTGTTTCCTCTGCTTATAGTATTGAGAAAAAGAGTATAACTATAATGCAGGGATGAAGCGCTGGTCCATAGAAATGGCAATTTGCCCTTGGAATGTTTTTGATTTACTAGCATTGTTTGATCTCAACATGTGTTAAACGTCTATGAGCTTAACTGAGAATCTATCTGTTTTCTTTCACAAAACCTTGTATGTTGTGTGCCAGGAAATGTCTTTGCTCAGAGAAGAGAGGGCAGGTGCTAAATCAGACTGTACACAATCAACCAAGGCACCAGAGGTAATGAAGAGATTTCTTCAGGGGGCCTGGGTTGGACCACAGCACAGCGATGGACCTGGTAATTCAACCAGATAGTGCAAGCACATTGAACTAAATTGAGGTGAAGTCTCACTGTATTTATCATTTGTTGCTTGCCTTGTTATACATGTATTGTTTCGTACTGTCTGTGACGTGTTAAGGTGCATGGAAAATGTTGTCCAGGAAGGAGAGGATGGACGATAGACTGATTGGGAAGGTAAAAATGGGATAAGTCCTATATCAAAAACTGTGTGCGTGTGCCATTCATTGCATAGAGCAAGCGGACTGTAGAAAATAATGCAGGAACAAAGAAGATAGGCAGGAGTACTAGAACCTGAAGCACAGAACCCTAAGGATGAATGTGTTTGAGAAAGAAATCCTCTGATCCAGCTGTGCTGGCCTCTTCACTAGCCCCTCGTGGTGCAAAACCAAACAAAGGTGGGATCTTTGATTGTGAGTACACAATACATTTCCTTCCTCTTGCCACAAGATGAGTTAGAAAAATAACTGAGGTACCCCATATCCTACTTTCCGTTTTCTTCACACACCCCCTCTCCAGAATGAGCTGCAGGTGCAAGACCAACAAACCCATTCTTTTTTATCGTGTATAAATGAAAGAACAGTGATGGGTGCAGATACATCTAAATGTAGCAAACCGCTACCAAAGGGACTTCTGTCCATACTATTTACTAGCAGTACAGTAAAGTCAGGTGCAAATCTTTGAAACTCTGGGTGGGACTCACTAATAAGGAAAGGAAGAAATCCATTCCTGAATATGGTACTTTCAGTCTAGACAGGCTGGGCAACTTACAAAAAGAGGGGAAATATCCTAAACATAGGATAGAAGCTGAACAATGGCATGAGGAAGCCAATAAACGCAAACATAAATCCAAGTCTATGGTATGAACCAGATTCAGAAGAAAGTGGAATAACTTAGGAACAGAGTTAGGGTTTGTGCTCCTACCACTTTGCCTCTTCCCTATTTATTTGCCAGATCATAGAACCGCAAGATAAAGACAATGAGAGTGAGGACACAAGGAAAGAGGATTTTCTGAATGCTTTTTCAATGTTGGCTGATGGGGCTGCAACTGTAGATAAACCTGAAAATCACCAGTGGAACTGCCAGTAGATGGAGCACAAGAAGGTAATACACAAACTGTCCACAACTAATTAGCAGAGTGCTAGGTGTAAGTGCAAAGCAAGCCAGGTGTGACAGAGACTCCACTGCTGTAGGGCTGTAGAGCAGTCTGGACCAAGAGTGTGTTCAGTCCCAGATGGGCATAGAGATCCCTGCGAACACAGCCCCACTATTACCCAAGGCAGTTTAAGGAGGACCACGGACTGACTGGCTAGGAATTGGATTCAACAGAGGAAGGCAGAGGCTTCCCGGTTCCCTATATCCTCCTTCCCATAATGGATTATCCCTCCCACAGGGATAAAGTCACCGTCTGGGACCCCTGGACCACTTCTGATTTAATCAGTATTAAGAAACAGTTCTCCAGTATTAGAGAAAATCCTAATCAGTTCCATGAAAGTTTTGCAAAGTGTATAGAAGAAACCGAGCTGACTTGAATCAATTTCTGCATCTGGTTGTGCCAAGTGAAGTGAGAGATCAATTTGTTGACAAGTCGGGCTGGAAGAGACATGATCCTGGGAATCATGGGGCAAAGAATGCCATGTTGAATACAGTCACAGATGTATGCCCAGTGAAAACAGAGTGGACTAAATTCTCGAATTGCAAACAAAATAAATGTGAATCGCCCATTCACCAGCAGATTCTCTAGATAAGCTTAAGGATGCATTTGAAATAGTCACCTTTCTCTGCCTAATGTAGATGGCCAAGAAGCTGTACCTTCTGCTTTTGTGCAGGGATTGTTACTGGGTGTGTGAAGCTAGTTAAATACTATTTGTAATGGAAGGCAAACAAAAAAGATGGCTGAGTTCATGACTATTGGAAATCTCTGTGTCGCCTCACAAGAGCGAAAGAAAGAGAATGTGGAATATACCTGATGCATTTAAAATTGCAAAATATGCAACAAAGTGTGAAGAAGAGAGGATGTGGAGCTCCCACTAAGGGGGGAGACAAAAGGGCGGGCAGGGTGAAGGTTTCAGGGCGAGTGGGGAGGAAGTGTTAGAGAGGCAGAGGAGGAGCCCCAGGTACTGAAGGGTTATGTTTTGCCTGCGGGCAGTTGGGGCATTAGGAAAGGGATTGTCCTAAAACTGCATCAAATGAGCCTTGCCTAACTGACCTACCCAAATGTACAAAGGTCACACTGAACTCTTATCCTGAAAACTAGGACAACCCATGAGGTGCTGACTGTACTCTGAATATCCGAATTCCGGTAGATCAGAAAGGTCGCTATGTTGATTGTATCATAAATGTTAAATCCATCACTTGTCCTATTGATATCGGTGCAAGCCACTCTGCCCTGAACATGCCCTGAACAATCCACTTTTCCTCAAATCATTATTCCTCTCACTGTGTAATTCTAGTTGCAATGTGGGTTGGATAATCACACAAAATGGTGGATTTGTGCGGCCTCTGCGATTACTCACAGGGAGAAGAACTTGTTCTGATCAGGCCTAACAGCTATCCTCCAGGCTCCCCACCAAGTCAACCTCTACTGTCTTTCCTGAGCAAGAGGGAAGCCCAGAACCACTAGCTTCTATGATTGTGAGGATAGTGTTATACCTTCCCAAAAGCCACAAATAGAAAATAGACACAGAGCCCATGACACTAACATCCAAGAGTTGGCTTGCCTTATCTTCACACATGACACAGAACACTTCAGTACCTACATATGTGTCACACATCCACAATGCCACAATTATGGATGCGTTTTAAAGAACAAACATGCTGGTTGAGATTTGTATGATGAAAATATTAAGTGATTTGCATAGATGGTAAGTAAAGCGACATGGCGTCTCCATTGACCTCAACTACCAAACTTTAAGTTGAATCCCTGTGCATAATAAGTTAAATTGATCTCAATGTTGTGTAAAATGTAACATCTGCTCTAAAGTTTACAACTCTATTCACAAATCAATGTGAAACCTAGGCTCAGATGTATTAATATTTCATGCAGCAGAATGCAGAGAGACAACTTCCTGTGCTGCATCAAATCTTGAGAGCAGAAATGTGCCATATATCCTAACATATGGTGCATTCATGTTCTCTATCTGTGCTGGCGCACTGTGCGATGCCTAGTACCAACGCATGCACCCTTGTGCCATGGTGCAAGGGTGACAGTGATACAGGCAGGATTGTTTTTGTGCAGTAAAGGACACCTTCATGCACAAATACAATCCTCAGATGCATTTTCTGTGCAACAGAATGAAGCACATTTAGAAAGAGGAAAAAACGAGGAAAAATAAATATATTTCTCCTCATTGCATCTCCATCGTGAATGTGTACAATTTTATCACATTCCCAGGTTTACTTTTCTTGGTAGATCTGGAAATGCACCAAAGTACATGGGTGGATGCGTGGGAACACTTGCTCTCCACCCATGCAATGCCTTCCCAATGCAGAGTTGCACAAGGCAGTGACTTGCGCTGCCTTGTGTAACTCTGGATTTAACAAGTCACGCAGAGCAATGTCAGGTGGCTTTGCGTGGCTTGGTAAATCTGACTTAACTATTGTGTTGTCCTTGTGTCACCTAGCATGATGCAAAGATAGCACAATACTTTCTTAAATCTAACCCTTAGTGCTCCAGGGCAGGTAAGTGTGTGGAGCTTCAGTCAGCACTATTCAGCCAGCAACAGTTAAAGGCAATCACCCATTGTGATGCATCCCTCTGATGTGAAGACTGGTAAAGGTAGGACTTCTTGCTAAATCTTTGCTTGTGTGTGTGTTAAGTGCAGAAGTTTGTGTGGATGTCAACAATCCACTTATATATCTCTGTCACAATGTAGAAATAAAATGTTGCCTATTGATATTTGAGTGACACTAAGGCCCGGATTTATCACACTTTGACGTAGCACAACGAAGCAAGACAACTTTATGCACTGGTAGGATTGATTTTATGTAGTAAGGGACACCTTTCTGCACAAAAATAATTCTTACATATGTTTTCCTCTTTCTATGTGTTCTTCAGGATGCAGCATAATTAGAAAGAGGACACAATGAGGAGAAATAAAGATATTTCTCCTCAATGCACCACTATTGGGACGGGGCAGTACTTGGACACATTTCCAGGTTTAACAGTCTTGCTAAATCTGGGAATGCACAGAAATCCATGGGTCGATTGGTGGGAATGCCCACACTCCACCTATGAAAAGTCTTCCCAGGGCAGAGTAATGCAAGGCAGTGAAATATCCATACAGATGAGGAGAAATAAAAATATTCCTCTTCGTTTGGGCTTTATTGGGAAGGCATACCATTTTGACGCATTTCCAGGTTTACCTGTCATGGTAAATCTGGGAATGCACCAACAAGGAAGGGTGGCTAGGCGGGAACATGCATTCTCCACCAGTCTAATGGCTCACTGGCACAGAGATTCACAAGCCAGCAATTTGTGCTGGATCGTACTACTCAGGATTTACCAAGCCATGCAGGACCATGCTAGGTGTCTTTGGATGGCTTGATAAATGTGACTCAAGTATTGCATTGCCCCTGTGTGACCTAACATGATGCAAGGGCATGGCAATACTTTGGTAAATCTGGACCCCAGTTTGAATACAAATAGATTTCTACACGTTTTGGATTAGCATGTCATTCGTTCCTGAACTTTGACCTATGTACTGAGGTGCATGCATACCTAATGTGTGTGTAGCAACTTGTTACGTTGTTGCACTTACATATCAACAATGCAATAGAAGAAAATAGCTTGTGAAACCTTGACCCTGTTCACAGGCAGGTCGCTCCCCCACGCCGCACAGCACCACCTGTGTACCCTTGTCCCTGTGCTCGCTGCCCCTCTGCCTCGGTTGTGTTGCCTTCTAAATTGCTGTTGTACCGTTGTTTTTATTTGCTGTTGTCCTGTTTAGCCCCGCTGTACCGCGCGCCTAAGGCAAGCCCGTCTGCGCCCGACCGCGCCTGGACCGCGCCCAGCGCCAGACCCCCTGGTCCCCGCTACCGCCACGACGACCACCTCCGTTATGACGCCAGCACCCTCCACGCACTCAACACGGGACAACTACACACCTGCTTCCAGGGCACCCCGAAGCGCACCCAAGGACCCTTCTCCTGCCGGAACTGCAGCTTCACCAGCCTCCGAGCCCCCAAACCGCCCACCGAGACAGGACGCAACCACCTCAGATGCATCCTACTCAACACCCGCTCCACTCGCAAACACGCCGTCGAACTCTGGGACCTGCTCGACTCATTCTCCCCGGACGTCGCCTTCCTGACAGAGACCTGGTTGAACACCTCCTCAGCACCCGACATCGCCATAGCCATCCCAGACGGCTTCAAGATCACCCGCAGGGACCGCACCAATGGAGTAGGAGGAGGAATCGCCATCGTCCACAAGAACACCCTCAAGGTCACGACCAGCACCGATGACACCCTCAGCACCGCCAAACACCTGCACTTCCAGATCCACACTGACCCCAACACCACCCTCAGAGGAACTCTCGTCTACAGACCCCCCGGACCCCGGCCTCAGTTCAGCGACTCCATCAGCACACACGCCCTCGCCTCCACAGACTACATTCTCCTCGGAGACCTGAACTTCCACCTCGAGAACAGCAACGACAGCAACTCCACCACCCTGATCGACAACCTCGCCAACCTCGGACTCAGACAGCTCGTCACCACACCCACCCACTCTGCCGGACACACGCTCAACCCCATCTTCTCCGCAAGCTCCCACGTCACCGTCAGCCACACCACCAAACTCCACTGGACCGACCATCGCTGCATCCACTTCACCTTCCAGAAACCTGCCACGCACCACCGCACTCAACCGATCCCCCGCCTCAGCTGGAGCAAAGTCACCGAAGACCAGCTTAACACCACCATCACCCGAAGCCCACCCGCCGACCCCACAGACCCCGACACTGCCGCCCGCAACCTCAGGCAATGGATCGACGACTGCGCCAACACTCTCGCCCCGATCAAGAAACCCTCCAACGGACGCCCTGACAAGAAAGCCAGCTGGTTCACCGCGGACCTCCAGGCCTCCAAGCAAAACTGCAGAAAACTCGAGAAGAAATGGCACCACGAACAGACACCGGACAGCCATGCAGCCCACAAGAACGCCATCCGCAGACACCATCACCTCATCCGATCCGCCAAAAGGGCCTCCTTCAAAGATTGCCTCGACAACAACGCACACAACAGCAAAGAGCTCTTCAACATCGTGAAAGAACTCTCCAACCCCAGCTCCAACACCAACGACATCCCACCATCACAAGACCTGTGTGACTCCCTAGCCACCTTCTTCCATCGCAAGATCGCAGACATCCACGACAGCTTCAACAACGAGACCGCCCCGACAGCCACCAACACCTCAGACCCTCCGGCCAACATCCACATCGACCCCCTGCTCACCTGGACCAACGTGAACGACGACGACACCATCAAAATCATGAGCACCATCCACTCCGGCTCCCCGTCAGACCCTTGCTCGCGCCACCATCGCACCCCATCTCCGCAAAGTCATCAACTTCTCCTTCGAGACCGCAACCTTCCCGGAGAGCTGGAAGCATGCCGAGATCAACGCCTTACTCAAGAAACCCAAGGCGGATCCGAGAGACCTCAAGAACTTCCGACCCATCTCCCTGCTCCCGTTCCCAGCGAAGGTAATCGAGAAGATCGTCAACGGACAACTGACCCGCCACCTTGAGGAGAACACCATCCTGGACCCTTCCCAGTCCGGGTTCTGCAGCAACCACAGTACCGAGACTGCCCTCATCGCCGCCACCGACGACATCAGGGCCATACTGGACAACGGTGAAACCGCGGCCCTCATCCTTCTAGACCTCTCAGCTGCCTTCGACACAGTCTGCCACCGCACCCTACGCACCCACCTCCACAACGCAGGGATCCGAAGCAAGGCTCTGGAATGGACCACCTCCTTCCACTCCAGCAGAACACAGAGGGTCCGCCTCCCGCCCTTCCGATCCGAAGCCTCCGAGATCATCTGCGGCGTACCCCAAGGATCATCCCTAAGCCCGACACTGTTCAACGTCTACATGGTACCTCTCGCCCACGTAGCCCGACTGCACAACCTCAACATCATCTCCTACGCCGACGACACCCAGCTGATCCTCTCCCTCACCAAGGACCCCGCCACCGCCAAAACCAACCTCCACGAAGGAATGAAAGCCGTCGCCGAGTGGATGAAGAACAGCCGACTGAAGCTGAACTCAGACAAGACGGAGGTCCTCATCCTCGGCTCCACCCCTCAGCCTGGGACGACTCCTGGTGGCCGACCTCACTAGGAGCTGCACCGACGCCCACCAACCACGGACGCAACCTGGGTTTCATCCTCGACTCAACACTCTCCATGACCAAGCAAGTCAACGGCGTCTCATCCTCCTGTTTCAACACCCTCCGCATGCTCTGCAAGATCTACAGATGGATCCCCATCGAAACAAGAAGAACGGTGACCCAGGCCCTCGTCAGCAGCAGACTGGACTACGGAAACGCCCTCTACGCAGGAGCCTCAGCCAAACTCCTGAAACGACTACAACGCATACAGAACGCCTCTGCACGCCTGATCCTCGACATCCCTCGCCACAGCCACATCACACCCCACCTAAGAAACCTGCACTGGCTCCCCGTCAACAAGAGGATCACCTTCAAGCTCCTCACCCACACACACAAGGCACTCCACAACACCGGACCAACATACCTCAACAGATGACTCACCTTCTACACCCCGAACCGCCAACTCCGCTCCGCCGACCTCGCACTCGCAACCATCCCCCGCATCCGAAGAGCAACCACCGGTGGCAGATCATTCTCCCACCTCACCGCGAAGACCTGGAACACCCTCCCCACCCACCTGCGGCAGACCTAGGACCTAATGACCTTCAGTAGGCTACTCAAGACCTGGCTGTTCGAGCAGTAGCAGCACCCTACACCCCCCCCACCCCCCAGCGCCTTGAGACCCTCACGGGTATGTAGTGCACTTTATAAATGCTCTGATTGATTGATTGATCACACGTGCCCTTACTGGTGGCTTTTGGCTACAACACAAATGGCAATTTTACATGTTGGCATACATGCTTGTCGTGTTGGCATATATGCTTGTCAAATACCTGTTTAGGAGAAAGTGTAATAAATGAGTGACATAATCAATGTAAGATCATCTACATCATATAGAGCCTCTGTAGAATGTTAATGCATCCCACTTCCTTTCTAAAGAAAATTACTACCTCTACTGTACAGCACCATGTCCATGATGAGCAATCTTTCCTCCTAGTTATGTGTTAGATTGCACTTCAGGAAAGCCAGTTTAAAAGGTGCCTTGAATGTGTTTATACAAAACTTTCATGCAATGCAGCCTCCTTATGTAGACTTACATGATATTTCAGACTGATAGACATTCCATGGTTGTATCATGGCTATTCACATGCTATAACTCAATGTATTCCACACATTGCCAGAGTGACAGTTGCTAATGACTCTCTAACTTCATCGAATAGTGTGGATACCAGACATAAGATTGAGACACAAGTTTGGCACTCCTAATAATTTTGTCTGCCTATTATACCACCATCTGCTGCACACATGGTAAGATGCTCAAGGATTTCTGACTTCTTTTACTTGCATTTTTAACCTTTCCTACCACTAATGATTTTCCAGCCCATAACACAGACACCCTTGCTCCACGTTACACGTGTGCCTGTGTTGTTGGTAGACAGCACACGGTGGCCCGGCACATGGATGGAAAAAGAATGCCCATAAGTTTGCTGGTATTGTGGATGAGTTCTTTCTCTCTTTGATGTCACACAGAACACCATTGTTTGCTAGCCTGCATTGTATGAGTAAGTAGTAAACTTTACACTCAATGGTACAAAATTCGATTGGTTTCATTTCACCCACTATGTGTATATTCACACCTTATTTACATTTAAAATTGATTTTGGCAACTTTATTTCTGACCCATATAGGGATAATTAGATGTGCAAATGGACTTACCAATCAGTAGCCCATTCCTATATCTTCCATTATTGAAAGTCTCATTGATGGTGCTGTGCCTAAAGATGTCCATTATAGTCCAAAATTGCCAGCACATTGATGGAGTAATTGTCGTGCAATTTGCAGTAGATATGTGCAGCAACTGTAGGTGCCACCAATTGCTCATGGGCGCAATCAGTTGAACCAAGCACAGGAGGGAATCCCGCAATGTCATAAAAACTTTGCTTGGTGGCTAGTTGTTGTTCTAGTTGTTGTTCACTAGTTTTGGAAAGAACAGGTACTGTGCTGCAACCTTGATTATAGCATCTACTACCAATGGTAGAAAGGCAGAAAAGGAAACCTGTGATATGCCAGCCAACATTGTAGAGATCTTCTGGAAAGACCCAGAGCCTAACATGTGTGCTACGGCCATCAACTTCACATGTGGTGGGATGGCAGGGCTCCTTCCTGTTGTTGATTGAAGACTTGAGGAGATCTTCTCCAACAACTCCAGAATGCTCTCCTTCTTCAAACGGTATAGCTGAATAACCTCCTCCTCCATGAGATCGATAAGGGTGATTCTGTCATAGCGGAGCACAACTGTACATGAATGGATGGTTGTGCTAATCTTGCAGGAGCAAGATGTATATCCAGAAGCCAGCTCCTTATGCCTCATTGAGCCCTGTCACCACTGGAGGAGAAATACAACCTCCTAGTTATAACAGCCGCAGGGGAAAAAGGAAATTGGAGAAAAAAAATAATGGCATATTCAGGATTCCTTTGTGGCATCCACGTCACGTCTGGAGCTTCTAGAAGAGTTGTCGATGCTTGTGTATATCTACAGAAATAATTGTAAGAACATTTATAATCGGTTTGTGTAGTTCCTATGTTATCACTATTAGATTCATTTAGCTAATGGTTATGTTTTTTCTTAGAATAAATTCCGCCTTTCCCCGCTAATGGCCGAACGATAAGTAGCAAGTTATGATTTTGGGAAATCCGAGAATTAAGTAACATACAATGAGTGTTTAACAGTTTTCCAACCAACAGCCCCACTTCACATCTACATCCCTCCTTTATCCATGATACCTTCTATCATTACAGAATCCTTAAAACACATGTGGACCTTGAAACATCCTTCATTCCACATAGGTTCTCCCCAAAAAATCCAACCAAAACAAAATATACAGTGAAATCTTTCTTGAAATAATGTTCCAAAGAAATGTTAAAAATGTTCCAGTTAACTTATGTCTTAGTAGAGAGACTCTGCCAACAGTCTTTACAGTCTTTATAGCACAATTTTCTCAAACAAGAATCTAGACGATCCAATCTCAAATTCCAGAAAAGAAGTCTGTTGCAGTACGGTATGTTACTCACAATAATTAATAGGGGTAGGTGAGAAATTCCGCTCCACCGGCAGAGTTTGCAGGGTTTTGCGCACTCCGCGTTACAATTGAAACACAGAGTTCCAATAAAACTCCACCAACCACTACATGGTGGAGTTTTTTGTTGTGCACGGCTCACCAACATTAAGTTGACGTGCGAGAACTGGCACCCCATACCATGCTAGAATGGCACCCAGTGAGATTTTCTCAACGAGGGCGGTCGCCACAATTCACAATGAGAAAGCTGCATGTTGAGTATAAAATCCACTCGAGTGGCAGCAAAGAAGTAGCACCCTCTGGCGCGCCGTGTGGTGCCATTCACCCTGATTTTGCAGTGCAGAAGAAGCTCCTGTGCTAAAACTCATGCCGAGCAGCATAACGTACCGATTTTCACTCGCTCGCGGAACTCCGTGGAATCTCGCTGAGTTTTTGTGCAACTCTGCAGAATTCCACCCACCCCTTATAATTAACAGGCATGCCTCTTGCCACTTGGACTTCCACCTCCAACAAGGCCCTGCAGTCAACACAAGCACAAATGGACCCAAGTCTCTGAAGCCTGGAGGCACAGAAACTGAAGCGGGAGAGCGAACCAAACCGTTGAACATAAGAGGGCTGGTGACTGGACTGAAGAGGGAGAGCATGTTTACCAAGTGATTAATCAAGAATTCCAGGATACAGGTAACACCAGGTAAGTATATCACAACTATAGGCCCCGGTGGATCTCCGAGCGCGGCTTTTGTATTCCGCGTTCGGAAACCCAAGTCACGTCTTTCATGACTTCCAGGAAGCGGGCTGATGTCGGAGGCATGCGGAGAACAAGATCACATCCTCCGTCTCAGCCCAGCTCTCCGCTTCCGGATAACTGGCTTCAACTGTGCTCCTAGATATCGGATGCATGGAGCAGTCTTTACCGATTCTTTGTCTGAATATGCACTCCTTCCTCCTTTGCTGTTGCTGTTGTCATCTAGTACTAACTCCCAATTGCAGAAGAACTTACCTCGATGGTATAGATGAGTTTGCCAGGGAGTTTTGGGTTGGAGATCTTTTTATACTGAGTCCGTTGCGTCATTGCTTGCACCTACATTGGCCATACATAGCATTCTGACGTCCTTCCAATGTTGCGCTACTCTGTGTGATGATGCATCCTAGATATCGGATGCGTGGAGCAGTCTTTACAGATTCTTTGTCTGAATATGCACACCTTCCTCCTTCGCTGTTGCTGTTGTCATCTAGCACTAACTCCCAATTGCATAATAACATACCTCCATGGTATAGATGAGTTTTCCAAGGAGTTTTGGGTTGGAGATCTTTTTATACTGAGTCCCTTGCGTCATTGCTTGCACCTACGTTGGCCATGCATAGCATTCTGACGTATTTCCAATGTTGCGCTACTCTGTGTGATGATGCATCATGCAGTGCTATGTTGGTAAATTCCACTGCGTTAAGGTTGCGTTGGATTGTGTGTGGGAACACCTACCTTGCATATATTAATTCCTGGACCACGCAGGCCAATGCAGTGCAGCACTTGCACCACTCAAGCTTGTGAAAATGATGCACGAAGGCTCCTGTGTCATAAATTTCACTTAAGCCCTTGCATTGCCTTGCGTCGTCTTGCATGGCGCAAGGGAAACTGAAGGGCTTGATAAATCTGGGCCTAAATCAATACAGTTGATACTTCCAGTGCGCTTAAGAACATTACCCATTTGTGATATTTCTGTTTCCTTTTATTCATGTGTCTGCTTAACGGCCAGGCTAGGAGAAACAGTTACTTGTAGAAAACAAAATTAACCGTGTTAAAACAAATAACAGCATAACCCCAGAAAGAACTAAAGAACACTCTATCGCTTTGAGAAGAATCATTTCCAGGCACTAGCAGGAACGCGTGTTTGTACTACTGCCTAGGTGGGAGCCATAAGGGGGGATGATCCAAAAATAATCAATAGGGAGACCTCCACGCTGGCAGATCTCACTACCACAACTAGGCACTTTGTTCCTGCATTACCCACCTTGTGCTCTGATCAATATTTTCAAAAAGATGGAGTATCTTGGCTGGGGTGCCCATGGCGGCTTGTTGTCATCTTTCACAGTCATCTACAAGTTTTCAGGTAGTTCATTCCATGTGTTAGCTTTTGCAAATCTGCTCAGTTCTCGCCATTCCTTTTTACGGAGAGCTTTACTTTATGCATCTGCTCATTGGGTGATTGCTCTGTGCCTTTTATGTAATAAAGGGGGGCACCATTTTTTCACACTGTGTTGGTATTTCTCCTAACCAGAAGTAATGGCAAGTGTAAAAATTTGGCTACTACTTTATCATATTTAGGCCTTTTAAATGTTCCTAGCTGGCACACCTCAATTGTACCTGATTTTCCTGTAACTTGCAATACGATTTCTATTATGTTGCTCCAGTACTGCACTATGGTGGGGCAATTCCACAGCATGTGAATAAATGCAGAATTATGTTCCAAACATCTCGGGCATGATGAAGGAGCGTTCGGAGATATGCTATTAATATTTTACTGTTGTGACATAGGCCCTGTGCAAAATCTAAAATCGAATGAGCTTAAATCTCGCATTAAGAGAAATGTTATTAAGATATTAAATAATATTTCCCCACTCAGTGTCTTTGAAAGCCCGGCCTATGTAATTTTCCTTCTTGCCCCTATGCACACTAAGTCAGTATTTTCATGCTGCAATTGTGTTCTCTATAGTCATTGAACTAATTTCTTCCCGTCCCCCATAGAGTGTAGACTTTGTAGAGAGTCCCTAGTGCCGTCATCTGTGAGAGATTTTTCTCCAGAGGTCACTGATCCAGTCGTAGTGCATCTTGGGTAGATGTCGTAAAGTAGAAAGTTGAACTTGCTACTCGATGTCCACACTTTGCGGTTCCATGTTTGTGATTTCGAAAGCAACTCCAGTACTCTAACCAGTTAACTAAGGTTTTGTGGGTGGGATTCAGTTGTACAGCTTGCAGTCGTGTTTTTCTGGTCTGCCTCAGAAAACAGTCAAAGCATGATAGCACTATCCATGTAACCTTATGGGGACACGAGAAGTCAGTACAAGGCAAAAAACATTTCTCAGAGCACAGGTCATATCATTGCTTTTTTTGTGTCTTCTCAGGTTGACAGTCTTCTGAGCATCTTTAAGTGTCACCCTCTACTTCCCGGGGTCGTCCTTATTTGACAATGTAAGTGAGTGCCTACAAGCTTTCTTGTGGGGGGTATTTGATTCATGCGCTCACAAATACGGGTGGTTTGGCATTTTGATTAGAGCATGTTCCTGTATACTAGGATTGGTATTTGCACTACATTGTGAGTGCCCCTGCCTCCGTCAGCACTAAGCTGTCTCAATCCCCATATGGGAGGCTCACAGCAGCGTATCTGCCCCTATAGGCTGTCCGGGAAGGGGGCTGAACTCTATCCATACAAAGGTGGGGGCATGATGAACCAGCTAGGTGATGTTGTTGCTCCAATACCCTCACCCATAAAGCTGGTCCCAGATGTCTGTCTAAGTGCAAGACTGCCTGGATGTCAAAGCTTTCAACTCTGACTGAGAGTCAATTCGCAGTCTGCCAGTACAGGAAGAATCACACTGTCCTGGAGCCCTTTAAAGGCAAGGCATTTATTTTCTGCAGTGCTTAATTTGTAAAATATTAAGTGCCAGGGCTCTGACCAGGAGGCCACTGCAGCTTGCAGCACCCATCGCCCCTGTCATCACTGCCAAAACAACTACTAACCTTCTCTCTCGCATGTAAATGCGACAGTTCAGATTATTCCATGTCCCCAAATCTAAAGGAATGGCTGGGGAGGCAGGTATTAGCAATTTTTTAATGTATATTGTTTTCCTAATCAACTGTTATACTGCTCATCTCTAAATTACATGAGGAGCGCCACCTTGTGGCAGACTGCCCTAAGTGTGGTGTTGACAATTAGGTGCCGGTGCCGAGCAGCGGAAAACAATTAAGTGCCGGTGCTCAGCATCGGTAAGCACCGGCTCAAATTAAGCACTGATTTTCTGTCCCGCCGAGAGAAGCAGAAGTGCAGCTTGACAAAGACACTCCATGCAGCTAGCAGCACCCAGGACTGCACGGGCCAAGGAGCGGGAGCCTGCACATATTGCTTGGGTCAGCCGCTAGCTCTGGGAAGCCGCTGCCCACCTCAGGTTAGGCTGCCACACAACCTCAGTGCTCCGGCAGATCAAGCAGTCTCCATCCATGCACGTGAGCACCAGCAATTTCTAATGCTGATGACTAGGTCCGGAACCTCACAGAAGGGTGGCCATAGTGTTGACCATCCAAGACACACACCCACTTTCTGCTTCTTGTGCATGTATTTTTGTTTTTGGGGGGGGGGGGTAAGCTTGCCATAGATTTCTTCAAATGGTTTCCTGTGTGTTTTCTGTCTGAGTAAGTATATTTCTGGTTTAGAGAACAATTGTTCTAGAGTAGGTTTATTTCGGTAGTGGAAACTTGTAAATTAATCCTAGTCTTGTATTTGTGTTTAGGTCCATTAGTTTGAGAAAGATGTGTGTTTTTGTTAGGGAAATATTATTTTACATCGACATAATATTCACTTTTTTCATTTTTGGTGTTTTTTTTTTCTTTTAACTGTTTCTTAGAATTTGCAGTTTTATTTATTTTTTCTTATTCGAGGGATCCCTTTAACATTTTGAGAGGACTATTTATTTTTTTAAATCTTTGTTTAAAGGCTAATTTCCATATATTTGCATGTTATATCCCGCAAAGCAGTAGTGGGGTAGAGAGGGGGGGAAGGAGGGCAAGAGGGGAGGGTGGTAAAAAATAAATAAAATAAGATCACTCACCTGCCGGCCGGCTGACCAGCTGCCGCCTCTCTTCCGTTCTCTCCGTCCTCTTCCTGTGATTGGTCTGAGCGCCGTGGTTCGGCGCTCAGATGTGGAATGGGAGCCTGGGCATGTTCTCCCCCCAGGCTGTAATGCAGCCTGCGTGGAGAACATTCATGCGCACTTAGGAGGGTGCCACTACTCCTCCCCCCTGCGCTGCCCAGCCTAGTCCCGCCTCACAAAACTGCCTCAGCATAAAAAAATAAAATGATAATAACATCACGTTATTATCATTTTATTTTTCCTTTTTTGCCGTGCTGAAAGGCAGTGGGGAAACGCTCCTCCACCTTAGTGGAGGAGCAGAAACCTGCACGGGACAAAGCCATGCTGGCCCGTTCCTGACTCTATCATTGCTGAGTGACTAAGCTTGTTTCGCAGTACAGAGTAACTTGTAATTAACCACTTGGTAGGTATTCCATATAATTTTGATGTCCTCCCCAGTAGAGTGCTCCTCCCTTTTCAAAAGGAAAGTAATGTAACACTGAACTTGTTAGAGCAAATCTGACAGTTGGTGGCAGCTGATTATAGTTTAAATGTTTCACAAGTTTAGTAAGTGGCCTAATGATGATCCCTGGCAAAATATCCAGAGTTTGTCAGAACTGGGAGAGCAGATTTCCCTCAAATGCAATGGAATTGTGATTAGCATAAAAGCTGAGACATTGCAAATATTATTAGATGCCTCTTAAGTTTGACACTGGACCCCACAAGAGCAATGATTCTCCTGGATTTGATTGTTTTTGTCCAAATTTCAAGTGTAGCTTAGCCCATGACTGGCTGGTTGGCCTGCAACCAACTGCCATACCTCTTTTATTAGATAGTGCTTGAGCCATATATATATGAGTTAACTAGTGCCTTTGAGGATGCTTTATGCACCACAAAGAGGTAGGAGTGCAGTAAGTGCAAGACACCACATTGCTACCTTCCCATGGGAGTGATGAACACGCAGAAATATCTTTATGAACTGTGAGGCCCTTATGGATCAGGAATTGCAGCTAGTTCAGGGTAAGTGTTCATGCCCAGACTGGAGTGCTTCTGCCATTTTTCAGTCTGACCAAGACAAACTACTCAGTCACAGAGAATGCCTTTCATGCTTCTCTACTGCTTCTATCTTCTACTTTGTGTGTCAACATCACCTTTAAGGTTGGGAACACTACTGCTAAGGTTCCTTGAGGTTGTACCACAAACCACTGCTTTTCATGTAGGTTTCTTTTTTCCTCTAAGGTGGCCTACTAATTAGGTCAGTTGTGGATCTTATCGGGTCTGCGAATTTTTTACTTTCAGAGTCTATCCTGAGTTTTGGAGGTCACATCAGCTAAAATGGCGCCAATAGACTAGCCCTTTGCTAGACTTGCTAGAGTGAACTTGTAATCCTACTCTGATGAATGCAATGCAGACATTCAGGGATACTGTAACTTTTTGACAATCATCAGAGCCAGGGCATGACTTCACCTGGTCACATCAATTCCTTATATACATCATGGCCCTGAATGCCTAATACCTCCCAGAGCTGCTGTTCTGTTTATGCCCAAAAAAGCATATAGTTCCATAGCCTTTGGGTACCCAGTCAATGACAAGTAAATCTGAACATAATTCTCAAACGTTGCTTCCATTCTGAGTGTAGCTGGCACACAACTTAGAGCTACATGCAAATGAAGGAAGATGGAGATTGTCCTGCTGCTCTAGTTTGGGAAAGCAGAGGAAAAATAAGTATAAATGACTCACTTGGCCATGATTTACTTTACTATTCAACTCACATGTAAATAAGACATTGTTTTCCATAGAAACAACACTATGTGGATAATCTCGTGAACATTATTGAGGTGTTAACTGTATATGAATTTTTAAACATCCATGTCAGAATGTAGTTGCAATTATGTGAGTATGAGAGTGACAGAGAATGAGTGCCAGTTGGAATAACGACTGCAAAGAGTGAGAACGAGAAAAAAGACAGCATGGTACAGCAACACAATGCTAATCTGTAATTGTTCAGCACATGGGCAAAAGCAAAACTTTGTTATTCACAAGTGGCAAGCAAGACAATCAAACAAAATTAACATTGCACATAAGGGTTAAAGTACCCCCTGTCGTACATTATAAGGATACTGTAAATCACAGAGGAGTTCCATAATCATATAGAGGAACGGGGTCAAGTTCTGAGTTACTTTATAAGGCTATGGAATTCCAAGATTACTTGCAAAATCCTCATCATGTGCACCAGGGGGTATTTAGTCCCATATAATGCATGATGACACCATTACCTTTCCCACAAACCTCTTAAAACCTTGGGGCCAGACTTATTATAGTTTTGGGTTGTCCCTGTGTCAGGCAAGGTAACACAAGGGCAATGCAATACTAAAGTCAGACTTACTGAGAACCATAAGGCCACCTTGCGTGGCCTTGCAGTTCTTGGTAAATCGGGAGTAACGCAAAGCAGCGCAAGTAGCTGCCTTACCTTACTCTGCCCCAGGGAGGCGTTCCATGAGTGTAGCATTGGTGCTCCCACGCATTCACCCATGTACTTTGGGGCATTTCTGGATTTACCATTAGTGGTAGACCTGAACGTGTCAAGTTGCTACGCCTTCCCAGGGGAGACGTAATGAGGAGAAATATCTTTATTTCTCCTGCAGCAGTCATAGAAAGACAAAAAGCTTCAGAGGATTGTTTTTGTGCCGGAAGGTCCCCCTTCCTACACAGAAACAATGCTACCTGCAATGCATGCACCCTTGCACCATAGTGCAAGGGTGCCTACGTTTGCGCAATGCAGCACACTGTGCGCAAGCGCAAGGAAAGAACAAGAATTTGCCATATAATGTTAAGTGCAGAGTATTCCAGCCCTCTCCCTTTTACACAGCGCTGCTCAGCAAGGTGTCTTGCTGCATTGCGTGAAAGTTTGATAAATCTGACCCTTGGTGTGTAGCTCTTTCATATGAAAGAGCAAACATGTTTGCAAACAGGCATAATACTAATAAAACCTCTAGTGCAAAATTTAACACATCAAAACCTGTTATTTGTTGCGAACAAATATTAGAAACAGTTCAATACAAGTCAGGTTTATAAAGCTGCACTAGTTCGAATTCTATTTTTTCCCTAACTTTCTAAGCAGTTCAAAAACATAAACATGTACTCTCTGCTTGTCATTGTAAGCTAAAAAATAGAGCAGAAGAAAGAAAAGCAACATTCGTTTTAGCTGCTTTTTACAGGGGTTACAGAATTTCATATTTTATAAGATAGTATCTTAACTTGTACTGACAGTCAACGGTTCCTACGACCTGCAACAGTTTTCATGTATGGTGACCCCTTCATATGAATGCCCATTGTTCCCATTGTCATGAAATGCTATTCCCACAAAGAAGCTACTTACAAAAACAGCTTAAGGCCACTCAATGAACTCTCATGGTTCCCTGACAAGAAACTGTATGCGTGTTATATTTTTATAAAAGTCTTACAGGTATGTTCTCATAATAATGCTCCCTTAAACCTTGTTTGTAGCTAGGTTAGACCTAATAATTATTATAGCCCTAATAGTACCTTGCCATTGAACTTAAAGGTAGAACAGCCTGGAGTGACTGAATGGGTTGTTTGTTTAATATACACATACTCACATCACACAATATGTATATTTTAATTTTAATAAACTGTGCTATTAAATTCCAATGGTTTCTATGGTAATAAAAATAGATTTTTGGAATTGAATTATTAGGTTATGTGAGAAACACAGCCTTGAAGTGAATTGTGACTCAGATCCCACGTATCCCTACAATTTGACTCATAACCACTGAACAGGTTTCTGTGAGGAATCGCAAGCTAACCAGCGGATTGCTGCCTAAAGCAACCAGACTTTTCACAGAAGAATGCACAGAGTATATATGTGAAACACCTAACCAAACTATCAATAACATTAAGAAAGGTTAAAGAATACACAGATATTAAAGTAATGGTTGAAATACACACCCACAAAGTTTTACCCTAAACATCGGAGCTACGTTTACACAAATACGGATCCAATCTAAGCGACATTTCAAGAGATGGGATTGATGCATGAACAGGTATTCCTAGAATGGATGAAGGTATGGTAAATTTCTTGGAGGATGAGTAGATTATTGTGCATTTTCAAGCACCTTTATGCCACAGTGTAGAAAGCTTTACATGTGGTACTTAAAGTGAGGAGAACATTTACAAATAGTACAAAAACCTATTCATGTTCTTCTCAGGATGATTATGAGGCCACATATTGGTCCTTGTGGAACTCTGAAAGTGATGTGCATTTTAGGAAGCGATTAGCCATGTGAAACCTTATATGGAGGTTGCAGAAGAGATGTAATAATTGACATAAATGTTGATGATGTGCCAGTTACTTATAGAGAGGTTGAGGAGGGATAAAGAAGTAGCTTCAGTGGGGTGCTAGGTTTCATCACTCAGAGATAAATTATCATTTGAAACATCTGTGACCAAAGCGCCATGCATCAGTCTACACAAGGTTATGGATTGGAACGTTTTTATTTACAAAACAGAGCATGCTGAACACTAGATTTATTCTGGAATGTATCTGTTTTCTCACAATGGGCAAAGACCGCAATAGGAGCCTCGACAGATCCTTAAATAAGCGTGAAAATGAATGTTATGTCAGTTGTGAGTTCATGTTTTGAATTATTTCACGTTGGTAAAGGAATTCATCTTCCCAGATACATATTGATGCCAAGTGATTGGTAATGCTGGGAATGTCTCTTTGTGGAACATTGTCTCTGTGAACCAGTCTACCATTGGAAAGAATTAAAAAACATTTCACGCATTTTGCATACTGTGAAGTTCTGGAACTTCACAAATATTGCTGACATACTTAAAATGTCACCCAGGCCTAATGCTATGCAAAACGGTGACACTCAGGAATAAACAGTAAGGTAATTAAAGAATACTGAAGCATGAAATGGAAGAGGCACCTTTGCAAGCTCTCCGGATATTGTGTTAGTTGAATGGTAGATAGTTTGGTTGGCAAGCCAACAAGATCAGCCTACTGGTGGGAAATAGTTGGTTTCAGAAAAGTTTCTGCATATAAATGATCTGGAAATTTTGGCCAGGTGTTTTGCAGTAAAGAGCCTGGCAACAAAAGCAAGTGTTTGTTCCTTTTGTTGCGAACGGACAGCATACCAGGGATTCTATATGTTAACACAATAGGTGGTCCAGGGTCAAAGAGTATGACATGATTTAAGCAATATTTTTGCAAGATCTAAGATTCTAGTCTAGGCAGTGTAATTTCTAGCTGCAGCAAATTCTTTTTATTTAAATATTTTCATTGCTATTTATTGTTTTATCTCAGATTGTAACAACTAGTATACAGATCATATTTCCATAGCTCATTGTTTGACCACAGTGGACATACAACTGGAGCACATTTCTGACAGGACACAGCAACCCGGTAAGATACTCTGCAAACTTGATTGCCTCCTAGAGCGTGGGTGTACCCGGTCTCATCGTACCTTCCCCCATCTGGACCTCTTTTGTAATTGCACTCCCCTTTTCATGACTGCCCAAGACTCTGGCACCAACATTTATACCGTAGAAGTGCATCCACCTCCCTCAGATTTAGTGAAAGCTGTATCGCAATGTTTTAAAAGAAATTGAGAAGTTAGGGAGAAGTCCTCTATCTTCGGATATGTTTGTACCCCAACAGACTATGCGGTTACCATTTTGTTTGCATTAAAGACGGTGGGACAGATGTATGAAACACTGGCCACAAGTTACTGGTTGCAAAGTGTGGCCAGTATGGAGATTTGCAAATCAAGCTATTTACTACTAAGTTGATTTTCAAAATTCCCAATTGTAGTGGATTGTAATCCGAACTACCTCATGCAGGTCACAAATTGTAACTCTGAGGGCCAGCAGACCTCTATGACTGTTATTTTTCTTTGTGCAGCAGTTTTTTTATCACAGTCCCGTTCCCTTTAAGGAAAAGCTTATTTTTTAAAACGTTTCTTTCAGAGTAAACAGAGGTCACCTGGAGCACTGCCTCCTCCAAAGAGGACATCTTCCTTTCAGCAAATGGCTTACCAACCCATGTTAGGTGTAGGTAAAATCTAGTTGTTTATGACTGGTTTTGGTTGCAAAACATTGATACATACCATAACTAAATTCTATTTTAAAGTGACGACGTAAACACTTCCCTTCAATCTAGCAAATTATCATGTCCATCTGGATCCATTTTGTGATTCAGTTACCTGTACCAAATTGCAAAATGGACTTTGTACATTTAAATAAACATTTATTTCACATAGATAGATACGTTATTATATATAATTATATATATTATAATAATTATAATTATAAAATATATATAGATATAAATCATAGGGTTTGCAACTCCTAAATAGCTTCATACATCTGGCCCAATAACCCTTGGCCTTGAAATCATTCTGCAGTCTTCAAGAATGAGAGGTGGTGAATCCTAACATCTAGCAAAGTGAGAACCTGTTGCTTAGCACTCCCTTCTTGTCTGTTGTTACCAGTTTTTTCACATCATGAAAATCACTTCGTGTGCATCCTAGGATGGGCTCTACTCCTTCCAGAGCCTTTGTTTATAATATTGTGTACACGCCAAATCCCATATTGTTTCTTCCTGGCATAGCATCTTGATGGTGTACTATGATACCTATTGTTTCTTCATCAAAATTGTCTTGCTTTCATCAATTAAGCCACTTTGTCTTCTTGTATTCAAATATGATGATTTTATATTTTGATATATATGAACTTAAAAAAATTCAACATGATCATTACATGTCATTCATATTCACAGCAAAATAATGACACATTTTTTATAGATTTTCATGATACAATCACTCTTAAAAATTAATTCCCCAATGCATATTGGGCTCAGCATTGCCCTTTATCAGTGGTGACCATTAACAACTTCTTGTGAAACAAAAAGCAATCGAAAATGATACAAAAGTATCAGCTATCATTCTTGCATTGTTGTCAAACAATAGCTATCCATACTCACTAGTCAGTGATCAATAACTCCTTTACACTTATATGTTACTCAAAGAAACAGTTCCCATAATTATATATAATAACTTATTAGAGTGGAGGTCTGACATGACAATGCCTGATGCCAGAGGCAGCAAACAAGGTGAAAGGCAGATCAAGTCTTTGAGCAGTTGTTTAAAGCAAAAAACGAAACATTGCTTTTCTTTCTTCTGCTCTTCTTTTCTATGGGACAGTAACAAGCAGAAAAAACATGTTTATTTGTTGCACTCCTTAGATAATTATAGAGAAACGTTCTGCATGTTTCTGCACATTCAAAGCTACTCCGTTTTTTTTAAACTGACTTGTATTGAACTGATTCTAATATGTTTTTGCAACAAATACCTAACAGGTTTTTGATGTGTTTCGCTTTTGCGCTAGATGCTCTACTTTGTGGTTTGTGTGAAAGGTGATGGTGTGCCCCTGTATTATATGGGTTAAAGTACCCTCTGCCATATATGATAAGGATATTGCAAGTCACCTAGGAGTTCCATAACCTTATAAAGAAACTCTGCCTACGGCCTTGTTCCCCTGTATGGTTAATAAACTCCCCAGTAACTTTAAATATCCTTTTAATGTATGGCAGGGCATAATGTATCGCTTATATTTCATTGTTCTAAACAAATATTAAAAATGGCATAGTTTTTAATGACCCTGCCTCATACACATATAGGTTTACTGATATTAGCATCATATACTCTTGATAGGGCAATGCTTGATATAACTGTTCATTAATTCCCATTGGGTACTTTATCAACGTCTAATTCATTCGCAGTAGTGTTACAATATGCATAAAAAGTACCTACATCTTTTAACGAGTTAGATGGAGCAACACTCAGACAGTCCCACATGTTGCTGTGTATCAACTTTTATACTGCAATCCTCAAAATTTTGACATTGCGAAAGTCCGAGAAGATAATGAACTTCCTGTGTGTATGTTCATAATAGTGTTATTGCCTAAGGTAAACAACAGGTCATACCAGAATATGGGGAAGATGTATGTGTTTGCTTGCCTGTTCTAAGAGGATGCATGTTTATCAAAGGTCTTTTTCTACAAGGGTGCAGCTAATACAAATTACACTTTATGTCCACACAACTTAAAGAGGACTCCTGATTTCTTCTTTCAGTGCCTGTTCACTACCACACTTGTTTGCTTGTATTAGAACAGCAATTGCTATAAGTCTTTATATAATTTTAATTGGTGAGGTATCTGCCATGGCTCCAAATCAGGACATTCAGTGATGCAGATAGCTGCAGTCTAGCTACTCTGATTGTGGGTGCCTCTAACTCTGCAAATTTAGAAAAGTTTGTTGCTCACTACCTCCAAAAAGAATGCAGTGCAGTAAATCAAAATTAGAACTGCAAATTCTAATGAGGATGCCCATCTCTAAACTATATGTTCAACCTATTACAGATGCACATATTACCTGCTGGTCAGATATGCCTTCTGTCCCTAAATCCAGTTGTATCTCCCTTAACCATCTTGAAGTGATTTAATGTCCACGGCTTCGCAGTGCTGAAAACAAAACTAAAACTATCTTTGGCCTTTGTTGCCACTGTGTCCTTTGCATCACTTAATGCTACAAATATTGCTGTGAGTGCAATTCACCAGTTTCCCCTGCGCAGTTGTCACTAAAATAAGCATTTGACTGCCAAAAAAAAAAGAATATATGACCTTATGAAATGCTGTCACATTTACCACTGTATGCCCCTCCCTGATATGCTACTAATCTGATCACATCAGGTAAGCCATGAAGTAACAGAATTCTTGCCTACACATCTCTAAACACTGTTGGGTCTGCCTATCTTCTATCCATATTGATTGAGCCTGAAATGTATTGGGAAATTGGGAAATTCATTATTAAGAGAGAGGGGTAGCCTCTTAATAATATTGCAAAAATTATACAGTTTATAATAATGTGCAGAATTAACATGTAGGGCTTTAATGAAAAATAAATTGCGTCTAAATAGCAAAAAGTGTAGTAGGCCACCATATCTACTCATACTAGGCCTCAAAATGAGTGGGAATCAAAGTTGTACCCAAACCATCCCTATCCAGGAAAACTGGATATACTCTAAAATGGGAAAATGTTGAGCCTAGCCTAATATTGCCCAAAATGTTGTCCTTGTCTTATATGCTTATGCCTAGACTAACCTTCTAACAGTATACAAGTTGTGGCAGCCCTAACTAGTATTTTACTTGTCATTAGAAACTCACTAACTCACCAATATTCTCGGAAAAACTCTCCCCCACCTAATTGGTTTGAAAAAAATGCTCCCAAGCCTCAGCGGCTCTACGGAAAGCACTTAAACTGTGTCCTAGGGATCAGAATCTCATTAGAAACCTTAGGTATACATAGAAATCTGCAAGGCAGGAGAGAAAAAGGGCGCTCTCTGTAGAAGCCTGGGAGAGTTTGAGATCAGCCTCACTTTCTAAAGACAGTAAGGCATTCTGGCAAGTGGTAAATTTCCCGTTTCTTCAAAGGGTAAGCGGGCCTTCTCTAGACCTCCATATAGACGAAGCCACCTGGCTGTCCCACTTTCAGAATATATTCCGAAAGCAGACAGATGACATCGCAGAGACCCCGGAGTTTCATGCGGATGCTCCCCCAGCAATGGAGCTCGCTCTGGATGAGGTAACTCTAGTGCTATCCCAATCCCCTTCATTGAAGGCCGCAGGCCCAGACGGGGTCCCACTGGATGTTTTTCTCATCAATAAAGACCTTTGGAGAGAGTAGAGAATTTCCCGTATCTGGGCATCCTTTTCGACGACAAATTAAATTGGTCCATAATGGTCAGAAATAGAGTGAAGCAGATGTCTAGAAGTATAGCGGGCCTCTGGAATTTCGCCCTAAATTTGGGGAATAAACCAATTAAAGGAATGTTAGAAATGTAATCTGCAAAAACACTATCTATAGCGACCTATGGCGCTGCAGTCTGGGGCGTAGCAGAGGTTGGCTCCCTCCAAGCCACAGAGGATACATTTTTAAAAAGACTGCTGGCTATTCTAAGTTCTCTTCCAAATATTTTAGCTCACAAGAAACTAGATTTATTGTTTATTTCTGACACCATAAAATTGGCACCGCTGATGGCGTGGCTATCGATCTGGAAAAGGGAAACAGTCCTTTTAAACCAAACAGTGTTAAAGGATATCTTATCCTTGGACCAAGCTTCCTCAATCTCCTGGTTAGCCTATGTGAAACAATCCTTTATTGAGCTGGACCTAGAGATTTTGTATGATTCACCATCCCACTGTACATCTTTCCCGAAAACCCGATTAAAACAACATTTTATCGCCAAACGCACCCAAGATAGATGGCAAAATAATCAAAGTAAAATCTCAGTTATCGCCTACCGAGCAACACCAACTGTGACAACGGGGCACCTATCTTATCTCTCATTTGTCACCAATATTAGACATTGTTTTCTTCTGGTGAGATTCAGACTGAATTATATTCCGTTAATGGCTGGGTATCCTGCTCAATCTTATTCGGTAAACCACCTGTCTCTTTGTCCTTTTGACGGTTTTTCCAAACAATCTATTTCGCATTTGATTTTCTTTTGCCCATTTTATAAGGCTGAGAGGGGTAAATTCATTATCCCACTATTGAAAAAACTCAGTCTACGTATACAAAACCAGGCTTTGGAAGTATTACGAGCATTGGAAACTCCCTATGTATGCTATACGATCGCTTCCTATTTATTAGCCTTTTTAAGGATTAGAAAGGCGAACATTTCAAAATAAGGGACATGCTCTAAGACTTTGTATTCTCCGAGTCTGTAATCGTTTATGCTTCCTAAAGCTTGTTTTAACCCATTATTGGTATTCCTACTGTAGTGTATGGCTCCTTCTAGTATACTGAGATTAGTTTAGCTTTGTTTATTAACAGCTGCTTTATATTTACAGAAAGTCCTTTATTATCAATGCTCTCCTTGGGTGTTTTAATTGATTTATCAAATCAATGAGAAATCTATTATAACTTTGTCTGCCAAACAGCTGTCCTTCTATTTTTAGATATTCTGACCATCTTTGTATTTTTCTGATGTTTTTAAATGACTTATCAGATCAATGAGATATTGTAGAATGAATTGTCTGGATGTAAAGATGTTTTTACCGGTTGTATTTTAGCCATGTTTTTATGTACTTTTTATGCATTAATCTAAATGCGAAATAAAGACCTTGATGAAGAGTGAAGTAACATTGCCTGACAAGCTGTCATGACTAGAAAATGTTTAATGTGCATAAAAATTTTAATTTTCTGATCTTCTCATGATCATGTGTTTTACATAATGAATAATACATGCATAAATGTTTTCATCTAATTCTGCAAATGTTTCTATTGCACAATGTTTGCTGCTAATACATGAATAAATCTGTTAATTAGAAAGATAGATATAAAGATTCCCTCATGGGAAAGTAGTTTTGAATGCGAAAATGTAATATAAGTAGACAAGAGGAAACAACTAGGTGATATGAAGTAGTTACAACACTGAGAGCTGCTATGTAGAGCCATTGTGTTTTCTATGAGAAGTTGAGGAGTGATCCTGTTCCCATGAGAGCATCGCAAGAAGATAGGCTGGTTAAAGAAAAAAGAAACAGCAAGCAGCAACATTGATGAAATGTGTTTTCTATAAGAGTGAGTGTTCCTAGAGTAGGTGAACACTTATTCAGACCACTTGCCATTCCTATTACTACCACAGACCCTTTTGCCATGTTGCTATGAGACTCTTCTGAGTTTCTTGAACCTCTCTTTATGAGATGCCCTGTTTTTATTGATTTTTGATTTATATATCTGAATTTTGATGCTAAAGCTTTATGCTTATCTCTCTTTCACTCTCTCAAACTATACCGCTTTATGGGTTCTGATTGACACAATTTTTGCCCCATTCCTTGACTAGGGATTTTTTTTCCTTTATGGAACGCACTTTAATGCATTTATTATGGTTATTTGAGTAACTATTATTGATGTTCTATTTCTGTCAGATATTGATGATTGAGATTAATGCAAATTAACTTCGGACTTGCAATAAAGATGAACTACTAAAGAGTTGATTAATTAAACCCTTTAACTCATAACAACTTCTCATTATTGAATTAAAATTTTGAATTTAAACTAAATCCCCACTCCAAGAGTCATTACATCCTAAAGAACTAACAAAAATGTTTCATGATTTTGCTGTGCTTTTGAATAACATGAAATTATCAGATTTGTTTTCAAGTATGTATGCTTCAAGAAATAAAATCAA
The DNA here is from genome assembly GCA_963921515.1 of Calotriton arnoldi. Classification (NCBI taxonomy): domain Eukaryota; kingdom Metazoa; phylum Chordata; class Amphibia; order Caudata; family Salamandridae; genus Calotriton; species Calotriton arnoldi. The sequence goes on along the minus strand of CAWUFW010010616.1, from coordinate 372,347 downwards.
CTCATTTGAATATGGGAAAAAAAAGTGATCTGATGATTCCTTGTGCAAAATAGGACAATTTATGATGAAGATACAATGAGCTATCGGGGTATATCATCAAGACGATAGGGAGATTGGAGCCTGGATTTGGGGAGTACACGAAGAATGTATGCTAACATGCCATCCCAGAGTGCTTCTATAGGCAAAAAGAATGCAGATTCAATTGATGCTTGTCATTTTGATTTGACTGGGTTAAGCTTTGTTCTGGACTTCTGGAGTTACTTATGGATTCCCCACGTTTTCTGATGCTGGTTCCTCCTTACCAGTTCCTGGTGCTAATGCTAATTTTTTCTTTTTTTCAGGTTACTTGTAACTGGTAGTGTGGAGAATTTCTGAAATGTACTTGCAGTTGAAGCCATTTTTAATCAAGGTCTTGGCCTGAGCAAAATCCAATCCAACTAACATTAGTGAAAATGCATATCAGGGGTCAGATTTGCTGTTCCCTCTCCAAACGAAGCAACATTGTAGAAAATGTTTGACTCTATGGGGTCACAATTGCTGTTCTCAATCCAAACTAAGTAACACTGGGTAAAATGCAGGATCCTCAGGAGTTTAGATTTACTATTCCAACTCAACAGTAAGCAACATTAGGGAAAGTGTTTCAAGGGAATGGCAGATTTACAATTCCCACTCCAAACTAAACAAAACTGGGGAAGGTGTTTTGTCTCTTAGTAGGGAGAGAATGTATTTACTAAATGGATTTAATTAAAATGAATCCTACATTTTAAAAAGTTGGCTTCACTAGGTACATTGGTGCCTGGGGAAGAAGCATGAATCCCTCACAATGCCCTGTAGTTCATGCTGTGAAATTTGTAAAATGTTCAATTTAAGTAAGTGTTAGAAGGCAATTAATGTTTATAGGTCTGCTAAAGCGGCTGTCCATAAAGCTTAGGTAGGATTTTTGTTCAAACTGATACTTTGGTTCACAGATTATTTAAAACGTCTAGATTAAAGATGCCACCAATGAAAATAATGTGTTTTGTGGAAATTCAAAAGAATAAAGAATATATCTTGACCTGACACTTACTTTTATTCTTTAAAGCTGGAAGTCCATCATGCGCATATGTTTACATTCAAATGGTTTCCTATGTCTGAGCAACAAATTTAATAGGTTCGTCTTTCATTGGAAAGGTATTATTTAAAATTTTGACATGAACTTAGATTTTGATTTCTTTGTAAGTTATCCATTTAAAGAGATTATACTAGGTAGCGTAAGTACATTGTTCACAAGCAATATGGGATAGAGATTCTTGAGGTATCCAGCAAATCATGCTTCAGTTTCTTAAATGAAAACTATTCAGCCTGTTGCAGGCTCACTAATCGCCAGATGGTTAAGTGTGCTATGAGAGAAGCTGACATTAAAGTGTCTGTTTTTTAACTCATTTGGCATGGAGGGCAAATACAAAGGAGGATGTTATTTGATCGGGGGACAAGAGTGCTAGTTTTTAAATCCTGACCCGGCGTGCTATTCCTGCCGTCACCCTCACGAGGACCATTATTAGCTTTGGTGTCCTGCTGCTGCCCATAACAAGATTACCATGGTTACATCCTGGGGTGAGAAGCTGCGGGTTTGTAACTGCCTCTGGGGACTGCAACTCCCACAATCCCCTGGGCGATTGACAGCTGGACTCAATTAACTAGCGCTATTAAGGGCACGCTGCTGCCCTGTGCTTTAGGAGCCGAGAGAGACGTTTTTTTAAAATCCTGACCCTACGTGCTGTTCCTGCCTTCATCCTCACAAGGCCCATTACTAGCTTTGGTGCCCTGCTGTCACCAGTAACAAGATGACCATCATTGCCAGTTTGGGAGAGCCGTTGTGGGTTTGCCGCTGGGGACTGCCACTCCCACAATCCCCTGGGATTATTGACAGTTGGGCTCAACTGACTAGCACTATTAAAGGTGCACTGCTGCCCCGTGGTGCGGGACGAGTCCAGACGAAGCCTGGGCCAAGGGCAGGCCCATCTGTGCCCGACAGAGACTGGCAGAGGCTGGGCCACCTCCCTAACACTTAGGGGTATATTCACAAGAACGCGTGATAACTACCGCAAGAGTAGCGGAACGCAACTTTCAATAATGCATCCTATCACGGGAAAATAACCCCGTGTCAACGTGGAATTCACAACAAGGCGGTAGCATGCGATAGTCACCAGATAACGCGTCAAATGCCAGCGTGAAAATCAACACCACGCTCAAAAGATGCGAAACGCGAGAAAACATGCGATGAGGCCAATCGCGGTACAAAAAGCTGCGAAAAGCAGCCTCAGGCCTGCAACTCCCACGCGTCTGGTGGGCAATTGCACCATAAAAACCACAGGCACAACACAACAGAAACAAGCCAAAGCACGTAGCAACATCCATGCACCCTGACCCAGCGCAGAGGGCAACGCGAACACCACAACCCCCACAGACCACCAGCAAGGAACAACTGGGTCGGGGAAGGCCAAGGAGAAAATGGAGAGGAAGACGGGGTGCAGACCGCAGGAAAACAAGACCAAGACCACGGAGGCGACAGAACACTACCAGCAAATGACCCACAAGCAGACCACCTGGAATGCAGTCGCAGAGCCCAGGAGGCCAATCCAGGAGGCCAAGAGGCGCCGGCAGGACCTGACAACCTAAACCAGGTACAATCCCGCTGCCAACAGGAAGGCAGCAACGGCGACAGGAGGTGGCAGTCCAGCGCCACAGGAGGAGCAGGAGGAAACCCAGGCCACAGTCATCAGTGTGGAGAGGGTGCATGGAGTAGGGAGTACGGACACAGCCCGACAGGACCTGACACAACAACAACAGGGTGAGGATCCAACAGGGACTGGGGGGACGGGGGGTGATGGGCACAATGCCACATATGCACAATGAGGTGTAACACACTGCACACCCACAATTACCCAGGGACATGTCCCCCATCCCCGTGGCACACTGCAGCACTCACACATAGCAGTCACAGCACATACCATGACAATGTGGCACTAAGTGCAACACTCACACTGCAGATCAGGGGACACAACTGGGTCCAACCAGGCACAGTAACAGAACAATCACATCGGACAGAGCAGAGAACTGTGGGATGCACATCTACCCCTACAACACCACATCAGCCATGTAGGCCAAATGTACACTGTCCCAACTCAAATAGCCACCACCGCCCAAACACTCACAATGTACATCGTCACACAGTCTGCATGTCGACAAGAACAAGGCGCCAACACAATGCCAACATGCACCTCCCCTTCACAATGCAGAGGGACAAACAACACCTCCAGCAGGTCAGAACAGACAACCCATCAGTGATGCCGGAGACGAACACCACACCTTCGACACCGACGCCCTACAACAGCCCATGGACATCCCACAGAACCCACCACCAGGACCAGGGCAGACAAGCCACTCAGAGGAGAACCCAGCCCCTGCAACAGACCACACAGCATGAAGCACCCGCAATCACGGCTGGCTCACAACACTTCACCGACCCACACATGGCACCCCAATGCTAGGTGTCAGAACGCCAAAAGGAGGTGGCCCAACAGGTGCGGGCGTTGCCTAACCCATGGAAGGTGAACTAGAACACATACGTGGGTGTCCAATACCCTTCAGGGACCACCTACACCCCACAAAGGAGACCCACACCTCCACAGAGACACATGCACATATCATGTTGAACTGGCTACGGGCACGTGCGCCCGGCCCCTTTATTGGCAGGGCCACATGTACAGTGATGCCTGTGCTGGATGTGTGTTGGGTGAGTATAAGCCAGCCCGCACGGAGTGCTTGTTGCTAGCAACAACCTGAACAGTGGACACCAGTGTAATGGAAACAGAAAACACCAGCATAACAGAGTCAACTGCAGAGCAACATGGAGGGATCCGGAGTGAGTACAGAGGTCACCCAATATTCAGTCAGGAGGTTCCGTGAGTTGCAGTGCACTAAGTCACTGACACCTGGAGTGCTGAGCAGGGTATCAGGATGATGATGGCATCCACGACAGGTCTGAGCAACTCCGTAGGGCTGTCAGGACCACCGTTTCGACTTTGGCAGTTGGCGGTTGGAGGTGGTCCTTGCCGTGGTGGCGTGTGCCTCCTGCGGTGATGCGACGTCCGTGCCGGCCAAGACTCAATGCTATGTGTGGGCCCTGGTGGCCCGCAGTTGAGGCCGGAGGATGCGGACAGCGCAGGACCACAGACACATGGCGTTGATGACCACAAGACCATCGCTACAGAGGCCATTCAATGTCTCAGGTGAAGGGGTCCCAGGCCTGGGCAGCACAGAGTCAGTGGCCCCAGATGCAGTGCGGCCGGCACAGGCACCCAGCCACGGGACGGTGACTTGCGGTGCAGTCAGATGGGCCATGCGACCTGAGCGGGTCCCCATCAATGTCCGAGGTGTATGTTGCGGAGTGTTGCGGGGGACAGTGGAAGGTGTCCTCCAGGGCATGATGCGGAAGGTCTGATGTTATCCGGAAGCAGCAAATTGAGGAGTGGAAAGCGCAACCCTCGTTGTCACCAACAATTCGGGATCAGCCACATGAGGATGAAAACTAGCCCCTATTCCATTGACACAAACGCCACCAATGTACGACCAGTGAGTGTCCATGAATGTCGGGGAACACACTTAGTGGCACAGGTGCTCAGAGGGGATGCAGTCTGCGATGATGCCGGTACACAGATGTGAACTCCAACATTGCCAAATCAAGTCTCTGTGACCTACTGGACTGCAGTGTAGGCCGGAGGCAGCGGTCAGCATGGGCCCACAGCCACCTGTCGTTGGCTCGCGGGGCACAGAGTTAGTGACACAGTGGCAGTTGTCGGTAGTGTTCAATCACCTCTGTAACGATGATCCTGTTCCTTCCGGACTGCAACGCGTCATCCTCTTACGCCTCTCCTTGCGTGCGATGAAATGTATTCTGTCCTTTGAATTACCGATGTTCAGTTCCAAATCTGTGACCCCACTCGTGCGCAGCGTAGGCCGAGGGCAGTAGTCCGCGTAGGCCCACAGACATGTGTGGTTGTGATGCCATGCACAGACTTGTTGCCACCAATTCGAAGTGTGTTTTGGGAATTGTTCTCTGCCTTAAATAATGTTCACTGCCATGGTGTAATCAAGACTCAGTTCCAAATGTGTGACCTACCTGACCGTGGTGTAGGCCTGAGGCAGCGGTCAGCACGGCCCATTCACCTTGTGTCGCCGGCATAGTATGGATGGCCCCACCGGCCTGCATTGTTCAGGTTCAGTGGCACCACGTGTAGCCGGCTGGCGTTGAACAGGGTTAGTGGCACCACGTGTAGCCGGCTGGCGTTGAACAGGGTTAGTGGCACCACGTGTCGCAAGAAGCCCATATGGAACTATGCCTCACTGATCGGGGGCGTCTTGTGCTGTGGCTGCTGGCCCGGATTTGGGGTCACTGCCATTCATGACTCAGGACACAGTTTCACATGTGGGAACTGCTGGTCTGAGGAGTGGGCCGTAGGCGGCAGTGTAGTACGTCCACTAGATAGGACTGAAGCGGGCCTGTGTCGTGGAGGCCTGGTGGTCTGAGCTGACTGCCAAGTTTGCGGGACTCGGGCTTGGAGCTTGCGCCGGCATGTGGTGGGCCCTCCTTGACACACGCCGGTGTCGGCAGGTGATCAGTGTGGCCTGGCTGCGCAGGGGCGGGCCTGACGTGTTCGTGGTCCAGCTTGCCGGGGTCCGGCAGGCACACTGCATCGCAGGGAACTCCGCTCACGAGGACGGCGTCGGCCTCGTGGCGGGGTGGGAGGCGCCGCCCTGGCAGAGACGTTGGTCTTTCCGGAAGGGGACCACGCCCAGGCCTACGTGATTTTTATTCACACCCCTACGCTGGCATGGCGTACGCTGGGCCATCACACTCCGGTGACGCTTAGGGGGGGGCGTGACAGGCAACATTTCTGCGAGGTCCCCCACTGGCTGGGGAGACATGGTGGTGTCCACTGTCCACTACACTCCATACGCCAGAGGTGTATGTCGCCATGGATATGGGTGTGTTCTGCATACTGCGGTCTGTCCAGCACATCTCCGCCACTCTTGGCATTGTGTGCTTTCCGGATCATGGTTCTCCTGCATCCTGCACACATGCCTGGTTGCCACCTCTCCCCACATTCGGCTATTATGTGGCTGAGGTGCCATGCCGTTGCTGGCTCATGTTCAGCGCTTGCCCATGTGGACATTGTAAGTTGTTCTGTCATGTCTGGTGGTCGGGCATCTTGTTGTGCCTGTTGTATGTGATTTTGTGATGTGTGCATTGCCAGCATTGTGAGTTGCATGTTTGGGGAGTTGAGGTGTGTGGGGTGTTCATTTGTATGTTGCCAAGGGGCTGTGCATTTCACTTGTTGCCATCCTGGGAACGCTGGTTGGTGATGGACTGTCGGAGGATGAAGGTATCATGCACACTGGCTGTGTATTTGAAGGCGACATTGTTGGGTGTTCCACGGTGTTCTGTTGTTGCCTGCACATTGGTGTGAGACGTGTACTTCCTGTTGCGGTGATTGTGTGCTGTGTCACCAGGGGGCACAGGTAGTACATGTGTGCTGTGTGTTGCCCCCAAAACGTGCGTGCATCCTGCTATGGCGTATGGTCCTTGCTTGGTCTCCAGCGGATCCTGCGCATTGTGTTGTACGTATGGCGACTGGGGTACCAGGGTGATGGTGATGTCCAGGACAGGTGTGGGGGACTTGGATGTGGCTGGCTGTGGGACTCCTCCGACTCTGGCGGGTGTTGGATGGGGGGTCTCAGGGGCCAACAGGTGCAGCCACGCCATCAGCTTTGTGTGGGGCGGGATGTTGGTTGTCCGCTGTGTTGTTGCCGTAGGCCTGTTAGGCGATGATGGTCAGGATGCGTAGGTTGGTTGTCCCTTTCAGCCTGGAGTGGAAGGTGACATTGTCAGATGTTGGGTCTGTGCAGCTGGTACGTTTCCTGGGGTTCCGCTGTCTTTGTCTGAGCTGCGTCTGTGTTGGTCCGGGGGGGGTTCCGGGTGTGGGATGGGGTCCTGGGGTGGTGGGGGTGGGTGTTGTGGCCCTCTTGGGTGTCCGGGCTGCATGATGTGTGGCTCCATGGCATCTGTTGCCCTTCGGTTGTGGCCCTGGGCTGTGCTCCCTTTTGTGGTGCTGGCTGCCGTCCGACTTTACACCAGGTCAGAGCAGGTGTAGATTTCCTGGTGCTAACACGCCTTATCGCCTGTTTTGTGTTTTTATCGCGGATGTGGCTGGTCGTTGTGAATGTTGAGGTGTGCTGTTGTCTGCTTTTGTCACAGGTACGCCTACTCTGCATCTCATTAGCGATATTTGCGAGGGTCCTCTGTGGCGATGTTTTTTGCGGCTGCTATCGCGGGTATACTGGTGCTGTGGGCTGTTAACGCCGGCTTGTGAATGGGGGGGGTAAATTTATCATGACTTTGGCTGCGATAAAGTGCCGTTAATTCAGCGATGGCTCCTTGTGAATATGCCCCTTAATCTTTAAGGTACTGTCTTTCATCATCGCAGTTTTTCTTGTGCACATCTTATACCATTAAATCATAATTTTGTCTCTGAGAATTTGACTCTCAACTGACTGTGCTGCTCTACTCCTCCAGCGGCTCCCTGTTGACTTTTAATGCTATTTGTGGTTGTTTGCTGATAGCTGAGTATGGAAAAATGGAAAGCCACAAAGGGGAGCCCAGGGGTTGCAAAAAATAAAGAATGTAACAAAACTTGTAAATCGGCAGGGGACAATTGTGTAATAGACAGGATCAATAACCCTTTGGTAGATTGTGAACAGATCCTGGTGCAGGAGCCCTCTGATTCCAATTCTAGTGCCCCAAATCCTTCTAGCTATCACACATTGGAGAGCAAATGGAGAATACCTGGAATGTTTTCAGGGTCTAGGGAGCAGGGTTGTGAAGTGGCTGTCGATGCTCAGATTGCACTGCATCTGACCTCTGCCGCTGTCCCCCATTCCCTTTCTTTCCCCAGATATATTAGGTGTAAAATCACATGTGGAGGCTTTCCTTACAGTAACCATTTTGCTCTTTTGAGTGAGCTTCAGGCCAAGCAAAGATCTAACAGTGTCTCTGCCAATGCGGACAATAATGCTGACCTATTGTCGTCTGGGCGTCCTACTACTAATGAGGCCCTTTTGACCTCCCTCATAAAATCCTTAAAGGACGAGGTGAGTGTTCTAAAATCTCTAATCGCCTCCTTGTCTTCTACAGTAAATCTGTTACTGGCTTCAAGTAGGCCCCCAGTAGTTCCTATTTCTCAACAGCAACCCATATCTCTGATTGGGACATTGTCTATAGGACAGAAGTCACCCATGAAACCCCAACCTTGTTACTTGGAGAGTCCTTTGCCCAGATTAAATGCTATGATGGTCGATGCACCAACTAAACAAACTATTGGTACACTTGCCACTAAGCACTCATGCCCAAGGGAATATGCACCCAATTCCGCTCATGCACACGCTCACAGGGGCCCATATAGAAGATATTTGAAAAGTAATACATACACAGGCAGGAGTAATCATGCAACCTTTGGCTATATTACATTGATCAATATTCCAAAGCTGACTAAACATTCAGCGGTAGTGGCAGAAGACTCCCTTGAAAATAAAGCTATACATTGGATTCGCCATGTTTGGGGTTGCTGCTCACTAATTGGTGGTTATATTGTTAGTGCAACAAGAACAGCAAACATCAGCCCTCATCTTGATAATGTAGAGCTAGTTTCGTCTACTCCTGATTTGGCAAATAATTTGGCTGCGCTAGATGTAAGATCATCCCCACAAGCCTACTCTAATATACTGTTTAAATACACCAGAACCCATGCTTATAGAAGCATAGACGCCCCTACTTTATCCCTCAATCATATTGACTGACTTGAGAAGGCATCTACTGCACGCACACACGTGTGACCCAACCACTGCCATTTAGCAAAAACCGAGCACTTACTGGCAACGATAGTGGAGAGCCAGTTCCATCTCTAAGCCTCTGCTCAAACAACATTTTTATTAATACCATTTCCAATCCAGCAGGAGGTACCATATTGATCACTCATGCACCACCGTTTGGTGGTCCTTAACTTCTAAGTCACTCTTCCTTTGACATTTAACATGAGCATGGTTCCTACGAACGCTTCCTCTAGTCCAACATCAAAACTGAGGGAATCTGTCATGAGCGCAGAACGATCGAGCGCTCGATACATGAACATGTCATTTTCAACGCTTTGCTTCCTACCTCTCATGCGCGTAGACACAATCCTGGGTCATCGCGGTGGAGGTCATGAACCTGGAAGCGGTTGCGGAACGAGAGAAGGACTACACGTCCCATGAGCCTTAGCCAAACCAAAGGGCAACATGGGGACGGAGCTGCCTACTTAACGGAGGCCGGTTCACGTAACGCTGTTAGAAATTTGGAGCTGATGCTGGAATGCCTGTATCCTGACGCTGGAAGCTCCTTCGGTCGGGTTAGGGTGCCGTAGCACCACTTGTTTATGTGCCCTGAGCAACAAGGAAATCCCTTGCTCACTCCTCAACCTTCGTCGAGGTGAGCCCTGTCTTTCCTCCGCTGGCGAGCTTCGTTGCAGAACGCTCATGCTGAGGGAAAGACACAACCCTTTGCTTTCTCCTCTCCGATGGGAGCCCGGTCTTTCCTCCATTGGTGAGCACAATCACAGTGAGCTCATGCGGAGGGAGAGACATTAACCATTGACCATTCGAGTGGAGGGGGAGACCCCCCTTTTAGTCACTCAAACAGTCGATAATAGCTGGAAGCAGTGCCCGGGTTGAGTCCCGCTGCGAGCAATACCGAGACACTTGGAACCATTGAATTTACAGGTTCAACAGACCTTAGGAGGTCCCCATACATGTTCTGATTTGTTTTGTCATGTACTTCAGCATCCGCTCTAATAATGATATATGCTTTGCACGCACCTTTACATACTTATCCTGTCCTGTGTTTGTAGTCTTTAACAGGGGTGATTGAGGAAGCGGTACTGTGCTACACTGCACCCCTGTGACCTTAAGTGGACACAAACAAGGGTAGGTCCTGGTGTTGAATACAAATCGTTTAACTATGCTCATCAGAAAGGAGAGTTAGTGAATGTTGTATGTGTCTTTTTCTCAACACAGCGGTATGCTAAGGATTTTTCTCTGTGTGGGCAACATTGGAACCACAGACTGAATGTGGAAAAATGGCTTCTCCGTTATTTTTCTTTACAGGTATAAATTAACCTGTGTTCACCTGTATAGTACCAATATACTAAAGTAAGGAACAATAGTGTTTATGAGTTTTCCCTTGTGTCATTTCAGGTCTCCCTCCCCGCAGTTCCCTTCCTATCCTTCCCTCACTTGATCATCTCACTGATCTGTGGTATTACAGCATTTCAGACTTGGGACTATCAAGGGGTGGACCATTCTGAACAACAAACTGATCCAGAGGATTTAACAGCCTGACAGAATCTGAATCTTCCATTAAAGAAGTCCTTGTTACACCAGAAGTCCCATTCCAGTCTGATTTGCCCACTTCAAGAGGTCATTTCCCATGGAACATTGCTGAGCGCTCCCCGCTACTCACCTCATGGAATATCGAGGGGATAAGGACAAAAACTAGAGGATGTGGCTGGGGAATGTACATGGACATTTTTGACTTGTGTCTATTTCAGGAGACGTGGGCTACTTCTAATGTTTATAGGCAAGGATTTAATTTATACAGTAATCATGCCATTCATTCCACGGTGGGCAGGCTGGTGGGGGGGCTTATTATATGATCAAAAATCTCACTGGGCTGTGATATAAAAAGAATACACATCGATTCTCCTGACATATTAGCCCTTAGTATAACACCTTGGAATAGACCTCCCTATTTTGTGATAAATATTTACAGCAGAACTACCTCCTTTTCTCAGGCATCTAAAAACCTAAAAATCTTAAATGCGTTTTTGGTCGATCATGCCCCCCTCCCATTGAGTAATCATTGTGGGAGATTTTAACTCCTGCTTTGAGCCTAATGCACCTTACTTGGACCTTTTTAGGGAAGAGGACCATTTATGGGATATTCCATCTCTCAATCCCACATGCAAATTATCTATAATAAGTGCAGCTGGGTTGCAAATCATAGATATTATGGTTACGCATGGCTTCAGACTTGGGAATGAGCGATTCCCTTCAGATCATGACGTGAAGCCCACTTTTACTAGAGGCAATTACAGTAGTCACATTGACTGTATCCTGTTGGACTTAAGCATATGGCATGAGATTTCAGACCTAGTATTAATCCTTCGCTATGATAGCAACTGTTTTCACATTCTATTACTTTATGAAACAATGGCAAACAATGGGAGAGGGCCTCCAGAAGAACCAGATGCTGTCAACTTGATGGTGGTCACTAGGAACAGGGGGCTGTTAAATGGGAGACTTTCCTCTACTCTGAAGAATTATTAGCTAATCTATATAAACTCGTATTGAACAAATGTATTGCATTGTTGCAAAGAGAACTTACCCCAGGTCATACAGTGGTTACCCACAATCACTTTGTCAACAGACTGGGCTATTTATTTGTAAAAAATCCTCAAGGAGATAAACTGTCCTAAACTTTAAAGGTCTAATGAATGGTTCAACCATAGCTGTAGAACTACTAAGGGTTTTCTCATTAATGCCTTAAAAAGCCAGGATAGATCTTGGATTGCTTTGACTAGGAGGGAGTATGCTAGCACTATAAAGGCAAGTAACCTTTGTGGGAAGAAGGAGTCTAGCAAAATTTATTGATGGCAACTAGAGCTAAGCATAGCACACATTTGAGGCAGCTGGTATCCCAGAACGAACACACCGACAAGTTGAGGCCGGACTGCCGCATCCCCCTGAGGACTGGGTATTGTATTTTGGGTGCCTTCATCAGGCAACAACGACCCCAATAGCTGCAAGGGAAGTTAACTTACCTACAACTCCTGTAGATTGTCGGGACAAAGAGTATGATGAGTTTACTCTCAAAGAAACCACCCTCGCTATATTAGCTTAGAAATCCGGGACAGCCCCGGGCTTAGACAAAATCCCAGTCGATCTCTTCTGAAGTGAACCCCAAATCTGGGGCCCATATAGAAACTTGGTATCCAATGCCTTAATGGCAGGAGGCCAGATTCCTAGAAGGGAGCAATTATAGTACCGATCCACAAGAAAGGAGATAGTGCTATACCGAGTAACTACAGACCCATAAGTCTAGCTGATAATATTCAGAAAGTTTTTAGCTCCCAAATACTTAACAGACTATGGGACTGGATTACGCAAAACATGGTATTATCTCACCTGCAGGTATGATTGGACTTTATTTAGGTACTTTCATCTTTGACTAGTTTAACATTTCTGTGGATGCAATCAGATGGTTGGATAAGTGGAATAGGTTATTTAGGTTATTTTTTTCTCTCCTGCATGTTTCGGTTATGCCTACAAATAAGTCCTATAACATGATTACGGAATGATGGGAAATTGCAAAACCGGACTTATGATGAAATCTGTACATAATTAACGTCATTATGCAGGTACTTCACAGATTCCAAAGGAGTTCCTGCAAAGTGGGCAGTTTGTCATATTTTATTAAGATACTCATATATGTCCAAATACCTATCGACAATTGATTACTGATTGACATAAGAATTTTAGTCTGCTTGTTAACTAACAATGGATGTTTATCAATATACGATATGTACTGTACAATGTCTTTTGTTTTAAATGCTGCTTTTATGGATGTTTTTTATACTTCCGAATAAAGTAAAGTTTACGGTTTACAATATTAGCTTAGACAAAATCCCAGTCGATCTCTACTGAAGTGAACCCCAAATTTGGGGCCCATATGGAAACTTGGTATCCAATGCCTTGATGGCAGGAGGCCAGATTCCTAGAAGGGAGCAATTATAGTACCGATCCACAAGAAAGGAAATGGAGCTATACCGAGTAACTACAGACCCATAAGTCTAATTGATAATATTCAGAAAGTTTTTAGCTCCCAAATACTTAACAGACTATGGGACTGGATTACGTAAAACATGGTATTATCCCACCTGCAGGTGGCGTTTAGGCAAACAATTTACACAGAGGAACAAATTATACGCTTCTTAGCTATCAAGTGGAGGACTGTAGACCTTGAGAATGGGGGACTATTTCTGGCTTTTGTGGATCTTCAATCTGCATTTGACCTTGTCCAAAGGGACAAATTATGAGAGACTTTCTGTAGGATGGGGGTCCCAAGAGGCTTGTTTTTTAATTAATTAGAAAATAATCTTTATTGCTTGATTAATAAAAATTATTGCAATCAAAACATCTTCACATCACATAATATTTAAAAACTGTACCACATATACTATTTAAAAATTTGCCAATACAATCATAATAATGTCCAAAAAATAGATCAAATCACCATACATCATTAATTACTACGACATAATATTGCACATTTTGCAGTTTAAAGTGACAGCGTGCAAAGCATACTAATTCCCTGTGTGAGAAGTTGGCCTGGTATATACTGTCCACTAATTAAAGTGGGCACCTTGCACCAGTCCAAACGACCCTTATGATGTATGAGGTCAAAGATAACCTTTAGAAAGCTATCCTAGTGGTAGCTGTGGAGAGCAGCCTTCAGGCTTAATCTTGAAGGAATGTAAAGCAGCTTGTCTTACCAGAACTAACTCTGGGCGTACTCTGCATAGCGGGGCTACGCGGAGGGCCACGGAGTTGGAAACAAACTCCGTGGAGCTTCGCTACGCCGCCCGTCTTTACCCCCCTATTAAGATATATGTTACAAGTAATTTAAAAAAAGTAAAAACCACTTCCCTGTTTACCGCGGCATGCGCATTTCTAGCACGAAATGCGCATGCGCAGTTCTCTCAAGCAGTACCCGTATGGCGAGGAAGAGGAGGAGGGCAGCCCGGGGACACCGCGGTAAACAGGTAAGTGGTTTTTACTTTTTTTAAATTACTTGTAGCTTGTTTCTTAATAGGGGGGTAGAGGCAGGTGGCGGGCCAACTCCGCTCCGATGCGGACTGTGCGGAGATTTGCCTACTCCGCGTTCTCCGTGGAACGTGGAGTAGGCAAATCTCCGCACACTCCACGGGCGGAGCAGAGTTGTCCACCCACGGTTAACCAGAACATCACCTCCTATATTAACTAAATGAAAGGAGAACCACACAGTAGTTATATAAAAATATGTATTTATTATTATAACACTCTCGACTATCTTCTACACGAGGATAGAACACAAAGCACACAATACAAGATCAATAGAACAGTTGTAAGTAGCACAATTCACAGTGGGCTCCAGGGTGAGACCAAACCATATACTAAAATAGTGGTATAACAGTCACGATTGAGATCAAGACAAGGTCTGGAGCACGTAGAATTGTTGGGACCCCAAGGAACCACCCAAGGTGAGTAGATAGGGACCCCATGGAGGACAGGTGCAGTTTGTGAACACAACCGCGGGCTCTGTACAATTCTATGGGGAAGACGTGGTTACACTTTTAAAGTGTAAGGACCCTTCTAGGAGGACTTCGAGCGAACCCTTTGGAACTTAAGAGTTTGAAGAGCCACCCCACCCTTGGATACCATAGTACCCGAGTTACCTAACCCAGAGGAGCCAGGTGCATAGGTCTGGAGTGGCATCGGAAACTGCTGTCGTTCTCAATGGAGGGCTGTGAAGAAGTACTGCTGCCGTGAAGGTGAAAAGGGTCCGGTGGAATCCAAGCCTGGATTCGGGAAGGAAGGAACCTGAAAGCAGAGGGGACATAGTCTGGGTCACTTCAGAGTGACCAGGGGCTCAGTAGACGACTGCCCACCAATGTCGGTTGCTTCAGGTGCGAAGAAGGGATGCTTGACTCTGCAGCCACGAGGACCAGGAGAGGTCGAGGATGACCAGGAGCTGGAGGTGAGCTGTGCCACGAAGGATGTCAAGTGCTGAGGGGTCGGTGTCTGGCTGGAGCACCAACAAGCCTTGGCAAAAGCAACCTAGAAACGAAGGTCAAACAGGTTATGGTGTAGACCAGCAAGGTCCAGGGGACTCACCAAGCAATGGGGAGTCAGGACATGGCTGGAGCAACCAGGAAAGCCCAACAGAAATCAAGATGACCCTCAGAGAGACCCACAGGCCGAAGGACCAGGAGTCGCGAGGGGACCTCGGGCAAGATTGAAAGTACCAGCCCACGGAGCACTCGGTGTGAGGAGGCAGGAGTTCTTTGGTGCAAATACTGCACAGGGTCAGGACTACATGGAGTCCAATGCACAAGCTCGGGAATTGCCAACAAGCATATGCACTTGCAAATGTACGTGGTGCACAGGGGTTCAGGTTATACAGTCCCCACGAGGGATACTGGCCTCAAACTTGCTGAGAGGGCAGATCAACCTCAGGGACCTTTGAAAACCCACCTCCTGTGTTGCTGAAATCTTTGGAGTCCACAGGAGCTCAGGAGCAGCAAGCCGGTCAGTTGCGTTATGGTGCCTGTAACAGCAGGGGAGTGACTCCTTCACTCCAAGGGAGATTCTTCAGTTATCCTTAGTGCACCACAGGTCCTGCACGGAGCATGTATGGAGCAAGAGCACAGACAAAGCTTTGGACGGGGAGGGAGACGAAGTCGGGCCCAGTCGAAGTCCAGCGAAGTCCAGAGTGTCCAGACGGTCGAAGGTCAGTGGTTTCTTGTAGAATCTTGTCCACGTCAAATCTAAAGTCTTACAGCCAGGTAAGCCCTTTTATACCCACGGGAGAGGGTTGGACAGATTCGGGGGACCCTCCTAGGGGAGGGTCAGGACAGAGGGGTGGTTACACCCATGTCCTTTGTCCAATTTCGCACCAGAGCAGGAGCCAATGGCTCCCAGAACTGGTTTGAGCTGGACTATGCACAGGAACACCAAATGTGCCCCGGGTGCAGACTTTCAGGCACTCTCAGAGTGCACCCACCCAGCCCCAATACACTAAATCCTGTCTGGGAGGTGGTCACACCTCCCTGTGACAGGATGCCTATTGTGCTGCCTTCTCCTACTTGAGCTTGGCTCAGCAGCAGGAGGGCAGAAGTGTGTCTCTGGTCGGCAGCATCCATTTTGTGCTGACCGGGTCGAGAAGGATGGCACCGGATAGACCAGTGACCCCACGAAGCTAGCTTCAGAAGGGTGGAATCATACTTCCCACACCGGTTACCGGTGTGGAGGTATGATTCCAAGGTGTTTGATACCAAACACGATATGTTTCTATGCAGCCATTTTCGAGATAGCATTTACTGCGAGGTTATAATGCACCTCTACCTATATGTCAGGTTGAGTCACAGACAACCCGGGAGAATGGTCTCCGAAGGCTGCAGAGAGGCTCTGCTCATGCAGGGGCACCCTCTCACTAAAAACCCAGCACCCTGCCTTCAGGATTGATAAGGCCTGCTATAGGGGTGACTTATAAGTTTTAAGTGTAGTGACCTCTAGATATAGTGAACCTATATCTAAAGTAAGTGGTGCAAGCATCAACTTACACAGGCTGCTGTAGCAGACCCGGAGTTCCATTTTGCATGGCCTCTCATGGGTGGCATAATACATGCTTCAGCCCATGGGAGGCCTCTGGGGTACCTATGCCCTGGGTACATGGGTACCATATTCTAGGGACTTATAAGGGTACCCCAGTATCCAATCTGGAGTGTACCAAAGTACATGTGTGACAATTTAGAGGAGAAAGCAGATAGACTGGGGCCCTGTTTAGCAGGATCCCAGTCAGACTAGTCAAAACAGTGCAACATCAAGCAAAAAAGTGGGGGTAACCATAAGAAGCAGATCCTACTTTCCTACACAACCCCCCCCCCAAATGAAAGGACATGAGACTAACCTTGACCAGTTGAGTCTTCAT
This sequence comes from Calotriton arnoldi, assembly GCA_963921515.1. Taxonomy (NCBI): domain Eukaryota; kingdom Metazoa; phylum Chordata; class Amphibia; order Caudata; family Salamandridae; genus Calotriton; species Calotriton arnoldi. Next base: position 355,468 of record CAWUFW010010616.1, on the reverse strand, counting down.
TTTCTAAGTGGAAATATCTGGAGAGTCCATCTGCATTGGAATGGTTACTCCCAGGTCTATGTTCCACTGTATAGTCCACCCCCTGTAGGGAAATGGACCACCTCAAAAGTTTGGGGTTTTCACCCTTCATCTGTTTTAGCCAGAAGAGGGGCTTATGGTCTGTCTGAACAATGAAGTGAGTGCCAAACAAGTATGGCCTCAGCTTCTTCAGAGCCCAAACCACAGCAAAGGCTTCCCTCTCAATAGCTGACCAACGTTTCTCTCTGGGGGTCAGCCTTCTGCTTATAAAAGCTACTGGCTGATCCTGACCCTCTTCATTCAGTTGTGATAACACAGCCCCTACCCCCAACTCAGATGCATCAGTTTGAACAATGAATTGTTTTGAATAGTCAGGACTTTGCAAAATGGGAGCAGTGCACATGGCCTGCCTCAGGTCATCAAATGCCTTCTGACAGCTAACTGTCCACTGAACTTTCTTAGGCATTACTTTAGAGGTCAGATCATTTAAGGGGGTCACTATAGATCCATATCCCTTAACAAACCTCCTGTAGTACCCAGTCAGGCCCAAGAAAGCTCTGACCTGAGTCTGGGTAGTTGGAGCAACCCAGTCCATGATGGTCTGGATTTTGCTCTGCAAGGGTTGAACCTGGCCTCCACCCACAAGGTGGCCCAGGTACACAACCTTACCCTGCCCTATCTGGCACTTGGTGGCCTTGATAGTGAGGCCTGCCTTTTGCAGGGCCTCCAGAACATTTCTTAGCTGGACCAGGTGATCCTCCCAGGTGGAGCTAATGACAGCAATATCATCAAGATAAGCTGCCCTGTAGACTTCCAGGCCTGTGAGAACTTTATTCACCAACCTTTGAAATGTGGCAGGTGCATTTTTCAAGCCAAAGGGCATCACCACAAATTGATAGTGCCCACTAGGGGTTGAAAATTCTGTTTTGGGTTTGGCATCCTCAGATAGTCTGATTTGCCAATAACCAGCTGTGAGGTCAAATGTACTCAAGAACTTGGCTGAGGCCAAAGTATCAATGAGCTCATCTGCCCTAGGAATAGGATGAGCATCAGTCCTAGTGATTGCATTGAACCCCCTGTAGTCTACACAAAACCTCATTTCTCTCTTACCACCCTGGGTATGAGGTTTGGGTACCAGGACTACTGGACTAGCCCAAGGGCTATCTGAGGGTTCAATGACTCACAATTCCAGCATCTTTTGGACCTCAGTCCTAATGCAGTCCCTGACATGGTCAGGTTGCCTGTAAATCTTATTTTTAACAAGCAGACTTTCACCCCTGTGTCCACTTCATGGGTACACCAAGTGGTCTGACTAGGAGTCAGGGAGAACATATGTCTGTACTGATTGAGGACCTTCCTACAATCAGTCTGTTGCTGCTCAGTGAGGCTGCCTGCCAAGGCTACACCATCAACTGAGCCATCATCAGGGTTCTGTGAGAGGAGGTCAGGGAGTGGGTCACTCTCTTCCTCCTGTCCCTCATCAGTAGCCATGGGCAAGACCATGTCTGCCCTGTCAAAATATGACTCGAGCCTGTTCACATGGAGCACCCTGTGGGGGCTCCTGGGAGTTCCAAGGTCCACCAGGTAGGTGAGCTCTCCCTTCTGCTCAAGAATGGTATGGGGTCCACTCCACTTGTCCTGGAGAGCTGCTGGGGCCACAGGCTCCAACACCCAAACCTTCTGTCCTGAATGGTTCACAGTCAGCACAGACTTTTGGTCATGCCAAGTTTTCTGTAATTCTTGGCTAGCCTCAAGGTTTTTACTTGCCTTCTTCATATACTCAGCCATCCTGGAGCTTAGACCAAGTACATAGTCCACTATGTCTTGTTTAGGTGGTTTAAGAGGTAACTCCCATCCCTCCTTCACTAAACATAAGGGACCCCTAACTGGATGTCGAAACAGAAGTTCAAAAGGACTGTAGCCAACCCCCTTCTGAGGAACCTCTCTGTAGGCAAAGAGAAGGCAGGGCAACAGGACATCCCATTTTCGCCTAAGCTTTTCTGGGAGGCCCATGATCATGCCCTTCAGGGTTTTGTTGAATCTCTCAACTAACCCATTGCATTGTGGTTGATAGGGTGTGGTACATTTGTAATTTACTCCACACTCCTTCCACATAGCAGTAATGTAACTGGACATGAAGTTTGCACCTCTGTCAGTTAAGACCTCCTTAAGGAAACCCACTCTGGAAAAAATTCCCAGGAGGGCCCTGGGCACCACAGGAGCTGTGGTGGTTCTAAGGGGTATTGCTTCTGGGTACCTAGCGGCATGGTCCACCACCACTAGAATATATCTGTGCCCAGATGCAGTTGGAGGATCCATGGGACCAATGATGTCAATCCCAACCCTCTCAAAGGGAACCCCCCCACCACAGGTAGTGGTATCAGGGGGGCCTTTGTGGTACCACCTGCCTTACCACTGACTTGACAGGTGGTACAGGAGCAACAAAACTCCTTTGTGTCCTCTGACATGTGAGGCCAGTGAAAGTGAGGGACAAGCCTGTCCCAAGTCTTACTTTGGCCTAGGTGTCCTGCTAAAGGGATATCATGTGCCAGTGTCAGTAGGAAGCCCCTAAACTTCAGAGGTATAACCAACCTCCTGGTAGCACCAGGCTTGGGGTCTCTACCCTCTGAGTAAAGGAGTCCTTCATCCCAGTAGATCCTGTGGGACCCACTGGCACTCCCAGCAGCCTCAGCAGCAGCTTGCTGTCTGAGGGGTTCAAGAGAAGGCAGCTGTGCTGCTCCTGACTCAGTTCTGCCCTGGAAGGGCCCCCTGTCCCCAAGAACTCAACCTGATCAGGTTCAAGTTCCTCTGAGACAGTTCCTTCACAGGGACTGGGGTCATCTCCCTCAGGAGACTGATCCTCACTCTGAGTCTGGAGGGAAGACACTGCCTTACCCCTACTGCTCCTTCTCTTGCAAGGCACCTAGTCCATTTTTCCAGGATCCAGGGCCTGTTCAGTTGAAGACAGTTTGGCCTGTGACCTAGTCACAGCAAACACATCTGCAGAGATGCCCAACATTGCTGCATGTGTCCCGAGTTCCACTTCAGCCCAGGCTGAAGTTTCCAAATCATTGCCCAACAAGCATTCCACAGGGAGGTCTGAGATAACCACAACCTTCTTAGGGCCAGTTACCCCTCCCCAGCTGAAATTAACAACTGCCAAGGAATGGTCTGTCCTGACATTGTTAGCATTGGTCACTTGGTACATCTCACCAAGTATGATCTGGTGCGGGCCCACAAGATTTCTTGTCATCATTGTGACACTAGCTCCTGTGTCCCTATATGCCATGGCCTCCTTACCATTAATTAAAGGCTGTTGTCTGTATTTGCCCAGATTACTGGGGCTGACAAATAGGGAGGCAATATCCATGCCTCCATCACAGACCAAAACACCCTGAGCTGGAGTTCTGACTAAGCCAGAACCCATCTCAGATCCCAGGGTTAACCCTACTATACCCTTGTTCCCTGTACCACCACTTGGAGCTGAACTAGGGGTCAGTTGCCTTAGGGGCAGTGGTGGTGGTAGGAGGATCCTTGGCCCTTAAACAATTGGCATCCCTTGTCCAATGGGTTTTCTCCTTACACAGGAAGCACCAAGGTTTCTTTTAGCCTTTACCTTTGTTAGACTGTGACTCCCCCCCAGATGCAGGTTTTTGGGGCCCTGATGAAGACTTCTGGTCTTTACCCTTCTCCCCACCCTTGTCTGAAGGTTTAGCATCTTGCTTCTTCTGGTCGCCACTTGTGGTCTGGGTTTTCTGCTTCACCCTGGTTCTGACCCACCTATCTGCCTTCTTTCCCAATTCTTGGGGAGAAGTCAGATCAGAGTCAACCAAGTACTGGTGCAACAACTGATTTTGGCAATTATTAAGGATCTGCTCCCTCATAATCAAATTGTACAATCCCTTGAAATCATTCACTTTGCTGCCAAGTAACCAGCCTTCCAGAGCCTTAGTAGCACAATCTACAAAGTCTACCCAGTCCTGAGTCTGTGTCTTCTGGGTGTCTCTGAACTTAATCCTGTACTGTTCAGTGGTTAAGCCAAACCCATCAATGAGAGCATTCTTCAGGACTGAATAGTTGTCAGCATCCTCTTCTCTAACAGTGAGGAGCTTATCTCTACCTTTGTCAGCAAAGGAGAGCCACAAGATAGCTGCCCACTGCTCTTGGGGGACCTTCTGTACTTTACAGGCCCTCTCTAAAGCAGTTATCCATTTGTGGATGTCATCCCCACCATGGTAGGGAGGGACTATCTTGCTCAGGTTCCTATGGTCATAAGTATACTCCTTAATCCTAGGGACACTGTTGCTGCCACCATGGGACTCTATTGAGAAAAACAAGAGCAACCCATATATCCTTGCGAACTGGGTGTTGCAGTTAAGCAAAAAAACAATGTTCACAAGGAACTCATTTGTCAGAGGTAATACAATTCTGCAAGAGAAATTTAGCTTGCTTGAATTAATCTAGAACAGAAAACATTTATGCAGATAAGACCTTAGTTGAGTTCAGTCAAAAACAATAAATCTTACGTCTAAAAAGCCCACACATCAGTCTAATCAGAGAGGTTATATACTCACTTCAGCCGAAGTGAGTATAATTTATTTTATAATCACAATAAATACCACAAACAGTATTTCCTAAAGTATAAAATATTTACATTATAAACATTCTATATGCGATTCAGTGAGCCCCAGTGAGTGACCATAACCTAACGTGCTGTAAATTGAAGTGAAAAAAGGTGAAAAAGGGCGAGGTTATTGGTAATAAAGAGGAGCTTTTCACAAGTAAGTATGATTTGTGTGTTGATTTTCGTTAAGCTCTCTCTTAGTAACAGTCGATGACGTCTCGACCCTCTCTAGATACGGGGTCTCTTCAGGACAGGAATTCTGGGGACATTGATAGCACAGCGTGTGTCTGGGTATCTTCAGGGTTAATTGCTGGAGTACTCAGGTAGTACCAAAATTCAAAAACGAGTGTATCAGTAAATACTGATTCCTATGCTGCTAAGTTGAGGGAAGTTTCTGTTTATTTGCAGTGCCTCCTGGATTTCCGTAGGAGGAGCAGTGATCAGTCAATGATTCACTAGCGTTCTGTCACGAACTGTTAATAAGTTGTGCAGCGGTGCCAATCCATCTCAGTGTGTGGACGCACGGTAATGACTATGGATATACTCGCACGAAACGAAAGCATAGGAATCAGTATTTACTGCTACATTCGTTTTTGAATTTTGGTACTACCTGAGTACTCCAGCAATTAACCCTGAAGATACCCAGACACACCCTGTGCTATCAATGTCCCCAGAATTCCTGTCCTGAAGAGACCCCGTATCTAGAGAGGGTTGAAACGTCGTCGACTGTTACTAAGAGAGAGCTTAACAAAAATCAACACACAAATCATACTTACTTGTGAAAAGCTCCTCTTAATTACCAATAACCTCGCCCTTTTTCACCTTTTTTTCACTTCAATTTACACCATGTTAGGTTATAGTCACTCACTGGGGCTCACTGAATCACATATAGAATGTTTATAATGTAAATATTTTATACTTTAGGAAATACTGTTTGTGGTATTTATTGTGATTATAAAATAAATTATACTCACTTCGTCTGAAGTGAGTATATAACCTCTCTGATTAGACTGATGTGTGGGCTTTTTAGATGTAAGATGTATTGTTTTTGACTGAACTCAACTAAGGTCTTATCTGCATAAATGTTTTCTGTTCTAGATTAATTCAAGCAAGCTAAATTTCTCTTGCAGAATTGTATTACCTCTGACAAATGAGTTCCTTGTGAACATTGTTTTTTTGCTTAACCATGGGACTCTAGTCCCAATTTCTTTCTAGCCTTCTGGAGTTCTAAGGATTCCTTATCTAGGGTCAATTGCTCTTGCCTGAGCCTAAGCTTGACTTTCTCAAGCTCTAGAAATTGGCACTGCCTTTCATAAGAGTTATCTCTCCTATGAGATATGGAGGTCCCTATAGAATGTCCTGAATGGTCAGATTCTGCAGAGGGAGATCTAGATCTCCTGGTTAAACTCTGCACTCTTCCTGGAGGAGTAAAGGGAGGGCCACTGGGGCCTTCTCCACCCTCTTCCTGAAGATCTAGGTTGTCCAGGTTGGAATCATCTTGATCCCCCTGGCCAGGGTTTGAGTCAAGGTCATAAAAGGTGTCACCTCCTGACCTGTCTTCATTCCCTGCCCCACCCACGCTTTCTACCTCATCTGACCCTGGGGTCTTTCTAAGGTCATCTAAGAGTAACACCTCAATGAGACGTTGGGTGTTGGCATTTCTCCCTGTCTTCAAGCTTCCTAGAAGCACACATGGCTTTCAAATCCTGAAAGGTGAGACCATTGTACCTAGAAGGCAGAGAGCCACTGGCTTCTCCTTTAGAAGACATACTAGTGTGGTGTGGTGTATGCACCTACCTAACGTAGTGGGAACTAAACTCTCTTAGGTTGGAGAAAGGGTGTACTAGACCCTTAACTTACCGAACCCCAAGTTCAGTGGAACTTACTCATTCTACTTTTTAAGTATTATATGTGCCTGAATACTTTAGTGGTTTTCAGTTAATCAATACAAAGAGATTTATCTGGTAAAAGAATGCTGGCTTGAATCCCATCCGCTGCACACCAATGTGAGAAGTTGGCCTGGTATATGCTGTCCGCTAATTAAAATGGGCACCTTGCACCAGTCCAAACGACCCTTATAATGTATGAGGTCAAAGATAACATTTAGAAATCTATCCTAGTGGTGGCTGTGGAGAGCAGCCTTCAGGCTTAACTTGAAAGAATGTAAAGTAGCTTGTTTTACCAGAACATCACCTCCTATATTGACTAAATGAAAGGAGAACCACACAGTAGTTATATAAAAATATGTATTTATTAATATAACACTCTCTACTATCCTCTACATGAGTATAGAACACAAAGCACACAATACAAGATCAATAGAACAGTTGTAAGTAGCACAATACACAGGGGGCTCCAGGGGGAGACCAAACCATATACTAAAATAGTGGTATAACAGTCACGACTGAGATCAAGACAAGGTCTGGAGCACGTAGAATCTTTGGGACCCCAAGGAACCACCCAAGGTGAGTAGATAGGGACCCCATGGAGGACGGGTACAGTGTGTGACCACGACCGTGGGCTCTGTACAATTCTATGGGGAAGTCGCGGTTACGCTTTTAAAGTTTAAGGACCCTTCTAGGAGGACTTCGAGCGAACCCTTTGGAACTTAAGAGTTTGAAGAACCACCCAACCCGTGGATACCGTAGTACCTGAGTTACCTATCCCAGAGGAGCCGGGTGCATAGGTCTGGAGTGGCGTCGGAAACTGCCGTCGTTCTCAATGGAGGGCTGTGAAGAAGTACTGCTGCCGTGAAGGTGAAAAGGGTCCGGTGGAATCCAAGCCTGGATTCGGGAAGGAAGGAACCTGAAAGCAGAGGGGACAGAGTCTGGGTCACTTCAGAGTGACCAGGGGCTCGGTAGACGACTGCCCACCGATGTCGGTTGTTTCAGGTGTGCGAAGAAGGGGTGCTTGACTCTGCAGCCACAAGGAACAGGAGACGTCGAGGACGACCAGGAGCTGGAGGTGAGCTGTCCCACAAAGGATGTCGAGTGCTGAGGGGTCGGTGTCCGGCTGGAGCAGCAACAAGCCTTGGCAAAAGCAACCCATGAAGGAAGGTCAAACAGGGTACGGTGTGGACCAGCAACGTTCAGGGGACTCACCAAGCAATGAGGAGTCAGGGCACATCTGGAGCAACCAGAAAAGCCCAACAGAAATCAAAATGACCCTCAGAGAGACCCACAGACCGAAGTACCAGGAGTCGCAAGGGGACCTCGGGCAAGATTGTAAAGTACCAGCCCACGCAGCACTCGGTGTGAGGAGGATGGAGTTCTTTGGTGCAAATACTGCTCAGGGTCAGGACTACACGGAGTCCAATGCACAAGCTCGGGAATTGCCAACAAGCATATGAACTTGCAAATGGACGTGGTGCACAGGGGTTCGGGTGATACAGTCCCCACGAGGGATACTGGCCTCAAACTTGCTGAGAGAGCAGATCGATCTCAGGGACCTTCAAAAACCCACCTCCTGTGTTGCTGAAATCTTCGGAGTCCGCAGGTGCTCAGGAGCAGCAGACCGGTCAGTTGCGTTATGGTGCCTGCAACAGCAGGGGAGTGACACCTTCACTCCAAGGGAGATTCTTCAGTTGTCCTTAGTGCACCACAGATCCTGCACGGAGCCTGTATGGAGCAAGGGCACAGACAATGCTTTGGACGGAGAGGGAGACGAAGTCGGGCCCAGTCGAAGTCCAGAGAGTCCAGACGGTCGAAGGTCAGTGGTTTCTTCTTGTAGAATCTTGTCCACTTCAAATCTGAAGTCTTACAGCCAGGTAAGCCCTTTTATACCCACAGGAGAGGGTTGGACAGATCCGGGGGACCCTCCTAGGGGAGGGTCAGGACAGAGGGGTGGTTACCCATGTCCTTTGTCCAGTTTCGCGCCAGAGCAGGAGCCAATGGCTCCCAGAACTGGTTTGAGCTGGATTATGCACGTGGACACCAAATGTTCCCCGGGTGCAGACTTTCAGGCACTCTCAGAGTGCACCCACCCATCCCCAATACCCTAAATCCTGTCTGGGAGGTGGTCACACCTCCCTGTGACAGGATGCCTATTGTGCTGCCTTCCCCTGCTCGAGTTTGGCTCAGCAGCAGGAGGGCAGAAGTGTGTCTCTGGTTGGTAGCATCCATTTTGTGCTGACCGGGTCGAGAAGGCTGGCACCGGATAGACCAGTGACCCCACGAAGCTCGCTTCAGAAGGGTGGAATCATACGAGGTATGATTCCAAGGTGTTTGATACCAAACATGATATGTTTCTATGCAGCCCTTTTCGAGATAGCATTTACCGCGAGGTTATAATGCACCTCTACCTATATGTCCGGCTGAGTCACAGACAACCTGGGAGAATGGTCTCCCAAGGCTGCAGAGAGGCTCTGCTCATACAGGGGCACCCTCTCACTAAAAACCCAGCACCCTGCCTTCAGGATCGATAAGGCCTGCTATAGGGGTGACTTATAAGTTTTAAGTGTAGTTACCTATAGATATAGTGAACCTATATCTAAAGTAAGTGGTGCAAGCATCAACTTACACAGGCTGCTGTTGCAGACCTGGAGTTCCATTTTGCATGGCCTCTCATGGGTGGCATAATACATGCTTCAGCCCATGGGAGGCCTCTGGGGTACCTATGCCCTGGGTACATGGGTACCATATACTAGGGACTTACAAGGGTACCCCAGTATCCAATCTGGAGTGTACTAAAATACATGTGTGACAATTTAGAGAAGAAAGCAGATAGACTGGGGTCCTGTTTAGCAGGATCCAGTCAGACTAGCCAAAACAGTGCAACATCAAGCAAAAAAGTGAGGGTAACCATAAGAAGCAGATCCTACTTTCCTACACCCTGTATCTAACCACAAAAATAAAATGTATTAAAAAATACTTCAATAGTTTCTGTAGCAGAATGTTACACATGTTGCATTTTAAAATGCTATCGTGCAGTAATTGCAACTTCCATTGTATTAAAACAATAATAACGTGCATCAAAAGTTACTGTAACGGTGAAACTTCTATTATTACATTTCTAATTATCACCCTAGCAGCATGATCACTAAGATATACAGGATATACAAAATATTAAAACCTGTTAGGTTCCAGAGCCATAGAAATAATGGAACTCAAACTTATTATATCAAACATTTTTTAACTGCACTTAAGAATTTTACCAATTGGCATAACAACAGGATCGATTCTCCAGATAATGACATAATTAAAGCCTGACGAGCTGATCTAACCCCGATCCTCAAGAAGTGTGGTTTCAAAACGGTACGTCAAATGTTAATCAGCTTAGGACACATGCACACTATATGTACTAATGTTTCTTGTGGCCATCCGCATAGTCTACAATGAGAGTCTGACCACTGCTTGATCCATGATTGCGTGCCCTCTTTTGTTGGATTTATACCCATTCGTAACCTTAAAAAAATATTTTTAATCTTTGCTGAGAAATAAGCAGTCAAATATGGCTTAATGCGTGGAGATTGGTATGAATTAATCACATACCATGCATAATTTTTCCATGCTAATGCATTTTTGTCCAGCTTGAGGGATTCAGCTTTGATCTGGTTTTTTTAAAATTAACTTATAATTGGGCATTTTCAGATCTTGCAGTGCTATTTGCAGACCAATATCCCTTAGGGAGGTTAAAATATGGAATCTCCATTTAGCAGCGTAGGCAGACTTATCTATTCCTAACCAGCAAATGTTCCCTAGCGATGCAGGAGCTGATGAAGACATAGCAACCATACATTTAAAAAATGCTCCTTTTGATACCAGGCACTGTCTCTGGAGACCAAACTCTAATCTTATTCCCGCTTGGCCTACTGAACTGGCAATCCCAAAAGTTGCTTTGAAGACCTTGACTACCAATAGATCCAGGACCTTCGCATCTTTCCCTCTGGTGATGGGTGAACCATATAAAAGGGTTGGTTGTAACTTAGCTTTGAGGACTTTAAGAATATAGTCATATGATTGACAATTCAGTGATTTTTTAAGCATTTAAAAGCATGAATTAAGATCACAGTTTTAGCTGGAATGGAATGGAATTTGAAGGATACTCGGTTTTCGAACACCACCCCTATTTATCTATACTTTTTAACAACTTCAATTGGGCCTGCTCTGACCTTCCATGTATTGAACTTCTGTTTAACAGAACCAATTTTCATGACTTTGTTTATTTTTACATTCAGTTCAAGGCCATTTAATTGTATATAATCATCAAAGGCGTTAATAAGTCTTTGTAGGCCAATAGGAGTATGGCTCATGAGGATAGTATCATCGGCATATTGAAGGTAGCTGATTTGTACCCCCCAGCCTAGGATCATGTGCATTAATATAATCCAAGTGCTGAGAAAGATCTGATAAAAATAAATTAAAAAGGCAGGGAGCAAGAACACAGCCTTGCTTTAGCCCCTTATATGTTCTGATTTTTCTTGATAAGGAACTACCATCACCCAACCTGACTTGAACCCATGTATCCATATACCAAAGGATAATAGCCTTCAACAGTTTCCCTGGGATGCCCCGATCTAACAATTGTTTCCATAACAGATTTCGAGGCACAGAGTCAAAGGCTGCCTTTAGATCAATAAAAGCAATGTATAAATTTTGTTTATTTAAGACAGCCCACTCATTCAGTAACGTTAGAGCCAACAGGTTGGTAGTGGTGGATTGGCCTTTCCGAAAACCAGTTTGATTAAATGGAATAATGCTTTCCTGCGTTGCCCAATCTTCCAATTCTTTCAACTGAATGGAAGCAAACACCTTTGCATCAACATCAGTCAACAAAATTAATCGGGAATTGGCAGGATTGGCGACCGGACCACTTTTATAAATGGGCTGCAATATGCTACCTTGCCATGATGCTGGCACAATCTCCAATGTCAATACTTCGTTGAATAATTTATACAAAATACCAGCCCACATGTCGACATTGTCACGGAACAGGGCATTAGGCAGTCCATTAGGTCCAGGGGCACCATTTGCACGAAGCCCACGTAACAGCGTCAATACTTGATTACAACTTAAACATTCTAAATCAGAGTTTATATCAAGACTAGAATCAATAAGTTGGGCTGTGGTAGTCAAACCCTGGTGCTCACCACTCTCCATATCAATTGTTGATATACTATTTTCCTCATAACCAAAACGCATATCTGGTTGGTTTACCATCTGGTCCGATGAGCCATGCAAATTAGCAATAAAAGTTACCCAACTGGCTTCCGATATATTTACACAAAATGCCCTACAGCCTCCCTTTTCAAGCTTATTAATTACTGCCCAAAATCTTTTTGCATTATTTTGCTTAGAGGCGGATAGTAAACTGTTCCAAAGCCCAGATTGATATTTAAGTTTAGCTTTCCAGACTTCTTGTTTATAAATCTTTTTAAGTTCCTTCAAATTTTCTTTATACACAGAATAGGTCTGATGAAATCTATGAGCATACGCCTCTCGAACAGCTATTAAGTGATTTCTTTATCTTAAATAGCTTAGAGGTGAACCATATGTTCTGAGGGTTCAGACAGTTATTAATTTTTCTTGCCTGGCGGGCTACACATTTCCCCACCAGGGACGTTGTAATAAAGTTCCATTTGCCAATCATATTCATATCCCCCAGCACACACTGGTCACTTTCCTTAATTAATGCTTTAGCAGCTTGTATAATTTCCTCTTCTTTAGCTAAGTGCCATACTAACCTCTCCAGATTATGTGCGGAATGGGCCATATTGGAAAGTTCGTTAGGTGTAGAATGACACTTCACCAAAAAATTAAATGTTACAATCTGAGGGTTATGATCACTTTCAGGACGAGCGATTACCGTATATTCAGACATTTTTGGTCTTAAGTTGTCTGATATAAACGTATAATAAATAATTGATCCTTGTTTAGAATTTTTAAACGTGGGAGTGAACCTAGATTATTCTTTTAACTGGCTGAACCCAGCCTCAGACATAATATCGCAACACTCAATTCCATCAGTCTTGCCGTTTACACCGGAAAACCGAATCAGTTGCAAATTAAAGTCACCAGAAAATATTATGCCAGCATCTGGGTGCTGGATTATTAATGTACTTAAAATATCTCGCAGGATATACAACTGCGTAGACTTATTTTTTCTGGCACTTAAATACACATTGAGTATAATTAAACTCTAGTCAGTATTGTTTACCACAAGACATTGTAGCCAACCCAGATTAAAGTCCTCCACATCCACTACTAAATTTAGGTCAACCGCAATGTAGCACATCAGTCCACATTTTGCACGGCCTGATTTATTAGTTCGCACTGACAGGAGGCTATATTCATTAATCTCAAGCAAAGGAGTCATATCTTCGCTCCATGTTTCTTGAAATAATAAAAATGTAAATGAATTTAAAAATAATATCGTATCGGGGTCAGACAGTAGATTGTTCAGCCCATGAACATTCCAAGAGCATAGTCGTATTTGCTTTGCATTAGCATCTGTAGCTACGGACATTCAATTACTATCTCCTCGGGGCACTTTCGCCAAAGTAGCTGGAAGCCAGGACCAGTGCTCCATTCGCACATTATTTTTAGGTAGCCACTCACAGATTCGACCCCCTGTTTGGGAATTGGTAATCAGCTGGCCAGAACTGCAAGATTGATTAGTCGATGGGCCCGATGCGCCTCTAAGTACTGGATTTCGCTTCTTACTTTCGGCTGTTATTCCACCCTTATCCGCCTTAAGGGCCAATACCTCCAGAATCGGGGATAATGTACACTGGTCCAGATCTCAACCTTAATGCCACATTCCATAAAATACAGACTTGATCCTAAGATCTTGGTAACAATATCATTTGAGGACCAAGTTGTAATAGTGGGCTCTCGAAGAGTGTTTGGCTGTATTTGTTTAAACTGTACTGACACCAAATCAGTGGTTTTAATAAATGCTAATTCAGGAATGGTTTAGATTATTTTCAAAATTAGGCTCCAATTGAGACTATCATGGGACCCCTGAGATTCATACAGGGGATTCATTACTAGTTTTTTATCCCAATTATTAGAACTATTATCCTGTCTGCAACATAGGGAGCTTAATGTCATTAGGGAGCTTTACTATCTTTTGCTAAAGCAATATTTGAAAATATTTTTAGTGGAGTTACACTCTGAGTGACAGTAGGCTCTAACATTTCTGCTGAACTTGATCGATTCAGGGTATGGACTACTTGATCCTGGGAAAGGAGCCTAGTCCCCTGAGGTTTACTGTCAGACCTAGTCTCCCCTCCCTTACCAATGCCTGCCACATCCGGCTTCATTATACCATTGGTGGTGGGAATTTCATTTTTTCTGCCATTTGCAGATGCCTGAGCCTTGCACCTCAAAGGTGACAACAAAACTGTAGAAGATTCCACACCTTCTTGAGCACCATCCTGAGTTAAACATTGCTTAATAGCTTGATTAAAAATGGGATAATAATCCTTAGGTTTAGCTGCTGTGACTACTGAAACGACTGACTCCTAGCCTTATTCCAAGCTTTCCGCAACCTTTTCCTTGCACTTTTGGATAATGGGGGACAATCACTGAGACTATCCCCGGAGCTTGAACATGGGGATTTAGCAATCATTGTTGACTTGACTTTCTTGATTCGGTGGGGAACATGACCTTCATCTATTTGTGCATCTGAACCCAGACTGACCTCATCCTCCCCACCAACCTCCTCTGGAGTCCTAGAGTTATCACAACACACATTTCCCCGGAGTTGTTGCTGCTTCATGTTTACACTAGATACACTAACTCCCACTTTCTTATTACAGACTGGAATTCCGTCCAAGACTGGATTCCCAGCTGTTTTTTTTACTTCATCAACAAGTGAACCTACTATTTTTGGGAGATCGGACATCTTATCCAAAATGTGAGAACATGCGCATCTTATTAATTGGTCATTAACCTCAGTCTGGGCCTTAACCACCAAACCTGTCAAGCTGTAATTTTGTGTCAATACTGGCCACATAGACTGCTAAAGTATTTAAAAGTTCCACCTGAATTTCGAGCTTATTTGAATGAAAATCAAGTGCACTAGTTATAGCATTCATTGTATTTAACAGACTTTTCCACACACCAGTATTATCTGCGCTTTTATATATTTTAGGGCGCTCATCAGGAGTAGGTGAAACATCATATTTGTCTCGGAACAAGAGATCATCAGGGTTCAGTGAGTTATCAACTTGACCTATAATCGGATCAACAGGGTTCAGCGAGTTATCAGCTTGACCTAAGATCTGTACACCATGTTGACTATTTGTGGTTTAACTTTTTACGGGAATTAAAACTGAATGATCATCTAATATCTGATCGTCACCACATGTCCTTGGGCCAAATAGACTTAAGATACTCCTATTATTTGTTATCTCCAATACAGGCAATCCTAGACTCTCACATATCTTCTCAGCCCCAAACGTGGGCAACCGAGGTATCAAAATACTTTGAGACACTTGGTTCACCTGCATATCCCCCATGCAGATAACAGAAGCATCACTATCATTTGAGGGCTTATTACAGATAGATATGTCCCAAAGAGTGTCCTCCGCCTGGTGTACACTGTTTGTTCCAGGCTGCGTCTTCATTTGGGTAGACATCACATTTACATGCTCGATAGTAGGAACAGTATGAACTTGGGCTTCAAAAATTTCATAAGGTGATTTTTCTGCCACAGGTGCATTTGAGTTTAATTGCTTAGGACCAGATGACTGTTTTCCACTATCTCTCAGCTCCTCCCTGTGAGATACAGCACCCTCAAGAACTGCCTGGGCTTTAGGTTAACACATCTTATTCAAAGTTTGCGATGTTGGAGGCAAGTTGACATCACAGTTACCTTCACTTTGGGCACCACCTTTCTGTTTGAAGAAGTCCTTAATACTTGGCTGGGAAAAGTGGGTCCCCCCGCCCCCCAACAGAGGATTGATTGTGAGGTTGCCCCACAGCCCTCAATGTGTCCCCCGGGCTTGAGATTGGCCCAGTTATGGCCGGTACGTTCTCAAGGACTGTCTCATTTGCCTGCGAGGTATCCTTTTGGGAGCGGGTTTGCATTTTCCTAGTAGCTCAGCGCCTTTTTTGTAGCTGTTCTTGAAATGAAAGTTGAGCTTGTCCCCTTAAACAACCTGACCTCATGACATAGGCCTACGAGCTCCAAAAATAGCACAGGGGTAACACGAAGATAGCACTGAAAATAGCACAGGGGTAACACGAAGATAGCACTGAGAAGTTTCTCCGGCAACAAACTCTTGTAGAAACTGCTGCCTCACCCTTCAATGGGCCTGTGCTATCCCAAATCTTTTCCACATACAGGCCTTCCGAGCGGGGCGCGATCCCCGGGGTTCCTCTAAGGGACCATGGGTCCGTCCTGGCAAAAGCGCAGTCTGCCAAAAAGAGATCAAGATTCAACTAAAGCACAGGCGAGTGGGGCTCAACCGGTTGAGCTGCAGGCTGCACGCAGACCTGGCTGGGCCGCCTCCGCTGCTTCCCGGGGCTCACTCTCTTATAGAGCTGAGTACGGCTCTTGCACTCGCAGCACTCGTGGTCTTGGAAGTTCTTTATCAAGGTGTGCCCAGAAGCACTCTGAAGCACTCTACCCTAACCGCCCCAAAGTCAGTTACCTCAGTTCCAGGGGCTGTGGTCCAATTCGAGCCAGTTCAGACTGGTCACTCTGTGCTCTCTGCTCCGCTCTGCACTGGTTGCTCTGTACTCGCCTCTGGGCGCTCCTGCTGGGACCACTATGCTAGCTTTCGCTGAGGCCCTTTATCTGTGCACCGATTATGCCAGTCCACGCCCGATTATGCTGCCCGACCGGAAAGTCAAGCTCCTGTTGGGGCTCCTGCTGGGACCCTACAGCTGGGTGCCGCCCCCCGCCGCTGCACTCTCTGCTTCGCTCCACACTTGACACTCCACGCGGAGACCGTGGCAATGGTGTAAGGGGTGTTGTGTCAGCAAGGCTGTAGTGCGGCGGGACGATATGATGCGGCTCACCGGTGGCCCCCCCTGCGGGCCGCTTGTTGGTCCTGTGGCCTGGGACTTACCGGCTCTGCCGGTTTTGTCAATTGGTAGGCGGTAGACGGCGGTTGCGAGGTTGCGGGGGAGCGGCCGCAGCTGCTGCACACGGCTCGTAGCGCGATGTCTGTCTCTGTCTCTCGTAACACCCGGACTGGAACGCCAAGGACTGAATGACTGTAATCAAGGAACATTATACAGATAATTATGCCATGGTCAGGTGGGGACCTGCAGGTGAAATGACAGATGAAATACCAATCCAAAGAGGCGTGGGCCAAGGGTGCGTACTGGTTCTTACGCTCTTCTTTTTTTATATATCAATGAGTGCTTACCGTATCTTTTTAATTGTGAGAATGACTCCTCCAAGATTAAAGACACAAAGACACCCTGTCTATTATTTTCCGACGATACCTTGTTAATATCTAACAGCCCCTCAGGCTTATCCATACTGCTTGAGAAGTTCTCGCTATATTGCAGAGATTATGGGCTGGAAAATTATTAACAACAAAACAAAGTATATGGTGTTCGGGGATCGCAAGGGCAATTAAAAAGAACTATACTACTAGATGGGGAGGTCTTCAAGAGGGTCCCCGAGTTTGATTACTTGGGTGCTCGACTGGAAGACTCACATAGATGGGCAGCCCAATTAAGGAAGAGCACTTTGTCCCTAAAACAATGTGCTGGGTCTATTATAAGGTTTGCGAATAGGGCACCTTTTTCACATTCTCCCCCTATAGAACTTTACAGAAGCCAAGCATGCGGGGCGGCCCTTTATGGAGCAGAGATTTGGGATCCTTGCATTTGGAAATGCTAGAAAGAGCTGAGAATATTTTACTCAAGTCACTTTTAAAAATTCATCATAGCACTCCCACACTTCCTATCTGTATGGACCGAAATCTGAGATCCATCTCATATATTGCAGCCTTGAGACCGATTTAATATTCTAGATCATTCCCTATCCAGTTGCAAGTCTGACGCCAGAATTATAGTAGCAGGAGATTTGAACTGTACCTTTGAGCCTTTGAGCTCAGAGGACATGTTGGAGCTGGAGGACGGTGATGCAAAATGGGCGATCCCCCCTCTTAATATTCCCCCTATCAGCAAGTGGACCCCGTTTGTAATTCAACTGAATGCACTAACCATTGAACACGGTCTCAGAGCTGCCAACGGCAGAACTCATTCAGACACACATGGTGCAAAAACATTTAACAGAGTAGGTTGCCCCTCGCGGATAGATTACATCTTAGTGGACGTAAAATTGTGGGCCCTAATGTCAGATATGTACGTGGGCACCACAACAGACAGCGACCATAATCCTCTCTGTCTGACACTAGAATTGCTTTGGGGCACCCCGTCCTCGCACCAAACTTTGAGGGCCACAGCTCATGCCATAGATATCGTGCCTTCAAACTGCAAAAGATACCTGAAATGGCATAAGGTTAGCTCCCACGAAATAAAACGATCTCGTATTAAGGAAGTTGTCACATCTGGTATCCAAGCTCTGCAGGCAACCTTTTTGGCTGCCGAACCATCTGTAGGTGCCTCTCTAGCCCACTCCTGTACCATAGATCAGTTGAGCACTCTTTTCTTAGCCACCAATAATCATACTAATACTAAGGCATTCCGGCAAAGACACCATCTGTGGTACACCAAAAAATGTAGATTAAATAGACAAGTATTGGCAGCAGCAATTAGGTCTAAGAACTCCGAATCAATTAAACTAGCGAGAAAGAAATACAGGGCAGCTCTCCATGAGGCCAGAATAGAGTGGGACGAATCATACTGGAAGAATTTGAAAGACGCCAGTCTGGAGAAAAATAAAAACCAGTTCTGGTCCCTTGTAATTAAGGGCATTAGCAGAGACTCTGTCTCCCTGCCTAACCACATTACAAGCCACGAATGGCACGATCACTTCAGGAAACTGTATTCCGCTCCTGATGATGAATGTTTGGAGGAGTTAAGTGACTCCACTGACATTCCTCCAGTGGGGAATTCGAGCAATCCTTTTTCGTTGACCGAAATTGAAATGGCAATAACTAAGATAGTGCCGGGCAAAGCCCCTGGACCAGACGGTCTTCCTGGTGACCTCTTTCTGGCTGATCCCAAGAACTGGTCGAGTTATATCCAACTTTTGATCAATAGCATAGCCAATGGATCCCCAATTCCTGACTCTTGGAAAGGAGCGCTGGTGGTCCCGATATTTAAAAAAGGGGACAGAGAAGATCCATCAAATTACAGGCCAATAAGCCTAATTGATGCTATGCAAAAGTTGGTAGGTAGGGTCCTCCTCCAGCGAATACAAACATGGGCCGAAGAGGAGGACATTTTTTCCAAATACCAGGCTGGGTTTAGAAGTAACACAGGCACGATTGACCAAGTCTTCAGGTTACTACTCATATACTGGAAGGTTGTCGTTATCGGCAAGGGAAGTCTTTACCTTGCTTTTATCGACTTGAGAACAGCTTTTGATCTCATACCTAGACTAAGACTGTGGCAAACGCTGAGGGACCTAGGCACTCCCCCCCCTCTTCTTAACTTTTTAATTTGACTGCACGAAGGAAACTTCGCCCAAGTCAGGTGGGGCCCTCAAGGGGAGGTTACGGATAAGATCCTGGTTAGCAGAGGAGTCCGCCAGGGCTGTGTCTTGGCACCCACCCTGTTTTCCTTGTACATCAATGGGGTGGTGAAATTTCTTCAGGAGACCCCGGCAGACGCACCAACCCTGGCGGGTGAGAAAGTTCCAACATTGTTGTTTGCTGACGACACCCTCCTGGTGTCGAAAACCCTGTCAGGGTTGCAAAAACTTCTCAATCGAAACCAATTATTCTGTGACTCTCGGGGCCTGGTTATTAACACAGATGAAACAAAATTCATGGTTTTTAACCCCCATAAGACTTTTAAAAATGACTTAATTTTAAACAATACCCGACTAGAGAGGGTAAATGTGTTTGACTATTTAGGTATCCGCCTTTCAGATAAAATGCATTGGAAGCCGCATCTAGCTAAGATGTTACTGAACCACAAACGTGCTGTTGGTGCCCTTAGCAAAGAACACCGGGCCTCCTATAGTAGGCCAGTAGCTCCAGTACTTACAATTTACGAAGCGAAAGCAGTTGCCGCTGCGTTGTACGGGGCGGAGCTGTGGGGCTTCGAAAACATTGAGGATATTGGCAGGTCCGAAAATAAGTTTCTGAGGGACCTGGTGATGCTTCCCAGCAACACCCCATTAACTCCATTGATGTTTGATATGGGCAGACGGCCGCTCAGGGACATTGCAAAACTACGCCCTCTTCTCTTTTGGGCACGAGTGATGCGTACCCCAGAGCTTGCTAACTATGCCGCGGCCCTAATAGAGGTGACTAACCTAGATACGGGGCACAGGGTCAAGTGGATATCCAATGTTAGAAGGTTGCTGTCCAAGCTGGGCCTCACGGAAGCATGGGATACCCAAGTACCACCCAACAAGGCAGAGCTTAAGCATACCTATTGGAACTGGGTTGATACCAAAGAGCTGAGCAACCCAGATTTGGGGAGTTTGACAGAAGAGTTCTTTCGCCACAAACAGTGTAGAGGCTTAGAGCCTTATCTGGATATTATCCAGATTCCACGTGACAGACAGTTATACATGCAATTCAGGCTGGGCACACTTCCAATCCATGCAACCACCTGCAAATGGCACTCCTATAAACAACAAAGCAAGGCCTGCCCTTGCTGCAGAGCTCCGTTGGAAAGCGTGTCCCATCTTCTTTTTGCTTGTCCGGCTTATTCCGTTGCCAGGTCCAACTGGATAAAACCGGTCTGCAAAAGCATGGGTACACGCAATCATAGGACTGCCCTGCGTATTCTTAAAACTGACACAAGCGTGCTTTTTTCGTGTGGGGTGGCGAAGTTTCTGAGTCGTGCTTGGATTGTCAGAAACAAAGCACTGAAGGGTACTAGTACACTTGCTGAGGGATAAATACCCATGTCAGCTTACTCTTTACCATCTAAGTACTGTAACAATTTGTAGAGCTTACTTATTTAGTACCACTGATTAAATGCTTGTGTCTTGCAGAGTACCTCACACTGAGACATACTTCTTTACTTGTGATTGACTTTGTACATTTGTCCACATATGCTTGTATAATTGTTTTACCCCTTAAGATTGTTTTTATGTTTGGCTGTGCGCCCAAAGCCCATTCCTTTACCCTGCTATGAGGTTTTTATACCGCTGTTCTTAAATTTTTTAACTTTTTAATCAATTTCTAGGCTTTATTCGTTTTACTAGTACCTTTTTAGTCATTCTGATAATTATGCCCAATCATGTTTTAATATTTATGTGACACACTGTACATTTTTAAATGTTTGTCTGTGTATATTGTTTGTTGCTTTTATAATTCTTGTAATCGAAATAAAGCATTTGATTGATTTAATATTGACTAAGAGTGTGCGCAACAGAGAAGTTAAAGCCCTATAGGAATGGCTTTGAGGTTTGTTAGAGGGTTTGCGGCTTGACAGGATCCCTTGGTGTGCTTATATAAAGACCTGGTTATGTAAGTTAGGTCTAGGGGGCTACTGGTCAAAACCTCTAGATCTAGAATGCAGTGCTTTTGAAAAGCTCAAATTGGCCTATTGGAATTTTTGTGCTGGGAGAGAAAATTTCAAGGACAACGTCAGGTAGTTTGACCGATATTTTTCTTTTATTCAAATGCGCTTTTGAGTTTGATATGTATTTTACATGATAACTAAACCCTTTGTAAGAGCACTTTTTGTCAGGTTTAGACTGAGCACATTACCATTGGCCACTTTTACTTGTCATTGGAAAAATGAGTTAGATATGTCTAACATATGTCCAATGGGATGTGTGGCTGCGGAGTCCATTGAGAATGTTTTATTCTTCTATATGGCCTACTGAAAGCAATATGCACGTTGGATCAAACCACTCTGTAAATTGTTGGGATTTAGGGATTGCACTGCAGCGCTGAGAGTATGCAGAACAAACAATAGTGGCCTGGTTGTCTTTTCAATTGGAAATTTTTATCAGCAATATGATATGTGAGTTTTAAGAACATCCATGCCTAAGAAAGAATGATTGTTTCCCCCCAAGTGTTGCCCCAAGATTTTTACACATAAGTATGGAGACTGTCTCAGTTTGTTTTTAACATTTTTTTACAACGTTTGTTGTTTTTATATGTGAATGTATGTAATTGCTTTTATGTATTTTATTCATGTATGACTGTATGCTGTTGCCTTTTATGGTTTTTTTATGAACCGAAATAAAGGAATATGATGATGATTGATCGTCTGTCTCATTTATGGGTACATTTGTGTTTAAAACCAGCTGAGATGTGACTAAATATTTAATGACTACATAAAAGCACAATTTTCCTGATGTTAGAGATCAGAAAATATATTAAAGACAAAGAAGTGTGTATTACCATCTCCTTGTGTGATAAAACCATGAGGATATGGGTTTTACTGTTGGTTGAATGGAAGATACATCCCTCAATTATCATTGAATTACTTTGGGGATTTTGGATGTCATTTTTTATTGGATAGTTGTGTAACTTTTCAACCGATATGGGCTCTGCAATGCCATTGCATGCAGACGAAAGTGGAAGGAGTATAATAAGTGATTTCCTCAATTCTTGTATCTGTATTAATGTCTTTGTGTGGATATAAATAGACTCTATCATGGAGTGACATGCTTATATGACCCCCAAAGCCCCTCTTAGCAAAGATTTCCTACAGAGTGGTAGAAGCGTGGTAGGCACACCGCTGACCCCCTTCTCACAGAGACCACACGAGCTGTGTGCAGCCAGGATTTCATTATAAAATGTTTAGCTCACTCTAAGCTGAAATTAGAGGCAGGTGTCTCAGGTCAACCAAGTGAAGAGAAGCAGGTGTTTTCTGGGACACAGAGTCCTATATGGACGGCATGCTTGTCTAATTCCCTCTCCTGCATTTCACAAAGTTCTCCTTCAGAGTGTAAGTTTAGAGAGAGGGAGGGACATTTCGCATTTAGGTGTTGACCAGCTGTTTTCTGCAAAGTCTTTGCCTGTTGATTTGGATTTCTATTTGAAGATAAGAAATAATAATTCATCATTCATGTTTATTTCGGGCACTTGCACAGAAAACACATCAAACATAATATAATATATTACATGAATAAAACATTTTCCTTGTAAAAGTTACCATAAAAATGTACAGCAATTCGACATTATTTCCAGGAGTCATATTACAAACACATTAAAAACACAAATATAGCAGCAATAGTATTTTCATAAAAACAGTTATATAATTTTCAATGCATAGCTCCCATCAATGCCCTGGGATTATGGTAATCTTAGACAACCTGAACGGAGCTCTTGAAATGGTGCATACAATGTTTAAAATAGCGCTCCCGTCTTTTTCCTAGGTAATCATAATATATAAATATTGAATAATTCCAAAGACTAAAACCTGGTTTGTATCTGTGCATAGGATTCGATAAGCCTCCCAGTAGAGTCTCATTCCAATGGAGAAACACCAGGATTCAAGCTAGCCTGGCTGATGAAGGGTGTTACCCAGATCTGTGACTGGGGGTGAGTGTCAGAAAAGTTTCAGCGCTCCGCCCCATCATCTCCTTGTGTTTGCTTTGTTCGCCCTAAGTTGGCAGGGTATGCCCAGACGTGGGTCCCTTGCTCACTTTGCCACTGGATTCAAGCTAGCCTGGCTGATGAAGGACGTTACCCAGAAACCGGTCCCAGGATGCTTGTTTCCGGTTCAGGAAAGACCTGGCTTGGCAGTTCGGGCTGGACTGTTCCGATGAGGCATAGGGGCAAGACTGATTTGCATATAGCTGGGTCTGAACTGCGGTGGTGAAGTGACCTAAAGAATGATGATGGATTCAACCCAGATCTGTGACTGGGGGTGAGTGTCTGAAAAGTTTCAGCGCTCCGTCCATCATCTCCTTGTGTTTACTTTGTTCGCCCTAAGTTTGCAGGGTATGCCCAGACATGGGTCCCTTGCTCACTTTGCCACTGGATTCAAGCTAGCCTGGCTGATGAAGGGTGTTACCCAGAAACCGGTCCCTGGATGCTTGTTTCTGGTTCAGGAAAGACCTGGCTTGGCAGTTCGGGCTGGACTGTTCCCATGAGGCACATGGTCAAGACTGATTTGCATATAGCTGGGTCTGAACTGAGGTGGCGAAGTGACCTAAAGAATGATGATGGATTCAACTCAGATCTGTGACTGGGGGTGAGTGTCTGAAAAGTTTCAGCGCTCCGTCCATCATCTCCTTGTGTTTGCTTTGTTCGCCCTAAGTTGGCAAGGTATGCCCAGACGTGGGTCCCTTGCTCACTTTGCCACTGGATTCAAGCTAGCCTGGCTGATGAAGGATGTTACCCAGAAACCGGTCCCAGGATGCTTGTTTCCGGTTCAGGAAAGACCTGGCTTGGCAGTTCGGGCTGGACTGTTCCCATGAGGCACAGGGTCAAGACTGATTTGCATATAGCTGGGTCTGAACTCAGGTGGTGAAGTGAGCTAAAGAATGATGATGGATTGAACCCAGATCTGTGACTGGGGGTGAGTGTCTGAAAAGTTTCAGCGCTCCGTCCATCATCTCCTTGTGTTTACTTTGTTCGCCCTAAGTTTGCAGGGTATGCCCAGACGTGGGTCCCTTGCTCACTTTGCCACTGGATTCAAGCTAGCCTGGCTGATGAAGGGTGTTACCCAGAAACCGGTGCCTGGATGCTTGTTTCCGGTTCAGGAAAGACCTGGCTTGGCAGTTCGGGCTGGACTGTTCCCATGAGGCACAGGGTCAAGACTGATTTGCATATAGCTGGGTCTGAACTGAGGTGGCAAAGTGAGCTAAAGAATGATGATGGATTCAACCCAGATCTGTGACTGGGGTGAGTGTCTGAAAAGTTTCAGCGTTCCGTCCATCATCTCCTTGTGTTTGCTTTGTTCACCCTAAGTTGGCAGGGTATGCCAGACGTGGGTCCCTTGCTCACTTTGCCACTGGATTCAAGCTAGCCTGGCTGATGAAGGGTGTCACCCAGAAACCGGTCCCAGGATGCTTGTTTCCGGTTCAGGAAAGACCTGGCTTGGCAGTTTGGGCTGGACTGTTCCCATGAGGCACAGGGTCAAGACTGATTTGCATATAGCTGGGTCTGAACTGAGGTGGCGAATTGAGCTAAAGAATGATGATGGATTCAAACCAGATCTGCGACTGGGGGTGAGTGTCTGAAAAGTTTCAGCGCTCCGTCCATCATCTCCTTGTGTTTGCTTTGTTTGCCTAAAGTTGGCAGGGTATGCCCAGACGTGGGTTGCTTGCTCACTTTGCCACTAGATTCAAGCTAGCCTGGCTGATGAAGGATGTTACCCAGAAACCGGTCCCAGGATGCTTGTTTCCGGTTCAGGAAAGACCTGGCTTGGCAGTTCGGGCTGGACTGTTCCCATGAGGCACAGGGTCAAGACTGATTTGCATGTAGCTGGGTCTGAACTGAGGTGGCGAAGTGAGCTAAAGAATGATGATGGATTCAACCCAGATCTGCGACTGGGGGTGAGTGTCTGAAAAGTTTCAGCGCTCTGTCCATCATCTCCTTGTGTTTGCTTTGTTCACCCTAAGTTGGCAGGGTATGCCCAGAGGTGGGTCCCTTGCTCACTTTGCAACTGGATTCAAGCTAGCCTGGGTGATGAAGGGTGTTACCCAGAAACCGGTCCCAGGATGCTTGTTTCCGGTTCAGGAAAGACCTGGCTTGGCAGTTCGGGCTGGACTGTTCCCATGAGGCACAGGGTCAAGACTGATTTGCATATAGCTGGGTCTGAACTGAGGTGGCGAAGTGAGCTAAAGAATGATGATGGATTCAACCCAGATCTGTGACTGGGGGTGAGTGTCTGAAAAGTTTCAGCGCTCCATCCATCATCTCCTTGTGTTTGCTTTAAACCAATTCCGCCTGGGCCTGTCATACTTGGAGCAGAAAAATAATACATGTTCAATATCCTCACTTGCATGATTACAGAACCCACATGCTGCCAAAATAGGTGGCTGAGATTTCCAGTTATATGTGAATTTGCTAACTTATAGTGTTCCTAACCTCAATTTTATAAATAGTGTGCGAGCTATGGGAGGTTGGATCTGATCTAAGTATAATTATTTTGCAGAGGTGGGTTTACAAGCTAGAAATTCCCCCACCAGACTCCTGGTTTTAGCCTTGCGGTGGTGTTCAATGGCATTTCTATTCCAAAAGGTGACTTTGACTCTGCCCTTGGTACCAGCTCCAATAGTAGTTAGATTATTCCAATACCCTCCCAGACCCAGGCTATTAAGACAAACTTGAACCAGGGGGTGGTTGCGCTTTGCTCAGGCTCAGGACTTCATCCATTGCCAGTCTGTAGTGATGACGCTTTCAGTGGGCCACACTCTAACCCAGATTAAAAGGGGTTTCAGCATTGCCAGGTCTCCCACCCTTTTAAGCCCTGTATTGAAAAATAATAGTAACGTAGAGGTCCTCTGTGGCAGCGTAAATAGGAATCTCAAAAAATTATTTTCTTTTGTAATTAGTCCTTAGGTGTTTGCAATCCCCAAACTACTGCCCCATGGAGAACTGCAAACTGGGCTTTTGCCCTATAAATGTCTATAGATGGGGATACAGATTTGGGAGAGGTTGCCTTAAATCTCATGGTGATTGCAGAGGCAGAATGTAACAACAACAATTCACTTTTCTTGATGTGAGATTTCCAAATTCTGCTCTTATCTATTCTGACCCCCTGAAAGTCAAACTTTTCTACTATTTGCAGGGGCTCCCCTTTCATTAAAGAAAATACCTCTACAAACTTTGTGCGGTTTAAAAATCATAATTATGGTTTTAGTGGTATTCACTTTTAAGTCATGAGTGTCACAAAACTCATAAAATTTGTTGTGGAAATTTTGGAACCCAGTTCATGTTCGAAAGAGGCGGAGGGTATCATCTGCAAAAAGCAATGTGGGGGTGGAACAACCCACTAGCCTTGGGAAATTGGGAACATGTTCACAAAGAAATTTGACAACATCATTGATGTACAATGAGAAGAGTGTTGGTGCGAGTACACACCCTTGTCGCACCCCTCGCTGCACCAGTATATGATCAGTTAGGTTGCCACCGACTCTCCTGTGCAGTGGTTTTATCATGTAGTCTTATGAGTGTGTCTAGCAGGTTGTGATCTATACCCATTGCGGCTAGAGTGGACCATAGGTGCTGCCTAGGAATCAAATCAAAGGCCACCCTGAGGTCCACAAAAGCCAAGTATAAGTCGTCCCTAGAGAGCCTCAGATATTTTGCCACGATGAGATCAAACCGAAAGATTTGGTCTATTGTGCTCACCTTCGCTGGAACCCAGCCTGTACCTGTGACAGGATTAAAGCCTCATCAATCCAGTCCTGTAGTCTAGGTAGGATATGGTAACAGAAAACCTTCTGAAGGTTACCTATAAGGCTGATAGACAGGTAGTTGTTTGGAATTCCTCTGTCTTTCTTTTTTATAAACTGGGATAACGTCAGCATTTTTCCAGGATTCTGGAACTTTCCTACCTGCCAGTATCTCATTTTAAAGTGAGTTTATGTAAGGTCCACATAAGAGGGGTTTCCGAATGAAACAGGTCCCCAGGGACTCTATCAGGACCAGGAGCTTTCCCTGGGGGCATAACCTGAATGGCACAAAGGGCATCTTAAAGAGTAAAATAAAGTGGTGTGGTTGCCATAGCAATCTCTAGATCTAGTGTTTGTGTCCCCACGACATCTGACCCTGTTCTAGGTAGCGCGTAAATTGGAAAAAAATATTCTACCCACTGTAGTGGTTGGATTGCTAGCTCTATAGGGCTATTAGATCTGGGGCAACCATGTGCAAAAAGAAATACTAGTTATTTTTTCATTCTTTCTTATCTTTAAAGAAGCAAACCTAAGGTAGGAGATGTCTCATGAAAAGGTTCGTTTTCCAAAGAGAAGGCACGTGGTATGAAGAATATTTGTAAGTTTATTGTTGCCATGTATATGATTTAAAGGTTTTCCTAGTGTGTTTTACCCACAGATAATGTTGCTTTTCCCACCAATTGCATCCCAATTTTGTTGCTATTTTACTGAAAGCTATAGCAGCATTTAAAGAGAATTTTGTAGTATTCATCATTATTGGAATTTTCTGAGAATGCTCAATTGTGTAAGGAGAGCAAGCACACGTCCTTGTATTGTGTACAAACACGGTTTTCCCATCCCTAATGCTCAGCAAATTGTCGATTCACTCCATGCTCCCCGAAAGTGAAGGCAGGGTGGAAGCTACACCACTTTCCTGGGAGTTTATTGTGGACATACCAGTTCCATTGGTCTGATCTATACCCAGTCAGTTTCCACCATAATGGCCATACAATGTAGGGAAAGGACTAGAGCCTTATTTGGAGGGTAGTGGACATGGTACTAAGCCACAGATGTGATGAGGAACCATAAATGTGGCAGCGTGCAACGCTCCCCTAACTCTTTTTTCGCACGCTCTATTTAGAGTCGGGTGAACCCGGCTTTGTGAGTTTAAACCATTGACGGATACCCATTGGCTACTGGACTATTGGTGAACAGACGTCACACTATCCGTTTTATTGTGGGCAGATGTTCTAATGTCATTTTTTCCAGTTCTGTACCATCAGGGAAAGCCTGTCGGTCCCAAACAGGAATAAATAGAAAAGACCCCACAGACTGTCAGTGTTTTGCTTTTCAAAAACAAACTTCAACTTTGGGAGTTTGTTTTCAAAAAACAAAACACTTTGCTGAGCAACTGCATTAAAATGTATTTCTTAAGATTCAGATCTACAATGAGATCCACATTAATCAATATAAACATATATAATGAATACAAATTAAATAAAACACACTTAAAAAATGTAAACATTTTAAAACAAATCATTTAATTCACACGATTAATTAATAAATAAGAAGCCTCTTTTGTCTTATGTACATCATATTTCAAAAACAGAGATATAAAAAAAGGCAGCAATTACAGTGCAGATTAAGGCAAGTAAAAAGCACATAGGCGAGATTTTTTAATGATTTCCTACATAAGTCACAGACCCTTATTCACAGTGATGTTTTACCTGTAGTATCTTTACCACTATAGAGAACTCCGAACATTAAAAGATAGGATGCCCTTATCAACAAATTGCCCGTTTTGCTGTTGCTGGAGTGCTGGGGACTCGCTGTTACAGGAGGCTGTACCCTGGGTGGAGTAGGAGGGGCTGACTCCCGCGCTGTGCACATAAAAGTGCCTGTTGTTTTCCCTGGCGTGGGACTCCCTTATCAACAAATTGCCCATTTTGCTGCTGCTGAAGTTCTGGCGACTCGCTGTCCCAGGAGGCTGTGCCCTGATTGGAGGAGGAGGGGCTGACTCCCACGCCGTGCACATAAAAGTGTCTGTTTTTTTCCATAGCGAGGGACGGGCACGGGCCGCACCCAGGCAAAGCCCGGGCCAAGGGCAGGCCAGTCCACGCCCGTCAGAGACTGGAGGAGGCTGGGCTGGGCCCACCCTCATGGTTCTCTGACGCAAGGCTGGCTTTGCATGATCTGGTGAATGCTGAGGAACAGTATCGGTCGGTGGTGGGAGTGCCGCCGGGCGCTGACGTGGGGCGGGGGAGGGGCAGGGTGGGGGGTAGTAAACTACGGA
This sequence comes from Calotriton arnoldi, assembly GCA_963921515.1. Lineage (NCBI taxonomy): Eukaryota > Metazoa > Chordata > Amphibia > Caudata > Salamandridae > Calotriton > Calotriton arnoldi. The sequence continues at coordinate 326,195 of CAWUFW010010616.1, read as the reverse complement.
TTACGGCTGATTACAGGTAAGTACACATATAAATAAATAAAACGAATTTCGTTTCTCGCGCTGCATCGACAAATGCGATGCAGCGCGCGCAACGAAATTCGTTTTATTTATTTATATGTGTACTTACCTGTAATCGGCCGTAATCCGTAGTTTACTACCCCCCACCCTGCCCCTCCCCCGCCCCACGTCAGCGCCCGGCGACACTCCCACCACCGAACGCTACTGCTGAGGACTTGTAGGGGTAGATTACATTCCCCAGGACACTGTATGGCAAGAAACCACTGTTGCAGACATCCCGCCACGCTTGGAAGTAGCCCTTAATGTTTTGCTGGGGGAATTTCATAGCTATTGTCAGTGGCTGTTCACAGTCATTATCATAACAAGTATGACGCCGCAGGAGCACAGGTACTTTTTGTGTTGTGACAGTTAATTCCTCCCTTCTATTAATACGGGTATCGTTGTTGGCGCTGGCCGGTCTAACATTTTTATCGTGCTATTTGCGGCTGTAGAATTCCTATAACCGACCAAACCCGACTAAAGAAAGGAAGACAGTGTGCCAAACACCCCTTAATTTACATTACAGACCGAACTGAACTTGAACTTTGTTGATTAAAGTGCGGGAAGGAATATCTTTGTGCTACAAAAGGGGACTAAAGACATAAGAAATCTATTTGGTTGGACTTGTGCTGTGACTTTAAGTGCCTTTAAGTGGGAGGTGGAGCAACTGACTTTTAACTTTTCATTTTCAACTTTGTCTATGCTTCTATTTATACAGTCTGGTTATCCTGCTGGTTAACTAACATTTAGATTAAGTATGGGCAAAAGGAAAATCGCAGGGGATAGTGGAAAGCCCCAGACACGAGAAAAAACCCAGACCTCATTATTAAAATACATAGCAGGAGCCATGGGGGCTATTGAGAAACAAATCTCCTCTGTTGAAGAAACATTGTAAGTTTGTGGAGATTGTATAACGGTTCCTCCATTACCACCTAATCTCCCCATTGATAATCACGGAAAGTCGAAAACCAATGGTAACGGTAGATCCCCAATGAATGATAAGGGCGAGAATGCGTGCATTCAGCACATATCTGAAACTATTAATTCATCCATCTGTGATTCTCCACCTCCCCTAAATGCATAAAAAAGCCTCGACAACTCACTACAATTAACACCTCAAATAAAGAGACAACTGAGAACAAACAGACTAAACCCCAAAACAAGTCACTAAGCAGGCCAATAGTGACAAGTGTTGAAATTAATCAGAAGTCCAGTGATTCAAAGAATCAAAACTTAGATGTATTATGTACGGCAGTTAAATCCCTAGAAAAAATTGTGAAAGACACCCTAGAATCCATAAACACTTGTTTAAAAAACTTAGAAACTAAATGCACTACCGTTTTGGAATTATTGAACATTCAAACACCAAGTGATATCACAGCCAATGTAGCAGCCAGTCATAATACGCATACAAGTAGTACACAGAGCCAATTAAAACAAACATGTAATCAGAGCACACAGGAGATAACGCCTACCGTTTATCCTGAGAGAGGACCAACTGAAGGAAAGAAAACTGGCAATGTCATGTTATCGCCAATCATCACTAGACCCCTACAAGCCCCTCTGGTCCAGATAACTGACTTCTTAGCTCTTCCTCCGGCTGCTACTCCTTATGTATTTATCCTGGCAAACATTCCCACTCTACCTCTGAAGAGTACGGAATATAAGATCTCCCTCAGAAATAAGGCTTTAAATTGGCTAGGGGTTAGATCAGGTTTAACTAAGCACTTGTTTGAGGACATAAAGCTGGTAAGGCAAGTTAAATGGGTGGGCAGGACACAAAAAACTCTGCCAGGAGACTGTGTCATCCTCTCCTTTAAGACGCCTAGGTTGGTGGAGGCCGTTTTGAGCAGTACCAGGGCCACACACATATCTGCAACCACCGTTTCCACTCTCCCCTTAGGCTATTTTTATCAACCTAGCCAGACACTGGATGTTAATCAATCAAAGAACCCACTTGCTCTGACACCACCAATCTACTCAATTTACAACGTTACAACATATAATTGGTTTCAGAATTTATCAAATCTTGATGGGCGAGATTGAATTGGTGAGGAGTATTTGGGGGGGTTCTGTGGGAGGATCAGAGACTGCCACCTCCCGTACAACTCTGAAAACAGGAGATTCGTTCAAGAATCTAGTGGGGTAAATACCCCGTAATTTGAATTTATTACGCAGCTAACTACTCACGTTGTCCCACCAATTAACCATGCTGTGAGCCCTCCCGCAATCTTCCCTGAACCGATTGGATTTTTGTTCTGGAATGTGGCAGGTCTCCAGAACAAAATTAATAATCCAGAATTGTGAGAATTTACTGAGGATTCAATTTTATCTGTCTCCAAGAGACTTGGCTCATGGAGCCCCGGCATATAAATGGGTATAGAACATATCATGTTCCTGCCTCCCCTACATCATGTGGAAGATGAAAAGGCGGGTTATGCATCTTTGCTTCTAACAATCTACAACATGTTAAAATAACTAAAGAAGTAGGTAATCCTTATTATCAAGTAGTTGTATGTGAAGGTACTGGCCCAGCACGGCTAGCAGTGATTAACTTTTATAATAATGCAGCCATATGTGATATAATATCAAATTTGTGAAAACTGGATAAAGACTTGGAACGACTTGGCAAAAGTAGTAGTCAGAACCTGTTAATTCTATGGGGGTGACTTTAATACCCGACTATGTAGTCTACCTTCTGAAAAAATATGTGGTCTGACTAACTTAGATGATGATGGCCAAACATATTTTATTCATAATCGATATGGGGACAAGCTAAATGAACTGCTGTTTAAATTCAATTTGACGTTTTCTAATGAAATTTCATCCCCATATGCCCCATTTAGGTGCACTTTTAATGGGAGAAAAACCCCACAGCATTATTGACTACATCCTATAATCTAATAATTGAGCCGCTCATGCTTTTAATTTTAATGCTCATTCTACCTTATTAAGCTACCACTTCCCCCAGTTTGTCCAAATTTCACGCTTGTTACTATCTAAAAAGCACAGCAGCCACATTACAGCCCAGACTGGAGAGCTTGAGCTAGCAACTCTCAATGGCTACTCCCTGCGGTGGCAACAGATTAACCCTGAGGGGTTTTTAAGACAACTAATCTGTAGTAAAAGGAAAGACTTTGAGATCTGTTTAGATGAAACCTCACACCCAAAAGGTATTATTTATGCCTTCATGGCAATTATAACGGGGTGAGGGTTAGTCTCCTTGTTACCAGGAAACAAAAAAAGGAGAAAAATGGATGGTTTGATTAATCTTGCACCAAGGCTAATAAGAGGCTAAAGGACGCATTACACAAAACCCCTAGATGCAGATTTGAGGTCCAGGCCTGTAGAATAGCCTACAAACAGGCGGTGAAACAAAGGAAACTACGGCTGAGAGAAGAAGCATGGGAAGCCTTACATGAAGGAAGCACTAATAATGATAACAATGCATTTTGGAGGGTAGTTAATTCTGCACCCTTGAGAGTAGATTTGGGCCCTGGGATCGTGGTCACCATACCGGATGACAACTGGATAAAACATTTCTCTGGTATTTATTCCCTTTTAAGTCCTATATCGGAACACGATCAGGCCCACAAATATAATGACATCTTAGTCTCATCCCAAACCTCCCCAATTCTTCCGTTTAGTTTGGAGGAAGTCAACAGAGCAATTACTGCTAGTAAAGGTGGAAAAGCACCTGGCCCTAATGCTATCCAGTGGACCTGTATGAAGCTAACATCGATTTATGGGGACACTTATTAACTGTTCTATTGAGGGCCTGCTGTAATATAGGCTTTCTTCCCACGTAGGCGGAATCAATAATAATACCTATCTATAAAAAGGGAGACCAACATAATCCTGCATGTTATAGGCCGATTTCCCTGCTTGACTCTTTATTGAAGATAGCGGGCTGTATTATTCTGAACAGGCTACAAGAGTGGGCAGAATCAAAGGTTATTTTGTCAGACCTTCAGTACAGGTTTCGCACTGGGGTTGGGACAATTGAACAGGGCCTCAATTTAAGCATGTTAATAGGAAAATATACTAAGATTATGGGTGGGAATGTATTCCTGGGATTTGTCGACCTGTCCTCAGCATTTGATTGTGTCATTCACTCTAAACTTTGGACAATTATGCCCGACATGGGAGTGGAGACACTGATCATTAATTTCCTGAGAGACCTCTATACAGGATCCAAAGCTAGGGTTAGATACGGCATCAGGGGACAATGCACACAGCCCTTCAGCGTGGAGAGAGTGTTAGGACAGGGCTGCATCCTAGCACCCTTTCTTTTCTCCTTATACATAAATAATGTAGGTGCAGCGCTGCTTTTACATTCTAAAGACCTTCCTCAGGTGGGTCATCGCCCAGTGCCAGCCCTCCTTTATGCTGATGATGCCATTCCTATGGCCCCCACTCCCCTTGCTTTGTAGTTTTATAATATCAAGTTACTCCATCTAAGATTTGGGTTATGTCTCACACTAGAATATATTCCCAAAGGGCAACCAAAATCACAGAATACAAAGTGCAGACTATGACACACATTTTACCGGTCTGTCCGATTTTACTGAAAATAATTTTTAACTTGCATGGCATTAGATCATGTCAGCATGCCTTACTTTTTTGCATGAAAGGGCAGATGCCTCAAATAACAGCAACCTTTGCAAAATGTTATCTTAAAGCAGATCGGTTATTGACTGCAAAGGGATTAATGATCACTATGTAACGTCGGCACCTTCTGAAATACCCTGATATAAGGCAATTTGATCCTCACAGCTTGCAATTGGCTGTAAATATAGTTAACTCGGAAAGTTTGCATTATTATGGAGTGACAATCTAAATCCTTCATGCACTTTATAGATTCACTTCGTGATCACATTTAAAAAGAAGGAACAGGATGTGCATTATTTCATTTTTATTTACCTCAAGATTAAAGGTGACTTTGCACGATTATGACCAAACTTTATTATGTTCAAGGCAGGAAGATTGGATTTTAATGAATTGACAAAACGCTTACATAAGACTAGATGAACATGAATATTTTAACATGCTAGTATTAGTAATTTTATGTGAAATTTAGTTTTGCTTAAAATGATATTGCCCAAAATGCCATTTAATGTTGGATATCAGAGCTTTTACACTTTAATGAACTTGTAATTTTAATGATCCAGCTGTGTAAAATATTATGGTTTTTATTAACTGAAATAAATATACTTTGACTTTATTTTCAACTTCAACAATATAAATAAAACCCACCCTCTCCACCCACAACAGGCCCACCCCCTCCCAAACAAATCACCCTGTCCCCAAACAATGGCCAAAATGTCCAAAGAAAACTAGTCAAAACTCTAAAAGTCCAGGTCCCTTCCCAATTTCCACCCTCTTAACCCACCACAAAAGTCCCTCCTACCAAAATAAATAATAAAAAAAGACCTTCAAAAGAGGGCATCATCGATGCGGGTCTGGAGTCTTTCCACATTCTATTCGAGTCTTGCCACCTGCTGGCAAAGCTACGCCAGCTCGCATAGCACGTGGCTTTGGAAGTGGTGTGGGTAAGAGGGGAGGCAGCAGTGATGGTTTGGGTGGCTCCTAGATGCCTGTGGCGCTAGCAATGTTGTGGCTGGGACGCAGTTGCTGGTGGCTGGCTGCAGGAACAGGGGCCCTGGGGCAGTGGCAGATGCCACCGAAGCCTTCTTCTCCAGAGCCACCAGCTGACTGTTTTTACTGCCTGGATGGCCTCCATCCTCTGCTGCTGCAGCCAGACTGCTATCTCCTGCTGAGTAGGTGGTGGTGGTGGACCGGCAGGATAAGCTATATCAAGAAAGAAAAAGACAAACTGTAAACAATTCTGTGTGCAAACACTTGCTTGAAATTATATAGTGGCACAGTAGCAATATATTGTGGGACCCCTAGGGTCATTGGAATTGGATGTGATTAGAAGTTATAGGACCAATTTTACTCACACATGCCTCACATGAAAGCACTGACTGGCTGCAAGGAATTATGCCAGAATGCCACTTAATTACAAAATAAAGTGATTTTTTTTCTTTTAGAGGATTTCCTAGTAAAAAAACTAAACCGACACTTTGTGTGTAAAGAGAAAAATAAATTACCTCTCATTAAGGAGTAAGACATTATGCACTATGCAGAACAAGTATTCTTGTTGCGCTAAATTAATGGAGGCATGCTAGTGCATCGGGTACTTTGTTACTCTCTGCAGCAGGGGCATCTGTAATGGACAATTATCTTACTTTATTTCCAATGACCCTGCTCTTCTCCCAATGCCTAAAATTCTATCCTGACTCTAAAGAGGCATATGAATAATAATGATACTACATTACACACGTCAAATATAAAATGTGGATATCCTGTCTGCCGTAAGTAGATGGTGGGAAAAATGATGCACAGAAAGCAGGATATAGATTTTATTTGGCATGTTTGTCACAGAGTATCCCATCTGCAAAACTCAAAATCCGGCACTTAGTCCCACTTTAATCCCTGGCCTTGCCCTTCACCATAAATTATTTTCAACAAATACTTTTCCTTGGGGCTAAGGAAAGGAAACTTAACTTACTCTACTGCAGGGTAAGTTAGAGGGATTAGGCCATGTAGGTAAAGGTTTTGATATCATAGTGTGGGGTCACTGATCATCATGTGCTAAGCTTTGGCTTAGTCAGTCACTGTATAGTTGACAAATGTCAAAAGGGAAACATTTGAACAGGTGTAAATCCGTTATGGAGGCCTTGAAATTTATGTACATAAATCACTTGGTCAGAAAAATATGGCACATGCCAAGAATTGATTTTTCAATTTTTTTGGTAGGCTGAGACAGAACTTAGGAAAGGATAATGGAGTGAAGTACTAGGAGGGGCCTGAGTAGGGACTGGGAGGGAAACACACCTTGTTTTCGGTTTGCTATGCATTGAAAACTTTGTAAATGCTGCATTTCTTGAAGCAGACATACTTTGTACGCCAAGACTGCAGTGCCAAATTGAATCATGCTGCAGTTAGGTCATGGGTGGTGAAAAGCCATGGGCTGGGAGGTTATGAATGATGATGGGTGGGATTCATATCTGCCTCGCTTAACTAATACAGTGAGTATACTAATAATCTGTCAATAAGCAAGCAATGTGACCGCCCATCCCTGCCACTACTGGTACTCCCCCGCCAATGGCCTCCTCCGCCCCATCTGGCGCACTGGCGCTGCTGCTGGCCCCGGCACTCATGATCTGTGCAGCTGGAAAAAGCATTACACATTTTAGATACCAAATACGCCTCTCATTATTTTTAATTTAACAAATTACAACCGAAATACATCACTACAGTTCATTTTAGTAGTCTCTTTTATCAAAGATATCACTTTGGGCATTGTTTTGGTTAACAATGTAAGAAAAGCCATGTAGTCAAACCAACTAAAGACCTTTCGTAATGCAGGGGCAGAGCTATAATGACTCTGAGTCATTGAAGTGCAATGAAGGAGTGGAATAAATTGGTTGATGAAGGACATATGGACTCAGAACCGGGGCATTCACAACTAAGGGGCCTATTCCTATGTCGGGCGGACGTGCATCCACTCAACACGTCTCCGTGTGAGAACTGACTGACCATAGGTCAGTGGTTCCGCGCCCTAATACAATGCGACCACACATGGTGCGGTTGCAAACTCCCATTTCTCTTTGGAAGCTTGTACTGCGGTCGGAAAACAGCCACAGCACAAGCTCCCATAGAGAAATGGGAGTTTCTGTGAATGCCTGCTCCGCGGGCAGGCACGTCACAGTGCCTGCAACATGATGCAGCATTTTACAGGGTGCACCGTAGGTGTCCCCAGGCCCCAACCGGAGGCTGCTGAGGGATGGGGGCCATGCTAGGGGAGCCCTAACTGTCTTTCCGACATGAAAAGCCTATCTGAAACCAACATCATAATCCTGACGGCATAAATGCCATCCTAAAGGGATTATGTGCCGCCTCTGAATGGCCAACAGGCTCCTTGAGCCAGTCGGAAGCAAGCCAGATTGACCGACTGGTTTGAATTCCGACCACCGTAATCATAATACGGCGGTCGGAATTTAAACCAAGCATGTCGGCCGGTAAGCCTCCGATGAGCAGTCGAAGGCTTACAGACCAGCATCATAATTAGGGCCTAAATCTTTAACCTTGGGAAAAGCATTACTCACCTCCAAATCCCAATCACATTTAGCACTCTTCTTTGATAATGATCTTAAACGTTGCAAAGCTAAAGCATAACTTGGTACAAACCGGGCATAATACTCACAAAGAGCTAAGAAAGATCTTAAAGAATCCTTATCCACAGGAGAAGGTGCTTTAAGCATAGCTTCCAGATTCCAAAACTTTGGTCTAATCCCCTCCGCAGAAATAGGGTGTCTAAGATAATCAACTTGTTGTACTTACAACTTGGATTTTTCAGGTTTCACTATCATTCCTCTCTCTTTGAGAATTTGCAACACACTCTCAAGCACCTTCAAATGTTCCATTCTTGTATTTGTAAAATAAGGATATCAACCTGAAAGGGCTGGACATTACTAATATTGCCAAACAAAATGTCCATAGTTTTTGGAATACACTTGTTGCTGATGCAAGATTAAAGCATAGCCATAAATACTTGTAAGCTCCAAAGGGTGTAATTAATGTAGTTAAATCTTGAGAGTCAGTGGTCAGAGCAATCTGATAGTACACTGAATAGTAGAAAAATACTTAGATGTCCCTACATTAGCAATATTTCCTGTATGTGGGGCAATGGGTAACAGTCAAATAGAATGTTACTCTTCAAGGAATGTAAATGTATACACAGGTGAAGATCACCAGTTTTATTTCTAGTGAAAACCATGGTTGAAACTCCTTCAGAAGAATTAGTAGGAGCAATAACCCCCTCAGCACAAAGTTTGTCAAGAAGCATTTTTCAATCCTAACATACACTAATAGGTCCTGCTCTTACTTTGTATACAATAGGAATTGCATTTTTTAAAAGTTGTATCCCATGCTCCAAACCCAAAACAGTACCTATTTCAATTTTGAAGACTAATACCACAGAGCATCAATGGCTCTTAGGTAATATTAGGTAATTCTCAATGATACCGACCAACTGTTTCCACTTGATTTCTGGCTTACCAGGCTTCTGCAGAAATGGTAATGGCTGTGCAACATTCTGACTGGTAGTCATAAGATAAAATGAGCGAGTAATAAATGTGGCAGAAGAAAGCAAAACAAATATAATAAATAGTCCCACCTGGAAGAAGACTTATAAAGGGTGCAAAGACGAAGCACCACTACTCCTGTAGTAACTATTGCTGAAAACTAAGCAGGCAGGAAACTTATTAAAAAAGCCACACTGTCCAGCTGTAATGCAGACAAGGTTAGATCACAATACAAAATGGCTGCCAGCGCGTGACCTCATCACATTGCTATCCCAGAATTCAGGCAGTGACGTATGCTAGACTCACACTTCGGCCGGAAAACCAAATGTTCATGTCAGAGAAGAGAAATGGCACATGCAGGATCCCTGGCTCAACCTTGCGCTGTGACTGCATTGAATGTTCATATCAGAAAAGACAAAGGGCAAGGACCCTATGAAATAAAGAAATGTCAACTACTTCACGCCCAGTGAAATATACTGGCACTGGTGGGTCTCTCCATCTGGATCAGCTCACTAACAGAAAGGCAATCAGGCTACCGACCCCGCTCCTGGTACCAGATGTAGTATCAGGGATATAGGTTCCAATAGAAAGGAGAGCGAGTCACCAGGTAGACGGGTTTCCAGTTGTAAACAGCAAGTTTAATGGATAAATAAAGACCCACGGCAATAGTATGTGCAGCCAGAGTGAAGGACAGGAGGCAACTACCAAACTCCTAGAAAGACAGCACAAAGCAACAATCTAAAGTAAGAGCATTCTAAATTCCAACCAGACATGAATAGAAATAAACATCTTGTGTATAAACACCTTATATATATTAATAAATATGAATATATACCACAGTGACGCAGTCAGAGGTTACCTGCCTTGGTTTCAACTTATGAGGTTGACACACAGCGTTTGTAGCATCCTCTTCTTTCACAGATTACATCTCAAGATAAATAAATAGTCAGTAAATGTAGGGCTTTTTATAGTGCTCAACTAAGATAGAACCTTTTAAGATAGCTCACTGTAATAAATTACACAAAGTTCTATTGTGTTATGATTTGCTATGCCTTAATACATGTGAGAGCTTGATTAAAATGACAAGATAATTATTGGAGAACTAACTATTATTTCCTGAAAATAAAAACAGGTGTTTGTGCATAAAAGGTTTTACAGACTGACAGATATTTGTTTGTCAGAATTAGCATATATAGGCAAAATGTCATACAGTTAAGTTTAAGGAAATGTTGAGGGAAAATAAATTTATTTTTCATAAATGAAAAACTAGCATTTGGGTTAAAGATGTGTGTATTTTTATGAAAGTGGCAAGCGAGAAAAAATAGAATGTTCCTAAAAAGTGACAATTATTTTTGTGATAATATCTGCTGCATTGTTGTTATTATAGTTTGTTTCCTTTGTGTCACAGTGCTACATGGCTGTTATTTCATGACTCATGTAAAACAATACCATCTCTATTGATATAGATTGAAGTCATCTTTTTCTGTTTCTATTGCTAATACTGAAACAGGCTGGAAAACGGATGTACGTATGCTGCCTCAGCTTTGGGTGCTACTTCTAGAGCACGGGTCTCCACATTGGTGGCTGGTGATGTTTGAAACTGGTGGGGTGTAATACATGCCATGAATTCCAGTGAGCAAAGCGAGCTAGCACAAATTATTCTAGGCTCTTATTCTCACACACATTCATTCTCACTCACACATATTTTCACTCATTCCCAATCACTCACAGCTCTCATTGTCAATCACGCACTTTAATTCTCACTCACTCTCCAGTACTCACTCACATGCTCTCCCATATGCACCCACTCTCTTCACCTGTGAAAACAGCTCTTAATATTTTAACTGCTGTCTATATTTCCTTATAAAATGGTAATTATATTGGCACATACGTGGCCATTGTCCTGTGTGCTCAGCAGAGAGGCTATACTAGGGTCTGAATGAGATTATAGTCTGGAGAATTTATGACTGACTGGCAGGCACTTTGAAAATCTCAAACTGCCTCGGTCTAAATTTTAGAGTACTCAATGTATTCCACCACGAATAAATAACCACAATCTGAACACACCCAGACACTTAAAGGTGGCTTAGTTCAAGGTAAGTACCATACAAAAGTTATATATTGCATGAAAAAACCTACAGAAGCACAACATCAAGAAAAAAGAATTACTCTAAGAGAATGAAAGGAGTTGTAAAAAGTGTTGAATGAAAATGCAGACTGCATTCAACAACTTTAGCATCCCAAGTAGTAAAAGAGATTGAAGTGTTTGAAAAACTGGTAGAAATAGGTTTCCTCAAGATTCTGGACAACTTACCATTAGATAAGAATAATATATCCCAACAACATATCAGCACTCTTAAAGCTTTAAGTGTGAATACCGCTATAACAGTTAGGCCCACTGTCAATGGCGGAGTTATTGTCATGTTTGACTCCTCTGATTATTATGCCTGAATGCTAAACTTGTTGAAAGTGACAGAACACTATCAGAAAGTCACCAAGGTAAGGCTGTATAAATTAAAAGAAGTTTTCAAACTGTTAGAGGAAGCAAAATCAAAGGATTGGATTTGTGAGGAAGAATATAGGTTCCTTAAGAATTGTGACCCAATTATACCTGCCCTTTATGGGCTTGTGAAAATCCATAAGAATTTAGAAAATCCACCTTTGAAAACTATTCTCTCTTGTCTACAATTCTTGTAGGAGCCTCTTTGTAAAAATGTGAATTGCTTTTCAAAACCTTTAGTGCGCAAACAACAATCATATATAAAGGACACAGCGCAAATGAGTTTGAAATTGAGGGACTTAATTTAATAGTAATAGAAAACTTTTAGTAAAGCTCAATATTGAAGTGTTGTTTATTTACATCCCACAAGATAACACAATAATGGTGACAACAAATGTTTTAGAGGGATCAGATATACAGAGCCTAAATATAGATTTTATAGTGAATGTGTACCAATGATTTTAAAAATTAATATTTTACTGTTTAAAGAAGATCTTTTTATCCAACTTAAGGGGACCAGCATGTAGGGATCACATGTGCCCCAAGTCTAGTGTGCATTTATGTGGGTGATTTCGAGGAAAAAATATATCTACGGTGAGGTGATACCATTTTATGAAAATATTAAACAATAGTTGTGTGTTACTGACGAGCAGTACAAATCTTATATTAACGTCGTCCAAAAGTAATGAAGCATGTGACTTTTTGGAAGCAATAATCATGGGTATTTTAGGACCATCTAAAGTAGAGTTGTACACAAAACCAACAGACATGAACACGTTATTACATCATGAAAGTTACCATTCGAAGAGGCAAAAGGAAAATATGACTTTTTGTTTGATTTGTTGTGTTGGAAGGAATTGTACTAACATACAGGATTATGAAAGACATGCTCATGCTTTAAAGAAAAAAATGCTGAAAAGAGGTTGCCACAATCGCTTGATAAGACATTTTTACAAGAAGGCTATATGTTATAATAGGAAGTATATGTTTTCGAACAACTAAACCAAGAAAGACAATAACATGAAAGGTTTTGTATGTAGGTTCTCCAATATAAGCAGTAGGATTAAGGAACATCATAAAAAGTGAAGATTGGTATTAGTTGGAAAAACCTTTATTTGCTTTTTGGAGAAACACTAACATTAGGAACAGATTAGTACATACCTATAGAGAAAAAACATTGGGAGCACAGTTAAGTACAGACAATGGGAAGCAAATAGTCTGGAATTTCAAGCGCAGGGGTTGCATTATTTGCTCTTCCTGCATTTGTTGCCCGAGATTTACATGTTCTGGGGTAATACCCAATACACAATACATGACTAACCGTACAGGCAAAAACACAGTATATTTTCTTATATGCCTCTGTGGGAAGGGATATATAGGTGAAATGACCTGGAAATTAAGAGTCAGGATTAACAAACACAAATCGGCTATTAGGAATAAGAAAAATGAAGCTCCCCTGGTGGTACGTTTCATTTACAGGAAGCATAAAGAAAGTGATATTAGTTGGTTCGTATTGGAAAAAGTGGCTAAGAAATTCAGAGGAGGCGATATTAACAGAAGAAAAAAACGGAGACAAAAATACAATGGGGCTGATTACAGTGCCAGTGGGTGCGTTCCACCAATATCTGCCCCTGGAGTCCGCCGCTGCATTACAATGCGGCGGGCGGAGGCATCGGGTGGAGGGACCGTCCACAGTGCTTCCGACGGGCTTGGTGTGTCGGAAAGACACCATAATCCCCTAATGACGGCGGCTCCGCTGTTGGGATCATGATGTCATTTTCAGACAGCCTTTCCATGGCGGCCTTTCTGACACAGAAAGGCTGTCGGAAAATGACTTTGGGAGCCCCTAGCATGGATCCCACCCCCCCTGGCCCTACGATATGGGGCCTGGGGGGCTCCTATGGTGCCCCCCTAAACGTCCCTGCACCATGTGGCAGGCATCGTTATGTGCCTGTCACACAGTGCAGGGGTGTTTACAAACATCCATTTCACTATGGCAGTTTGGGCTGCAGCGAATTTCCACCCGCCACACATGCTGCCATAATGAAATGGATGTTTCTGACCGCCCTATGGGCGGTAGCATCCAAACTGCGAGGTCCAAACCGCCGACCTATGGTCGGGCGGTTCCAGACCCATACGGTCCACCCAACATCACAATCAGCCCTTATATGTCAAAACTCAGTTCCTTTAGGTTAGGTCTGAATAGTAGAGAAGGCTGGGATCGCATTGTAGACTAACCGAATAGATACAAAGTTATTTAGAATATATGAATACAGCATGATTGTCGGGGAACGAGCTTAAACTATACATTACAATAGAATTTAGAATATTGCTTATATGTATGATTTTATTTTTTTATTTTTTAAAAGAGGTGGATGCACACTCTGGGCAATGTAGAGTAATGCTTTATAATATAATTTTTATTTTCTAACTCCAGCTTTGGGAGTAATTTGCCAATGTTGATAAATTGGATTTTGGATTCATCCTTATTTATAGTAAACTGTGTTAATGAACCCTTCGTAAACTATAATAATTTTTATTACATTAGTATACTTGTTATTAAAAACATAAATTATTTTTAATTTGCTCATGGGCCTCTGTATTTTTAGTTTGTAGTATTAAATCAGGTGTCCCCAAGGAGTAGTTTGGGAGCTACTGGTAACTCGCCGGCACCCTCAAAGTAGCTCTGAGTGGTGAAGACAAGCCAAGCCAATCTTATAGAGTTTATGCATATTAAAGAAGGTAGCACCGCTCATCTCAAAACACTCAGAGTGAAAGCTAACCAAACCAATGGTAGCACCTTATAATTACATTCAAACACAAACTGTATTAGCTTATGGGGTCTGCTCCATGACCATCTGTATCTACTCTAAATCTAAGTCACAAGGAAATTGGCCATCTTATACGCCCTGCTCTATCAGTCGCACCACACATGTGAACAATGCACTATCAAAGAAAAAGGGTAGCAGTAATCAGTGCTGACTCACCAAAATGAAATGTGGGTCTGCAGGAGCCAGAGTGAAAATGTGCTAGTTGGGAGCATAATCAGCCCAAAAGCTGAGGACAGTAGGGTATGGATCCAGAGGAAAGACAAATGAAGAGCTTCATCAGCATTTATTTATGTGTGTCTGTCTGTCTGACATAGTGTCCCTTCCTAATAAATAGTGTTGTTTCCTGGAAGCTACTCCTAGTGTCAAAGACCGTCAAATTTGTATGCTGGCCCACATCATAAGGGTTTTATCTCTGGCGCAATAGTGTCTGTTCATGGAATAATAGTGTCAATGGCATAATAATGGTTATCCTTGACTATAATAGTCATTTTTAGTCTAGTTGTGTCATACAGGCTGCCATCATTGACATATTAAGAACATGACTGGCCTACTTTTTGCCATCCCTGACAGAAGGATGACTGCTCCTCGCATATTAATGGGCATGACTGCTATATGGTGAGCATCCTGGATGTTATGGCATTCAGCCTTGGCACAATAAACATAAACATAATATGGTATTTGTTAAGCGCAAACTAATCACCCTTTAGGCTCTCAAGGCGCTGGGGGCCGTCAGGGAGATTAAGTGAGCTATTGCCCAGAGTCACACGGTGCTGAGCAGAACTGCCGCCAGCGATCGAACTGTGAACCCCACGCTCCGAAGTCAGCCGCTCTGGCCGCTGCAACACGCCTCTCACCTCTATAATGGTGGCCATTATTAGCATAACATAGGCATCCTTGGTGTTATGGTGAGCATCCATGACCTATGTTTGTAATACCTCTTATTCAAAGCAGAATCTGTTCATACGAGGTAGTTTTACATGGTAATATTTGATGAAAATGAAAGCTGATATTTGATGACTGTTTTTTCAAAAAACGAAAACTGATATTTTAATGGTAAACATTATGTTTTTTCGTAACAGGTTTACTTCTGAAAAATTTAGTTTGTTTGGCCAAAATGGAAAGTGGTTTTTGATTAAAAAAAATGGGTATTTTCAAAAACTAATATGTTGACCAAGACAAAATATTGCAGTTCAAAAATACATTTAAAGTTGATAGCTGAAGATTCATTCAAGCTGAGTTGGGGGGAAAAACTGCTGTGGTTATGTCTTTTGTGTCGCAGAGCATGTAACAATTTGAATGTTACTTTATTAATCATGGGGAAACATTTAATACTGAGAAACGTTTTCCTCGCATTACTTTTGGTAACCTTCTCTGGAATGCTTGGGTGGTCACTACTAATAATTCTGCTTAGGGTGGTCATAGTGTAATGTTAACATATGTTGTCACTATTTTAAAGTGATAACATTTGCTAGTAGCTCAGCAGGACTATCCTTGAGCAGAAGTAGCTCCCAATACAGAAAAGGTTGGAGACCCCTGTGTTAATGTAAAGTTATAGTTAGGTGAATTTGTCAGTTACAATATTAATTCTGTGAGGGAGCTACCTAAAACTTGAACGACTCCATGCACTGCTTATGACCTCACATATGACATCACTCATGACCTTTTCTATGAGATTATTTTTGACATCACTGATGACTTCTCTAATGACTTCATTGATGCATCACTGATGACATCATCCAAGCTTCTTTTGTACACATTGCTCTTTAAACAGGTATACCATTAGAGCTATGAAAGTAAGTGCAATATGGCTCAGAATAATATGAAGCATCTTTACTGTTATCATGCATACAACCCCCATAGGTAAAGCAAGTTTGTTTTATTTGCAACATGGACCCTACACCATACACTTCATGGGTAGCCAAGTTCATGGTGACTATGTGCCACAAATGAAATGGTAACCTATCCTGCACAAGGTGTTCAATCTGTATAAATATGTTAGGGGAAAACCAGGTTCTTCAAATACTCAAGCCCTGTTACACAACCAATGCCCTACTATGGTCACTCTTTACCTGTATCAAACCAGTGAGAGTGACTGAACCTACATTGAGAAATGAAGTGAATATGAGTAGAAAAGTAGGTACTGTTTACAGTGTTTACTCCTTGGAGAGAGTTTACTCTATACCACACCGTTTTCAGACAGTGAAATTCATATGATAAATACACCAGATAGTATTAAAAAGTATGTACTACACGCAGTGTACACTCTATGCAAAACTTGTCCAAAGAGCAACTATTCACTGAAAATAACCAAGATCTGCAGGTGCTAAAGATCATGCTACCTGTGGCCTTCATACTGTGGTGAAAAGTTTACAGATAGCTCATTTTCAGAAGCAAAACAAGCATGTGTTCATAGGTTATCTCATGATTTCCCGCTGTTCCACACTTGTTAGAGGTAAAAGGAGGGCTTCTAAGGACCTGCAGCTTCCAAGAGGCCTTCATCCCCTAACCAGTAGTGCGCCAGGAGGCATGGTTGGAGAGCGGTGGAGAAAGGTGGCATGGCTTCCAAAGACCTTTCAGCAATCCCGCTGTGTGGGATTTACTGGAGGTAACAGGAGGGCTTGTTGGCCCCCATGGACCCTCAGCAGCCAAGGAGGCCTCATCCCCTAACCAGTAGTGCGCCAGGAGGTGCATTTGCAGACTGGTGGAGAAAGGGGGCATGACCTTCATCCACCTCTCAGCAATCCCGCTGTGTGGGAATTACTGAAGGCTAACAGGAGGTTTTTTTGCCCCCAAGGACCTTCTGGAGCCAAGGGGACTTCATTCCCCAACCAGCACTGCACCAGGAGGTGCGTTTGCAGAGTGGTGGAAAAAGGGGGCATGGCCTCCAAGTCCTCTCAGCAATCCTGCTGTCTGGGTCATTCTGGAGGTAACAGAAGGGGTTCCTGGACCCCAAGGACCCTCAGCATCCAAGGGAACTTTATCCCCCCACCTGCACAGTGCCAGGAGGCGTGTTTGCAGAGTAGTGAGGAAACGGGGCCGGGGCTCCGGCGACTTGCTGGGCCCGCATTTGTTTTTGTTTTTTTTGTTATGGGAGTAGGGCAAAGTGGCCCCCCTTCCCTGGGCCGATTTGGGCCCCAGGGAACCCATACCCTGTGCACAGCCTCTTTTTTTTAATGTACATAAATAAATATTGGGAGGGGGCCACGCGCCCTTCCAGGCCGGTTTCGTCCCCGGGGACCCCATCCCCAGGGGCCCGGGTTACAGTATGGGTTCCTTGGTCCCAAACCAGGGTACCCACTACCAATGTTGGGGACTGTGGGGGGGAGGGAGCCTGAAGACCCTCGCAGTACCCTGCTGGCTCCCCACCTCCTGTGGGAGACGGCATTGTTTTGGCAGAGAGGGAGCTGCTAACATGCATCTCCCTTTCTGTCAAAGCGGTTGTGCTCCGCTTTGAGTAAGCAATAGCAAAATGCTCTCACTTGCTAAAAGAGGAGCACCGTTTGTTATGGCTTGGTGGGGAGCGGTAATGCTCCAGCCAAGCTACAGCAAATAGCTATATCCTGGGGGTGGGCACCCTGGGACATAGCAGGAGCGGGCTCCAGGAGGGGGGCCACGTGCCCCCCCAATCTTTACTTTAGCTCTGGGGAGGTGGTGGTCCCCAGGGCTGCACAGGGGCTTCACGGGCCCCCGCATTACAATTATTCATTGCCCCCGGTAGGTGTTGGAACACTGGGCTGGGGGGTCCACACGGCCACCCGCATTATTTAAGATTTAAGGACTGGGGAGGTGGCAGCCTCTGGGGCTGCAGGGGTCCACGCACTCCTTGTTTTCATTTAACAAATAGCCCCGGGGAGGTGGCAGTCCCTGCAGCTGTGGGGGACTGCGTGGCCCCTGCATACTATTACATATGCCCCGGGTCCTGGCCCACCCAGGTACTTTTTAAACACAAGAGCGTTAGCCCGCATGTGTGCTTTTTATTTTTCACAAATTTGCTGTGATCTCGCTGTAATTTAATTTTTGCATGTTGGGGTCCCTCTGACTTGGGGGTCAGGTTATTCCTACCCTGCCCCCTTTTCTTCATTTTCACCTTTCTTTTTGGGACTCGGTGAAGCTGAGTCCCAAGATGGCTGCCAGCACTTCCTGGCTAAAGTGTTGACAGCCAATCAGAGCTGTGTATTTCCCTGCACAAGCTCCTCTTTTTTCACAAAGACTTTGTGATCATAGATATCACTAACTTTTTCTTCTTAAATTTCTGAAAAACTGCTGAACAGATTTGCACCAAATAACAAAAAGCACAATCTGCATAAGAACATCTACCTTTCTGCCATATTTGGTGTAATTCCGTCCAGCGGTTCGGGCTGTAGTTTTGACTACGCATCCTATGGGAATTAAAATGGGAAAACGCATCACCCTGAGAGTTCTCATGCACAACAAGACTTAATATGACTCTTTTTGGGGAAAATGTGCTGAGACTTTATTGCCACCTAGACTGCTATGATACAGCAGGAAAGTAAAGATTCTTTGGCTGGCTAAGGTGGCTAAAAGACTGGAAAAGAAGTGCTACCAACAACAAAATCCAGTAGGCAAATAAAGCAAAAAGGGGGGAGACATTAGCACCTGCTGATGAGAGTCAGAGAAAAAGTTATATATTTCTAAAGTTGTTTGTTTTGTTTATTTTATGGTTGTTCATATAGTTTGTTAATATAGTTGTTGTAGTTCTGTATTGTTGTTAAATTGTTTTGGTGTCAAAAATCTAGCTTAAAGTTAAAAATAAAAAAGCTTAAAGTTACTTTTGAATTTTTTGCTTACTACTTATTGTAAATTTAAATTTCATTACAGTATTGTAATATTCACCAAAACGGTCAGTTTCATCTTCAAGGACAGTAAATAGGCTGCTGCATGTACATGTATCTCTATAGCAGCATGCACATCTTTTATTCTAGGGACACTTGGTAATGGAGAAGGCAATTATATTGTTATGTAGCTATGGTAATTTGTCATGCAACAGTGAGGTGTTAGTAGAGACATCAGTCCTCGCCCAGGCTGTAGTATAGGGACATCTGATAGAAGGAGAGGTACTGGCAAAGACAGCAGTTCATCTTTATACCATAATATGCACTCCTTTCAACTGCTGTGCGCACAGTTTTACGTATGACTGTCACCACTGGTAGATGTCTGAAAGAGAGATGAGTATGTCCATTCAATCAAGTATGGACACTAGGTGTGAAAGACACAGATTTGAACAGAGAGGATACTCCATTTTATACTCTACTATGGATATTAATCACTATAAAGAAAGGTATGCACAGAGAGAACAGTCTCTACCCACAGTCTACTTTGCACATATGTTACTCTGGAGAGATGTCTCAGCTGACAGAGCAGTGTGTTTCCATACCCTAGTCTATATAGTTGTTATGCAAGAGAGACCCCTCATCATAGAGATAATTTAATCTCTATAACTTACTTGTACATCTGTCTTCCTAGGGAGAGATGTGCCAGAGATGTAAGCCCCTTTTCTCAGTCTAATTTGCACACCCATCATAAAAGAGACAGGTCACAAGAGAGGGGCCAGTCTCTCCCCACTCTGTAGTAATAACACTTATCATGCAAGGCAGATGTGTCAGCAAACAGGACAGTTCCTCCCCACTGTATTTCTATGTATGGTTGTCAGCATGAGAAGAGGAATGAGCAGAGAGCTATTGTTTTCTGAAACACTATTACAGACACCTCCCATCCTGGTAAGATGCATTAGCGGACAGGTCACTCCCTTCCCAGGCACCACTGCATATCCCTGTTTCTCTAGGGGGAGGTGTCAGCAGAGAGGCCACTGCTTGCCCACACCGTACTGGTCATTGATGTTGTCCTGGAGATAGGTGTTAGTGGAGAGAACAATGTTTCCCTACACATTACAGTATGTGTCTGTCATGCTGGGAAGAGCTTTGAGTGGACAGGGAAATTCTTTCCCACATTCTAATATATATGGTTATTTTTCTTGGGCGTGGTCTCAGTGGGGAGGCTAGTACTTGTTATACTTACTATGGAATAGTTGGGTCTTACATGTGAGCTGAGTACCTTCCCCACCCTAATATGTATACTAATGAGCCTGGGGAGAGGTGTGATTGAAGAGGCTGTGTCTCTTTACACCCTACTCTACACACTGGTGACCTTAATGCAAGGTGTCAGTATTGACACCAATCTCCCCCATAGTCTAGTAGACGGGATTGTAAGAGATAAGTATTGTAATGAAGGAAAATTTAAACTTTTCCTCTAAAGTAATTTTATGATTTTGCAAGAGTCTCGCAGGATTGTATAAAAAATGGGGTATCAAAAATCTGGTGCATATAAATTACACATATTGCAACAGGATATGTTCAATGAAAATACAAATTCCAGTATGAAAGTGCACTCTTGCATGACGCTCATGAACATAAAGGAGCAATCACTGCCCCCTCGCAGTGGACACAGAGGACTGTGCGCCTGGCTCTCACGAGAGGCTTGTAAGAGTCAACCACACTATTTATGAGAGCATCATGGCTCTCACAAGTGTCTCACGAGAAATATCAAGAAGGAAAAAAGGATAACAGTACAAGCAACATACATAATGGAAGTATAAGGTAGCTCTGAAAAGAGCTTTTTTAATTAAACAGTTTGTCAACTGTATTTTTTGTGTTTTTAACATTTAAATTTTTTTCTATTTATTTTAAAGGGTAGATTAAAAAGAGGAATTTTGGAGTAAACAAGAAAACCTCTCCTTCAAAACACGAAAAAAACTAGGAAAAACCAGTTTTTAACAAAAACGCTGCCTAGGTGGGCATTTATGATCCTGGACAAGCCTGTCCTGTGCAGCCCTGCTTGTCTCAGAAGAAAAAATTATCTGCTTGCACATGCAGCAAAAAAGTACTTTGTTCAGATTGATTGTGCTGCAGCCTGAAAGATTCTGTCACTTGTTTTCCAGGCGCCACTATAACCGAGGCAAAGACAAACCCACTGAGGATTTAAAATGCATGTGATCTTGGGGCCTCATTGAGAATGCTCACCTGTGATCAAGGCAAGAAGCTGAAACACATCAGGGTGAGTCGCTGCTGTGCTATAATGAAGCGCCTGGCTTTTCATGAATTTTGGTGTCTGGCGTATTTTCTGGTTTGTACTATTCAGCGGGTTGCCCTGTTTCTGCAATGCCGGACTGCCCTGCTAGGATCTGGGGCCTCCTCAACAGGGGAGTTTTCTTCGTGTTTAACTTGGGGGCCTGACCTGCCTGTCTCCATGGACCACAAAAAGGAATTATTCAGTGCAAATGGGGTGTGGAAGTCGGCAAGGGAGTGAGAAGGGACATTGGTTTCCCCAATAGCTGATTCTGAACGATGGCGCTTTGATGTTGATATTAATCATGAGGCGTGATGCGGAGTATGGGGCATTGAACATTATGCACGTTGGAAAATGTTGAAATGTTACATTTGACTGCAGTGCTTATTGACTCTGATGATTGATTGCGCTGCAGCCTGAAAGATTCCGTTACTTGTTTTCCAGGTGCCACTATAACAGAGGAAAAGACACACCCACTGAGGATTTAAAATGCATGTGATCTTGGGGCCTCATTGAGAATGCTCACCTGTGATCAAGGCAAGAAGCTGAAACGTGTCAGGGTGAATCACTGCTGTGCCATAATAAAGCGCCTGGCTTTTCATGGATTTTGGTGTCTGGCGTATTTTCTGGTTTGTACTGTTCAACGGGACGCCCTGCTTTTGCAACACCGGACTGCCCTGCTAGGGGCCGGGGCACCCTCAAGAGGGGAATTTTCTTTGCGTTTAACTTGGGGGCCTGACCTGCCTGCCTCCACGGACCACGAAAAGGAATTATCCAATACATATGGGATGTGGAAGTCGGCAAGGAAGCAAGAGGGGACTTTGGTTTCCCCAATTGCCAATCCTGATCAATGGCGCTTTGATGTTGATATTAATCATGAGGCGGGACCCCCTAGTATGGGGCATTGAACATTATACGCATTGGAAAATGTTGAAATGTTACATTTGACTGCAGAGCTTATGGACTGTGATGATTGATTGTGCTGCAGCCTGAAAGATTCTGTTACTTGTTTTCCAGGCACCACTATAACAGAGGCAAAGACACACCCACTGAGGATTTAAAATGCATGTGATCTTGGGGCTTCATTGAGAATGGTCAACTGTGATCAAGGCAAGAAGCCGAAATGTGTCAGGGTGAGTCACTGCTGTGCTGTAATAAAGCGCCTGGCTTTTCATGGATTTTGGTGTCTGGCGTATTTTCTGGTTTATATATATATATATATATATATATAAACCAATGTAAGTATGGAGTACTCGCCGGCATAGTGTTTTTACATTAAATTGGATGCAAATTAAATATTGGGACTGACAACTATACCACTGCTTGAATATTATACAGCCGCGTGCAATAAGGATTTTTAGGTTATTAAATTTATCGACAGATGCCACACATTTGACCAGTTACAGATTGAGGTTTTTAATTTTGATGGGCATTTTGGCCGTCTTGGAAATACTTGTTGAAGTTTTTATAAGCAGACTTGAGGAAGTCGAAGGCATATTCGCCAGACGACAAAACATGTGTTGTCTGCTGGCTGTTGGCTGCTTACTCTTGGTTGCCTGTTTATGTACCAACGGTATTTGACGCACAAGATGAGAAAGGAATAAAAAGAACTTGAACTTTGGACACTCTGGACACTTATGAGTAAATAATTGAATGCTCAGGACTTTTTTCTTAATATTTTATTACCATAACTTGCGTCCAAATCACTGCAGGTAGCCAATCTATGGTCCTAACTATAACAAAACTATTGCAATTGCCACTGTGTAATAGTTATATATCTATATATTTATAGCATAAATATGGCCCAGTACACTTTACATGAGCCCCAGATTACATTACACAAGTTAAAAATCATTTTATTATAAGCATAAAAGATGAAGTGATTTGCCCAGAATCAAAGAATGTTGAGCCAATGCCAGACTCAAACCTGGTTCCCAATATCCAAAATTGGCGCTCTGGCCATCAGGTCACACCCATATTGCTCAATGTATGGGTGAAAGTCATGCACAGGTGGTATGGTTGAGTATGATCACGTATAAGGAGCACACTCTCTGTTGCAATGGCTTAGGGAAGTGAAAACATAGCAGCAACTAATACTGAGAGTTTTACGCAGAGTCTTGCTTGGAAATACTTGCAAGGATTTCATTTAAAACTGGACTTCGGGACATTGTTCAGCACTATTGCTCTGGTGCACTAATACTGCTAATCACCTTAAATATTACTTACATATAGACCAGGATTTTCATGGCCAACCAGAAATCAGCTCACAGCCCATCAGTGAGTCCCAAACCATAGTTTGGGAAACGCTGCTGTAAATTGCTTTAATTTACTATGACAAAAGCAGCTATAGGGCCTATTTTCCTTGTTTGCACCAGGGTCCATGGCGTCCTTGTCACGCTATTACTTAAAGGGTATTTTTAATTTAGACCGCATTTCAAAACCTCGACAATGTGTTGATATATATTATGAACACTTTTCATAATTTGGAACATCTCCGCATGCTCCACTCCTTTGTTTGTTTTTCACTGCATCCAGTGTACAGTCTTTCGTTGTTATTCATTTGCCCTTGAAAAATCAGCGCCATTGTCACACGCCAATTACGTACAGTGATTTCCTTATTAATAAAATGAGTGAATTTGGGAATGGATGTCACATTACCGTTCGTAGATGTGGCACGTAGCATTCAATCAATCTAAGATGCAGACGGAATTAATAGTTCATGTTCTTCCGCATGCACTGCAGTGTGTTCACACAAACGAAATGCAGATTATGAACAACGGATAACCGCTTTCTTCACTAAAATAAAAGCTAAACTTTTCTGTTAATGGCAATGCAAACACGTTTTCCAATAACTTTTGACGAGAATGCCAAAATGTAATGCAAACTCAGACCTCTAGAACTATATTTCACATTCTAACCTTTTCATGTTCACATTGGGCAGAGCTATTATACTCAGGAGTCCAGACATTTGCCATCTTCGCGGTGCTCATTCCGTGACTTGTCAGCAGCGATACTAATGTAATTCGTAAGTCTGAATATTAAAACACTCTCTAAAAGGCATCAAGATTCTGGACCTTCTGGATCACCCAACTCATGAATTTTCACAGCTCACAAAATGGGACTGTGCAATGAGATTGCGTTTTGGTTCTAATTTTTATAACTAATGCACTAAAAACACCATATCCGATGACATATCTACAGATACGCAGAGAGGGATATGTAATTTATTATCATTGATAAAGAAGGGGAGAGACAGTGTGACCCACTCAAGACTTTGTCTTGACTCCTCCCCATACTCAACAATGACAATAAATTGCGTATTATTATGCACATCTTTATATATAAATATATGTATACTTTTATCAATATTTATTTTGAATATGCAATGCTTATAACCTCACAAAATCTATATCACTGTGTGAGAACACTGGAAAGTTCAATATAATTACATACCCGAGCAAGGCAATTATACTACATGCATAGACATCCAGCTGATGATGTTATTTGTAACATCATAAGTGATGTCACAAGTGAGATCAGTTATGACATTTGTGATCTAATCTGCCAAATTGTGGGTAACATCATGAGCATTGCATTTGATATTATACTATATCTAACTTCGAAAAGCAACAGCTATGCACTGCAAGGGTTGGCCATTGGGCCTGAACTATGGCCAGACCCTGGGCCTCATACCCAGTGGCGGACTACCACAAAGGGGTGGTCAACCCCTGCTGAACATGCACAGCAGAGGTTTTCTGCAGGCCCCAGCCATGCCACGCCACACCCAACTCCCTTAGGACAGCCAGTGCATTTGCAAGCCACCAAGCCCAGCTGTATATTTGCTTTCTGCCGTGTGCAGTGGCTGTTGGCAATAGTGCCCAGTCTATCACAAGGCCATGTGCCTAAGTATTGCATTTGGTGTGTTAGTTATGGTTTGTATGGCTGTTGTGTGATTTAAGAATGTTGCTCATAACTAAAACTTGAAAATTACAGTGGTTTTTCAGATTTAATTCATAACCATAACTGCCCTTTAACCATTGTGTTTTTAGGTGGACTTTTTTTCCCAATTTACATTGAGGTGTTATAACCAAAACTAACCATAACTCCACTTTAACCTTTGTTTTTTTTCCAATGAATTACTGGAGTGTTTGATAATGTACTACATCCAACGGTTCCCTGTGCTTGACGGTTTAACCATCTGCTAGCGGTCAACTGTGGCTGCAGGCCCTGCACCCAAAGCTCTGCTGGCAGCCAATCTCCATTGTGCTTGGCCTTTGGCCATGCATAGTGGGAGTCCACCACAGGGCCTGGCCTCCTGCCAGGTCCGGAGCCCAACCATCAGCGGGAATTGGCTACAGGGACCACGGCTCTGCAGACAGCCAACTCCATGAAGGACTGGCTTATATAACTTAGAGTCATAGTGAATGCCTCTGATTTGTTACAGTTGATTCAGAGGTTGTTTGAAGTGGAGTAACTAAGTTCAAACTCAGATTGTTCTGGAAGCACCAGTCCAGTCATGTATGGCATCAATCTTACAGTTATTATTTTTGCAAGTATTTTCTCATCCATGTTTATCATTGATCATGGTCTATTTGACATCCACAGGGAGGGCTGTTTATCAGGTTGAGGTAGTACAGTTATAATTGCCTCATTCAGGTTTGGAGGAAGAGTACTCTTTTCCTGTGCCTTGCAAACAAATTTAGTAAGTGGAGAGTCAGGACTTCATCATTTTCCTCATAAAATTCAGCTGTCAGGTATTTGCTTTCTGAAGCCCTACCCCCAGCCATCCATCCTATTGTATTACTAGTACTGTATACAGATATTGGTTGCATCAGTGGCCCCCAGGCAAATCAACATTAACCTCTCTAAAATAGGTAGCCATTTCAGCTATAGAAGTAATATCCTGGGCTTTGTATGAGTGTGGAAAGTAGCTAGGAAAGATGACAATATTTCCTGGGTCGTTCGACATATCTCACACACTTCATTTTCAACTTCAAGCATCTCTTTCTTCGGCCACAGTGGATTAAGTAACCTGGCCAGGATTCATCCCAGTCACTTCGTTTTGCATATTTATTCACATATTTAACTCTGAGATCTGATCTTCTCAAAAAACTAGTGTAAGAAATTGGGTTACTGGTTGAGGGGGCTAGAAGCACCATTCAGGAAACAACCACAATCCTTTTCACGGTGAACAACAAAAAGTCACTAAATTAACCTGCGCTTAACCCTCTGGTAGCTTGGCACAAAAGCAGTCAGGCTCAATTTAGAGGCAATGTGAAAGTATTTATGCAGTGCACAAACAGCAGTAAAGTGAAAATATGCCTTGCTCTGTATTGCTTCCGATGAAGCTTTCAGCTGTGCGGAGAGATTTGCAGGGCATTGCGTCCCTCGGCGTTGGTTCTGATGAAGCATCCATCAGCCACATAATCTATCAAGCTTCTCCAACTACTTGAGGTCCCTACACATAACAAAGATCATATACTGGACCCTATTTTTTCTAATATTCATAATATAAAAGTAGTGGCCCCTTTGCCAGTCAGCTGGCCCGATCACTTCTTAATCTCTTTTGACATTCCAAAATCAGGAACAAATATTTCTAATAAACCTGAAAAGAAGTTGACCCTGCAATGGTCCATATTGATCCAACATGACTGGGAAACGTCCTTTGCGGAACTCTGCTCCTGAGTTGATTGGAGACGTTACAACATCATACTTAGCATTCACCAAATGGATCAATACTACTTTAGACAGATTGGTTCCTCTAAGAGTAAGAAAAAGCCCCAATCCTGTAACCAAGTTCAGTCTTGTTTTTTTTGAGAGCTGGTGGAGCTAAAGAAAACTTGTAAGAGATCTGAGAGGAATAGGAGGGCCCACTATAGCGATATTGATAAACAGGCCTATAGACAGGCTTTGAAAACATATCAACAAGCTATTTGGAAAGCCCGACTTAATAACTTTGCAAGTAGGATAAGCCGGGCAAAGAAGTCCTTTAAGGAACTTTACACTATTGTGAATTCCTTTATTAAGCCGACTATCTAAGGGACAGGTCTTACACCCATGGAGTCCCGTTGTGAGGCATTGGCCAACCATTTTTTGGGTAAAGTCAGCATCATTTACAACGCCTTGTCGAATGAACCTGAATCTAACAGCATGATTTCTGAGCGCACCATTGTCAATCAACGAATTGTTAAGCTTGACTTGTTTCCGCGAATGGAGAAAAATACATTCTTGGTATTGCAGGTCTAATTAAATCAGGCTCCCCATTGGACCCGGCTCCTTTGGATATCCTTGTGCAAGGAGGTGATGCTATTGCTACTGCTATGGCAGATATCTGTAGCTTATCCTTGGACAGAGGGGTGGTCCCGTACACACGGAAGCTCCCTGTTATACGCCCATTATTAAAAAACATCATTAGACCAGGAACAGATAGACAACTACAGACCTATCTCACTACTTCCGGGGATTGGTAATGTCCTGGAGAAAGTGATTAATAGAAATATTTTGGAATTCTTAGAAGCAAAAAATATCCTGTACCCAGCGGCGGCCAGCACAGGTAAGTGCAATGGGCGGTGGGGTGGGGTGGGGCAGGGTGCAGCGGGGGGAAGCCGACAGACGACGGAATAGTTTTTTTTTATGACTGCGAACTTCTTATATTTAGTTTTACGGATTAGGAAAGGCTCGTCTGAGAGGGGTGTTGTTTTTCTCGGCCCGTTTTAATAATGTGTTTATATTGTTTTATACACTGCAAATGAAATGATGTAAGGTTCCTAATACTCATTTAATGTACGCTTTAGGACTACGAAGAGACTGTCTAAAAGGGGTGTTGTTTTACCCGGCCTGTTGTAATAATTTGCTCTTATTATTTTAACTATTGATAATGAATTGTAGTAAGGATTTTAATACTTTATTTATTGTTTGTTTTTGGCTTTTAAATTACGGACGTGTTTCGATACATTAGTATTTTTAATAAGAAATCAGTTTGTTGATATTAATACATATTTGTATACTTTGCACTGTGAAAATTTGTTGTACTCTTATGCATCCATCAAATGCGAATAAAGTAAAGATTGATTGATTGAACCTCCAGAGCCCCAGGATTTTGCTCCACCCAATCCCATCTAATTGTTCTCAGATTATTACTATGGGATAGCTTGCCCAGGTCGCTTCTACCCTTGGTACTAGTTTCGCACTCTCCATCATTGATTAATGAAAGACTCAAGGCATTAGTGTCACTGTCAGATCTTTTTACTGCTTCCATGTCAGACACAGTGGGCCACAAGCTAAGGTCAACTAGATAATAATGAATTCTACTAGCATGACCTGGTCTATTAAGGGTCATTCCACCATTTAGATCTGATTTAGTCCTGCCATTTGTGGCCATCAGGTGATGCTGTAGCATAAGGGCTAACACTTGTCCTCCTCTCTTTGTCCATCTAACAGTTGGGAGTTCTAGCTGAGGGGTTTTCCAAAAGTTGTTCCACTCCTCAGTCAAGACTAATGGCGCTGAGGCGAGGGGCTCAAATGTACAATTAAAATCCCCAGCTACCAATAGATGTGTGTTTTCTGTGCATTCAATAAAGGTATGATCTAAAGTGCCTATGGTATTAGTTTCCTCTGAGCCCTCGAGTCCACCCGATTATAAACATAAAAATTCTAATTTTTATCCCTGCATGCAGAGCAAGATCTATTGCCAGAATATTCAAGGAATTGACAGAAACTATTTTAAATTTGCACCAAAGTGCAATTTTCACATAAATCACTAAGCCACTTGAGGGTCTCCCTTTCCCTTTCCTGGTTGCATTAATACCATAAGACAAATACCCACACCTATAGGAGGGTAGTCACACCCCAGGTTTCTTGAAATAAGATTAAATCGTGAGAACACACAAAATTACCACATTCAGGATCTGTAAGCATCCTAGCGCTCCCAGTAACGTTCCATACCAGGACAGTTAACTGCTTATGAGTTGCAACAATAGGGTTTGGTTCTTATCTATACTCCGAAATTGCACCCGTTCCTCCTTATGGGTATCACTACTATCAATGTCACCTACTGAGAGTACCAAGCCAGAAGTTTTTGGGGTCAAAACGGCATGGTGTCCAACAAGAGACCAAAGTAAGGGAAGCGACCTAGATAATAATTCCCCCTGGACAAGGCTAGGAGTAATTTTGCCACCCTCTAGACAAGGCAATCCACCTTCCTGAAGTCATCCCTGTTCACTAACTGGCCATTTCGCTGGTTCCCCATCTTTCTGGGCAGGACCGCTTGGCCTAGGGCACTCATCCAAAAACAATCTATATTTAATAATGATGGACGTGTTAGCAGATGGAATAGTACGCAAGTCAATCACCATCAGGCCATCTACTATGCCTCTGTGGAAAAAACAAACTTTTACTACATCGTTTAGTGCCTCTCATGGAGTTATCCTTTCCAGCTGCTTGATGTCTTCCCTTATATTAGAGTAACAATGTCGTGTATCACTAAGCCAATGGATTACCTTATTTTTTAACGAATAAAGATTCTCTCGTCAGAATGTTAAGCGTAAACATGGATGAGCAGTGCTTCTCATGGATGGAAAGGGAAACTTGAGAGCTTGCAGGTGTTATTTGGAAGTGCGTAGAATTGCCCAATACTGAGCTCGCTCTCCCACCTAAGTGTTGCACCTTAGCAAGTTTAGGTCTGACTCCTGTGCTGCATCAAGCAGGGATGTCCCAGTGTGCACAGAGGTCCAGAAACAGACCTACGCGAAAGGAGCATTCAGGAGGGGCCTTTGACCAGCAAACCCAGGAACAAACTTAATTTGCAGAGTGACACAGACTGAAAACATGTCAAGGGGCACCAATGATAGGCCTTGTGCAGGCAGTAGTTCTCTAAGAGTACTTTTGTTTCAAAAAGCCACCTCTCCCTTGATGTGTAGGAAGCATGTCAGAGCACTTAACTTAGATATTGCATAGTAAATGACCCTGTGCTCAAGGCTGTTTGTTGTCCTATGTTTAACACATCCTCAGTCTATGCACAGGCGTCCCACAGTGACCAAAAGCAAGCAAGGATAGGAAATAACAGCTGCCATGAGCAGAATGAAAGGGTACATACCATGTGTACACACCGAATGTGTATAGCAACATTAAAAAACAGATGTCCGCAAGAAACAACAACTTAGTAATGAACACAAACTTTCCATTTATGGACAATCTTCTCCCTCTGCCAAAATACTGTGTTTTTATTAAGCTTTTAGCTAGCACTTTTTCTGGAGCAAGTATTTTGCTGCACACACAGGTCCACTTTTTGGACAATAATTTTCAAATGTACTATTACTCTCACTCTAAACTTGTGGTGTGTATTAGGAAATTAGCCTCTGGCTAGCCAACCCCAGCTCCACTAGTTCTCAACGTTTTGGGGATCATTTGTGTAACTATGTGCTGTACTCAGGGGAGAGGCCTGTAACTGGCTGCTCTCACAAGGGTATCTCACTAAGACAATGTCCTAGGGAGCCAGGTACAAATAAAATCCCCCATCCACAGCATCTCAGTTTCTTGGGTCGGACATTAGAAAGAGAGGTTAGGAAACATACTCAGATATTCCAAAAAAACATATTGTGCTGTTACCTGAGGACATTTTAGGACAATCTGTAGCCTAACCACAAACTTCAAACAAAGGAGACCCAGGAGTTATCAGAGAGATATCTGTTATCTAAGCTAAGCATTCTAGGACAAGGACAACTGCACCCTACTGCTACCAAACTTGGGGAATTCAATAAGTTTTTAAACTAAGATCTAGCAACTTGCATCAAGGTAAGTGGAAGTTGTCTAAATGTACATCGAGGTAGATCCCAAACCACTGGCCATGTGTCTCAGAAAATTAATTACCAATTCAAACTATGTGCAATAGATGTTTTTAGTTTAGTGCAGAACACGTGAGTGCTGCTTATTAGTGCACTAGCTGTAGACAAAGGATATTTCCATAGAATGTGGTAGTGCAGGTTCTGTGGATAGAGGAATTGTGGGTGTAGAACATGCAGGTATAGGGCATTTGGCGGCAGAGCATCAGTGCAAGAGCAGTTGGCACAGGATCGTTCCCCTGGATGTGTTGATGCAGGGCTTCTCAAGTCAAGGTTAAACATTTGAATTTCTAGTTGTACATCTAGTGCAGGATCAGTCCTTCCAAAGCAAAATAGGAACTGTGGATGGGGAGCAAAAACGCAGATGCCCACTATCTATCACAAAACGAACTGGCTTTGCAAGAGGGCACCTGCATTTTAGGTACCAGGTTTGGCGGCCATCTTGGTAAACCTACCAATCCCAGACATTTCTGAAAGCTAAACACCTGGGGGAGTCCAGGGATGTGTGGCTTGCATGGATCCCCCAACATTTTCTAACCCAGAATTCCCTGCAAACCTCAAATTTAGCTAAAAAGCTAATTTTCCTCACATTTCTGTCTGGGATTACCGTGCCAGCACAAAATACTTACCACCCAGCATTCCCCTTGGTCTCCCAAGTAAAATGATGCCATGCTTGTGTGGGTGGGCCAAGGGCCTGCGACTGGGAAGGGCCAAAAACATAGGGATTGAGGGGACAGCACAGCGAGCTTTGAGCGCTATATATTTTTATATGCATTTTTAGGCTGACTCTGCATTAGACACCCACACAAGTGAGGTACCATTTTTATTGGGAGACCAAGGGGAACGCTGGGTGGTAGGACATTTGTGCTGGTGCGGTGATCCCAAACAGAAATATAAGGAAAATGTGATTTTTTCAGCTAAATTTGAGGTTTGCAGGGGATTCTGGGTAGGAAAACATTGGGGGATCCATGCAAGCCACACCTTCCTGGACTCTTCAGGGTGTCTAGTTTTCAGAAATGTCTGGGTTTGGTAGGTTTCCCTAGATGCCCACTGAGCTCCGGACCAAAAACGCAGTTGACTACCTCACAAAACCAAGTCTTTTTGTGATCGATAATTTTGAAGTCCCCACAGTAGGTTTTGGGCCATTTCCTGTCGTGGGTACTAGGCCTACCGACACCAGTGAGCTACTATTTTTATCGGGAGACTTGGGGGAATGCTGGGTGGGTGGAAGTTTGTGGCTCCCCTCAGTTTCCAGAACTTTCCATCACAGAAATGTGAGGAAAATGTGGGTTTCTTTTACAAAGTTTGAGGTTTGCAAGGGATTCTGGGTAACAGAACCTGGTGAAAGGCTCACAAGTCACTTCATCTTGGATTCCCCTGGGTGTCTAGTTTTTAAAAATATACAGGCTTGCTAGGTTTCCCTGGGTACCGGCTTCACTAGGGCCCAGAATCCACAGCTAGGCACATTGCAAACAAAAGGTCAGTGCCTAGTGGGCTTTCTGCCGCCCTGGGGGGGGGCAAATCGGGAGCTATTGCCCCGATATGCCCCCAAGGGGGGGCAGAAAGACTGTGCTCATTTTTTTGGAAGGGCGGGCATTGGTATACCCATTCTGGGAAGCCCCCACACCTATGTGTAAAAAAACCAGCATAATCCCTGGCGCCTAGTGGGCTCTCTGGCCCCCCCAGGTGGGCATATCAGGGGCTATTGCCTCCATCTGCCTCCAGGAGGAGGCAGAAAGACTGTGGCTAATTTTTTGGGTGGGTTGGGGTATTCGAATGCCCATTCTGGGCAGTCCCCACCCCTACGTATAATAAAGAAAAACATCCCTGGTGCCTAGTGGGATTTCTGCCCCCCCGGGGGGCAGATGGGGATCTATTGCCCGCTTCTCACTTCCAATTGGGGCAGAAAGACTGTGACAATTTTTTTTGGGGTGGGGCATTTGCATGCCCATTCTAGGCTGCCCCCTCCACTGCATATAAAAAAAATCCCTGGTGCCTAGTGGGCTTTCTGCCCCCCCCTTGGGGGCAGATCAGGGGCTAATGCCCCCATCTGCCTCCTGGGGGGGCAGAAAGACAGTGGCATGTTTTTTTGGGGGGGGCATTGGCATGCCCATCCTGGGCAGCCCCCACCCAGAACTTAAAAAAAAAACTGGTGCCTAGTGGGCTTTTTGCCCCCCGAGGGGGAGATCAGGGGCTATTGCCCCCATCCGCCTCCTGGGTGGACAGAAAGACTGTGGTATTTTGGGGGGGCATTGGCATGCCCATTCTGGGCAGCCTCCACACCTGAACTTTGAAAAAAATAATCCCAGGTGCCTAGTGGGCTTTCTGCACCCCTCGGGGGGGGCAGATAAGGAGCTATTGCCCCATCTGCCTCCGGGGGGCAGAGATACTGTGGCAATTTTTTGGGGGGTGGGGGCATTGGCATGCCCATTCTGGGCAGCCTCCACCCCTACATATAAAACAAACCCTAATCTCTGGTGCCTAGTGGGATTTCTGCCCCCCCCGGGGGGCATATCAGGAGCTATTGTCCCCATATGCCTCCTGGGGGGGACAGAAAGACTTTGACGGGGAGAGTGGGGGCATTGGCATGCCCATTCTGGC
This sequence comes from Calotriton arnoldi, assembly GCA_963921515.1. Classification (NCBI taxonomy): domain Eukaryota; kingdom Metazoa; phylum Chordata; class Amphibia; order Caudata; family Salamandridae; genus Calotriton; species Calotriton arnoldi. The sequence continues at coordinate 292,132 of CAWUFW010010616.1, read as the reverse complement.
ATTCTACCCCTGTATAAAAAAATAATCCCTGGTGTCTAGGGTGCTTTCTGCCCCCCCCCACCCCGGGAGGCAGATTTGGGGCTATTGCCCCCATTTGCCCACCAGTGGGGGCAGAAAGACTGAATATCCCTATTTTGAAATGGGGGAGCAAAGGCCATTGCCCAAGGGGCTGCTCCCCCCTCCCTGGTGTCTAGTCGGTGGATCCCTGCTTGGAGATTGCCCTCCTGCTGTGATCCCCAAGCTGGGATCCACTAGGGAGGGATACCATTGGAAAGGGGAGATTCTCCCCTTTCCAATGATACCTCTTCCATGTATTTCGGTGCTCGGGGGCTGAGATAGCCCCATGAGCATTGAAACAGTGAAACTGAAACTAAGTTTGAATTTCATTTTCAATGTAATGACGTCAGCGTGCCTTGCGCGCAATTGTCATTACATTGAAAACAAAAAAAAAGGCCTCAGGAGGTGGGAAAGGCTCTTCCCCACTTCCTGAGGCAAAAAAGGAAATCCCTCTGCTGTTTACAGCAGAGGGATTTCGTGCTAGTGTGCACATGACGGAATGGTTCCGTCATGAGCACACAAGCACTGGTGCTCATGAATGAACTGAAAAAATTGCCCATGCTGTAAGGCCCCCATAGAAAGCATTGCCCATTTAATCTTTGCCTGCCCGGCATATAAAACATCACGGGCCAAATGGCTGAAACCACTCTGTCCGCAATTAGGCACACGGGACCATTATACAGCTCTGCGCATTCTCAGGTCCGATCCCAGGCCGTTCTTTGCATGCTGTGTAGCAAAATTCCTGGGTCAAGCATGGCTTACAAGGTGGAAAACTCTTGCGAGATCGGCATAATTTTAACCTAATCCATGCTAGTTACAAATTCATGACCTTATATTGAAACCATTTGCACTTATTTGCACAGGCACCTTATTTGTCAACCTTCTGCTGCTATGTTTAGGACATTTTAACAATTTTTACAGCAATGACTTTTTACCAGTTTGATGATGAATTGATTGCTTTTATATCGTTTTACTTGTAGAAATATACTTGACAAATTGAAATTGCGCACGTGCTAATGCTATCCCGTTTTCAATATTTATAAAACGATATATGTTTTATGGTACATAGGGCACATTTAACCATTTTGCTGTTTTAACTGATTATACAAATTGGAAATGTTGTATATTTGTATTCTTTTTTAAAGGAAATTTGTACTTTTATTCTAGCTTTTATGACATTTCTGTCGAATAAAGCTTATCAATCAATCAATCAATCATGACTGAACCATTCCATCATGAGCACCGATGGGGTTAACTAAACAATCAAGTTTACAAATGCAATTAATATTAAAGAAGGATTAAAGTGGCAGGCCAGAAGATATGTAGGACATAAATACAATTAAAGAATAGATGAGGAGAAATTCAAGGAAAATATGAGGTCATAGTATAGGTCTGTTCACTTGGCAAAGCTAGAATTCTCTGAAATATTTTAAGATGTGTTCCTTTAGAAATGCCTGTACAAATTATTACATTTTTGTCCATTTATTTTAGAAATTGTGCTTGAAAATGAATCACTTTATTTATTTTTTAAATTCTCAGTAGAAAGAATCCTAGAGTCTCCCTTAGGCACTCCATTGCTGCGCTTGCAAGAACAGGCAAACTCAGGGTTTTGTGTAAAGCCTCACCACTTTCAAAGTCTACCAGCAACCACTGTGCTTGGTATACTTCTTAGATCGCGTCCGCTGGAATCTCTTTCAGTATGAGGCAATATTCTTGCATGTTTCATTTGCATTCGCAATAAACAATAGGGCATATCTATGTAATTGTAATGCAACGCAGTGCAACAAGTCACCTTGCTGCAGTACAGGGAAAGGGCAGGAATGTGCTGTATTTATTACAATACTGCACATTCCTGGCCTTTCCCCAGCACTGGTGCACAATGTGCTGTATAGCGCCAATGCAAGCACCTTGTATCATGATGCATTGGTGACTGCATTGCATGCAGGATTGTTTTATGCAGGAATGGTACCTTCCTGCACAAAAACAATCCTGAGAGGTATAATCCGCTATCTATGTGTGCTGCAGCACACACATAGACAAAGTAATGAGGAAAAATAAAGATATTTATCCTCGATACACCTCCCCTGAGAAAGTGTATCTTTTTGGCACATTCCCAGATCTGTCAGTGATGGGAAATCTGGGAATGCGTCAAAATCCATTGGAGTGGCGTGGGAACGCCCATGCAATGCCTATGGAACACCTTCCCAGGGCAGAGTAATGTAATGCAGCTATTTACGCTGTGTTGTGTTACTCCAGATTTATGAAGCCACTGAGGGCCATGCAAGGTGGCTTTGTGTGGCTTCATAAATCGAATTTTGGGCCTGCCTCACGCTTGCACCACGTTGCGTGGTATAAGATCGGCGCAACAACCCTTGTAAATATACCCCTATTTTTCAAATTTTGTATTTGGCTTAATAGCGCAACGCTTCACGGTTCTTAAATGTTTAAGTGGCTACTAACACAAAATGACAGATGTATTTCACTATAAAAGTGCACACACCAGTTGAACGCAAGCTCTTCCATCCAGCAAAGCATCTTTAAAATGCAAGCTATCTGCCCAGCACTTACATATCCAACTAGTGCACATGAGAACCTGAAAAAAAAAATCGGGTAAAAAAAATGACAAGCTGCATAGTGTTAAATTGATTGTTAAATATTAAAATACAAATTTAGCAATCTCATGTTTTTTTAGACACCTTTTGAAGCAGCGGCGTCCGAGGATGTTGAATGAGCAGTTTTTCGCTGCACATTGTGCTCACGACATTATCCCTGCGGACATTAAAAGTGAGATAAATTCTGTACCTCAGCACTGGTAATGCTAATTTGAGAAGCAGGGTGCGCGGCAGTAGATTGTGACTTCCCCATTAACATTCTGCTTTAGCTCCAGGACGCAGAGCTTCGATTCTGAACTCTGCCTGTACTCTGCCGGTAATGAAGCTAACGTTATAACATGCCTTACATAACACAGGAAATCAATCGCATAAATGTAACAAGAGCCTAATAGCATTAAAACCTGCTTGATTTAGGCATAACATCGGATAGAAGAGCTCTCAAGGTGCGATCACCCCCTTTGGACTAAAACCCCAGAAGCGGTCGATATTTACTGCAGGTTTGGTTGATTGAAGTGAACAGTCCATACTGCAATTCGAGAATTTAGCTTGCTTCGTTCAATTATTTTCGTACGGGTGATAAAAGATTTATTCACAAATGCTGTGCCCCCTAAAAATGGGGTGCACATAGTTCAGTTCAACCGATTTCCCTTTGCTATATGCGGCGTTAATTATATCATCATTTGCAACGAGGTTATAAATCGGAAATGAAACCAGAGTAAATTTGAGAAACAATTCCAAGTGCGACACTCAGATGTGCTCCTGTCATTTACACATTTAGCAGAAGTGGCAACAGCCCTTAACTGACGATGAACGGCGATTCCTCTAATTAGCCTGAACTGTGACACTCGGACATCTTAAGGATTTTGGGGGCCCTGGGTCAAACGTATTTGGGGGCCCCTATTCGGAAAAGCTTTGAATTTATGATCCAATTTCAGCTCTTTCATGCACGCTTTGGCCAGGTCACTGAAAAAGCACAGGCACTTTCATCCAGATTTTAAATGTGTTTGCATCTAATATTCATGGATAGTGACGGTGTTTTCAATATTGTAATACAGTAGCAGCTCACTAAAATAACTGCAAATAATCTCTGCAACCCCCTCCCATTTCTCATTTATGAGGTACTGTTTTGATCTAGAAAAAACTTTTTATGGATGTTGCACGAAACATAAACACAACATTTCTCTGCAAAATGTCTGTAGTAGGCTCCCACATCAATCATATTAAAAATAAATTAGAGCAAAAGCTGGCTCTATCGGGGCCCCCTGAAAGGCTTGAGCCCTGGGCCAGAGCCCACTTTGTCAATGCCTTAAAACATCTCTGCTGTGATATCATAAAATTGATGGGCATATTAGCAAGACCCACGTTAAAATTATCGCCGTTTTAGCGGCAGGAAACTGCCGCTAAAACGGCGATAATGGGTTTGCTAATATGCGTTATAGAATTCAATAGAAGCCCAGGTTAGATGTCCTGCACATCTAACCTGGGCTTCTATTGAATTCTATGACGCATATTAGCAAGCCCATTATCGCCGCTTTAGCGGCAGTTTCCTGCCGCTAAAACGGCGATAATTTTATCGCCGGTATTGCTAATATGCCCCTGACTTTTTTGGACAATCCCAATTTTTTTATCCAATACAACTTGCATGCAGGGGCTTATAGTTTCACTTTAACTACAATAAATATGGGCAAGGTCAACCTGGGACCAAAGGAAGGCCCAACAACAAAAGGAAAATGGCAGTATTTGTGACCCATCCATCTCTGCTACCAACTGAAAGGGCCTGGGCCCATTCATTCAGTCCTCCCCCGATGTCGGTCCTTCGATGACTCTTTTTAGCAGCATGGAGTGTACAGGGGGCAAAATTTCAGATATCAAATTTGAATAAAGTGTAACTTAATGTGACTACACAATAACTCAGGTCAACAACCAAACGAATGTTAGTCAAATTTATTACAAATTCAAAAATAGTTGGACATATATGAATCTCAGCGTAAAAGTATAAAAATACAGATGAAACACAAGAAATCCAAATCTTCTAAAGAGATTCACTCGTTGCAGCAAGAAAAGTTCTAAGACTATTTTGCATGTAATCAAAAAACAAAAGATAAGGTCCCCCTGCATCAGCGCCTCGTCAGTGAAAAGCATTAAGTTGTATCTATCCTACTCTAACAATAAAAGTGGCATCCCTAATAAAGCAATTAGGCAAATGGTTCGAAAAAGGAAAGGTGTCAGCAGTTGGAGCCTTCCTAAGAAGTTACTCCAAAATCAGATGTGTCAAGCAGCATAGAGACACAAGTAGAAAGTAGCAAGTTAGCACTCAGGTGCGCTCTTTTGGCAGGGCAAGATGGAAATGGGTATCTGTTGGTCTGTACAATGCATCATATATTCAAAATTGTATTCAGCAAATGTTCCATAATGCTTTTCACACATGTACTCTACAATAGGCTGAGCCACCAACATTTCCATGACGTTGATTCCTTTCAAAGCCTTCTCCATGTATGACCCTCCATATGCTTCAGGTCATTGTAATAAATGTCTTGCAGCTTGTCTATGTTCCTGTCTTTTTCCTTCTGGACTCTCCCTTTGTCTTGCATGGTACCACTTATATCCTCTCACCATTCTGATCAAAACAATGATACAGATGACAATAATCACTATTGGCCACGAAATATAGCCAAACAATTCACTTCCTAAATTTGCAAATCATTTTCCAATTGCACCAAATCCTTGGCCAACTTTATCCCTAACAGCTTCAGTGGCTAAATCTTTCAATTCCTGATGTAATTTCGAAATATTGCTAATATACTTCTTTAAATCTTGACTCTTGTCAGGTATGTAAGTGCAACACTGTTGGACCTTCAGCATCCGGATGACTCTGCCTTCTTTTGGAAATGAAACATCTAAGACTAATCGATTGAGAATCACTATAGCCCTGATCAAAACCATTTCACCATCTATAAGCAACAGGGATATAGCAGTGTTGGTAGATAGCTTATCAGCTATGGTAGACAATTTTCTAATCTTGATGTCGTTTAGCACTAAGCTTGGGACCATTGCTCCAAAAATATCTCCACAACTTCTCCAGCACTCAATCCACGTTTCTGTCTGACTTTCAATTCTTCACCAGATGCTTCCAAATTCTCAACATGGTATATTTTGTGAAACACCACTCCCAAATAACACGTGCCATACCATTTACTAGGCAATCTCAAATATGCCTTCTTCTCACACACAGAGTAAACACCTGGTATAATATGTGCAGTGTAATCTAAAAACATCTTCCAAGGACCATGGACCAAAAACGTATGATCACACTCACTCTTTCCCATTAATACAGACCTATATCTGCTCTCAGCTTGGCGATTACAATCTCCCTTAGTGTTGCCAATCCAAAGCTAATGGTCCTGAACTCCCTACAGCACGATAATCTAGTTCTTCCTTCGTCCAGTGGGGAGATTTGTATGGTTTATTTCCCTCTCTAACTTTAATTCTGAACCTATCTTCTATCTGATCTATAAACCTCTTCTCAATGTTAGTTAATGTACAGGTTAAATAGCGTCTATGAGCGTAGGCAGTTTCTAGCATTGCAGGGGGTACAAAATAATTCACTATAATTTCAACTGTCCTCTTGGTGTCATATTTATACAGGTGTTTGTACACTTGTACTTCAGAAAGTACTACATCATAGTTTGAAAAATAGTACACATAATGATCCTTCTTATAAAACATACTAAGAAGCAAACAACTAATGCCATATGTCACAGGTAAGTGATGGTATGTGATACCTCCCTCTACTGATGCAAGTAATTGCATGCAAACATAACAATCTCTAGCTTCCATAGTGTCTACGTACTCATGTAAAAGCCAAGCAAAAACATTTAATGTATAATCCCCTTTGGACAAATTTACATGAGATGCTGTTCTTCTTGAGCAGTTAAACCTCTCTCTGACCCTAGAGTACCTCACAAAAACATAAAGGTCTTATAAGTATAACTTCCAGCAGCATTCTCTTTTCTCCTCATTTCTTTTACAGTAATTTACACAATCTTAGTGAGACTTCCCTTGCCCTACTTCACATTCTTCTAAATGTAATCCCTAAATGTATTCTTCGTCCACTCGGGTCTAGGTAATCTTCTTCAAACACTTTAACAAAGGTCATGAAAGTTCATTCAACATCCCTAATAAGTTCTGAGCCAAGTTCATCTATGAGTAGTTGTAATAAATCACCTCTCAATTCTGCAACTTCTGCCCGTGATTGTTCTATACTCAAATGAGGAAAGACAACTTCATTCAATGCCAGAGTTTGCAGGCCACTCAATCTTGGGGGATAAGCAACAGCCAAGGAAAGAGCATTCAAATCAGTCCCCAGAATCTTCAGCAGAATGTTGATTACCAGCACTGGTGTCCCGGAGCTAACCGTCGTCGGCATTGGCAGCCAAATAAGCCCACTCAGGAGATGAGTACCACCAACAAGGCACCCTAATCCTTTTGGACCTTCTCGAGCTCAGTCTCTCACCTTCTGCTTCTCTTTGCTCAGATTCAGATGTTTCACTTATTGGTGTGAGCTCTCTTTCAGATGTGATTCTTAGATTTCTTCTCTGTTCTTTTTCTGGCCTGGTCTCATTCATGATTGTTCTCGGTCTCAACTGCATTTGTCTCTTTTCTTCACTAGTTCCTTTGTTGGGGTCAGACTCTGGTGCATACACCACTGTTCCCTCTTCTTCGGAGTCAATGCCGGTGTTTTGTTAGACCGGGCCTCCCTCGAATTGTTCTAGTGCTTGTTCTGCCTGCACCATTCCCTCTACAGCTTTGCTTGTCCGCTCCTGTGACTCTCCAGTCTTTTCTGTCGATGCTTCTGGGAGAGGAGCTATTTCTTCAGAAGGGCTCGGATCCCTACGCGAGTGAGAGGCATGGATCCAGTTTGGTACTCCGCCACATTTCACAGCAGTCGCAGTCACCAGTATCACTTGATATGGTCCACACCAAAGGGGCTCAAGGCAGCTCTTTCTCACATGCCTTTTGATGAGCACCCTGTCTTCAGGATATAGTTCGTGGCAGAGGTCTCGTGACGTTGATGCAGTCGTTGTTTCAACCTGATGAGACAGGATGAACCACATCAGCCAATCATTTACAGTAGTCGAGAACCAAATCATCTGAGATATTCACAAGCATGTTGGCAGGCACAGCAGGCAATCTCATTGACCGCCCCATAAGAACCTCGTGAGGCAGCAAGCCAGTCCTTCCATTAGGAATACTGCATAGGCTCATCAGCACAAGAGGCAGTGCATCGGGCCATTTCAAACACGTCGACATGCACACCTTTGCCAATCTCGACTTCAGGGTGCCATTGCCCTGCTCAACAATTCCTGAGGCTTCCAGCCTGTAACTGCAATGTAGTCTCTGTTCTACCCTCAAAGCTGCACACAACAATTTCAGGACTTTATTATAAAAATGAATCTCTCGGTCTAACTCCAATGTAGTTGGAAATCTGAACCTTGGAATGAGCTCCCTCAACAACAGCTTAGCTACTGTGAGGCTGTAAATAAATAAAATCCGTATTTGTAAAGCGCAAACTACTCACCTTTACGGGTCTCAAGGCGCTGGGGGCCGTCGTGGAAATTAAGTGAGCTATTGCCCAGAGTCACATGGTGCTGAGCTGAGCTGCCGCCGGAGCTGGGGATCGAACCGTGAGCCCTGTGCTCCGAAGTCAGCAGCCCTGGCCGCTGCACCACACCTCTCCACTGTCACACCTCATAGTTGGACATGGGCATCTCAAGAAAATCCAACTGCATCCTATTGAAAGGTCCCCCTGATCTCCCTATGTGACTCAGAGTAACAGCATTCCTTTTCCCTGCATTCATCTGCTGACGCATTACACATCGGTGGCACACAGCTTCTGCATTCACTCTGAGCTTTGGATTGAACTATGTCTGTCTGAACAACCTCACCATTGTATCTCTTCCTACATGTGCTGAACCATGAATCTGCTTTGCCATAGGGTACAATAAACAGTTGGGCAGAACTGCTCTCCCATCAGTCGACACCCAGATATCATCCTCTCTCTTCACACAACCTGCTCTGATCCAGCCTGACTGTTCCTCCTGTGAAAACCTCCTCCTGCAGACGCCTTACCTCATCCTGTGTCCGCAGCAGCCAACATCATGTTGAAATTGGTCACCTCTGTGTCCTCATTTCTGTATCTCCATTGAAAGTGCCTCCATTCAAAGCACAATAACGTGCAACCTCATCTGCATATCTGTTTCATACAGTAACATAGTCTGTCCCCTTACAGTGTGGAGAGCACTTTACAACTTCAACTTCCTTCGGCAGATGTAGTGCTTTCAGCAATTGTCTCACAATATCACCATTCCTAATCGGAGACCCAGATGAAGTCATGAATCCCCGTTAAGACTATAGCTGCCCAAAGTCATGAACCACACCAAATCCATATTGGCTGTCGGTGTAGATCGTCACTCGGAGTTGTTCAGAAACGCAGCAGGCACGGGTCAAGGCAGTGAGTTCAGCCACCTGCGTGGAGTATATACCTCTTAACCAAGCATCTTTCACCACTCCAGAGACAGTACAGACAGCAAAAGCTGCTCTCAGATTTCCTTCATTATCTCTTAGACATGCGCCATCAACAAGCAGAACATGATCAGGGTCAGACAGTGGCTCATCAGCAATGTCAGGACGTGAATTGGTGCACAGTTCAGTGACATCGAGACAGTCATGGTCTTCATTTCCATCCCCATCAGAATTTGGAACAGGCAACAAGGTACAAGGGTTTAACACAGAACAGTGCTTCAAAGTTCTATTGTCAGCAGCCAAAATCACTTTACTCATACCCTGTCAATCTGTTATTGGTCAAGTGCTGTGTTCTTGTTCTTGCCAACAGAATTTCCACAGAGTGTGGAACATCAGTGGATGACCCATCATTATATTCTCACAGCGTTCAATAGTGACACAATCCTCAGCTACGGATTTAAGACATCCAGGCAATGCTGACACTACAGGATCTAATGTAGCAGAGAAATAGGCCACAGGTCTATGGGCACTTCCATGTAACTGTGTGAGAACAGAGAGCGCACAACCTTTTCGTTCATGACAAAACAGCGAAAACGCTTTGTTGTAATCTGGCATTCCTAAAGCTGGAGCATGACACAGGCTCTCTCTCTGCTCCAGGACGGCAAGCAAGAAGTCGTTTTCCCATGGCACCAGATCTAGCACATCTTTATGCGCCAACATCTGTAAAGGCTTAGCCATCAGGGAGAAGTTGGAATCCACGGTCGATAGTATCCTATCATTCTTAAAAATACCCTGACCTCTATCTGAGTGTGTGGTGGACTCATCCGCTTGATCGCCGATACCCTCTCTGGTGACACCTTTCTCTTGCCCTTCTCAATTCGATGTCCCAAGTGCTTTACTTCATGCATGCAATATTGGAGCTTGCCTGGGAACACTTTATGTCCATTTTCAGTCAGATGATTTAACAGAGCAATGGTATCATCTCTGCAAGCCTCCTTCGTATTTGATGCGATCAAAAGATCGTCGATGTCCTGAACCATAACTGAGTTATGAAGTAAGACTAAGGAATCAAGATTCTTTTTCAAAATCTGATTGAGGATAGATGGACTTTAAGTATACCCTTGTGGGATATGAAACCATGTTAAGACACGATTTCCCAGCCGGAAAGTTAATATAAATTGGCTCTCCTCATGGAGGGCAAACGAGAAAAAAGGCTCACAGAGATCAATGACTGTGAATCACTCAGCTTCACATGGAATTTGACACAGTATCACTGATGGATTCGGTACCATGGGACAACAAGGAACCACTATACTGTTTATCCTTCAAAGGTCCTGCACAATGCTGTATTCACCACTAGGCTTTTGCAAGCCCATAATATGAGAGTTGCAGGGGCTACCCAGAATCTCTTTCCAAATGCCTTTTTCAATCATGGAATCAATCACAGGTGTAATACCCGCCACAGTTTCAGGTGTCAGATTGTACTGTGGTGTTCTCGGAAACTCACCGTTTGGCTTAACCTGTATGTGGACTGGTTCAGCTCCTTTTATGAGTCTAATCTCTTCTGCCGTGAAGTCCCACACCACTGTGGAGACTGTGTCCCTAAGGTCTAAAGGCATATCCTCCATCGTCAGCAGAGGAAATATTGTGACACACAAATTATGGTTCTCCAATTGGAAAGCAATGTCCTTATCATTCGTCTATAGTTCAATTCCCTTCGGTGTGCAATATATGGTCTATTTCAGTTTACACAACAAGTCACGTCCCAACAGACACACTGGACTTGAATCACATACCACAAACTGGTGACGGTCCTCAAAGGACCCAGTCTTCAGAGGTATCTACTCAGTTAGAGGATCTGACATTCTCTTGTTCGCAACTCCTACAACTTGGATTGATTTTCCTGAGAGGGGTAAGTTTGGGGCTTCTACTGTTCTCACAGTAGAGCGGGTATCACCAGTATCAATCAGAAATCTATTTGGGTGATTATCAACATCTACGTCAATGTAGGGTCCCCTCTGGTCTACCTCTAAGACTGCGCCAAGTGTACAGTCTTCCTCCACTCTCAGGCACCGTCATAAAGACACGTCTAGGTCAAACTCATCAAAAGTTTCCATCAGGGGCATTTGGTGGTTCATTTGATTTTCCTGCGATATCATCAGAGGCTGTGTTACTGGCAACACATGGCCTTGATGCCCTCCCATATTCGGTTATCTCGACCCAGTGGCAGTCTGTATCTGTGCCACATCATTCTGAATCTGACTAGCTTCTCCACCTTGCTCTTGGTTTTCAGGGTTGAGATGGCATTCACGCTTCCAATGCCCCACATTATTACAAAAATGACACATTGTGGACTTCTTCAGTGTTGCAACATCTATCCCTGTCTTTGGATCTATTGGTACACCTCTACCTCTTCCTTGTCCTGGCAATCCTCCCTTATGCTGAGTCTGAACTCCCACGGTGTGAGCTCCCAGTGTTCAAACAACATTTTCAACAGGTGCCTGTACCTGTCTTCCCTTTTGAGCAGCCCTCGTTTGTACCAGCATCAATTCCTCTTTCATTCTCTTGTGTCTGGACTCAACTTCATCACTTCAGTACTTTGCATAATGCAGAATTTCATTGACCGTCTTGTTCTGCCAACAAATCAAATGCTACTGTATCATGATACTAATCTCAGGTCTCAAACCTGTTGCAAATTTGGACACAAACATGTCTTTAGGGTCAAGGGTGTCTAATTCACTATACTGCTTGAAAGCCTGCAACAATCTTTCATAGTAGGCATGAATTGTCTCTTTGGGTTCTTGGGTTGTTCGATGAATTTTGACACAATCGATATCTTGTGGGGCTATTTTAGATTGTAGCCATGTAATCACCTGATCATATTTCCTCATTACTATCGGCAACGGACCCTGAGTCAGTGAATCCCTCTCTGGTTCCCCTTCAGGCCATTCTATAGCGATCTTAAATGCTTACCACACGTCACAAGGAACCACAATTTCAAACAATGTATTCAAATAGACCCACAACACCTTCAAAATCTTCACAAATCGATCAACCTATTTGTACCATTCAGCAGGTCTTTCCCTCAACTTTTGAAGTAATTTGTGAATGCAGCAAGATCACCTCAACTGCAAGGCATATGCACATAAACCCCACTAGGCACTTCCTGTAAAGTGTATGCCTCTACTCCTGCTTCCCCCCCTACGGAGGAGGCTGTTTTCCTGTAAATGTCTTTGCACTTTTCTTCTTTGGCCATCATTCTTCCCATTTGTCTAGCATACTCCATGCTCCCATTCTCATTAACAATTCTCAAATGTGTGTTTTTAATCCAGGTACTCTCTTGTCTGCTATTTCCTGGTCACTGTAAGCAAGCCTGTGATTCCCTTGCAACATCTTTATGTGGGTCAGATCTACATCACATTTTTGAGCCAACTCGATCAACTTTTCATGTGCCTGTTTTGCTCTCCTGGTAACATCTTTTGCCATAAACAGTAATTCATCAGGTTTGCATGCCTCTATCCGATCATTAGCTAGATTTCCACTGATTATCTCATCCAACTCACCTCTCATCTTCAGTACATCCACCAATTTCACCTTCATTGCAGATTTTATGGTATCCTTGTTGTATTCCGCTTTAGGTGTCCGTATATAGGTTTTCCTGATACATGTCCTTATATAGGCACAATTCGCATTGCCCTTATATAGGCATAAGATCCCAGTCCTTATTTAGGCATTAGCCATGCTATCCAAATACAGGCATGGTCACCTACATCCGTCCACCCTAACGTCACAACGAGTTCTTAGAAACCAGACCCTTAAGCTCTTGGGAGTTCCTCTAGCACAGGATTATTGATTTCTCCAAGAACTCATTTATTATGCATGAACCGCTATTCCTTAAGGGTTCATTCCTGACGTCTTCCTCTGCCCGACTTTACGTCAATGCTAACATTCCAAGGCACCTACCGGGTATAAATATACCTTCCCTTGCCCAAGCAAGTAGGAGGAGACCTCGACTTTAGAGGAGCCCGTGTCCCGGCCTGACGCACTGACAAGAGATGCTGTCATCCCTGCTCGCAGAGAATTCAGCTTCCAGTGTTCTGACTCCCTTTGCGGGGTGTTAGAGTTCGAGACCCGGAAAGAGATTCCCACCTCTCTCATTCTCAAGGTATGGAGCTGACTAGAACCTAGAGGGACTCTTGGCATACCAGACTTGGCATACCAGACTTGGCATGCCAGACTTGGCATACTATAGCATACCATACTATAGAATACATCACCTACTTCTTACCTTGCACTACACTTAGGTTAGGTACACTGGGGTAGAACTAGTTAGAGAAGCATCTTATGAGTACTCACATTTTTAGCTTATGTTATTTATGTATATGAATATATGTGTCATAGCTAAAAGATAATGCTAGCGCAGTATTATTTCTTGCTACTGCTTACGCTGTAAATAATATATCTCGCATACTGTCTTATGATTGTAACAGCTCATATCTCTTACAAGAGAAACAAGACTGTTCAATAAATCCTTTTATTGAAACGCCCGTCTATTCTTTCTGTGTAACTCTGAAGAAACTAAGCATGCACGATTAGCTGAGTGAAACTGTTATCTGTTGTTTCCACGATTCTGAGAGTGTTCCGATTCTAAAGGGAAACAAAGTTGTCATGTTTATGCGGTTGCCAGAAACTACTCCCTTCTTGTTTACAAGGAGTTTCTAGTGGCCTCTGAGTTAGCTGGCACAAAGTAATTAAGATTAATATACTTGATAGGGGCATACTGACCTCAGTCCTATGCCAAACCTATAGGGTATATTATTCCAATGCGCAGAGCCTATTAGGGAAATAGGAACTACACTACACCCTGACTCACTTGCGTATTCTGATTCTCCTTGGTATTACTGTGATTTCTAAGCCATGGCTCTAAGTCTGAGACATCAAAAATTTGCTGATTGTCGGGTGTTCCCTGTGCAGCCTGTGTCTCCCGAGGTGTGCTACTTTGTACTCTGGGAAGTGTTCTCCAAAATGTTGGATCCGAATCGGCGCTTCTTGGAGTTAGAGGTCTCGCAGTATGGGAGCTGTTTTGAACTACAGAAGGGAGCACACGAAGTACTTGAGTTCATAGGAGTCAGTGAAATAAAACCCCCATTAATATTTCCTGATCTGCCTTGTGATGTCCCCTCAGTACCCTTGTATTGTCGCTGATTTTCTTTCCCTGTCAAGTTCGGGTCATATATGGGAATGACAGGCCCAAACGTGACCGGTACTGTGAGGGCTTCAGGTAGTCTCGAAGCAGCATTAGGGTTACAATGACCTGAACCACTCGTCGTGGACGTCCCCGCCTCTTTTCTTCTATCTAATGCCCTCGCTCCTGTCGCTATCACTCTCACAACTCCAGGATGTGAGGCTACTGGTGCTGACACACTCTCAGCGTTGACAGTATTATCGAGAGTTCTCCCACTTCCATCCTGTTGTCGACTATAAGGGGGTGGATGATCAGCCAACAATCCATTCAACAAGCTATCATCATTATCACTCTCACCGTCTCCATCTGCCTCCGTTTTATTTTCCCTATCTTTCACATCCTCATCTTTCATCAATGCAGGGTACAATCTCTCTCTCTCCATCATGTCGACTCTCCACCTCTTTAATTTAGCATCCATGTTGCCTCGTGATAAGCTTGCATCGCTTTCTTCATCTTTCCCTAATAGCGATCTGTCTGCTTAGCATAAGCTGCAGGCATCCATGCATCTAGCGCCTCAAACTATGTAGGTCTAGGTAAAGGTTTCATGTCAAACATCGCTATCCTCAACTGATAAAGTATCTCCAACTTGAAAGCCCCATAGCGTGGAAATGACAATTTACCCTCTTTCTCAGTATCTTGTGCCAATTTTGGAGCCAAATAATAGTATAGAGTCCTACATTTGTCGCCATATAATTAGCCGGTGTATCCTCTGGTGGCGCCTCTTTTCCCACCCTAGTAGTAATACCCTCATCCCTTTGAAACATGTCTTGAAGAACTTTAAAACATCACATGATTTTGTTTATGTATGAAATCTCAATAATCCAAATTAAATTAAATTTAAATACGATGACTATGTGATCTCGAGGACCTACAGAATGTAAGAGAAAATCGGCAACCAATCCCAGTGCGGTGTTACACCAACTGACCTATCCCAGGGCCGCACAATCTGACGTCACCCTTACTCCTAACAGTGGCTCACCCTCCTTCACAGTTTATCCATATGGATTCACTCAAACAATCATCTTATGATCCGTAATTGTCTGCCTTTCTAAAAGAAAATAAAGACACACTCATACATGAATACACACTTACAGCAAAATCTCGACCAGTGGGGATTCACCCAAATCAGTACAGTTTACCCTCTATGCAAAAGGTCTACTACACGATTCACAATCGTCCCATTCACACAAAGTTCCCTGTCTTAGGTGGAGCCGTTGACAGCATCTCACTACAACCCCTCAACTCTTCAGCAGACAATCACAATCTCGGTGTTGTCTACCTTCAAAATACCCCAGGATCTTAGGACTCGTCGGACCCAATAACCATATTTCAAATCCTTGGGCCATGTCGGACCCTACAACCACATTCACTTGACTCTCACGACAACTCCGCAAGACATCACAAAATCCAACCATCACCGCAATCTAATGCACTCCACACATAACCTATTAATATTCACTCCTCCTTTTGCTGCTGTTCTCACTGCACCATCGCCAAACTCCGTCCTCTCCAGTTCTCAATCTTCGGGGCTCTACTTGGGGACTTTTGAGTCAGGGCTCCAGACTATTCTAGACTAGGTTCTAGATTTTTCCACTTACTTTATGTGCTAACCATCCATCTCTGCTACCAACTAAAAGATCCTGGGCCAATTAATTCAGTACTCTCCCAATGTCGGTCCTTCAGTGGTTCTCTATAGCAGCATGAAAGTGTAAAGAGGAGCAATATTTCGGAAATGAAATCCACACAAAATGGAACCTAATCTGGCTACACAATAACTCAGGTCGACAACCAAGTGAAGGTTAGTCAAATTAATTCCAAATGTGAAAATAGTTGGACATATACGAATCTCAGCATAAGAGTATAAAAATACAGAGGAAACAGAAGAAATCCAAATCTTCTAAAGAGATTTACTCGGTGAAGCAAGAAAGAACAACAAGTTCTAAGACTATTATGCATGTAATTAAAAAGCAAAATTTAGGGTCCCCCTGCAACGGCACCTCGCCAGTGAAAGGCCTTAAGTTCTATCCATCCCTACTCTAACTCTAAAAGTGGCATCCCTAATTTAGCAATCAAGCAAAGGGTTGGAAAAAAGAAAGGTGTCAGCAGTTGGAGCCTTCATAAGAAGTCAATCCAACATCAGATGGGCCAAGCAGCATAAAGCCACAAGTAGAAAGTAGCATGTTTGCACTTGCTTTCTGTCAGAAGGGAAAGATGGAAATGGGTATCTGTCCCTCTCTTCAATGCATCATATATTCAAAATTGTATTCAGCAAATGTCCCATAATGCTTTTCTCACACGTACTCTACAATAGGCTCGTCACCAAACTTTCCATGACGTTGATTCCTTTCACAGCCTTGTCCATGTATGCCCCTTTGCACCAGTTCGTCCTAGGTCTCTTTTCCTTCTCTCGCGTGAATGCACCTCATTCCATCTTATCTTCACCAGGCTGAGCTACCTGTATCTCCTTCATTCCTCGACTATCTACCGAAACAATACCCCTACTCATCACTAACAGAGCATTTGTCCACATGCAATGCAAAACGTGAAACAAATAACATTCTACAAACTCGCATGGGAATCTAAGCATTGATTTCAGAAACGAGAATCATTCAAACATGCTGTGAATTCAGGCCTACGACTTAAGCAAAAATAATAAATTAACCAGGTTATTCACATTTAGTGCTTCCATAAGTTATTAGCCTTTTCAATAGAGACATTCACTAACTATATTAATATGTGTATTTCCACTACATCACTGGCCTAATAACATTCAAAATACATTTAAAGTGTCAATGCGTCACATCACTAATGAGCCTAATATGAGTGTGTCACATTGTTTACACAGCTCTAAACCTCAGCGGAATAAGGACCTGCAGAGCTGCTATAACAACAGGGCTAGACGCCTCAGAACCCCAAATGAATTGCAAACTGATTACATTTCTTAACTTCCATGAACAGGCTCTAAAAATTTAACCATAAACTTGAGCCAGAATGTGAAAATTATGAATCCTTAAAAAACTTCTCTACAGGATATGCAAGTGACTTAAATCTCTTAACCCGAAGACTAGTCCCACTAATTGAACTTTTAACGGCATTATAGACTGTGGAAATTTCATGACTTAGTTAGACATTAACTGCTTAGATCATGAATTTTGTCGATGTAATAAGCTTATCACTCTCCGCAACAAACTGAGTACGTACAGCCAATAATATTTAGAACATATTTATTTGTAACAAACTGACAATGTAAATTTATAATGTTTTAAAAACTGGAGATTTTATTGAGATTTTTTAGGCGAAATATTGTTAAGGTTTCAATTAACTAAACAATAAAAATGTACTTACTTACATTGTTTACACGTATTCATTACAATTCTATAAATCCTTGTTAAACTTCACATCGAATTATGCTAATTCCACATGAACATGTTAATTGATTCACATTTATTCTAACATCTAGTTTCATCAATAGCACTGAATAATATGTGAGTGCATACTACAAGTGGTTACATTGCACTTCTAACAGGTACCCCATGTAGGGCACAAATTTCCGCTCTATCACTTTTCAAGCTACGTTGCTTGTGTACTTTGAAGTGTTGAAAAAAAGTACAAAGTACGGTCAAAGAGGGTACAGAGGACCAAATTTTAGAGAATGGCTGAAGGTGTGCAGGATAGGAGCGAGGGATTAGAAAGTGTTATCTACCCTGAGTGTCCAACTGTACTGTTGTCTGGATCCCTAATGCTGATTTTTGTGTCATAAATAAACACGAATCATGCATGTGCACCATGACATAGCTCTGACCCAGGGACTACACCTTCACCAAGAGTTAAACAGCACAAACATGGTGGTGGCAGCATACTGTTTAGTGATCAGTAGAATTGAACAGGTCCTTTTTCAGTTTCGCCTGCTCAGCACTTGCGCTGTGCTTGTGAAATCTATTCTTTTTAATATTAACTTAAAAGGGGCTTACATCCCAGCTCCTCTCTTTCCTGGCTTTTCATTGGTTCCTGTGCTTGCCAATTACTTTCCCTCCATTTCATTTGGCTGTAGTGTATTTGCCAATGCTTGTTCCTCATCTGCTTCCCTTATCAGTTTCCTGTAGCCAAAATACTGTTAACATCAGCTTTGGTGGAACTCATTTTTTTTTCAATAAAGTTTTGCCTGTTTCTGCTTTTTCGTCTTGCAGCAGTTTTATATAGCACAAATTATCACCCAGAGAGATTAAGAGATTTGCCCAGAATCACAGAATGTTGCGCTGCCGAGACTTGAACCAGGATCCCCAGCTCTCGAGTTAGCAGCCCTGGCCTCTGTGCCTCATCCTTTCCACTCCCTTGGCACGTTTTTTGTTTTTAATGTTTAATGTATTTCCTTAATTTACCTAATCTCCCCTGCACAGAGCATTTACCTAATCATTTTCCCCCAGGCTGCACGCATTTCAAGCGTGCATGTCAGCTCTGTTTTAATTTAATTTAATTTATTATTGCACAAGGCTTGGAACGCATCCTGTTCCAAGCCTCGCTTTCAGCCCTGCGCAAATACCTCCTCCCCTACCTCTTACATTTCTAATGAAGGCTACTGGTTGATCTAGACCTCTTTGTTTAGCTGTGAGAGAACAGACCCTAGCCCATGCTCTGATTCATCTTTCTGCATGATGAGCTCTTAGTAGAAATCAGGGGTCTTAAGCATAGGTGCCATGCACATGGCCTTCTTTAGGGAGTCAAAATCATTCTGGCACACCTCTATCCAGATCACCTGTCTAGGCTGCTTCTTAGAAGTCAGCTCTGTCAAGGGAGCGACAATGGTGCCACACCCCTTGACAATTCTACTGTAGTACCCAGTGAGGCCCAGGAAGGCCTTCACCTCTGTCTGGCTGTTGGGGGTTTCCAAGCCAAAATGATTTGAATTTTGGCCTTGTGGGGCTGTAGCTTGCCTCCTCCAGTTAGGTGACCCATATAGACCACAGAACCCTGCTCTACCTGGCACTTACTGGCCTTGATTGTCAGGCCTGCTCTTTGCACAGCCCGGAGCACTTCTGTGAGACGGCACTGGTCGTCCTCCAAGCTGGAACTGAAGAGCGCAATTTCATCTAGGTAGGCAGCACTGAAGTTCTTCAACTCAGTGAGGACCTGATTGACCAACCTCTGGAAGGTAGCAGGGGCATTCTTCAACCTGAAGGCCATCACCCACAACTGGAAGTAGCCCTTTGGGGTTGAGAATTCAGAGCTCTCTCTGGCCAGTACCCAGAAACTAGATCTAACATGCTGAGGAATCATGGCAGCTCCCGAACGATCAATGAGCTCATTAGCTCAGGGATGGGGTGAGAGTTAGTCTCAGGGACTGAATTCAGCCCTTGTTATTCCACATAGAAAAAGTGTTTTTGCGGGTGGTACTTGGAGGGGCAGCCTTGGGAATCTGCACCACTGGGCTGGACCAAAGGCTGCTTGAGGGCTCAATTACTCCTAGCTCCGGCATCTTCGAGACTTCCTCCTATATGCTGGCTCTCACCTTGTCAGATAGCCTCTAGATCTTATTCTACAAAGGCATACAGTCCCCAGTGTCGATATCATGAGTAAACCATGTAGTGAGCCCTGGGGTTAGGGAGAAGAGGGAGGCAAACTGCCCTAACAACTGGTGGCAGTCCCTCTGTTGATCAAGAGTCAATGTAGGGGAGAAGCTGGCACCCTCCACTGATGCATCCTGCTCCTTGGAAAAAAGGAGATCAGGGAGAGGTTCACTCTCCTCCTCCACTCTATCATCTGTCACAAGGAGCACGGTAGTGGGGTTTGAGGTAATTGACATGCAGGACCCATAAAGGGTTCCTGGGGGACTTGAGGTCCACCGGGTAGATGATATCCCCCTTGCACTCCTTCACCTAGGCCATTCAACTCATAGGGGAAGATCATCGGACTTCTGGGGCCCTGTGCTCCACAGGCTCTATCACACTTTTTGATCAGGCTGAAACTCAACCAGAGTGGTCTTCTGGTTATACCAGAGCTTTATAACAACCTTGCTGGCTTCTAGATTCTCTTTGGTCTTTTTCCAGAAGTGCTTCATCTGGGTGCAAAGGGCCAGCATATAGATGTCCACATCCTGAGGGGCTTTCTTGGGAGCTTGTTACCATCCCTCCTTTACAGGCTGGGAGACCCTCTGATAGGGTGACCATACAGAAGTTCAAAGGGGCTGAACACAACCACCTTCTGAAGTCCTTCCCTGTAAGCAAACAACAGGCTTGGCAAGTGGGCTCTGACTTCCACCTCAAGGCTCTGACAGACCCATCATCATACCTTTCAGGGTCTTGTTGGGTCTTTCTACAAGCCCATTGGTCTGGGGATGATATGGTGTGGAGATTGAGTATGTTACTCCATATTTGCTCTCCATGAACTTCATGTACTCTGACATGAAGTTGGAACCTGCGTCAGATGCTGCCTCCTTTGGGAACCCCACATGGGAAAATATCCCCATCAGTACTCTGGCCACTGCTCGTGCAGTCACAGTCCTCCGAGGTATAGCCTCCTGTACTGGGTGTCATATTCTACCATGACTATGAAGAACCTGTTGCCAGGGCTGTCTTTGGGTCCAGATGCCACAAAATGTCAATGCCCACCCTTTCATAGGTGGTGCTAACAACTGAAAGAGAAACCAAGGAAGCCTTGCGCTTCCCTCCTGACTTCCCACTGGCGTGGCAGATGGGACATGACCTGCAAAACGTATCTGAGGTCATTTTCATCTGGGGCCAAGAAAAGTGGGTGACAAGCCTTTCAAAGGTCTTGTCCTGCCCTAGATGACCTGCCAGGGGAACATTATAAGCCAGCTCCAGTAGGAAGGCCCTGTAGCACTGAGGGATCACCAACATATGGGTTGCACCAGGTGAAGGAACCTTGGGCTCGCTGTACAGGAGACCATTCTCCCAGTAAATCAGGTGATCCCCAGAGGTGTCACCACCTGCCTGGGACTCAGCCTGCCTCCATATGCCCTCTAGAGTAGGACACTCCTACTGCACTCTGCAGAACTCCTCCCTGCTGGATCCTCCTTCCATCTGCCAATGGATCAGTTCAGGTAGGTTTTCCAGAGCAGCAGTGTCCTCACCTGTAGGTTCTGGGGCATCGCCCTCAGGCTCAGCCTCCTCCTGGATCGTGGGAGTTTCAGGAATGGGTTTCCCAGGCTCCTTCCCCTTCCTCTTTTTGGCAGGTACCTGGCCATTTTTCCAGACTCCAGGTTCTCCTGAATACCCTCTTGGGTGGTGTTGTACAGATTGTACCAAGTGTGGTAAAACTGTGCATTTGTTGGACAACATAAACATTGGGATGGTGCGAGTCTGATTCCCCAAACCCTCCCAGGAAATGTTGGCTTATAGTCCTGCTAGTGCACCATCCGTGCCCTAACCTTACAGGGTAACAAATGAGTGTGCAACCTCAGAAGATGATAACCCTGATCCCCCAAGGAAAACGTAGTAACAGATCTAGAACCTTTTCATTCAGATTCTCGTGCATACCCAAAGAAGAACACAAGAAATACTCAGCAAGGCTTCACAATATTTAATGCAGAATTGTGATTCTTGCATAAACGGCATGTGCTGTGATTATGATTAGAAACAGATTAGGGTAATTAGCATTACAAGAACATTAAAAAGAACAAACATTTCCACCATTGTGCTAAGACGGTGTATATATGGAAGCATATAAGTACTGTGTATATGTGTACTGCTAACAAGCGCTTCACTAAGCTAGTCTTGCCTAGGGTGAGTCATCTGCAAAATCCCTGCCGGGTGGGCTAATTCCCCGTTACTTGTGGGTAAGTGTCATCAGACCACGTGACAGTGGCATGGACCATGTGGTCAGGCACACCCACTCAGGCAACCACAACATCTCCAGGTGGGACTGGAGCTCCACCTCTTTCCAGATGGTGTGCTCCATGTTACTACAGAGCAGAAAATCCACAGACGTGGATGGACTCACAACTAACCTTAAGGACCCTGAGATCCCTCCCCTATTTATAGGTAACCAGAGCCATGTGATAGTTATTATCATGGTTGTCAGGTACTATAACCTGGTTAAATACATTAGGGTTTACCTGCTTTGAGGACACCAGATGACACTTGATGATTGTCATGCTGGCTATCATGACTCTCACAGCCTCCACCCACTGCCCATTGATGGTGATCCACTGGCTGTACTTTTTAGTGTTGCTAGGTATGTGGGCATTTGGCACCAACTCCTAATCAGCCAGGGACACTAGGGTAACTGCTGCTATTCTCCCCAAACTAACTGGGGCAATCTCCTCACCAAGCACTATGCTAGACAGCCCTGGTGTCTTCCCACCAGTGGGAGGCTGTGCCCTCTTGGGACACTTGGCATCACCCTCGAAGTGCCCAACCTGGAGGCATTTATAGCACTTTGGGGTAAACCTTCCTGAGGACTTATGATCATGGAACTTATTCTTCTTCTGCTTAGGTGGGGATTGGGAATCCTGCTCCATGGAACTATTTTATGGACCTTTAGAAAACTCCATGCTTTTATTTGTATCTCCCCTTCCTTCTTCTGAAGGGGACACCTTCCACCTATGTCGGGATATCCCCCAGATATCTTATTGTGGACCCTGGCGCTGAGCCAGCAATCCACCTCCTTAGCAAGCTCCCTGGAGTTAGTGAGCTTACTATCAATCAGGTGTTGTTCGCACAGCTCTGGAAAACAAAGACTGAACACGTGCTCTCTTGCCATGAAATTGTACAGCCCCTGTTAATCTTTCACTTCACTGCCCTTCACCCAACCATCCAGTGCCTTGCAAAAAAAAAACACACACACAATCCACTCAGGACTGATGGGGCAGCTTCTGACTGTACCTAAAGTTATGCCTGTACTTTTCTGGGGTGAGGCCACACTACCTGATAAGGGTGTCCTTCATGGGGTATATCTCATCCTACCCCTCTTTCCAGGGCCAGCAGGTCATCTTTCCCTTCACTAGGTATGTGCCTCCAGAGACTGGCCCCCAAATCCTCTTCAGGGACCCTATGCATCTCTAGAGCAACCTCATAGGCTTCAAACCACTTATCAATGTCATCCCTCACAACAAAGTTAGGGACCAAATCCTTGCAATGTGGATCCACTTGTCTCCATAGGGCACTGCACATATGCTGCCATCATTATTGTGGGACTCTGCTTGCTTATCGCTGATGCCTAGCTCTCTGAGACTTAGCTCATGAGTCATTCTCTTCTACTCATGGCTACTCGATTTCCCTCCAAAGCTTACTCCTTCTCCATTTTAAGTTTGACCATCTGCTGCCTAAACTCCTTTTTAGCCTTCCTGTCCACCAGTTCCTCTGGGGATAAGCCTTGGAAGGATACACTGCTTTGTGTTCTGGGAGGGATTTCCATTTCAAGAGACAAGTTATCCCCCTCCCATTTGTACTTCGCTTCAAAACTGTGTTCAGGTCCTCCACTTGCTTCTTCACATCATCTTCCACTTCCTGGTTGTCCTCTGCTTCTGTCTGTGATTGGGGGCCCATGCCCTCAGAGCCCTCTGGAGCTCCATCTTCCTGGTGTTTCACTTGGCTGGAAGTCCCCTCTCCTTATAGAACTGTTTTCGCTCAATCATAGCGCAGTTATCTAGGTTGGCAAGCTCAAACTCCATCCTTGCAGGTGTAGTGACAGGCACAGACAGTAAAGTAGTATGAGGGTGAATTTGGGAAATGTAAAAGGGCCAATCAAGGAGAATTTAAAGGAAACTCACAATTGTATCAAATTATTTATCTGGGATTTCAGTGTTACTCAAAATCACTGTATGGCATTGCAAAAACACAAGTACTGAATTTCACTGCTGAACACCAATGTAGGAAATTAGTTACAGGTTGAGGGGGATGGAACCCTACTCAAGCACCAACTAAAATTCTAGTCGGAGTGAAACCCATGCAAACCCTAAATTAACCTATGCTCAACCCTGTGGTAGCTTGGCACAAAAATAGTCAGGCTTAAATCTCTGAACGGATTTACACCAAATTTGACAGAAGCTAGATCTTGGTCCAAAAAGACAGAATGTTTTTTATGATTTGAAGTAAATCTGTTCAGTAGTTCAATAAGGATGTGGTGGCAGCCAACGTAGGAATCAGGACTTAGTCCTGATTACTTAAAAAAAAAGCAAAAAAAAAGACAGAGAGGTACGGTAGAGATAACCTGACCCCGTAAGCCTGGTGGTGGGGTCCCAGACCCCACCCCGCCTGGGTCTTTAAATATGTTTTTTAATTTTGCGGAGGATCTACTGGAAAATTACGAAAAAAAGTCTGGCATCCGTGCTTCTTTTTACGAAATGACGCGGGGTGGGCCAGGGCCCCGGAGGGGAGGCAGAATGTCTATTTTGGAGGAGGAGGGTGCCTGGCCCCCCTCCCCGAGCCTCGTTGAAGCCTCTGGGACCCCATACCCGGGTCCAAGGAGCAAAATGGACGGTGGGGGTCCCACGGTCCTGCTCCAAGAGCCTTATTAGGCCCTGGGGAACCCACTCCCTGGTGTCCAAAATCCACCATCAAAGGGAAGGAGGGCCACATGGCTGCCCTTCATGAGCCTTAAAGGGAAAGGAAATTAAAAAAGGGAGTGGGGTGTGTGACCCCCTTTCTGAACCTCTTAAGGCCCCATGGACCCCATCCCCCAGATCCAGCTATATTACTCTGTCCCTGGTAGCCCACCCCTGGGACAGAGTAGTTTCCCTGCCCTCACTAGCAAGAGTAGGGAAACATATGTTTGCTCCCACCTGGTGGAAGCATTTTTAAATCTCCCGCCAGGCAGGAGCAAACATGCCTTCTGTGATTGGAATATCTACTCCCACCAGGTGGGAGCTTTAAATATACTCTTGCCTGATGTGACCAGACCTTTGTTTTCCTGCCCACATTCCTGGGGCAGGGAAAAAAATACTGCTCCTGCCCGGAGGAGGCAAGCAGAAAGCAGCTGCTCCCTCCGGGCAGAAGCAATGCCTGCTCCTGCACCATGCGATAAGCAGGCTGGGGCTGTAGGGTCCCTGGGGCTCCCTCTGCAGCCTCCAACATGGTGGGTGCCCCGGTGGGCACTGGGTCACCCACCTATAATTTAGAAAAGGCCTGGTGCAGCTTAGAGTTGGCTTCCTGTGCGGGAGTTGACCAAAGGCCATGTGCGGTGTGCGGTTGGCTGCCTCTGGGTGGGATGGGCAACCCCCCACTGTGCATGGCCAAAGGCAAAAGCATGGAGTTGGCTGCCTGCGGCCAACCCCATGTCGCACATGACCATATGCTGTTCGTGGAATGGGGTTGACTGCCTGTGGGTGCATTGGCCACGTTAAAAAAAACAAAAAATTCACTGAAAAAAACAAAGGTGAAAGTGACGTTTTAGTTAGGAGTTGGTATTATATTTTACTTTAAATGTAAAAAACCTTAGACAATCACGAAAAAATTAAGATTAAAGTAATTTTATTGTTAGGTTAGAATTTCAGTGTCAACATCATGTTTTAAATGTACAAAACCTCTGAAATTCACCAGTTATAGTAAGCTCTGGTAACTATTACTCATACCGTAAGGTAATTATAACTCACACCCTCTCCACACACAGCTAATTACCTCACATATTACATCACTCATGACATCTTCTATGACATCATTGATAATATCACTGCAACATTTGCAATGAATTTATTGATGAGAAAACTGTGCATGGCGGAGGCACGAGTTATAGTTAGCTTTGGCCATGATTTATAGTTACCAGAGCTAAATATTTTATTATATAAATGTGTATGTTAGATTTTATACAGTGCGGACTGAGCCCAAAGACATTAGATAGCTTCACAAAAGAGCAGGAAGGATGACCTTATAACAAACGTCACAAAACAACTGATTAGCACCAGAAAAATCTCCTTGCCCCTCATGTCAGTTATTTTTCTCCCATTTCATTTCTCCTGTAGTGACTGTTTACAAGTTAATGTTGTAATAATTTGTGTAGATGAGACTAGGCTTTGGGCCTAACAATCATTTGTGAAATAAGTCAGGGTGATCCCGAGGAGGCCCCCCTTCTTCTTACCTCCTAATCCATCATTGCCTCTCTCGACGCCGTCCTGTCAATGCTGAGGTATCTGGAAAGGAAGAAAAAAAGAAACTAAGTCCATAACAATAAAAACGGATTATCCTTATCCTCCGCAGGTGGAAGGAGGAGCTGAGGAGTCATAGAGCCAATCAAGAAGTCCTCAAGGAGGAGAAAAGGAGCTGACAAGTCACCGAGAGGAGAGAACGGAAGTCAAGGATCGTGGGAGTGGCGAGAAGAACCCAGAAGACGCGGAGAGCGAGGAGCCCGTGTTCGAGAGGCTGAAGAGTACATAGAGCAACTTCCAAGAAGAGCAAAGGACCGAAGATGCTGAACCCAATGAGACTCCAAAGGAATGGAGTGAGGAGTGGTGGACACCAACGGAGGTAGATCACAAGCCGCTGCACTGAGGAGAGTTGTGGCAGACGTGATACGTGTACCAGGGAAGGAGCGGAACGGGGTAGGTTGGGTTAATTACAGTGCAGCTGGGAGGTAGGAGAATGGAAGGGGAACTTTCTCTGTGGGTTTTTTTCCTACTTCTCTCATTGTTTTATCACTTTACCCATTATTTCAGCACTTGTTTTTCCCAAGCACAATTTTTCGGGGCATATGCATGCACTAACCAGAATCCTTGCTGATAAAAGCTGTGCTTAAATCTTTGTTACAACCGATGGGGAAAGGCTATCCCCGTATAGAAAGGCGGGACCAGAAAACGTTTGTCAGTAACACAGACAACTAGAGGTATCTATCGACTAAAAGGTCACTACAGTCCAGCTGTTAAGTTTTTTTTTATTATTTTACCCCAAACGAGTAGAATCTCAGAACGAAACGGGGAACAACTAGACAGGTAATTATTTTGAATGCTCTTTCTTACCCCTTAAACTTCTCCCCACCTTAATCTGAGTTCAAGTCTCACTACTTTAACAATAGTCAGGACTTGCACATGGGTGTTGTGGAGGTACCTATCCTGACAAAGTATGAAGGCAGTGCTTCTACTTACTGCTACTCTCTTTTCTTCTTTTGAGCCTCCGGGTGACACCCTCCTGGGCGACGTGTACAACTTAGAAGGAGAGAGAAGAAATAAGACTTAAATGAGACTGTTTCCTCTGTGATTGGACATACACCCATATTATCCTTCTTAAGCAGTCATACCAATTAAATATGCCATCATTCAGAAACACATTCAGCTTCCTCGCTTCTTTTCCCACCCATCCCTCCCACAGCTCTTGTCTCCTTTTATGAGATGCCACTCTATTTTATTGTTTTTGTCTTTGTGGGAGGACATGCATGTATTTAGGCTCAGATTTACAAAAGTGTTCAGGAAACGCAGGGCAGCAAGTAAAGTTGATGGGCTGTGTTGCGGTAATGGGAGAAGGCAGAACTGCATCATACCTACTTGAAGTGGCACAGTTCTGTTCTCTTTCTGGACTGACGCACTTCTGGCAGCCATGTGCCAACACAGGCACATTTGAGCCATAGTGCAGGCGAGTCTGCATTGTGGTCAGCATATTTTTGGTGCAGGAAAGGGTTCCTTCTTGCCCAAAAATTATGCTTTAACAAAATGTCCTCTTTGTATGAGTGTTGCAAAATGCAGCACTCTGCTCCTCTGTGGATACACTTTTGCATGGCTCTGACATCTGTCACGGCATTGCTGTTTTTATGCTCCAGTTTATGTGTTTTTAGCCCACCCACCCATCGCTGGTTTTCAGTGTTCGTTCCAAAAATGCCAGCCCCCTTTAGAGGCGGGCTATTTAGACATGCGCATCTGCATTGTACTCAGCTCCTGTGAGGAGCACTCTACTCCTCTATGGATACACTATTGCCTGGCTCTGACATCTGTTGTGGCACTGCTGTTTTTAATTTCCTTGCAAACGCTCTATTGCGCTGGAATTGCCTGGCTCCACACTCATTGGGAGCCATCTTATGCCAGGCTACACACTTTTCTTTTAATAACTTTATGTGTTTGTTCTCACCTTTTGATTTCTGCATTATTGTTATTTGGCCAGTACTCCTCCCTGGCGGGGAAGCCTTCCAGGAGGGAGGGGAGCTGCTGTGCTCCAGTTTGTGTTCTTTTTCCCCCCTGGTTTTTGACATTTGTTACACCATAGCCACGCCCCATTTAGAGGCCAGGTGTTTAGAAATGCAAGGTGTGCATCCGCATTAGTCTCAGCTCCCATGAGGAGCACTCTACTCCTCTGCAGATACACTGTTGCCTGGCTCTGACATCTGTCACGGAGTTGCTGTTTTTAGTTTCCTTATAAGTGCTCTATCGCATTGGAGTTGCCAGGCTCCACACTCATTGGGAGACATCTTAGGTCTGTTTACCCACTTCACTTTTAATAATTTTATGTGTTTGTTCTCACCTTTTGCTTTCTGCTTTATTGTACTCCTCCCTGGTGGGGAAGCCTTCCAGGAAGGAGGGGAGCTGCTGGGCTCCAGTTTGTGTTCTTTTGACCCCCCCTGGTTTTCGGCATTTGTTACGCCATAGCCTCGCCTCCTTTAGAGGTGGACTATTTAGACATGCAAGGTGCATGTCTTTGCAGCGGATGCGCACAGTGGGCATGCTGCTGGCGCACCGAAGGCATGCCAAAGACAAAACCATCTTCACCCGTTTGCACCTGGATGGCACCAGGGGCAATGACCCCTGGTTGTTCCGGGTCTGTCCTCAAACAGCATTCCTCTGTGGAACTTAGGAACCTGGCACCCACCCTACAGCATGCTTGTCACCATACGCTGGACTTCACTTGTGTGGCATTACTTTGTGGCAAGTGCAGATTCGTACCCCTTTCCTCACCAATACTCAGCTCAAAGGTAAGCACGATTTCTCGAACTTCACATGTGGCTCATTTCTATTCCCTTAACTACCATTCATTAGTCAAGTATAAATTTGAAATGTACGACATCCTTGTAGACCATTCGCCGAGTGCGGTTTTCTTGTCAGAAACCTGGCTCACTGAAAATTCTGCACTAGATAGTCTCTCAGCCATTCCCCAAGGCTTTGCGATTGCGATACTGAGTAGGCAATCTCAAAGAGGAGGCAGAATCACCATTATTTTTAAATAGTCTGTGCTCTGCATGTTCATGTAAGTAGCTATCAAAGGTTGTGAGGCAGCTTTTTTCTCCCTAGCCTTCTTCAGCAATTTCTCCATTTCGGGGATTCTGATTTATCGGCCTCCAGGCCCGGTATCCAGCTTTATTACATTGTTAGCCAATGCTTTGCCACCACTTGTCCTGCGCTATTCAAACTTTACAGTCATCTGAGATCTCAGTCTCCATTTCGATTATACTACGTGCAGCATGGCAGCCACCTTGGTTGCAAACTTGGAAGGTCTTCAGCTTTTTCAATTAGTCTCCTCCCCCACATATCAGTTTTGACATACTCTCGACCCTTTATTCTCTAACTTGACCAATCTATCTGTTAATCTCCATCTCCCACGCCCTTTGTCTGATCACCTGGCTATCCCCTTTCAGTTTTCTATTCTCAAATCCTCATCTGTCCCCATTTCTGGACAGACAGTCAGGACACGGAAGTCGTCTAAGGTGAACCCTTCCTGTTTCACCCAGATCTTGGCCACTAATTGCCCTATCCTAGATAGTTGTGTCGACACAGCTAATTTGCAAGGGAAAGGTTGGATATCTGGTGTGTTGGATCAAATTATACCACTGGCAGATAGATTAACACGAAGAGCTAAGCCAAAGGCTGATTGGTTGAGTGATGAACTACTTGCTCTTAAAAAGTACTGCAAGTGCCTGGCACACGTATGGCACAGAGACTCTGAGACTGCCATCAAGCCTGATTATTACTCAGCCCTTAAGGTATATCACAGTCGCATCAGGCATGTTTGTCACGATTTCTATGCCAACAAAATCACAGCCGCTCAGAAGTCATACAGAGAAATGTTGTCGATTGTTAAGTCCTTATCTTCGTTCGACCGAGTCTCAGCCTCTACCCTGCCTTCAGAGGAAGGCTGTAAAGTTCTCGCTCAGTTCTTTTTCGATAAAGTACCTTCCATTCATTCCTCCTTTTTGGAGTCTTCTAGGAATGCTCCTTGTCGCAACCTATGATTTGAAAATGTTGCCGACGGAACAAGGCTGTTACAATTCTAACCCATCAAACCTGATGAATTGTCCTCCATGATGGCGTCAGTTATATCTTGCTATCCACTCGACCCTGCCTCCCCTGCCATTCTGGAGCAAGGAGTGGAAGGGGTACTACTTGTGCCTTGTGAATTACTTAATAGCTCCTTCATTGCGGGCTAGGTTCCACTGCGCTGGAAGCACGCTTTGACAGTCCCACTCATCAAACAACCCTTGCTAGATCTAACTAAGTCTGAGAACTGTAGGCCGATCTAGCTGTTTCCTTTTTCTTCGAAGGTTGCAAAAAAATATGTTAACCAGCATTTTTTTATGTTTATTGAAGCTAAGGAGCTATTGGATAGGACACAGTCTTTAAAGTACAGAGTCTGCCCTGTGGCTTGCCTCTGAATCCATTCGTCAAATCTTTAACAGGGGTGACATGGCTGCACTTCTGATGCTGGACCAGAGGGCAGCATTCAAAACCGTATCCCACAACCTCCTACTTGAGCGGTGTGGACCTGCGGTGTCAGTCACAAGGCCATGCAATAGTTTGCCTCCTTTCTGCAGGAACGTACCTTTTAAGTACTACAAAAACCTTTTCAATCTCAGGTTTTTGTGTTGCAGCAGGGGGTGTCTTAGGGTTCTTCATTGACCCCTACTTAATTCAATCTGTATATGCACCCCCTGGCTGATATCATCGAGTGTTACGGCTTTAACATCATATCGTACGCCGATGATACTCAGCTTATTGTCACCCTGTCACAGAATGCAGCCAACATGGTTGTCTCACTGAGGACCTGTTTGTGTGAGGTCACTGAGTGGATGGGTCTCAATTGCCTTAAACTAAACGCAGAGAAAACAGAGGTCCGTATTTTAGGTAAGCAGCCCTTGATCTGGACCTCTGCCTTGTGGTCTGGCTCGCTCGGACCTCTACCTTTGCCAAAACCTAGGGTTAAAAACCTAGGTATTTGGTTTGAGATAGAGGTCTGAAAGCAGATTCCAGTCCTTCCCTACACCCTACTATGCACACCTATCATTACAGGGAGAGGTCTTAGGAGAGATACCAGTCCCTCCATACACCCTACGATGCATACCCATCATCTGGGAGAGAGAGGTCTGAAAGGGAGAGCAATACCTTTCCACACCCTACTACGCACACCCATTATCTCAGAGAGAGTTCTAAAAGGAGAGGCCCGTCCCTCCCCACACCCTGCTATGCACACCCATTAAATGAGAGAGGGGTCTTAAAGGAGAGGCCGGTTCCTGGAAAGGAGAGACCATTCCATCCATACAACCTACTACGCACACCCGTTATCTGGGAGAGAGGTCTAAAAGGAGAGGCTAGTCCCTCCCCACACAATACTATGCACACTTGTCATCTGGGAGAGAGGTCTGAAACGAGATGCCTATTCATCCCCACACCCTACTATGAGCATCCGTAATCTGATAAAGAGGTCTGAAATGAGAGGCCAGTCCCTCCTTACATCAACCTACACACACCTGTCATCTGAGAGACAGGTCTGAAAGGAGAGGCCAGGCCCTCCTTGCATCATACTGCGCACACTCGCCATCTGAATAAGAGGTATGAAAAGAGAGCCCAGTCCCTTCCCACACCCTACAATGCACACCGGTCATCTGAGTGAGAGGTCTGAAAGGAGAGGTTAGTCCCTCCCAACACCATACTTTGCACACCCGTCATCTGAGGGAGAGGTCTGAAAGGAAAGGCCACTTTCCCCTATGCACTACTGTGCACACCCGTCAAATGAGAGAGAGGTCTTGAAGTAGAGGCCAGTCCATCCATACATCCTGCTACGCACACCTGTCCCATGTCCCTAAAATTCATCGCCTTACTTTAAAGATCAATGGTTTTGGCAATTCTGAAGGTGTTTGTACTGGTGGAGGACTAAATATTAAGAAGGGTTGTGCATCACAATTGTTTATGTTTAGCTTAGCTTGAGCTTGTGTCAAAGTTGTGTATTTGTGTTGTGGTGATTCCTAAGGCTTACTTGTATAAATGGGCACATGCGCTCGATGCTGAGCAGTTGAAGTTGTTACCTGACTAGTAGCAGTCCAAGATCCTGGGTTAAATAAGAGTATATTGTAGTTTAACTTGTCTGCTAGGTTTTGTGGTGTCACTTCGCGAGGTGCCATTGATTGCACAATTGAGATAGGGACATGTAACTGATTATTGTGAGTGTACTAATTGTGATTGGCGCTAGTAGACTCTATTGCGCAGAGGGGAAGCAGCATTAGTCAGGGTGATTTCCCACCGGTCGAGATTTCATCTATGTGTGTGTGCAGAAGTTGGAAAGTGTTATTTCCAGCTGTTTCTTGTGTGAGTGATTACTTTGAATTCTTTAGCCGAGCAGACAAGAGTTATTTGTGCTTGCTTTAGTCTTTATGGAATTTGACATATGAGAAAATTGTAGAGAGGGTGAACTGCTGTGAGGACTGAGGATTGCATCAGAGAAGTACCGCACTGGGATAGGTCAGTTAGTGCGAAGTGTCATGCTAGGATTGTCTGTTCCATCCTCACGTTTCACACTGTGATAGGTACATGGAGAAAAGACTTCACTGGGATGGGATGCAAGTAACGATCTGTATTGAATTGTGATCCAGGCTAAGACAATGCTTATTTGAATTGAGATTTGTTCATTTCCATTGCTAGACAGGGTCATGAAATGTTTCAGAGACCTTTGGAGATGGTGTGGGGTGATGTGCAAGTTCCTGTCCGTGTAGTTGAGGAAGCTCCACCAGAAGGTATGCCAGGTCATTTTATAGTGACAATTATAGGGCTTCATTCATGTTTGTGGTTTCGTCAATGGCATAAGATCACTGAAAAAGAAGAGAACTTAATATTTTTACAATATGGCACATTTAGTTTTATCATTGAGAACTTGAGGGGAATATTGTATGACTGAAACCTCCCCTTAGACCAGCACAGTACAAGGCTTTGAATGCTTGTGAGTGTGCTTGCCTTGCAAAAGAGAAAGAGGAGTAGCTGATAGAGCTAAGGAAGCCGTGCATAATTACGCTGATGCTAAGTAGGATGAGGAACAACATAGGTGGAAGAGATGTATAGTTGAGGGAACTAGAATGTACTCCGCATTGACAACCGAAACGTCTAAAATGAAAAGAAAACACAGAGACGAAGATGCTGATGCCATGGAGAAGTCTAGCACTAAGAGTGACTCTAGCAATTATCTCTTAGGTGTCTTGTTGTCCTCATGTCCACCGCCTTATTCTACTCAGTCCACAGATCAAACTGGTGCTACTGCTGGTAGTAGTACTGTTGCTACAGCCCCTGTTGACCTTAATCTGACACAGATTGGAGGACCACCTCCAACTTCTTCTGTTGCAGCTGCTGCACCTACAGAGACAGCTACCACAGTGTTGCCCTGATTGTTCATGCCCCTGTTGGGCCTGTTCCTGCACCCATGCCACAAGTCTTACCCATCCAAACTTTAGATGTTCCCATTATACCTGCCCCACGAACCATTGAACAGATTTCTGCAGTTCCGGGAGCTATAGGTGGAGTAGCCACAACAGGGTTAATCCCGATGCCACTGAATTCATAGATTGTTGCTTGGAGCCCACCACAAAATGTATGAGCTCTAGGAGAAGGAGGGAGGCTTGTCTTCACAAAATCAATTGACCAAGTTGGGATGGGACATTTAGATAATGAAATTTTGTCCTCATGGTTTCACGAGTCTCTCGATGGTAGAGGAACAGAAGAGACCGAGTCACCATCCACGAGTCAAGGAAAAATTAGACCCTTAGACGTACCAAAATTGAAGGGAGAGTTGGTAAAGATTATAAAGGGATGTTTAGATCTTTCACATGTGAATCAACACCAGGAACACATGCTGATATATTTGAGCAAAGAGATCACTAGTCTTGCAGCTATGACACATGAGAAACTTTCAGAATTCGCAGGAAAATATGAAGTAGACATTTCCAGAAGTCTTCCCTTGCAGAAAGTTTCAGAGCAAAACTAGGTGATGATACAGTTATCACTGTGAGATCTTTGAGGATGAGGTGACATGTTATTGAATTGGTTAAATGCATTCAGAAATGGATTTATTTTGACACGTTGGAGAGCAAATGGGCAAAAAGAAAAAACAGGGAAAAAAAGAAGCAATCAGACAGTGTAGAGGTGAATGGGAAAACACCTTCAGCACCCCAGTTGGAAATAAGGCTCAGATGTTTCCTATGAGAGACATACCAGGTGGAGGATATGTTCATATATCATTTAGTTGGGGTGATCTCGGGAGATTCACAATTTCCCCAAATTGAGACAGAATCCTGCCCAATGGTATATGCAAGTTGACATATTTGTCAAGATTTCAAAGGTTTTATGGACAGATTTGGATGCCTTTTTCAACATTGTGGTACCAAGTGATTTATGGGCTGAGTGGAAGATTGCTATAAATTGGCCTTCCAAGGGATTCTCAGACTCATGCACCATCTACTACCGTGATGACAAAGTGCAATGAGGTGATTACATTTTTGAAGTGAAAGACCCCGGCAAGGGATATTGATTGGCTTAAGATCAATAGAATGACCCAGAAAGCTAAAGAATCAGTGCGTGTCCATTATGACCAATTGTTGCAAGTGTTTAAACAACACAGTGGTTAGGACAACCCTGAAGGGGGAGATGGGGGAGTTTTGTGTCACAGTTCCTTCTTGAAATTGCTCCCAGAGATTAGCATGAATATCCAGCATAATGTAATTTGCTAGCAGACAAAACCATTGGATGAGATCTTGAGATATGCTAAGTACTGCAGTGATGGGCAAGAGATGAAGCAGAAGAGACTTAAGGAAAATGTAATCCATTGTCACGCCTGCCGACCGGGTGCCGCTAGAATGCCTATGAACTGCTAAAATGGCCAGCTCCCGCTAACACGCATGCGCAGGAGCCGGCCGGGTAGGTCAAAGGCTCCTTGTTCCGGAGCAGGCACGCCTCGCATTCCAGCTACGGGAAGTGAGCACCTCTTCCGGGTCACTAACCTTTTGCACAGCATCGTCGGTTCGTCGGTATCGTAGTCAGCGTTTCCCTTGTTACGTCGGGTAGCCGTCTTCTCTTCACTCGTCGTTTCTTTAGATTCTGGTCGCACCTACTGCCAGTTTCATTTCCTCGTGGTTGGTCCTATCGGCAAAGAAAAACAAGAAAGATACAAAGCTGATATTATTCATTGTTACGGTAACAGCGCGGTAGCGCTGACTTTCTAATTTGCCTTTTGTTTACTTATCTGACATGGGCTCTGCATATATGATGGTCTGCTTAGTATTGTTTTGGAGTCCAGTAGATTCCTGAAAATCCAAGGAATAGTGTTAGGTCTACCTGAAGTAAGGTGGAGTATAAGTCATCACAGAGACTTTTACAGATTACCATATTTTGTCTTCAGTCTTTATACAACATTAGATTAAACATCCTTCTTGCTTTCACTTGTCACTGGGATTCATGGAAGAAGGGAATCATCCAGAGGTTTCTTGGCAGACAGGTTGTTTTATCCCAGAGCGGGGTGCGACCTGGGACCTTTTGTCTTCCTCCTTATTTCTTCCCTTCTTCCCCGGGTTACTATTGGTACTTTGACTTGGTTGGGTACAATACGTGGCCAGGAGAGGTTGAGGACTTTTCACCATTTGCATGACGTTCCTGCCGAAAACGTGAGGACCTGACATGCATGCTCAGATGAAGTTGGCACAGAAAGGATTTCAAAATCAACCAAAAGTGGGAAATGTTGGTAGAATGCAAGGTACTGGTTATCAGAGTGGAGGTCAGATGATCTAAGGTGGGAATGGTGTTCCACAAGGTAGAGGTTGCATTTTCTCAGTTGATCCAAATTGTGGTGTAGATACTGAAACACTGAAGAGATCAACCTCTTGTCATTATTGTAACAAGCTTACGCACTGGAAAAGGGAGTGGCATCAAAACCCAAATAGAGTAGTTGGTGATGAGCAAATGCAAAATGTTAAACCAACTCAAATGCTGAATGCCCCGGTACAGAGAATGCAAAATTCAAATCAGTCACAAGTCTCAATAATGCAAGTACCACAGGCTTGGATGCCATGCAGACCATGGGCAACCCTAGGTTAAATGCAAATCAAGCCCCAAGAGCATACTTGAATCCTTTCCAAAATCAGAACGTATTTCAACAGTACCCCATGTTTGAGAATGAGAGTTTCAATTCAGATCAATTGCAATGAATGTGCCTGAGTGGAAAGGATGACTGCATGCTTGGCCAAGTCTAGGAGATAGACCAGAGTGATCCATTTGTAGAAGGTGGGTTGAATGGCACCAAGGGTCATTTTTGATCATCACTGGTGCTACCCGTTCCACTGTTAGAACAGCAGAAAGAAGATCCAAGTTAAATTGCACTATTTAAGGTACACCAGACGGTGTTAAGTTTCAAACACAAGATGAGGATGTGGAATTCGAAATGGCCAGGCAAGGGGCAGCAGTTAGTCTGTTCCCTGTGAGAACAGCTGAGGATTTCTCTTCCGATTTAAGAGATACTGTGAAGCCTCAAGTGTGGGATTTTTCAGGGAAAGACATCAGACTTATTAAAGGTGTAGAACGTATCTGAATAATGATTAACCTAATGTTGAATATACAAGAACACCACCATACAATCTTACACCTGAGGCAGGGGCTGGAATTACTCCTGTGATTGAGTCGATGATATGACAAGGAATTTTGAAAGAGGTTGTAGGAAGCAGGTATAACTCACTAGTTATGGGCTTGCAGAAGCCAAATGGCAAGTATAGAATTGTGCTGGATCTAAGAAAGATCAACAGTATTGTTATTCCATGTTGTCCCGGGATACCAAATTGTTATTGTTATTGTTATTTTAATTTTATAAGGCGCACAGCTACCCTAAGGTTTCCCGGCGCCGCCTGAAAGGAGCCAACGTAAACAGAGGGGTCTACAAGTTAAATAACCAAGTTTTTAAGCCCCTACGGAAGTTCTCGTACGAAGCTTCAGTTCGAAGATTGATCGGAAGGGAATTTCATAAGAAGGGTCCTAAGTGGGAGAAAGAGCGATCGCCCATGCGCACTAGTCTCGTCCTAGGAACAATGAACTTGGCCTGGGTGGCTGAGCGCAGAGCACGAGATGGAACATAAGGATGAACAAGGGTCTTCAAGTAGGGAGGTGCCTTTCCAGATTTTATTTTAAACATAAGACTCAGGGGTCGATTCCGATTCGGGCCGGAAAAAGCACCGACCGACTCGGAGCCGGAAAAATTACCGACCGACACGTACCAGTGGCGCCCGACACGCCAAGTACGATGCAAGCCGCGATAAATCCGACCGACATGTCAGGAAACCAAGCCGACCGACCGAGCCGCTCGGAAAATAGCAATCCGGCCGGAAAAACACGCGAATCCAACCGACCGACACGCACCCGGAACAAATCCGACCGAATCGTACCCGCCAACTCCAACCCGCAAAGTACGATGCAAGGCACGAAAAACCCGACCGAGTCGGACGGAGGACAAGCCGTACGACCGACACGCATACAAAACCGAGCCGAAGCAACACAATACACCGCGACCGACGCGTACGCAGCATACAAAACTGCACAAACACAGCGTGAACGAAACGGAGAACACCGTACGAGACCAATGCAGGGTCCGACTCGGTCACAAGAACGTTTCCAACATACACAAACAGCACAAAGGAAAAATCACCCAAAAAAAGGCCAAACAAGCAATTAGCAAGCCAATAAATACTGGGGGGTGGGGACAGAGAACAAAGACACACCCACAACTCCACCTATATAAAGGACACAAATCACTACCATGAGCCTTTGCAAATGCCATTCCACTGCCAGCACCCAAGAGAAAGCAACCACACACCCACAGCTCACCCCTCACACAAGCCACACACCATCAGCACACCAACAAATACCTACCTCACATACACCCAGCAAAACACACACTCACACACCCTCACCTGCACACCAACACACACATCACTCACCATCACCACCCATCACCATGCCCCCCAAGAAGAATCCCAAGTTCCTAGATTGTGAATTGGAAGTCCTGGTAGACGAGATCCTCAGGGTGGAGCCACAGCTGTTTAGCACTCTGGTCCAACAGACCCCCATGTCGCAGAAAACCAAGATGTGGGAGAGGATCATCAACAGGGTGAACGCCCAATCACCATGTCGGCGCACAAAGACGGACATCCAGAACAGGTGGTATGACGTGCGCAGGAGGGTACGGGACCTGCTGAAGATAGACTACATCAACAGCCAACATACCGGCAGTGGCCCTCCTGCCAAGCCAATATACCTCAGGCCCTGGGAGGAGAAGGTGCGGGCCATCCTTCCGCCAGTGAGCGTATATGGACTAGAGAACATCCCAGAGCCTGGTGAGTACACAACAAATGTACACAATAAACTGCCACAAAACACACACATCACTGTCAAGGGGAGAGTCAAACCATGCACACATAGCAATTACACAGCAACTAGAACAGAATCATCCCAAAATGTGTATGTCAGTCAGATAAACACAACACATGCCATCAAAAAAGTCACATCCAACTGTGCCAACACATGTACAAACACAACCACAACTACAGCTAGGCAGTGGCACAAATAGAACTAACACACACATCCACACATGTAGCCACCACAACAACACCAACACACAGTGAAGACCACTCAAAGGAAGGAATTCTGTGTATGCTGGCCAAGTCAGTGTAGCCAATAGCATCATGGGAGTCGCAGTCACACATATTGCCCCCCCCACAACTGTCCCATCAACACCACCCTGAACCATGCTCACATCACAGGGAGTGGAGAAGGACTCACAAGATGGCTGACACTGGCTACTGCTGTGGGGAGCACAAGGCCCTGCTGCCAACTGTGCACCAACAAACAGCAGGACACCACTGACTGACATCCTGAGAGACAACTTACACTCCCTGCAATGCAAGCACGTTCCATGGTGGGATATCTGGCTGGCTGGGTGGGAAGGGGTACTTGCAGCACTGACCATAGTCACCAGCACCTCCCCTCACACCCCCCCAACACAAACTCCACAGTACCCACCTGGTAGAATGCAATGCCCTCCATCCTAACACAAGATCCCACAAAGCACCACCACCCTGGGTTATGTTGTGTGAAGCACAGGGACACTCTTGGGACTCTTAGCCAAACAACTGCCAGGACAACACTCCCAGCCATCCTGTCAGCACAGCCAGCCCACCCCACAGGGAAGCAGAGTCAAAAGGAAGGAAGCATGGGCATGCTGGGAAGGGGGTGGAGGCAATAGCATGATGGGAGTCGTAGTCACAGACATTGCTCAGCCTCACAACTGGCCCATCAACACCACCCTGAACCATGCTCACATCACAGGGAGTGGAGAAGGACTCACAAGATGGCTGACACTGGCTACTGCTGTGGGGAGCACAAGGCCCTGCTGCCAACTGTGCACCAACAAACAGCAGGACACCACTGACTGACATCCTGAGAGACAACTTACACTCCCTGCAATGCAAGCACGTTCCATGGTGGGATATCTGGCTGGCTGGGTGGGAAGGGGGACTTGCAGCACTGACCATAGTCACCAGCACCTCCCCTCACACACCCCCCAACACAAACTCCACAGTACCCACCTGGTAGAATGCAATGCCCTCCATCCTAACACAAGATCCCACAAAGCACCACCACCCTGGGTTATGTTGTGTGAAGCACAGGGACACTCTTGGGACTCTTAGCCAAACAACTGCCAGGACAACACTCCCAGCCATCCTGTCAGCACAGCCAGCCCACCCCACAGGGAAGCAGAGTCAAAAGGAAGGAAGCATGGGCATGCTGGGAAGGGGGTGGAGGCAATAGCATGATGGGAGTCGTAGTCACAGACATTGCTCAGCCTCACAACTGGCCCATCAACACCACCCTGAACCATGCTCACATCACAGGGAGTGGAGAAGGACTCACAAGATGGCTGACACTGGCTACTGCTGTGGGGAGCACAAGGCCCTGCTGCCAACTGTGCACCAACAAACAGCAGGACACCACTGACTGACATCCTGAGAGACAACTTACACTCCCTGCAATGCAAGCACGTTCCATGGTGGGATATCTGGCTGGCTGGGTGGGAAGGGGGACTTGCAGCACTGACCATAGTCACCAGCACCTCCCCTCACACCCCCCAACACAAACTCCACAGTACCCACCTGGTAGAATGCAATGCCCTCCATCCTAACACAAGATCCCACAAAGCACCACCACCCTGGGTTATGTTGTGTGAAGCACAGGGACACTCTTGGGACTCTTAGCCAAACAACTGCCAGGACAACACTCCCAGCCATCCTGTCAGCACAGCCAGCCCACCCCACAGGGAAGCAGAGTCAAAAGGAAGGAAGCATGGGCATGCTGGGAAGGGGGGTGGAGGCAATAGCATGATGGGAGTCGTAGTCACAGACATTGCTCAGCCTCACAACTGGCCCATCAACACCACCCTGAACCATGCTCACATCACAGGGAGTGGAGAAGGACTCACAAGATGGCTGACATAGGCTACTGCTGTGGGGAGCACAAGGCCCTGCTGGCAACTGTGCACCAACAAACAGCAGGACACCACTGACTGACATCCTGAGAGACAACTTACACTCCCTGCAATGCAAGCACGTTCCATGGTGGGATATCTGGCTGGCTGGGTGGGAAGGGGGACTTGCAGCACTGACCGTAGTCACCAGCACCTCCCCTCACACCCCCCCCAACACAAACTCCACAGTACCCACCTGGTAGAATGCAATGCCCTCCATCCTAACACAAGATCCCACAAAGCACCACCACCCTGGGTTATGTTGTGTGACGCACAGGGACACTCTTGGGACTCTTAGCCAAACAACTGCCAGGACAACACTCCCAGCCATCCTGTCAGCACAGCCAGCCCACCCCACAGGGAAGCAGAGTCAAAGGAAGGAAGCATGGGCATGCTGGGAAGGGGGTGGAGGCAATAGCATGATGGGAGTCGTAGTCACAGACATTGCTCAGCCTCACAACTGGCCCATCAACACCACCCTGAACCATGCTCACATCACAGGGAGTGGAGAAGGACTCACAAGATGGCTGACACTGGCTACTGCTGTGGGGAGCACAAGGCCCTGCTGCCAACTGTGCACCAACAAACAGCAGGACACCACTGACTGACATCCTGAGAGACAACTTACACTCCCTGCAATGCAAGCACGTTCCATGGTGGGATAACTGACTGGGTGGGTGGGTGGGTGGGAAGGAGGTCTGGCTGTCAACCAAACACAATCAATGCAGACCATGTTCACACCCCAGAGAATACATAGAAATGCCCAAATAATGCAGGACAATGTGCCACACCAATATCAACCCCTGACTGTGACGACTTAGGACAATACAATGTACAGGCCCGCACCCCGAGGCACAGTCACAACTGTCAGGTGTGTCAACCACTGATGCCTGCAGAAACATGACATACATTGTTTGTGTCTCCCAAAAACAGGTGATGATAGGGACACAGCAGCAGACGCTGAGGAGTCCCAGTCCCAGGCTCAAGAGGATGCCGAGCTCACTGGCGTCGTACAGCCTCTGTCCTCCTCGGACGATGAAGAACAACCTGGCACATCCGGTGCAAGTCAACATGCTGCACCAGCAGGACCACCAGCTGCAGCACCAGCAGGTCCACCAGCTGCACCCCCTGCACCCACCCCTCCAACGACTGTCACCACGAATACCATCCCTGCCGACATGGACAGAATAAGGAACAACACCAGCGCAGTGACCCTGGACCAACCTGGGGCCATGGACACCACCACCACCACCACCCCCAAGGTGGACCAGGGTTATCTGTGCGTGCAACTGCACACACTGCACATGTCAGCAGGGGTGGTGGGAGGGGTGGGAGACAGAGGTCGCTGCTTGCAGACGTTGCTGGTGTGCATGAAGACCCACAACTGGTACGCATAGCTGATGCGTACCAGTCCAGCACCGGAGAGCTCAGCCAGGTAGTGGGGCTCCTCAGAGACATCAAACAGCAGCAGGCTGCCCATCATGCCCGCTTGGACTCCCACATGTCCCGCGTGGAGTCCAAGTGGGATGTACTACATGAGATGACGGCGGTGCACAGGGACATTTTACAATGCCTCCGCCAGATGAACAGCAACCAGTCCACACCTCCCTGTGTGCCAACAACATCTGGTACCGAACAAACTGCAACTGCCACAGGGAGGGAGGAGGACTCTGGCGGAGAGTCCCCTGCACCGCAGCAGCCTGCACTTGAGGGCCCCCCCCAAGAAGAGGGGTCGTCCGAGGAGGGGAAAGTGAGAGGCTGATGGCCAAGCGCAACTCCCAGGAAGCCTGAACCTGTTCTGGATTTTCGCCTTTGTGCACAGACTGTTCACCCTGTTGATGGCAACACTACTCCCACACATTGCATGGGGAGTACAAGTTGGAACAATGTGTCAGACAACTGTGGCCCCGATACTGGGGATCCTGTCTACCTGGACTTTCTATTCATCTAGGAACTTGGGATTGCAAGATTCATGTACAGCACAATCCATCCTATGCACTATTATCACAGATGTATCACAATAAACACACTAATACACCATACTTGCCTCTGTCGTGATTCCAACGTGGGTGCTGTTATGGGGATGATGAACTGCAAAATTACACTGTGTATGCGAACTGCAACAGCAAGGACAACACAGGCATGTGAGTACAGGCAACGTGACACATATGAGGGAGACACACCACCAGGGCTACACAACACATACACACCTAGGCCATCTGACTCATTGCCTACACTGATGTTGCCAGGGAAGACGGTGCAATGCACAGACACCACACCCATTCCCAGT
The DNA here is from genome assembly GCA_963921515.1 of Calotriton arnoldi. NCBI lineage: Eukaryota > Metazoa > Chordata > Amphibia > Caudata > Salamandridae > Calotriton > Calotriton arnoldi. The sequence continues at coordinate 248,731 of CAWUFW010010616.1, read as the reverse complement.
TGTAGTCAAGTAGCCCACAGGTGCAGTAAGCAAATGGCAGTCAAATGTGTGACCACAGACAACGCACATCACTAAGTGAAGCACAGGTTTATTACACAGTAGCAACATGCCGTAACCACTACAGATGCAAGGTAACCCCACCTGGTAGCGGGCACACAGTCAACAACTGTAGACAGAAGGAAGTCCATGGGTGTGGCGCACATCACCTGTAGGGACACAACAGCTACCAGCCTGGATGTGCAATCACGTCGTCGGTGGACACAGTTGACCAAACGAATCTGAAAGTACCCTGTGAAGGACAGAAATGACACACAGTCAAAAGCAATGCAGTACAGGACAGAACAGCAAAACTCATGCACAATACATGTTACAAGATACCCACCCAGAACCAAGTTAGCATGTCAACACTGTTGGGGAGTACAGCCCACCTGTCACCACACATCGCAACACACATCCTGTCAAGTAGCCCATGGACACACTCCAACAGCACCAGAGCACCACCCACACATCATGCCAACTCACATCATTCACATGACACCTCAGGATACTCACATTCAGCTAAAGAAGTTGGTGATGAGCTGTGTGCGGACATCACCATCACCATCATCATCATCATCGTCACTGGCATCGTGGTCCAGGCCAGGATCCTCCACAGGTGGCGGATGTTGGTCATCGTCATCCTGGATGAGAGGCAACTCCTTCCGCACTGCCAGGTTGTGGAGCATGCAGCAGACGATGATAATCTTGCACACTTTCGCAGGGGCATATGGGAGGGACCCTCCGGTCTTGTCCAGGCAGCGGAAGCGGCTCTTCAGGAGACCAAAGGTCCGCTCAATCACTCTCCTGGTCCGACCATGTGCCTCATTGTAGCGCATCTGGGCAGGTGTCACAGGGTTCCTGAGGGGTGTCAGCAACCACGGCATGTTGGGGTATCCCGAGTCACCTACGGACAGACAAGTGCACATCAGCTGACTTGGAAAAGTGGGCGGAATACTACAGATCAGATCACACACAATGGCACAAAGTCAGTACACACCGACAAGCCAGGCACGCTGGTTCTGCATCTGTGCCATCAACCTGGGGATGCGACTACTCCTCATCACAAAGGCATCGTGTGCTGAACCAGGGAAACGGGCACACACGTGTGTGATGGTCATGTCTGCAAGACACACCACCAGTGCATTGACCGAGTGGTAGTGCTTGCGGTTCCTGTAGGCCTGCTCCTGGGCCTGTGGTGGTACCAAAGCCACATGTGTCCCATCAATGGAGCCAATGACATGCGGCATCCTCCCCAGGGCATAAAAGTCACTCTTCACGTCAGTGAGTCGTCGCAGTCTAGGGAAATAGATGTACCGGTTCAGGAAGAGCAACATTGCCGCCAAGAAATCGCGGAGCACACGGCTGAACATGGTCTGTGACATCCCACCAGCAGACGCCACAGTATGTTGGAAGGTACCGGTGGCAAAGAAGTGTAGGGCTGCCATCACCTTCACCTTGGGGGTCAGCGCTGTAGGATACGGCCGGCCAGGCTGCAAATGTGGGGACAACTGCACTGCAAAATCCTCAATCAGCTGCCTGGTGAAGCGGTACCGTCGGATGCTGTCCCGTTCCACCATCGTTGCCAGGTCTGGGAATGGCCGATGGACAGCAGGAGCCCTGCAGTGCAGAGGAGAAGTAAGCAAGATCGTCAGTCACCCCACATATGCGGCATTGAACACACTCAAGATCCCAACATACATCATCATGAGGCACAACTACATGAAGTGTGCAGTACCGGAACGACATGTATGGTACATACATGGCCAACATCTGTCAACACGGTCCTACAGGTGGCATCAATTTGTCCCAGGTTGGCCCATTGGATATCATGATGCTGTGTCACAGTCACCCCCAGTGACATGTGAGGACAGATGTGCCCCAGGCACCACAGCTCAACGACAGGCACATTCCCAGGGACCCTGTAATGCCACATGGACACTGGCATCACCTGGAGTATCATGTGTACACCACAACAAAACAAACATGACCCCCACAGGTAGTGGCCACACTTGCCATGGCAGGAGAGCCATGGACGTCTGTGACACACACGCACAACATCAGAGTCCATGCACACACAACGTGGATGTGGAGACTGTCTCCCATTGTGCACATGAAATCAGAGACATTGTAAACACTACATGCACAAAGACTGTGGAGGGCCATCACTATTGTGCCACTGGGACACCCTGGCTCAAACATACCGTCCCACATGGGACTCACGGGGTATGTGACATGACATACACAAACACCACTGTGAAATGTGACCATGACACATGCACAGATATGAACAGTTGCACATCACAGTGGTCACGTACACGTAACACCCAGGATCCTGTCCCCATTAACACGTGCACAGCCTGGGGGTGGCTGCCCACAGGTGACACCCACAGGACAACATGTACACCAACATACACACAATAGGAAATGCAGCCTTACATGCCTTATGATAAGGTTTGGACAGGCTGTCGTGATGTAGGTGTGCCCCTCACTCCCTGGGAGCTATCTGTGGCTGGCACATGTCCATCTGAGACAGGCATGCTGACCTATGCCAGTCACATATACAGTGATGCGTTGAACAGCAATGGACCGATCGGTGCCTCCGGCCGGCCCATTGCATTCAATGTGTGCGGGTACGCGTTGTACCCCTGTGCGCGTTGAACTGCAATGGACCGATCGGTGCCTCCGGCCGGCCCATTGCATTCAATGTGTGCGGGTACGCGTTGTACCCCTGTGCGCGTTGAACAGCAATGGACCGATCGGTGCCTCCGGCCGGCCCATTGCATTCAATGTGTGCGGGTACGCGTTGTACCCCTGTGCGCGTTGAACAGCAATGGACCGATCGGTGCCTCCGGCCGGCCCATTGCTTTCAATGTGTGCGGGTACGCGTTGTACCCCTGTGCGCGTTGAACTGCAATGGACCGATCGGTGCCTCCGGCCGGCCCATTGCATTCAATGTGTGCGGGTACGCGTTGTACCCCTGTGCGCGTTGAACAGCAATGGACCGATCGGTGCCTCCGGCCGGCCCATTGCATTCAATGTGTGCGGGTACGCGTTGTACCCCTGTGCGCGTTGAACAGCAATGGACCGATCGGTGCCTCCGGCCGGCCCATTGCTTTCAATGTGTGCGGGTACAGCGTTGTACCCCTGTGCGGCGTTGAACAGCAATGGACCGATCGGTGCCTCCGGCCGGCCCATTGCATTCAATGTGTGCGGGTACGCGTTGTACCCCTGTGCGCGTTGAACAGCAATGGACCGATCGGTGCCTCCGGCCGGCCCATTGCATTCAATGTGTGCGGGTACGCATTGTACCCCTGTGCGCGTTGAACAGCAATGGACCGATCGGTGCCTCCGGCCGGCCCATTGCTTTCAATGTGTGCGGGTACGCGTTGTACCCCTGTGCTGCGTTGAACAGCAATGGACCGATCGGTGCCTCCGGCCGTCCCATTGCTTTCAATGTGTGCGGGTACGCGTTGTACCCCTGTGCGCGCTGAACAGCATTTGACCGATCGGTGCCTCCGGCCGGCCCATTGCTTTCAATGTGTGCGGGTACGCGTTGTACCCCTGTGCGCGTTGAACAGCAATGGACCGATCGGTGCCTCCGGCCGGCCCATTGCTTTCAATGTGTGCGGGTACGCGTTGTACCCCTGTGCGCGTTGAACAGCAATGGACCGATCGGTGCCTCCGGCCGGCCCATTGCTTTCAATGTGTGCGGGTACGCGTTGTACCCCTGTGCGCGTTGTACCTCAATGGACCGATCGGTGCGCACCCATTGACAATGGGCTTGCCTGGCAACGGACGCGTTTTCGAATTTCGAACGAGTCGGTTGCTGGAAAATCAGTTGGTCACCCACAACAATGTTGCAAATTCATGTATGTCATGAAGTTGAAGTTTTGAAGGATGCTGTGGGCGTGTTTTGGTGCTGCTATTCCATGGATTGGCCAGATTCAGAAGATGCAAACGACTTGGACCTATCACTTTGGACACAAGGGACAGTATCTGCCTCTCCAGCACATATATATTGCTGCCTGTTCCCCTGAGAGCCCACTTGCCTGCACTACATGCTCCAGGACGACATCTGCCACTGCACTGCTGCTGTCTCTGCCCCTCTGGACCCTGCAATGGCACGTACTGTGGAGAGAGCCCCAGCCTTCAGCCTTGAGGAGAACCAGGCCCTGCTGGACAGCCTACTTCCACAGTACAGCAAGCTGTATGGGACACCAGGGGAGCAGGTGAGTGTTCTGTGCACTGCCTTTCTGAATGTGCATTTTGTCTGACTAGCAAGGCTGAGAGTCAGCACACCACTGGCTAGCAGGCTCACTGAGTAGTTGTCACCCCCCATAGTGTGTAGTGACTTGCACTGGACAGGTATGGTGCAGTGACAGTGCTTCTGAACAGGGTTTTACTCCCCATGCAATGATACCATGTAGTGACTTCTGGAAAACTGTCCATGGGCAGCCGTGCACTGCCTGTGTACACCATGTGCCCCTGTGATTGCGACATGTATATGCAACTGTGTCATGCACGGATATGTTGCATGTGTAGTAATGGCCTTATCACTTTGTCATCCTGACAGGCTTCTGCCCATCGGAAGCATGAGATATGGAAGGACATCGTCCGGGCTGTCCGGTCCGTGGGGGTCTACAAGCGCCGGATCCGCAACTGCCAAAAGAGGTGGCAGGACCTTCGGGGCTGGACCCGGAGGATTGCACGGGTCCAGCTGAAGCTGTCGCCTCCTCGCAGGAGGGGCGGAACACGGACCCTGACCCCCCACATGCTCAGGATCCTGGCGGTGGTCTTTCCAGACCTGGATGGGCAGCTGAAGGCCAGAGAGCAGCAAGGAGGGGGTGAGTCAAAGACTGCACTGTGTACTCTGTCTAACATGCTATGTGCCCTCCTCGGGCCTGGTTAAACTGCCACAGTACAGCAGTCATGTTGTCCAGGAGCCATGTCCCTCTATTGTGCACTGCCCACTCCTCATCTGATACCCAGGTGTGGCGCTTACATGCAGGGAATTCTGTCACTTAGGACTGTGTCCTTGCAGTTTGCTTGACTCAAGGTGGGAGACAGCATCTGTTTCCCTGACTCTGTGGTGGGCATCATGGGTGGGTCCATTGCTTACACAATGCCTGTATTCTGACATGTATTCAGCGTGTTACTTTGATCTGTGGTCCAATTGCTGAGCTGATCCACCACATGTGGCTGGGGTACCTGGCACACACCCATGCTGCGGGTGGGAACAATGTTTGGGCCCCAGGAGTATGTATATGACGTGTGTCACACATACTTAGCCAGCTGCCTACAGTCCAGGGCTCATCCCTCATTCATGTGGGGCTGGACAGTCATGCCTACTCCAGGCCATACAATACACTCTGTACTCCCACTCCCGTGTATCAGCGGACACATTGTGCACAGTGATTTGACCCCTCAGGTGTCTGCCTCTGTGTCAGTGTGCTGTGGATTAGTCGCCAGGACTGCTGTGGAGTTTCTTGGTAGGGGCTCAGCATGCCACTGGAGATGTGACCATAGGAGACGATACTTGTGTGACACATAGGTGTCTGATCAGCTGCCCATGCAGACTGGGGCATGTAAATGTGAAGTTCAGGCAGCTGTTCCCCATGCACAGCAGAGTGTCAGGGGCTCAGGTTCAGAGGGTAGTGTCACAGGTCTCCCATATGTCCAATAGGTATGACCTGGACAGATGAGGGTTAAGAGGATGTGTTGTGGGGGGGATGTACATGTGCACTTGTGCAGCTCCAGGACTTGCATTCCCCATGACCTACTATTGTGACACAGTGCAGAGTGTTGTTGTCTGGCTGCAAAGTCATACATCACTGAGCCAGTGATGTATGACTTTGCAGTCATGCCTCCGCCATGGCACGTGTCTACTGATTGGTGAGCCTGCAGGGGAGTGACATGTGCTACATGCACACCATAGTGGCGCTGGCTATCAGGACATGGGTGCATCATGGTGTCTGTCGCTGGTATGCATCACATGCATTTCCTATTTGACTCTGGGCATCCCTTACATCCGGAAACCTGTACTGACTCAGTGGCAAGAGCTGTGATGTGTCCACACCGTGTCCTCTGCACTGTCCAACTACTGTGTACTTGGTGCATGTGTCAACACTGGGGTGTTGCAATCCAACAGACACCAGACAGATGGGTGCAAGGCCATGTGGGATGTGAGTGCCATGCTTGGCATCAGACTGACAATTGACTTCTCCTGTTCAATTAGTGCACTTTTAGCAATGTACAACTAATGATGCCAGGGCTTGCTCTGTGATGTGCTGTGCTCACAGTGGTGTGTGCGTTATGTGCAGGTGACTGATGTCTGTCTGTTTCCCCATTGTTTGCAGATACATCAACGGCCACGGAAGGGGACAGCTCCACGGACCAGGAGGAGCCGGAGAGCCAGACTGGGTCAGCAGCCGAGGAGTGGTCGGAGGGACCCAGTGGCACGGAGGGCGAGGGGAGCCACACCGAGGAGTCCTCAGCAGCATCCACCTCAGCTGAGGACCAGAGCAACTCGGAGGATGACTCCCTTGTGGAGGCGGGTGTCAGCAGCCACCACACCCCAGCTAGTGTTGCTGTCCCCGCCACCACCAGCACCACCACCGCCCTCCCATCGGCTCCCATTCCCCAGGTCCGTGGAGGCTCCCATGTCCGGGAGCGTGTCTCCTTTGGGCCAGGCACCGCACCCCCTGCCCCTGTGTCCCCTGCTGCCCTGAGTGAGGAGTCTGTGTACCTCCTTCGCCAGCTCCATGTAGGGCAGACAGCCATGCTGAGTGTCCTCCATGCGCACACCGCGCTGTTGACTCAGCTGGTGTCGTTCATGGAGGGCATCTCATCGGGCATGTCTGACCTACAGAGGGGCAATAGGTCCATAGACTCCTCCCTGACGGCAGCAGTGTCCCTCCTCAAACGGTCCCTCACCCCTCCTGCCTCTGCTCCATCCACACTCCCCAGCACCTTACCCATCCCAGGCACACACACACCGGCACAGGCACACACCAGCACACACACATCCAGCACACTGACACACACGCCAATGACAAAACGCACACGCACGCACATTCAGGGGACTGAAGCCAGACTCACAGGGGATGGGGCCCTGGAACACACACACGCATCCACATGCACTGCGCAGTCCTCAGTTCCCTCTCCCTCCAAAGCACCCTCCCTTGCCTCACCTGCAACCCCAAAGTCACAGCAGCTCTTCCTCTGTGACCTCGGCCTCTTCCCCACCGATGAAGCTGCTCCAGCATCCCGGGGGAAGAGGAAGCCCACCCACACGGAGCAGAGTGCCCCTCGCCCCCGGACACCCTCCCCCAGGCGCAGACGGACTGAGGCCCCCACCCGCAAGTCCCCCCGGAGTGCTAAGAGCAAGACCCCGCCACCGCCCTGCAGCTCAGGCACAAGGTCTCTGTCCTCCATCCCTCAGGCCCCCACTGCACAGGTGCCCCCACCACACCCTGCCCCAGGTTCCCCCACCCACAGATATACCATCCCCAAGATGCTCCGGCCTTCTCCCCCTGCCACTTGCTCTCCCAGCACCACACCCCCGCTGCGCTTGTCTGTGCCACTGATGTGGTGAGGGTGTCCTCCCCCTCTGTCCAACCCACCTTGCCTGTTCCCCATTCTCCTCCCCTGGAGGTAGGCACTGCAGTGGAGTCCACTACCGCCCTGTCTGACTTGGGCACTGCAGTGGCGGACCTGTCCACCCCATCTGCAGGGTCCACTGCAGTTGTGCCGGCACCCACGACATCTGTGTCATGCCCCCCAGTTGTGCCGGCACACACCATGTCAGACACCTCCACTGCAGTTGTCAGTGGCTCTCCAGCACCCACCACCCCTTCCCTGACTCCCCCTGGTGAGCCCTGATCCTGTCCCTGCGGTGCCTGGCCTGCCCCCGGTTGCCCCTCCTAGTGGATTGTCCCTGGTATTGTGCAGGCATGCGTAGGGTGACATCTGCCAGTGTCACCCTGTTTGAACCTTGACAATGGACTGGCCATTGGCCTTTGCTCTAATTTCTTCTGGACGTCGTTATCAAACAACACATATGCTGAATAAAGCAACTTTCTTTTCTCTAGTGCTCATGCTTCAGATGTACATGTTGTTGGTGCAGCTAACCATGCCCTTGCTGCAGTGATGGTGATATCTGGTCTTATGATTATGAAGTGTTACTGTGCAGGAACCCATGTGGTCCAGGGGGAATGTGTCCTATCATGTGGTGTATCCATGTCATCAATAGCAGCATCTGAGGGTGTCATGTGTTCAGTATTTGGCAATGGGTTTCCTACTTACATTGGCAATTTCATATCTGTGGCTTCCACCCCTGCACATCTGTTGTGCCTGCCATCGTTGCATTTGTCTACTTCCCTGACCGTGTTGCCATCTCCAGTGGACATGCAGGTTTGGGCATCAATGGGGAGGGACTCATCCGTGTAGTCAGTGCAACATTGCTATACAAGTGTGTTGGATCTGTGCTGATGATTCCGTTGGCACATCCATGACCAGGCTGATGTGATGGGAGCCCTCATTTGGTGCTAATTGTTGATTGTGTGACCAAGTGCTCAGCTGACATGATGGGGCCCTACTGAGGCAACATATGGCACAGCTTTCCTCACACAGGAGTGGAGTCCCCTCATGGCAGTGTGTACACGTGTGACATTGCCTGCGCCCAAGGTGTGTGTTGTATGTGCATGTCTGTGTGTTCACTTCCATTCATCTGCGCATGCTGTGATCCCTAGTGTTGTACCTGTTTGTGATGCTTGCTGACTTGAGCTATGTTCCCCCAAAGTCTTCTCCCTGTGTTCTCTGTGATGTGGGTGCATGGCACATTACTGGTCATCAGGGTGTCACCCATAGGTGTGTTTGCTGTCAGTGCAGAGTTTGTGTGCAGACGCAGATGGGTCACAGTCAGGTTTCCCTTTGGCACTTGTTGTTTGCCCCTGTCATGTGATTTCCAGTTTGTGTTATCTTTCAGTGATTGTGACACGTTGTGTGTGTGACTGCTGGCACTCCTTAGGGTCCGGGCTGCAATGTTGGTTGTTGTCTATGTGTGTTCTTTGTGGGTGACCTTGGCTTCTTCATTGGTGTGTGACTGTGGCTGGGATCCCATTGGTCGGTGTGGTATTGCCGTCATGTCCATGTACAGCGTAGTGTGCAGTGTGTCAGACATTCAGGAGTCTTGTTGAGTGTCCATGTGTGATGTGTTTCTACACCTTGGTTCCCACCCACCACCCTGGAATAGTCATGGGTGCATGTGCAATGTCACCAGTGCATGTGTACTTCACTGCTGCACATTGTTGGAGGTCGAGGGGTGTGGTCTTGAGTGTGTGCAGATGAGAGTTGTTGCCCGGCTAGGCCCCTGCCTCCATGTTGGCCTTGGCTTACTGGCCATGCTGATTGATTTGTGCTTGTGTAGGTGTGATGGTAGTTTGTTGCTCAGGACACCTGACTGTGGTTCACAGTGTGAACGACATTTAGCTTTGTCATCACAGTGGTATTTTTATTCAGCCCAGGGTCACCACATTGTGGGGGCCCTGGGGGTGGTGCTGTGGTGTGTCTGTGACTTGCTGTGTCAGTTGTTGTTCCTACGTGCCTGTGTGACATGTGTGTTTTGTGCTCCCTCTCACCTGTCAATGCCTGCTTGCCCACATAGGGGATTTGGATCCATGAGTTACCTTAGTGTGGCAGTGTATGCACATCTGTATGATTGGTATTCAGCTCTCCTCATGTGTTGTGTTGTTGCCTGGGGACACTGGCACCCCCACCCCTCACCTGCTGTGTATGATGACAGTGTTGGTCTGCCTGTTTGTGTTTGTGCATCTGCACCACTGCATTGGCATATCTTGGGTGTGCCATTGGCTGTATGTTGTTTGGTGTGTTTCCCCTGCTGTCCCTGGGACTCCTAGGTCATCGGTCAGCACAGTGATCATGGTTTGTGTGTCCCATTGCTGCCATGGTATGGTATCTGTTCACCTCACATCTGCTGTCTCCACAGGGTATCTGCATTTGTGTGCCCATTGGTGCAAATATGTGGTTCTGCATTCTGATGGTCACTTCTGTCATTGTGTCATTGATGACTGTTGACGGTCTCAGCCCCCATGGGTGTTGTTTGTCTGCACATGGCCAAAGGAATGTTTCATTTGCACTGCAGTATTTGGCTCCCCCAATTTATGTTGCAATGGGACACATACACTACTTTGCCACAGATGAGTTTTTGGTTCTGTGACCAGGAATGATCCATGCAGTTTGGCAGTTGCAGCTCTTTCTTTGTCAACAATTACCTTTTGGTCACTGTGATGATGAGGGTGTAGACCCCATTGCCACAATGGTCAAAATGTGCTTCAGCTATGGACCCCACACTTGCCTTTTGGTCACTGTGATGATGGGGGTTTAGTCCCCATTGCCACAATGGTCAAAATGTGCTTCAGCTATGGACCCCACACTTGCCTTTTGGTCACTGTGATGATGGGGGTTTAGACCCCATTGCCACAATGGTCAAAATGTGCTTCAGCTATGGACCCCACACTTGCCTTTTGGTCACTGTGATGATGGGGGTTTAGACCCCATTGCCACAATGGTCAAAATGTGCTTCAGCTATGGACCCCACACTTGCCTTTTGGTCACTGTGATGATGGGGGTTTAGACCCCATTGCCACAATGGTCAAAATGTGCTTCAGCTATGGACCCCACACTTACCTTTTGGTCACTGTGATGATGGGGGTTTAGGCCCCATTGCCACAATGGTCATGGGCTGCTTGCATTGTGGGTGCCACACACATATATGTGTGGCACATGTGCTAGGGGGTCACATTGTATGTTCAAAGTCATGTTCGGTGTTGTAGGCATTTGACACAGCCTGCTCACACGCTTGTCATGGTGGTGGGGGATGTCTTATTCTTGCATTCCCTAGGTTGTGGTGTGCTTGTTGTGTCATGCATTGTCCATCCTATGAGTGGGGGTGGTAGTAGTGGTAGGCATCCAGCCCCCCTGGCTAAGGGTGGTAGTAGTGGTGGGCATCCTGCCCCCTGGCTAAGGGTGGTAGTAGTGGTAGGCATCCTGCCCCCCTGGGTGAGGGTGGTAGTAGTGGTGGGCATCCAGCCCCCTGGCTAAGGGTGGTAGTAGTGGTGGGCATCCTGCCCCCTGGATAAGGGTGGTAGTAGTGGTAGGCATCCTGCCCCCCTGGGTGAGGGTGGTAGTAGTGGTGGGCATCCTGCCCCCCTGGGTGAGGGTGGTAGTAGTGGTGGGCATCCTGCCCCCTGGCTAAGGGTGGTAGTAGTGGTAGGCATCCTGCCACCCTGGCTAAGGGTGGTAGTAGTGGTAGGCATCCTGCCCCCTGGCTAAGGGTGGTAGTAGTGGTAGGCATCCTGCCCCCTGGCTAAGGGTGGTAGTAGTGGTAGGCATCCTGCCCCCTGGCTAAGGGTGGTAGTAGTGGTAGGCCTCCTGCCCCCTGGCTAAGGGTGGTAGTAGTGGTAGGCATCCTGCCCCCTGGCTAAGGGTGGTAGTAGTGGTAGGCATCCTGCCCCCCTGGCTAAGGGTGGTAGTAGTGGTAGGCTTCCTGCCCCCTGGCTAAGGGTGGTAGTAGTGGTAGGCATCCTGCCACCCTGGCTAAGGGTGGTAGTAGTGGTAGGCATCCTGCCCCCTGGGTGAGGGTGGTAGTAGTGGTGGGCATCCTGCCCCCCTGGGTGAGGGTGGTAGTAGTGGTGGGCATCCTGCCCCCCTGGCTAAGGGTGGTAGTAGTGGTAGGCATCCTGCCCCCGTGGGTGAGGGTGGTAGTAGTGGTAGGCTTCCTGCCCCCTGGCTAAGGGTGGTAGTAGTGGTGGCATCCTGCCCCCTGGCTAAGGGTGGTAGTAGTGGTAGGCATCCTGCCACCCTGGCTAAGGGTGGTAGTAGTGGTAGGCATCCTGCCCCCTGGCTAAGGGTGGTAGTAGTGGTAGGCATCCTGCCCCCTGGCTAAGGGTGGTAGTAGTGGTAGGCTTCCTGCCCCCTGGCTAAGGGTGGTAGTAGTGGTAGGCATCCTGCCCCCTGGCTAAGGGTGGTAGTAGTGGTAGGCATCCTGCCACCCTGGCTAAGGGTGGTAGTAGTGGTAGGCTTCCTGCCCCCTGGCTAAGGGTGGTAGTAGTGGTAGGCATCCTGCCCCCTGGCTAAGGGTGGTAGTAGTGGTAGGCTTCCTGCCCCCTGGCTAAGGGTGGTAGTAGTGGTAGGCATCCTGCCACCCTGGCTAAGGGTGGTAGTAGTGGTAGGCATCCTGCCCCCCTGGGTGAGGGTGGTAGTAGTGGTGGGCATCCTGCCCCCCTGGGTGAGGGTGGTAGTAGTGGTGGGCATCCTGCCCCCCTGGCTAAGGGTGGTAGTAGTGGTAGGCATCCTGCCCCCGTGGGTGAGGGTGGTAGTAGTGGTAGGCTTCCTGCCCCCTGGCTAAGGGTGGTAGTAGTGGTGGGCATCCTGCCCCCTGGCTAAGGGTGGTAGTAGTGGTAGGCATCCTGCCACCCTGGCTAAGGGTGGTAGTAGTGGTAGGCATCCTGCCCCCTGGCTAAGGGTGGTAGTAGTGGTAGGCATCCTGCCCCCTGGCTAAGGGTGGTAGTAGTGGTAGGCTTCCTGCCCCCTGGCTAAGGGTGGTAGTAGTGGTAGGCATCCTGCCCCCTGGCTAAGGGTGGTAGTAGTGGTAGGCATCCTGCCACCCTGGCTAAGGGTGGTAGTAGTGGTAGGCTTCCTGCCCCCCTGGCTAAGGGTGGTAGTAGTGGTAGGCATCCTGCCCCCGTGGGTGAGGGTGGTAGTAGTGGTAGGCTTCCTGCCCCCTGGCTAAGGGTGGTAGTAGTGGTGGGCATCCTGCCCCCTGGCTAAGGGTGGTAGTAGTGGTAGGCATCCAGCCCCCCTGGGTTGGGGTGGTGGCGCGCATTCAGGCCCCTGTGTGCATATGTGGCATTGGTGATGGGCATCCCGCCCCTATGGTGCTGCTGTTGCTGGTGTAAGTATATTCAGATTCTCAGTGTATGTGTGTGATGTGTCGTGTACGTGTTGTATGTGTTTTGTGGTTGGTGTCTGACTTACCTTCTGCGCCGTACGCGTCCGTGCCTGTTCCGGTAGTAGATGTAGAATATTGGTATGATCGGGACGAAGGGATTCATGGTTGGTTCGTGTCGTTCGTCCTTCTCGTTGCTTCGCGTCGTCCTCGTCGCTTGGCTTCGTCCTCGTCGCTTCGCTTCGTCCCCGTCGCTCCGCGTCGTCCTCGTCGGTGCCGTGTTCGTCTCGTAGCCGTGGATCGTGTTGTGGCGCGATTCGGAGCTTATGTGCGCCTCTCCCGGATGCTTTGACGTGCCGTGCGTAGCGACGGGTTCGGCGCGTACGGAAAGCGCATCGTACTTGTTCGGCCGGACGGGGCTGCATTTTCCCTTCCGTGCGACTCGATTCGGCGTTTCCGGATTCGCCTCGGTCGGAGAACAGGACCTGGTTTGGGTGAGTACGGCTCGGCCGGAATTTTTGCTGTTGTGCGCATCGTACTTGCTCGTTCGGTGTGCTGTACGGATCGGTCGGGAAACTGGCTTTCGCATGGCTTTTTTCCCGACCGAATAGTATTGGGTGCGCCTCCGACCGAGATCGGAATCGGCCCCTCAGTGCTTTAAACTTAATGCGGCTTTCAATCCTGAGCCAATGAAGATCCCGGATAGAGCTGGAAATGGGAGAAGTTTTAGGTATCCTACTAAGCAGCCTTGCAGCCGCATTCTGTGCTAGTTGTAACTTGCGTAACACCTCCTTGGCGGCACCCAAATACAAGATGTTGCAGTAGTCCAGTCTTGAGGTGATAAGGGCCTGGACCACCGTACGTTGGGTAGAGGAAGGCAACATCCATAAGATTTTTTTTAGCCATCCAAGGATTGTGAAGCAAGTCGAGGCAACTCTCACTGCTTGCTGCTTCATAGACAGTTGGTCATCAACTAAGACACCCAGGTTTTGAACTTGATATTTAGGCTGGGGCAAAGGACCCATTTCAGTGGGACAGTGCTGGGAGCCCCATAGGTCTTTATTTCGGCCCACAATCAGCACTTCAGTTTTCTCGCCGTTAAGTTTCAACATGTTGGTATGCATCCAACCTGCAATGTTCCTCAGACCGGCCTGAAGTAAGGAAGGGTTGCGAGCTCCATCAGCAGAGAGGGAGAACACAATCTGGGTGTCGTCAGCGTACGAAAAAAGAGACAACCCTGCTTCCTCAGCAATCCTCGCCATAGGTCTGGCATAGATGTTAAATAGTAAAGGGCTGAGGATAGAGCCCTGGGGAACCCCATAAGGGGAATTATGAACCTCGGAACATGCTATCGGCGAGAAGACCTGAAACGTTCGATTAGTCAAGAAATCAGCAATCCACTTGAGGGCTTTAGCAGTCACACCCAGTAATTGTAGTGCATGCAGTAGCACAGAATGTGAAACAGTGTCAAATGCGGCACTTAGATCCAAAAGTATAAGTGCCACGGTACCACCTGCGTCAACCTGCTGGCGCACCATATCTGTGACCCCAAGCAGAGCGGTTTCAGTAGAGAAACCCGCTCTAAAGCCTGATTGAGAGCCATGAAGGAAATTTTGAGAGGTCACAAAAGATGTCAATTGTGAGTTGACATGCTTTTCTAAAATTTTAGAAAATACAGGAAGGAGGGAAATAGGCCTAAAGTTAGATAATTGCGCGGGGTCAGCCGTAGCCTTCTTCAACAACGGCAAAACCATTGCATGTTTCCAAATAGCTGGAACAGTAACCTCTGCTAAAGATGTATTAAGCAGCTCCATAATTAAAAACAAGGATGATGGTGCCAATTTCTGAAGCACAGTAATAGGGATAGGGTCTCTAGGGGAGCCAGATTTAAGGCTACCCAATATTCGCCTAAAGGAATCAGTGTCAAGGGGTGCCCAGCAAACAAGGTTATCAAAATGTTTATCAAGTGAGTCAGGTTGTGCAGGCTCCTCATTAGTCGGAAAAAGAGAATTTCCGGTAGGCTGTACGGCACTATTAGGCGTAGAATTTTGAAATGAGTCATAAATTAATTCCACTTTCCTCAAAAAGAAAGTAGCAAGCTCCTCACAGTGTGAAGCGCTCAAATTAGGCGAAACAGGCAGACAGTCAGCCCCAGACAGATTTTTTACAAGCTTAAATAATTTCTTAGAATTATTATGTGCGCTGGAAATAGCTGAAGCCACATATTCAGAGCGTGCAGACTTGCAAAGTGTATGATAAGACCTTAGAGCCATTTTGTAAATTAATTTGGCCTCAGGAGTATATGACATTCTCCAACGTCTCTCCAAATTTTTACATTTGCTTTTTTCCGCTTTTAAGATCTCTGTAAACCAAGGAGCAGGCGGACGATGGTTATTTGCCTTAATAGCAGATAAAGGAAGGCAGGTCTCTACAGAATTAAGAAGCCAACTTTGGACAGCAGCCACATCGTTTGCAAATGAAAGACCAACAGTTGGGGCAGTTTTGGATAGCATATTATTGAACACATCAGTGTTCAGTTTTCCCCAATTCCTTGATTTGGCTGTAAGACCCGAGATCGTTGGAGAAGGATCATGAGAGAGAGCAAAAACTTGAAATCCAACTAGAAAGTGATCAGACCACTGTACAGGCAAAGTTGGAGAGCAGTGAATATTATGCAGGTTCGAGAAAATAGGATCAAGTAGATGGCCCGCCACATGCGTGGGTCCGGAATTGCGAAGCTATGTTTTGTTGGAATTGGAAGTTATGTTTAACTGCAGCAAAATCTGCGATGAAAGTTGCACTAGTGGCACAAGTTATTTCATCAAGATGTAAATTGAGATCACCCAATATAGTAAAGTTAGTAGCGTCTACAAGATATGGCAAGATTTGACCTGGAAAAGACGCGGCCCAGGCCCCTGCAGGCCCCGGTGGCCAATAAAGCAAAATTCCAGAAAAAGTAAATTGGGGGTTTAGAACAAGTCTGAAATGGCCAGCCTCGGAAGGGAAGACTGTCAAATTTACAGGTAAAGGATTTCTTAAAAATAATAGCTATACCTCCTCCAATTTTAATACTCCTGTCTCTTCTGACAAGGGCGTAATAAGGGGGCAGAGCAACTGCTATATCGGGTCCAGAGTTACCATGAAGCCAAGTTTCGGTAAGGAAAATGGCATCTGGTTGCTCATTAAGCAGAAGGTCCAAAATATCTAGCTTGTGCTTAGCAAGTGAACGACAATTGATATAGAAAAAAGAACAGGCATTCTTTACTTCCTTACAGTAACTAGGCGAAGGAGTCATCTGGGACTTAACAGAAGTTAGATAATGAGTCTTACTGGGCTTTAATTCGAATCCACAACAAGAGCAAGGTGAGGTCATAGATTCGAGATCAAGAAGACTGCAGTCAGGGCGCTTAGCAGTCCTCAATTGCTTTAACTGAAATAAAGAGTATTTATAGGTACCTGGTTTAATAGGTCCAGCTTTTCTGGCGCCAGGTCCCGGCCGGGCTCGGACGGGGGCAGACGGGCTTGCCTTAGGCGCGCCAGCTGCGCGTGTCCGCTGCGCGTCCGTCCCGTGTCCATTAAATAATTAAATGGCCGGGTGGTAAAGAGTGGAACGCTAACCGCCCCGACACGTGTCCCAGAAGAAAATGGCCGCCACGTGTTGAGAGGAGCGTAGACACAGTAAAAGGAGTTTAACACACTCCAAAATCACACAGATAAAAACAAAGCGATTTTAAAAACCCTTACAGCCCCCAAATGTCAGTAGCAGCACAAAACAGGTCAACAATAAATCAGGTAGAGTTTGAGATATAGCAATGGAATTTAAGATATAGCAATGAAATATTAAAAAACAGAAAATACGCAGTCACCTTTCAAGCGCTGCGCGTCCGTCCCGTGTCCATTAAATAATGAAATGGCCGGGCGGTAAAGAGTGGAACGCTAACCGCCCCGACACGTGTCCCAGAAGAAAATGGCCGCCACGTGTTGAGAGGAGCGTAGACACAGTAAAAGGAGTTTAACACACTCCAAAATCACACAGATAAAAACAAAGCGATTTTAAAACCCTTACAGCCCCCAAATGTCAGTAGCAGCACAAAACAGGTCAACAATAAATCAGGTAGAGTTTGAGATATAGCAATGGAATTTAAGATATAGCAATGAAATATTAAAAAACAGAAAATACGCAGTCACCTTTCAAGCGCTGCGCGTCCGTCCCGTGTCCATTAAATAATGAAATGGCCGGGCGGTAAAGAGTGGAACGCTAACCGCCCGACACGTGTCCCAGAAGAAAATGGCCGCCACGTGTTGAGAGGAGCGTAGACACAGTAAAAGGAGTTTAACACACTCCAAAATCACACAGATAAAAACAAAGCGATTTTAAAAACCCTTACAGCCCCCAAATGACAGTAGCAGCACAAAACAGGTCAACAATAAATCAGGTAGAGTTTGAGATATAGCAATGGAATTTAAGATATAGCAGTGAAATATTAAAAAACAGAAAATACGCAGTCACCTTTCAAGCGCTGCGCGTCCGTCCCGTGTCCATTAAATAATTAAATGGCCGGGCAGTAAAGAGTGGAACGCTAACCGCCCCGACACGTGTCCCAGAAGAAAATGGCCGCCACGTGTTGAGAGGAGCGTAGACACAGTAAAAGGAGTTTAACACACTCCAAAATCACACAGATAAAAACAAAGCGATTTTAAAAACCCTTACAGCCCTCAAATGTCAGTAGCAGCACAAAACAGGTCAACAATAAATCAGGTAGAGTTTGAGATATAGCAATGGAATTTAAGATTTAGCAATGAAATATTAAAAAACAGAAAATATGCAGTCACCTTTCAAGCTGCAATAATATTTTAGATACCTAGTGATGAAGAGTAGTTCACAGTAGTCGATTTGTGTCAGCCTTTTTTCTATATCCGCTTACATGAGGAAAGTGAGTTTCTTTTCTCATTTTGATTCCAGAATAAAGTTCTTGTATGATGCCCAGTCCTACGAGGGTATACAGAGAGCCCTTCATTTTTTAATCAGACATTGAATAGGAATCTCAAGTTTTTACAATTATCTTGTAACTCTGTCCTTGTTCAGCATATTTACGACTTGTTAGTGGCATCAAGTATGCAATAAGCCTGTAAACAGGATACGGTTGCCCTGTTAAATCATTTCAGCTGAGAATGGACACAAGGTGTCCCATGTCCCCAAGCAAATTATAGTACTGTCAAAAAGAGGTAATGGTGGGCTAATGTAGACAGTGGACACCCAACTTTTCCCTTATGGCCAAGCCTTTACTGAGGCTGATGCACAAAGATGTGCCTGATCCACTTCCATGGGACAACGATTGCTTAAACGCATTCTTAGAGCTGAGAGAAAGTCTCTGTTATGCCCTGGAACTAGGAATGCCTGTTTACAGTAAAACGTTTCCTCTGTTTTGTAGTGTGAGGTAGAGCTGCATTCTCTCAGTGCTTACTCAGTTACAGGGAGGCTCTCGAAAACCTGTGCCATACTTTTTGACTACCCTTGACCCTGGATCCTCAAGCCAGCCTGGCTGCCTTAAAGCCACTGCGGTGATTGGTGTCAGTATTGAGAGAAGCAAGAGTAGAGTCATTGGACATCCTCTTATAGTGATGGTCCTGCACTCAGTGGAGATTTTGCTCACACATACAAAAATACAGTATCTGACTAATAGTAGGCTCACAATGTATGAGCAATTAATTCTGGCTCCTGAAAATGTTACTGTGAAAATGTGTTAGACCCTTAACTCAGCTATAATTTTACCATTGCCTGAAAATGAAATTGACGGGGAAGAAGTTGAGCTGCAGACCAGAAGCTTTGGGAATTGTGGAACCAATTAATGGGACATTGAACTCTCATTTAGTCAAAGTATGTGTGCCCACTTCTTTAAAATGGCTAGATGCTTTACCTTTGGTGTTGAATTTAGGCTTGGGCGTAGTTCGCGGAGTTTTGCTACGCGGAACTCCACGAAGTTACAAAAAAACTCAGCGAAGTTCCTGGAGTGGCGGAGTACAGTGCGAACTGCAGTTTGTGCTGGTATTCCTGCCGCTCGGGTAGAAATTCTACCCGAGCAGCAGCTCGCGCTCGCAAACTTACCGTTCGCGATTGCGAACTTACCGTTCGTGATCGCGAGCGGGGAAAAAACTCTGCTGCACATCGCGAAGCAGAGTTTTCTGCACTCCGCGAGCTCCGCGGAGTGCAGAAAACTCCGCAAACTCCGCGAACGGAGCGAAGTTCACCGCCCAGGCCGAGTGTTGATGAGTCTCCAAAGTACTTCTGACAGAAGACCAGGATTGTCCCCACATGAAATACTCATGGGACATGCCATGAGACGGCTTGCTGTGTCTGCAAATGCACTTGCAAATATCACAGATGACATGATTCTCAACTACCGCAAAGATTGGTTGATGTGATATGGTCCGTCGCTCACCGTGCACATTGTGTCACTGGAACTAAGCTGTATTCAGCTGATGAGCCCATAATTAGGGTGAAACTGGTTCTGGGTTGCTTGTGTTCTGGTTCAGGAATGTCCTGGCTTGACGATTTTGGCTGAACTGTTTCTATTGGAGCAGGGTCAAGACTGAGTCACATATAACTGGCTCCAAACTGAGGTGGCATGGTTGTGCAAAATAACAATGGATTGGGATGCGGCCTGAGTGATTACTAGTGGCTGAGATTAACTCTAGCATTCCATCCATCACTGTTTTGTATGCTTATTGTGTCTCTCTAAGTCAGATGGGTAGGCCCAGACATGGGTCCTGTGCACACTGTGGCACTGGAAACAAGCTGTTCCTGGCTGATGAGCCCATAACTAGGGCAAAACCGTTCCTGGGTTGCTTGTGTTCTGGTTCAGGGAGGACCTGGCTTGGCAGTTCAGGCTGGACTGTTCCTATTGGAGCGGGGTCAAGACTCATGTGCATATAGCTGGCTCCAAACTGAGGTGGCATGGTGAGCAAAATAATGATGGATTGGGATGCAGCCAGTGGCTGAGACTAACTCAAGCATTCCATCCATCACTGTTTTGTATAGTTACTGTGCCACCCTAAGTGGGACGGGTATGCCCAGATTGGTCTGAGTGCTGTGGTTTGGTGCTCAGACTGGAACTGACACCCTGTGCATGTACTCTGCCCAGGCTGTGAATTACAGCCTGTGGAGAACATGCTAAGTGCGCATGATAGTTTGTCTGGCCCAAGACATCCGGCCAAACCACCATGCGCACTTAAGGTGTAGCAACCACTCCTCACCATCTGGCGTCACAGGAGCCCAGCCTGCCCCGCCGTAACCTGGCTGCAAGATACTAAAAGTAAAATAATAATAACTTCTGTTATTATCATTTTTCCTTTTACACTGCTCTGAGAGCAGTGGGGCGATACTCCTCCGCCTCAGCGGAGGAGCCGCCAATGGTTAATAAATCTCTAAAATTATGAGAAGGCATTTAACAGCATGGGCAGAGAGACCCTGTGGAAACTCCTCAGCTATCATGGTGTGTCAGAAAAACTCATAAGAATCATTAGGATCTCTTACAAGAGAACGACCTGCAAGATAGTCCATAGGGGACAGCTCATGGAAGCCTTCCAAGTGTGGACTGGAGTCTGCCAGAGTTGTTTGCTCTAGCATTTTCTCTTCCTGCTGGCCTTTGAGTTGATCACGAAGACATCCACAGCAAGGAGAATAAATGGGATCCAGGGGACACCTCCGACGCAGCTTAATGACCTGGAATTTTCAGACGACCTTGCCTTACGTTCCCTCACCCATCTACAAATGTTAGAGAAGACCGGCAATGTGGCAGCCGCATCAGCGCAACTTGGCTTCTGAATCCAAAGAGGAAAAACCAAGGTCCTGAAGGCTATCATGGCCAGCACAACTGCAGTCACTCTTGCAGGCGATGCCCTGAAAGAGGTTGAGGCCTTCACCTACCTGGGCAGTGTATTAAACAAGCAGGGTGGCACAGATGCCTGACGTCAAGGCAAGAATCGGCAAAGCAAGTGCTGCCTTCATTCAGCTAAAGAAGATTTGGAGCTCCATGCTGCAAACAAAGATCAGACTTTTTAGCACCAATATAAAATTAGTCATTCTATATGGAGCACAAACTTGGAGGACAACTGTGACCACCACCAAAAAAGATCAGACCTTCATCAACACCTGTCTGAGGAAGGTCCTCCAAACCCACTGGCCAACCACCATCAGTGACAATGATCTATGGCAGCAGACTTTCCAACTCCCTGCTTGTGAAGAAATCATGAAAAGATGCTGGTGCTGTATAGGTCCTACCCTCTGCAAGCCCACATTAAACACCACCAGGCAGGCCCTGACCTGGCACCCTCAAGGGAAAAGGGAAAGAAAAAGAGGAAGACCTCAAAACACATGTAGCTGAGGCCTCAAGGCTGACTGCAAGGTAATGGGTTACACCTGGATCCAGATTTAAAGAAAAGCCCAGGGCAGAGATGGATGGAGAGTCCTGGTTTATGGCCTATACTCCAGGAGGGGTAGTAGGCACAAGTAAGTAAGTAGTCATATTCTCTCATTCAGAGACCTCTATTTGGTTTATCTGAAGCTGACACCTTAATGTAGTTGTCTAGCCAAATCCTCTTTTTCGATCAATATCTGCTTAATTTTGAATAGGACTTTCCTTTATGTACTACACTTGTTGCATATTCTGTACTATTGGCATAATTCTTGTTAATGGTCTGTTTTACCTTATTTCAAAATATCAGTTCAAGGATCATTAAAATTTGCAGTGATGATGCCTAGAATCTGAATGATTAATGAATTAATAACTTGGACCTAGCTAAAATTTGTTAATAAATCTTTAAAACTTTCCACAATTCTGTTTGCCAAGTCCCGTGGAGCCTTGTTGGTCTTCACTGTTTATGGAAATGAATGTAAATGATTGTTCCTAACATTCTCTCCCTGTCGACTAGAAACGGTCCATATGACCAATAGCAGGATTTGTATGATGATTAGACCCAACGTACGAAATTTAAGAAATCCTGTTCCGTCTTTTGGCACAAGTCATCTTCACCATTACTTTATGGCATACCGATGTTCTGGAACTGAACCAGAAAGCTACTCGTATCTATAGGGGTATGTGTCACTTCAATACATTGTATGGGGCAATTCAAAAACGTATTTGTACTTTGCTTCATCATGCAAATGTGTCCCATCCCATATATGTAACAAAATGTAAAGTACTCGGGTGGCTTCTCCAAATAAGCCAGCTACATCACATTATCTGAGCAGTGTGCAGATGGATCAGTTCTCAGGGCCATATTTATGAGGCCACTTGAGGTACAATTGCACCATGCACAGTGGTGCATGTGCGACGCAACTCAAAAATGACATTTATGAAGCCACACAATGCCACTTGGCACGGCCCTGAGTGGCTTCATAAAACGGGAGTTGCGCAACGCAGCACAAATCGATGCACTGCATTAATCTGCCCTGGAAAGGCATTCTATGGGCATTGTGTGGATGTTCCCACTCATCTCCCATGGATTTTGATGTATTCCCAGATTTACCAGAACCGGGAAACTTAGGAATGCGCCAAAATACTATGCCTTCCAAGGGGAGGTGTAACAAGGAGAAATATCTTTATTTCTCCTTGTTACCTTCTCTTTTTATGTGTGCTGCACTCTGCAGCACACATAGAAAGAGGAATATGCCTCAGGGGATTGTTTTTGTGTAGGAAGATGCCCCTTCCTGCACAAAAACAATCCTACATGAAAGGAGGCACCCTTGCACCCTGGTGCAAGGGTGCCTGCATTGGCACTAGGTAGCCCATTTTGCGCCAGCACCGGGGAAAGGACAGGAATGTGCCGTATTGGGATTAATATAGCACATTCCTGCCTTTTCCATGTGATGCAGCTCAGCATGGTGACTTGCTGTGCTGCTCTGTATCACTTTGCCATAAATATGGCCGTCAGCCCCTAAACTGGTGGAACAAACCTACCTTCTGCATCAGTACCATCGTCATGTTCCACCCGGGAATACATTAGACACAAGTATTAGAGGGAAACCGTCTGTTAGTAAATTCGTGTTGGGCACACCCTTGTGACAAGTTTTCTTTTTTGTATAACACATTTTATAAAATTTTGTAGCAAAAAAAAAGATCGAGACCTTTAACATCATTTGTCCATTATTCTGGCCAGTCCATGACATCAAAACAAATTTACTACTGCGCCCAATACTCCTGCCACTCCTAGTACAGTAGAGAAAGCCCAGGTGACACATTTTCAATGAAATTTCAGGTACGTACACACTGACTTTACTCATATTTTATGTGGTTGAGATGTGTGGCATTGGAATAATGGTTGATACTACCGGACTTGGAAGAAATATTTACTGTTACTACTTACAGAGGAGCTAATTGCTCCCTTTACTTTCCAAGACTTAGGGAATGGCGGTAGCCTTCAACGATATAATATTACACCTGAGTTCCTACATATGTATTGAAATCAGAGCCTGTGATTTGGGGGTTCAATCTTTTTGGGCATTTTTATTTCAACTTCGCGCAGAGTAAATATCCTTGAATCAAGGGAATGGACTCTTTCCAGTCTTCAAAAAGGGAGCAGAATACATAACCCATCGATTATATGTCTAAACAGTGTGTAGTGGTCTGGTCCCACATGTACAGTAGACAAAGTAGACGTAGCCGAGTTGTAGTAGATGTAGTTTATTAAGTAGTTGCTGTAAGCTGGAACAGGCCCCACCAGGAGCAGCCTCCTAGCTGCTCAGCCCATCTTCCCAACTGTCCCCCACACCCACAGGCACCCAAGCATTCCACTCACACTAACATTCTGACCGGAACACTCACACTGGCTGAGCAGCTAGGTACAGGGAACAGAATGACATGACCTGAGGATACTACATATCCTGTCCCTTTTATACTGAACAATAAAAAGATCCAAACAAAAACGAAAACAACAATACACAATAATGTACACATGAAGTAAACCATCCATTAACCCAGGGATGCAAGGAATGACATCACGAGATGGAAAACGGAAACACGAAGAAAGAAAGAAGAATGGAGAAATAGAAATGTACATTCACTATACCCATCCTCTTCCTTTCATAGAAATTGAATAAAAAGTAAATAGCGTAATAAGAATACACATACACAAGTGAGCAAAACACACTTGACAGAAAAAAAAAAGGGTAAACTTAACCCAGACTAGAATACAATGGGTGGAACAACACCCAAGGAAGTACACCTCACGTGAGGAGACTGTGGCGAAAACACCATACGCCACCCCTCATTTGAGGGACACTGTGGGACTAAAACCCCAGTGCAAAAAAAAACAATGATTGGGACTGACACCCAAATGTACATATGACGTTGCATGGGACTGGCACCCAAGAACTTTGTGCAGCAGAAAGAAGCACAGTGTGACAAACGCACACAATACGTCGACACAACCGAACGACGCAAAAGCAGAGAGAGAAGCGCAGGGCGACTTATACACAAACATACGACATGACGTTCAAACATGTAACTGGGACTAACACCCAAACACAGACATCCAGAAGAAAGGATGTACATCAAACCCACTCTAAGGAATGACATAAGCTCAAAAACAAGGAGCGTAACTAATAGTGTCACATGGGACTAAAACCCAAGGACATGTACAGCATCATTAAATAACCAAATGCAGTACAGTGTGGCACACGCACACAAGGTAATGGGACTAACACCCATACCTAAAGTAACAAATCCGTAAATAAGAGAAATGGGACTTGAACCCACTCCCATCCCACAGACATGGATAAAACATAAGAAAATGCGTGAACCTGAGACATGGGACTAAGACCCACTCCCATAAGGGACTAAATACCCAATGTCCTGCCCCAAACTAAAATGAAAGGGAAACAAAACCCAATCATCAACAACTTCTGATAAGAATGACCCATAAACCCACCCCTGTGTAGAGGTGCATAAATGTAAAATGTAGCAAAGAACAGTGTACCCAAAACCAACCCTCCTGTAAGGGAAAAGAACAAAAGACATGCAATAACAAAATGTCATTTAAAACTGTGATGAACATTACACCGGTGAGCGACCCCCTCACCCGAGCAGTGGGTACACTCCCAACTTGTGTACCTCACAATACACAATGGTACATTTGGTATGTAAAACACAATAGCAAAAGTGAAAAACTGCATGGTCATCAACTAAGATGAAAACGAGTCTTGTCTGGGAAAGACACTTGTGTTGACACTCTCAGCTAGAGAATATATAGTTCCTTGCGTGCTTGTAGATGAATCAGTAGTGGAAACCATAAAAACACGTGTAAAAATGTCACAGTTGCAAAGAGAAGCGTTACTCATAATATGGGTGGTGGAAGTCATTCTCCAAACTAGACGGGCAGGAAACAGCTTCAGAAAGTGAAAATAAAGGCAAGTTCATCTCAGACAAGGATAAAAAAAAAACGGAGTCTCACCAAAAGAAAGTCTCAAGTACACACAGGAGGCAAGTCAAACGAAACAACGTGAAGAACATCATCCTCCCACGACGGCGCTCTTGTCAGCTTGACTCCCTCAACTTGATTCTTGCTCCAACTGGTCATGAGGGACTAGCAGTGCTCAACCACACGCGGTTGGCCGCATTATAACAGGATCCATCATCCAGCTAAACATTTCTTGAAAGTGATAGCCAACCCTAAGATGGCGGTCAGTGCATGACGCTAAGCCGGATGGCTCACGGCGCGTCATGGCTCCAAAACGTACCTCAGCATCTGGCAGAACTACGTAGGCACCACAACTGAAGATTCCATGAACATGGTGGAAGGACGTCACTGAAGAGGCATCACGCGACCCCCATGTTGAATGTAAGTGCGCTCGTGCGTCACATTTTAATTTTTCATATGAAATAACAGTTTAACAGGCCTAATGGCAGGCAACAGGTTGTGGTGGGCGCGAGATTTCCAAATAAACACACCATATTCAGTGTTTAAAGATGGGAAAAGACCCCCTTCTTCTGCCGGTGCCAACGTGATAATAACGACGTGTTGACTGAACTTGCCAGCAAAACTGTAGCAGGGAATGTAGACGGCACGATCAGACAGTTCCCCAAAAGCACTGTGATGCGAGACAAATGCATAAACTGTAGCGATTAAAGCGTGAAGCCTTATCAATATTGAGTTGACTGTGTACACTGAGAGCTTGAAATGTTCATGATGAATGTGACTCAGACGCTGGGGAAAATCTGTGCGAGGCTCCCTGAGACAGTGTTTGTCAGACATTTCCAAATAGACTAGTCTTGTGCCATGAATTTTAAATTAGTGACAGTTCACCTTTTAAATCAGATGCATCCGCATTAAATAGCAAGTCTCTGACCTATTATACACAGAAACGCCAATAGTCTTCACCTGATGTGTCTTATTTAAACAACAAAACACACCAGGGCTTTATGTAATCCTCAAAATATCAGATTTTGTTCCAATCACATGTCCTTGCACAACTAAACATTTGAACGAAGTGAGCCACACACAAGTAAAAAAAATGATGCTTACTTCTTTTGAATGCGCACATTCTGTCCATATGTGCCAGGTGAACACAACACAGCACGCTTGGGCAGGGGCTGTCCAGTCTGATGGACACTGGTGGGGCTGCTAGGCGTGCTTGACATGTTTCTTACTTGAGTGATCTCTTTTCCTCGAGTTTCTTTAAAGTTGTTGCTCTTCATGTTTCTTACTTGACTGGTTTCTTTTCCTTGAGTTTCTTTATACTTGTTGCTCTTCATCTGTAAATGTGATCGGTTCTTAGCTCCAGATCGTCGCCATAAATATGTAGTGGTCTGGTCCCACATGTACAGTAGACAAAGTAGACGTAGCCGAGTTGTAGTAGATGTAGTTTATTGAGTAGTTGCTGTAAGCTGGAACAGGCCCCACCAGGAGCAGCCTCCTAGCTGCTCAGCCCATCTTCCCAACTGTCCCCCACACCCACAGGCACCCAAGCATTCCACTCACACTAACATTCTGACCGGAACACTCACACTGGCTGAGCAGCTAGGTACAGGGAACAGAATGACATGACCTGAGGATACTACACAGTGGTGGCAGGCATCTACGGGGAGGGGGGTGGGCACACGCTAAAACAATATATTTTTTTAAAACTTACCTGAAGACAAACACGACATCCTCCGCACCAGACGTCTTCTTTCCTCCGCACTAGAAGTCCTCTTTCTTTGACAGCAGCCCAGCCACCAGGAAACTCCCCTGACCAATCCTGGTGCTGCTCTCATGAAGCAGAAGAGCAGAGCTCTGATTGGAGGGAACGACCTCACTCAGCACTGCACAGCGCCCTGGAGGCCTGCACTTGGTCAAAGCTGGATTAGAGATGTTTAAAGTGTGCATGTGTGGTTGGCTGTCGCAAGCCGGCCGGACAAAAATACATGCGCACTTTAAACAGTGCATTGACAGCCCTTCCTTCTGCTGTCACTCAGCAGCGGCCCCACCCCAGTCCAGACGCTCTCTTCGGGATGGGGATGAAAAAATAAAATGGTAATGAATTACCATTTTTACCATTTTATTTTTCATCTCTCGGGCTTTGGGGGTAATGTAAGTGAGGCGATACTCCTCCACTCCAATGGAGGAGCTGCACTTATGTCCATTTTTTAAATGAAAGCCACAGAAAAAAATCAGGAAGGTTCTGTTGAACAGGGTGGTCTTGGTGGAATATTTGAAAAAAGTACTCTGAGGGCGTTGTTGAGCAATGCTTTAATAAACATGTTCTTTAAGAACGTTTGGCTGTTTCTCGAGTATGTTGAGCTCCAGACAGTGTTCAACTCAGTTGATATTGCTCTCCGTATTTATGACATACTTTTATCAACACGTTACTCTTGACAATTGCTTCACAAGTTAACTATGGCACAAGTGATGATGCAATACATCCTTTTCCTATTCATAGTCCCACCTGGGTAGGTCTCTAACCTATTTTGTATCTCTGCATCAACACTTCTGACTTAATCATGGTAGTGCTCAAGCTGAAGTTCCTTTACTGAAACATGAATTATATTACTATATGCAAACAATGCAATATTAATTAATCAAAAGAGTAAGACTGTAGCTAAGACTATTGATATATGTTGCTGAAAGAACATGAATTTGATTATCAATAAAAACTCAACAAAGACTTTGATTTCACACAAAAAATAAATACAGGATCAGTAGAAATTAATAATAATGCAGCTCCAGGGAGTGTTACAGATTTTGATTACTTTGAAATTAAATTCTTCAGCAATAGGGACAACAGGTGGGCAAAAACAAGAATATATTGGTATAGACAGCAGGGAGTCGATAATCATAATGCAGGGCAAATACATTACAACTATTCTTTAAGTATGTTAAGCACAATCTGCGGTGGTTCTTATCTATGCCTCAGAGGTTTCATAGAAATTGATAGACGATTTGTGTCACAGAATATCCAGGGCCATATTTATGACAAAGTGGTGCAGTGCAGCATGTCACACTGTTGCGCTGTGTCGCTGAGAAATGACAGAAATGTGCCCTATTTAAAAGAATATGGCACATTCCTGTCCTTTCCCCAGCACTGGCGCACAATGGGCTGCTTAGTGCCAATGCAGGCACCCTTGCCCTGCGGTGCATGCACAATTGTTTTTGTGCAGGAAGGAGCACCTTACTGGATAAAAACCATCCTGAGAGGCATTTTCCTTTTTCTGTGTGTGCTGCAGGATGCAGCACACATAGAGAGAGGAAAAAAGATGAGAAATAAATATATTTCTCCTCTTTATGCCTCTCCTGGTGATGCATATCTTGTTGTTGCATTTTCAGGTTTACTTGTTCTGTAAATCTGGGAATGCGTCAAAATTCATGGATGTTGCATGGGAACATCCACGCAGCACCTATGGAAATGCCTCCCTGGCGTAAAGAGATGCAACGCAGTGATTTTGCCTGTGTTACATTACTCAAGATTAATGAAGTCATGCAGGGCCTTGCAAGGTGGCCTTGACTGGCTTCATAAATCTCATTTTGCATTTGTGTTGCTCTTGCACCAACTTGTGTACAAATCAGGCAGGCGTACCTTCAGTTTGGTGGAGAGGGTAGTCCGCCGCAGTTGTGACAGAGGACCCTCTTTGCCAAACTCTAAATCAGTCCCTATATCCTTAAATTTAGAATTGTAAACAGATCATTTTACTTGAGATTAAATATCGCTTAATCTGCAAGGCTAGCACCACACATAAGCTGCATTATCTTGGCTAGAAACATAAAGGCGAGTAAGAAAAACTTTAAGGCACTCAAAGAGGATACATGGAAGGTGTCATCCCAAGATGATCCCTATGAGAGGCAAGATGGCGACTGAGTGACATCTCGCCGCGGAGCTCCGCCGCCGGACCCCGAGTTCTATGCCTAAACGCATCTGAGCCACTCCTTACATCCTCGTATTTCACCTACGGAATAGAAGACAAGGAAAATCATGAAAAGAAGCACCCGGAATGTCTGGATATATCAAGCTGTATCTACTCTGCATGCTTGATTCCGGGAATGCACTCTCACCTCTCTGCAGCCCTGGGGCTTTGTATACGGATCGACCTTCCTGGATCTCCCTTGCCCTGCGTGATCCATTACTAGTGCTGCCTGGAAGGAACACATCGGCGAATTACAGCGGGACGGCTGACAGAAGGAAAATTTTACCGGGAACACGCAGTGTCTACGCGGGAAGTGAATACTGTTGGAAGATACTTTGTTGCAGTGGAAAGACCCGACAGAGCCGACAGCTTCGAAATCAAGTAAGAATGGCTGGCAAGGGTACCAAGACTCTGAAGGGGAAAACTGCGCAAATATGTGGCGTCTTAGCGAGTGTACCGCTACAAACTAGTACATTAATTACAGACACCAGGCAGAAAAAGATGGATACACGAGGTATTAAAAATAAAAGCAATGACAAGGGAGAGAAGGGAGAGAAGGGAGAAAGTAAAGGGAGAAATGAGGGCGAAAATTGCACTGAGAGCATAGAAAATCCCAAGAGAACATTTGCAAAGACTAACAAAGAGCCGGATTACTCACAGCCTCTAATCACTAGCAGCTTTTGTGTACCAGGATCTAAGACTGTGACAGAATCTACAGTCAGCACAGATGGGGGAGAAGAGAAGAGCGATAGCCTACAGAGCAAACAGAAGGACTTAAAACGCCCATAGATTTGGTGCATTCAAGTACACCCTATCCCACAACCCAGGCTAATAAAACAATAATGGAGGCGCATTCCACCCCATTATTGCAACATCAATATACAGATGGGGGCTACAACCAGGACAAAGAAGGGAAGAGCAGCAAGTCAGGTAATGATGGTAAAGAAACTGTAGAAATAATACAAGAAGCAATACAGCTACCTAAAACACCTGACAATCTTGAAAAATTCTACTCATTAACTGATGAGTCAGAAATCTCTGATATAAGCATTTCCCTATCAAGCGAGGAGGACGAGGCAAACTGGCATAGTAGTACAAACACAGACCCACAGAAGAGTAGGAATGGACAAAAGAAATTACGGAAAAAAGAAGTGGGAGCCGCCAAAAAAGACAAGAGATCTCTGATAAAGGTAGCATCGCTGATTTGAGATGGGACTACACGGACACACAATTTGCAATTACTACAGATATAATGGATGCCTCAAGCAGCAACCAAACAATTATCAATAGTAACTGCACCAATAAAGAGGAGGAGGAAAGGGTAAAGTGCGAGTCTGCTCTTTCAACGGTGCTACATTCTATTAAAAGTTTCAGGAAGAAGTTAAAGCAGATAACAGGAGATCACGTTTGGCCGCCAAAAAATTACAAGGGGCTGTTAGGAAGGTAGGCAAGACATGTGCAGATATTGCCGATCGGATGGCTTCCGTGGAAGTACGGACAGAGAATCTTGAGAAAGATGTAGCTGTGCTAAAAACCCAAGTAGATGAGCAGGAAAGTACAGTTAAAGACTTTATGTGGAAGATGGAAGCGCAGGAAAATAGACAACGGCGTAATAATCTCCGCTTTTAGGGATCCCGGAAGGTGTTGAGAAGGATGATCCTAGGGGATATATGGTCACACTTTTGAAGGGAGCTTTTCCAGAGCTACAATCCTGGGATTGGGATAAGGAAATACAGCGGGCACATAGGTTCCCGCTAACTCCTCCTAAACGCTTTTTAGCTACGCCTCAACATCCTCGTGCAATGCTGTTATTCTTTGGGAACTTTCTTCTACGTCAAGCTCTGTTTGATCTGGCAAGGCCTACGACAAGAAGAAACTTTGGGGGAATCACTTTTTTACTAGACCCGACTTTGCACATGCCACAGTCGAACGAAGATGGAGACTCAGACAGCTCTTTGCTCCCTTTCAAGAACTCGGAGCAGATGTGTATCTGCAGAACCCGGCCAGACTAAAAATTGTGCATAAAGGGACCACACGTAGTTTCAACTCAGAGATTCAAGCAAAAGCATATTTAGAGGAACTTACAGCGAAACGGGGAGCCGGGAGTAGGGAACAGGGACTGGAAAGGGTATAGTCTATGACTTCGATTGCAACTTAGTAAATATTATTTAAACTTCACTAAAGTAGTAAGGAGGGCTTAACCTTTATCCTTGGCAATGTTGCATTAATTTTGTTCACATGAAAGGGGGTGGGCGGCGGGGATGCGGGGCTCTGACCCCTCAGATGTCATCTCCCTGGCTTTGGCAAAGCCAGGTAACCTCAGGTGTAGGTGGTGGGTGGGGGAGGGTAAGGGTGGGGGGTTGAGGGTGGGGGAGGGTAAGGGGGAGGTTGGTCACAGACATGGGGAAGAATAGATGCAGCACGATTCCAGTTAAAGCATAAAATTTCCGCTATATACAATGAGTGAATTACGTATTGCCTCGGTAAATATTTGTGGCCTTAATGACCCTAAAAAGAGAAGGAACACCGCAATTGGATTACGACTACTAAAAGCAGATGTAATATGTTTACAAGAGACACATATTGAAAACACACAGAGACATTTATTGGGAACACTTGGATATGTGCTGGTGGGGGCTACAAAACAGAATTCCCGCACGCGTGGAGTAGCAATATTGACCTCCAACCACTCTTTACAATTTAGTCGGGTGTCGGCAGATCAGCAGGGGAGGTGGGTAATCACTGAATGTAGCTGGAATAATGGAAACCCAATGACTATTTGCTCCATATATGGGAGCAATGTAGATGACCCAACGGTAATCTATCAAGTTAGTAACGAATTAGCTACCTGGCCATTGCCACTCATACTTTGTGGAGATTTTAATATAAACTTGCCAGCAGATAAAAATTTTAAACAAGATACAGGCTGGGTATATAAGGGACGCAAGCCAAAGGTATTTAGTGCTCTGAAGGCACTATGCCAAGAACACGCACTTACAGATCTTTGGAACTGGCAGGATCCCACCAAATCTGGCTTTACCTATTATTCTTACCCGCATAATAAACATGTCAGAATAGATTATATATTAGTATCACACTCACTTTTACACAATTGCAAAATGGAAAAAAATCCTCGGATTTTAGCAGATCATAACCCATTAATAGTGGAAGTCAAGTGGGGTGGACACCGGGAGAGGACGATTCCTATCTGGACTTTTGAAAGGGCATTATTGTTTGATGAAGAATATTGTGCTTACATGCGAGGGTGGATACCTCAGTTTGTTAGAGAAAATGTAGGAAGTGCAGGAATTGAGGTTGTGTGGGACACGCTTAAAGCAGGTGCGAGGGGGAAACACTTAGGTACTCAATACAGCGGAATAAAAAGAGACAAAAAATATTGAATGACCAACTAGTGAGATTAGCCACTGCAGAAGAAGAACTGATCACAATAGTGCAAAATAGGGGGAATCATGAGGAAGCACAGGCAAAGGTTGCGGTAGCAAAATCAGCTGCAATGGAAACTATAGCAAAAAAAGCCGCCGATAAATTAACAGTATGGCGAGAGGAAGCCTATGAGTGCAGTGAACAAGTGGGCCACCATCTCGCAATAAGAGCCAGACAAAGGGCAACCCGGAATTTTATTACAGAAATCAGGGATCCTGAGCAAGGGTTAATCTCAGAGTCTGTAGGCATCCGTAAAACATTTTTTTCCTATTATCAAAAACTATATAACGAGGACGCAACACAAAATATGGCGGATATCGCTACATATCTCAATCAGATTCCCACAGAGCAACTCCCAGAGGAGGAACAGCAACAATTAGAAGAACCACCTCAATGGCTAGAGATGCTGTTATGCATTAATAGTCTTCCAAGTGGCAAGGCCACTGGCATGGATGGTATCCCTCTTGAATTTTATCAAAAATTCTCGGAACAGTTGAAAGAATGTATGGAGTTGTTGGTTACGCATGTCTTTACAGGGGCACACCCCAGATTCATGGTCGCAGGCGAAAATTATAATTTTTCTTAAAAAAATAAAAATCCGACAGACCCCGGCTCATATCGCCCCATTACCTTAATTAATGCCGATAGCAAGATCTATTCAAAAATCCTCGCAACAAGAATTGCCTCAGTAATCCATATGGTCATCTCTAACCAACAACATGGGTTTATACCTGGTCGAGGGACGACGGATCATATAAGACGGGTCATTACACTCCTTGATATAAAAAATATCTCAAAGGAGCCAATAGCGTTAATACTGTTGGACGCAGAGAAAGCCTTTGACAGGGTTTCCTGGACTTTTTATGGGAGACCCTGTCAAGGGTAGGAATCGGCAGCGGATTACTTAAAGCTCTTAAAATGCTTTATTATAAACCCACTGCAAGGGTTTTAGTCAATAGCGAGCTTACAGATTCCTTTCAGGTAACGAGAGGGACAAGGCAGGGATGCCCAAGCTCGCCGCTATTGTTTGCAATATATATCGATCCTTTTTGCGCCAACTGGAAAGAAATAATATTATCAGACCCATTATAACTCACGGATGGGAAACTAAAGTTTTGGCGTATGCAGATGACATTGCCTTAGTGACTCCCTGTCTTGAAATGGCCCTACGGGAAATTGAGGTAGAAGCAGCAAAGTTTGGCAAAATCTCTGGGTATTCACTTAATCGCAGCAAAACCCAAATTATCTGTAACGAAAATTTAACCTATATAGATGAGCGGATAGTACAGAAAGCTACATATTTGGGCATAGACATTACAGCAAATATAGATTACATTGTTAAGGAAAATATTGAACCATTAGTGTTAAAAATCAAGCCCGAACTAACCAGATTACATAACCTACACTTATCCATTATTGGTAGATGCAACATTATCAAAATGCTGTTTTTTCCTAAATTTTTGTATCTTCTGCGCGCAATCCCCTTAGAATTTAACAATGAGTACTTAAAAAAGATTGACGACTTGTTTTCAAGGTTTATCTGGGGGTACGCGAAGCCTAGAAGAGCATTTAAATTTCTTACATTACCCAAGGAGAGGGGCGGACTTGCCTTGCCAAATATTAGGCTATATTATTGGACCACCACAATATTGTATAACCTAGCCCTTATTCAGGATAAATCAAATGAAGAAAAGGCGAGAGAGACACCGACACCACTTGAATTAGCTATGGGGGCAGAAGTTTGGGGAGGGGCTTGGCGACATCTGAACGATAATCATTACAAGAAAGTTCGGTTCAAGACATTGCAAGTGGGATATAGGGTTATCAAGGCTGTACAGAAGCTTATTGGTTGGGGACGCTTGAATTTTTATACACCATTATATAATAATCCAATTCTTCCGACAATTTTTAAAGGTTCTATTATAAAAAGATGGAGGGAAGCCGGCCTGACTAAATTAGGTGACCTTTACTTTATATCAGGGATAGCTTCATTTGAGAATCTTAGAGAAAGGTATGGGTTAGATAGAAGAGACTTCTATAAATTTTTACAGGTACGGGATTTTCTGATCAAAAAAGGGGTGGCCCGATAGGGTTTACTAATAGCGAGATCATAGATAAGCTTATAGGGAATAGAGATTTGACAATAGGGATGGTCTATAATCTTTTAACACAGCAATGCAAGACGACATGGCAACCCATGCTATAAAATGGAATGTGGAAGCTGGCACCTCTGAAAATATGTTCTTTCATTCTTTAAAGCTAGCGCAGAATGTTTTAATACCAGCACGATTACAGGCGCAATACTATAAATCTTGCTTCTCGCTATATTACACCCCAAAGAAAATCTCTAAATGGGCAGTGGGGAAAGGGACCTGTTGTCCACGATGTGCTTTACACCAAGCTGATCTTAGCCATCTCTTTGCAACCTGTGGCGTGTTGGACAGCCTAAAACGAGATATCACTAGCTTCTTTATTGAAGCCTTAGGGATACCCTGCTCTCTCACCCCGACGTTAATTGGATTGGGGGTAGATCAGGGGCTGCAGGGAAAACCTGGTGAAAAATTACTTTTTATAGGCATGGCTATCCTGCGTCTATGTTTAGCATCAGCCTGGCTGGACCCAAACCCGCCAGGGTTTCAGCAATGGCTTGCACGATTTCTAGCAAATTATAATCTGGAAAAGGCTGTTTATGCAAAAGGGGAATACGTTCACACTCCAAAGGCCAAGAAATCTGGGCCCCTGTGACTAGCTGGTTGAGCAGGAACGAATAGATGAATATGTAATTTGTATATAAACTACATTAACTGGTAAAATATTAGTTGATGACCAAACCCCAAGTGGGAGTGGGGGTGGTGGATGGGAGTTTAGGGAAGGGAAAGGGGGGGAAAGTGTATATACATATACATTAATGCACTCTACTGTCTGCATGTTTTGATGGCACTTATGATATCCAATAAGTATCAGGCATAATGTATGTACGACATAAACTAAAATGTATAGGATTTTGTTTTTGTGGTGCACTAACAATAATAAAAATATTTAAAAAAACAAAAAAAAAAAACAAAGAGGATACATGGAGTGAAACCTTGACTGTCTATTCATCCAAGCTCTCTAACAAACTCTGCCTCAATGAAAGACTCTCTCATCAGTTAGAAAATGATAGAAAAAATTCAAGGCATCTTTTATAAACAATATTTCAGTCTACAAAATTGATTATTTTTCCCATCTAGTTCACTCGCTCTCCACAGTTGTGCTGCTTCTGATCCATGTAACTAGCCTCCCTTATTAGGTATATAAACAGGACATTAAATATTTCCCTCTGTAGTTTGTGATGTAACTGCTCACCTTTTGATTCTCCCACATTGACTTATCTATAACC
Organism: Calotriton arnoldi; assembly: GCA_963921515.1. NCBI lineage: Eukaryota > Metazoa > Chordata > Amphibia > Caudata > Salamandridae > Calotriton > Calotriton arnoldi. Next base: position 212,526 of record CAWUFW010010616.1, on the reverse strand, counting down.
TGCATAACCAAACATGCATGCTGCATTGTTTCCTTCACATTATGTTTTTGTCTTTGTCATGTGCCTCTTTTTGCTCATAGCATACAGTAATGCTGCTGTTAGAAAGTGCCTCTTTTTGCATGGTCACCCCCATTTTTGTGGACTAAGGTTGCTATTTTTTTAACGTTGTGCACTACTGTACTGCTGTTCAGTCCCCAGTGTATGTGCGCTGACCCCTAAAAACTGTAAAAGTGACTAATCCCCAACTGACATATTTAACTTTCCAGTAATGCCATAGTCTTTGTTGAGAGAAATAAACCAATGGCATGGAAAGGTAAATAATGCCTGTGGACTGCAGCACATAGTGGGCCATTCACCAAGCTGGCAAGGAGCATTGCCTTTAGGCTATATGTGTAGCCTGACTGCTGTAGTTTTAAACCCTCCGATAGTCCTGTAAAAAGAAAACTCTTGACAGGTAAGAAATGTACTTTTAATTATCAAGTATATTACCCCTCAGTAGGGCTTGCAGCCCACAAAGTACGGTGCCTAGTATTTGAAAGAGGAATATTTAAAAAGTTACCATTACATGTACTTAGCAGCGAGCCTCAATGAACAAAACCTCCCCTTTGTCCCAGCAACCATAGATGAGAAAAGTGATGTACACACACTGAACACTACTACTCAAGAGTGTGCCATATAGCCAATAAAAGAAAACATATATAGTGGTGCACAAACAAACAAAGTCTTGTCTTTGACTGTAGCGTTTTGATTTACAAAATCATGTGACTGTCTTGAAAATAAATAAAAGAAGATATGGAACAGTTGATATTTTGATTGGACTTTTATACTCCTATTGTTTGTTGATGCACCACTATATATGTTTTATTAAAAAGTTACTGTTGGCATGTTCCTGCAGTGACTGGAACCTAAAAGCTATTTTCACTATAAAGGTTCTGCATTTTTTTCTCAGTTTTAATGCTAGAACTATATATTTGGTGCACTCAACTATTCTTTTTAATATTTATAACAAATCCAATACAATGGTGACATTTTTTTTTTTTTAATAAATATGCAGGAAATGAGAGTTGAAGCTCCCACGGGCTAATTAGCATTAGACTGCCTGAAGCTGAGGGACCAATGAGATAATATCAATAGCAGCTATATTGATTCACAAAAAGTTCGGAAAGTAAATATTGTTGATAACCATTCCACCTTCCTATACTTAACTAATATTTTTAAAAAAACACAATAACCAAAATAATGCAGTTAAAAATGCCTGCTTTCACCTATATCAATAACAAAAATATCAGAAACAAAAATATTGTGACCTTTAAATAAACATAGAAATAGTCAAAAACATTGCATCTCACAACATCGATTACATTATATTGGCAAAAATAAATAATTTTACTTACAAACCATAAAAATAACAGCAATTACAAATTCAAAATAAACATTAATAAATATATATAAATATTATAACAGTTTTATATTAATAAAATACATTTATATTACCCTCCAAATATATACACTTCAATAGATCAAATTATTTAAAAAAATATGTTTACAACAAATACATTAACATTAAAACATTGAATAAAAATTATTATAAATATAACGTAATACATCCAAAATAAAACAAAAATATCAAATATATAGTCAGCATTATAATTTGCAGACTAATTAGCGTTCACCATAAAAACTAATAACTGAAAAAAATTCAAACTAACGGAACACAAACCAATAAACAATAAAGGAAAGTAACCAATACAATTATATAAACAATTGAAGTAACAATATAAAAGGCACATAAAATGGGACTACTAACTACAAACAAAGTGCAAAAACTGCTAGAAAACAATACTCTGCCAGATTTTCCAAACACAACCTAAAAAACGGAGTGGAAAAATATGTACAACTACCTTCTAAAGTAAGTAAAATATTTATTTAAACTAACTTATAAATGAATTACCTTACAAATGTAAAATAATAAAGAACAAAACACTTTGCTGCTTTTATGTCTTAGACTGTAGATACTACAAAGAAATTACTACAACGTTGAGAAACTACTAAGCTACCGAAAACGTCAGCAATCACCTACCTGGAAAAAGGCACTCAAAACGTAGGTAAATTAAACAAATTACTAAATATCAACTCCCCCTAAAACAGTAAAAAGAAAAGTAAACTCCCTCAGCCGTCACTAACTACCAACAAACAAATATTTAAAATGGAACTAAAACGGGAGCATGGCAAAGATGCCGGCCATGTAGGCGCACTCTCACGGTGGTCTGCCACATGTCTGCTGAGGATGAGCGAATGCGGTGACACACGGGCTCCAACAAAGCACCCCGAATCCTGGGGCTGGTACTGTGCAGCAGCAGAGTGGTGCTTGCTGGTGTCTGCTACCACCGCAGTGCTTACTGGGAGACTTTCAGGCCCACTGAGGTGGGCACTGCTAGGAACAAAATGGCGGCCGCCGTGTAGCCCCAAGCTCAGAGGCTCTGGCGGCCTAATGCAAGTGACCCTGAACCCCGCATGACACTCAAATAATTTGCAGCGGTGGCACCGGTGAGGCCTGGGGTGAGGAGGAGTCACTGGAAAGGATTGCAGAGTAAGGAGCGGCAGAGGGACAGTGTTGGGTCCCGCGGGCAAAAGCAGGATTAGAAGGTTGGAGAGGACCCTACGATGTTTGTTGGTGCCTCCCCCAACCCTGAGCTGCTAAGAAAGGTGCAACCTCATGCAGTGTAAGTTGGTACACGGATCGCACTGATGGGGGAGTTCACGGCGGGGGCCCCTACAACATCTAGTGCGACTCCAGCAATCTGTGGATGTGGCCACTGTCCCCTGTGAAGCCTGGGTAAGGTGAGTCAGCCTTGAATGAGTGAAGCAGAGTGAGTGGCTCTGAGGTGGTGTGGGGGCTGAAGCACTGAAAGGCAGGAGTGGGCCATGTGACATTCCTTGGCGCCTTCCCCACTTGGAGCAGCGGAGAAAGATCCACCCTACACGCCACTCAGGGAGTCACTATTTGGGTTAACATATACACTCGATGTTAGAATGTACAGCGGAACGCAATTATGCTGTGCTGCTTTCCACAGCCTGGTCAGACCTTCGCACCTGGAAGGGAAGCTCCCTCTCCTGGTTGGGGAGAATGGCTGTAGTTATAATGAGCCTATTACCTAAAATACTATATGTAATGCAGACCCTACCGCTACAGCCTCCCCTGCATTTAATTGAGAAGCTGCATCACCTAGTTGAAGACTACAATTGGGGTGGCAAAATGGCACAGGGTGAAGAAATAAGCATACTGGTCCATGGTAGACGACGGCCTGGGTGTCTCTAACCTGATACGCTATTGCCAGGAGGCACAACTTAGAAACTTAGTAGAGTGGTCTAGGCCCGCACTGAGAAGCACTGGTGCTTAATAGATCAAGGGATAGCTGGGACTCATATATGGAAGATACCTTGGCTTCCCAAACCGCACCAAACATCAGGGGTTTACATCTCTCCAATAGTCCGCGTGACAGTGGGTACTTAGGACAAGGTACAGCTAACCAAGAAACTCTCGTCCCACATATCACCACAAACACCGATTCTGGTTACTCCCAATTTCCCACCATCCACTCAGAGAACAGCGTTTATACAGTGGCAGATCACTAATTGCAAGAGGATGGGGGACCCATATGATCAGGACGGCCTGATGGATTTTGCCCAGATTCAGGTGAGCTACGGCTTTTTCTCTAGTGCACACTGGCAGTATATCGCCATTAGACACTGGGTTACACAACCACACATACGTACGCATGCTGGCTGACCCCTTACGCCATGTGAGAAATGGCTCCTCACCCGTAACATGGATAAGGATTTTCTCTCTGACATATACTCCTTCCATAACACGTTGACACCTAATACTAAATCCCCTGCCCAATGGAGATGGAAGCTTGAGTGAGAATGCACCTTTACCTCGAAGGAATAAACATCATACACTGAAAATTGTGCACTATTGGTACTACACACCTACAAGACTAGCTAAATGGAAGCCAGGCAGTGAGGATGGGTGTTGGAGGCAGTGTGGACACCTAGGTACACTAACTCATATTCTTTGGCACTGCCCTAAACTGCAACAATATTGGATGGAAATCCTAGCTGACATCAATGAGATGTATGATGCAAACATACCCCAATTCCCTAGTTACATTTTACTGGGCCTCCCTAATGCCCTAACATACCCCCTGAGATCGGCATGGGGACGAGCCATTACCCTTGGCCTAAGTGCGGTGAAACAAGTTATCCTGTCTAAGTGGGGGACTGATACCATATCAAGAAGTCTAGACTGGCAGCATAAACGTTGGGGGCTCCTAGGCATGGCGAGACTAACTGCCCTGTCTACCAGCTAGTACTGCGACTTACGCAGAAGGAATATACACCGATGGGGACGTGGCAGTGCAGCCCTAGTTAGGCACTACCCCGATGGCCTAGACACATCGCCTCTTCCAAAGCTAGGAGCTGTTGAGTATATCCCTATTACTGTTCTCTTGACATTTCACCTTTCTTTTGTCTCTTACCCTCTTGCTGCCCAACTTCCTCCATCCCCATTTGCTGCTTGCTTTACACTCATATAATGCCTCACTGGCTTTTGGATGCAGGGCAGGTGGATTTGTATTGCTTGTTTTGAAAAATTAGTAAAATTGATTTAAACCTAAAATAGAACTAAATCATTTTTTTCTGCCAACAGAATAGAAGCCGCCTGACCCACATTTCAATACCCATGTAAACCTGAAAATAAAACCTACAATTACCAACAAGAATACATATGTAATCTAAAATAGGAGACAAGCACCATATTTTTATGTCAATAATAAATGCATTATACATTTTTAACTTTTAATTATTTATAATATTACACTATGTTCAGAGCAAGATACATCACATCACAGAAAGGGAAACAATTACTCTCTCACATGGGCTACATGTACAGCCAAGAAAGTACAAGCACATAACTATCAATTGGAAATGTACTAAGGTTTACTCTAAATCTTGCTATGGGCGGGCCACTACAAAAGACAACATTATTATTAATGTAAGGTAACAGAACCAATCCACAAATGTCACTGAAATTGAAGTAAGGCATGTACTATAAGATTTAAGAAAGGCAAGCGCTAGCTCCCAAGAGCCCACAACTAAAATACTAAAGGAGATGCACTGCTCTGGACACAGAAGCCAAGCCAAATTCCAAATACTATGGTGGAATATCTACCACAACACCATGGCTCAAGAAAACAAACCCAACAAAGCAGTAGAAGGATGGCACAATATCTTCCAATCCACTCTAGGCAGATCCCAACCTATTTTCTACAAATTCACAGAAGCCCTACAAAAAAAATCAAAGCTTCCAACAATTACGAATAGAACAATCAGTAACCCAAATTAAACCTAAAATTAGCAAACAAACCAATAGAATGTATGGCATGCTGCAATGTAAAGTAAAATCTTTTTATAAACAACAAAGGCGGACACTACTTAAACACTCATTTAAAAAAAAAAAAATCCCTCACCCAATAAACCAGTCCAAAAATCCAAAACAGTGTAACTAACATCATTTTTAACTAAATATTAAAAAAAAATTGTATATATCTGTCAAAAAATATACAACTAAAATTGCAAAAAAGACCGATGAATGCATTTAATATGCATATGAAATGACAAGTCACCAACCACAAAACTCAAACTTAAAAATAAATAAAATGTATGCATTTAAACACATACATCACATGAAATATAATATAGCGAATATCAATCACATCAAACACACAAATATGAGATTTTCAACACTCAAAAAAAAAACTTGAATATAACTTACTATTCTGTAGCTGCAGATCATCCTCCATATCCATAAAATAAAATATAAACCTCCAAAAAGAGAAAAATATTTTTTAAAAAGCCCCCTAAAAATGCAAAAATAAAACAGGTTCTTTACAGTCCAATGAAGCAATCCAAACTCTTAAGGAATTATTTAAATTTAAACCATAAAAAAAAATGTTAAAAAAAGAAATGCTCCTGGAAACCTGAAAAATCGAGGAAATCAAAGTTAATAATATTGGTTTATCAGAAACCAGAATGATTCCTTTAAAAAAAAAAAATCCAAATGTCCATATGGATGTGTAAACCAGTAAAATAGGATACCATACCCACCCACAAAAAACATTGGGGCCGATTCTGATCTCGGCCGGTAGTGCTCCGAATCGGATTCGGCTTTACCGGATCCGATTCGGAGCCCTGTTTCCCGACCGAACCGTACGCGGGTCCGGCCGAGCGAGTACGATGCGAAATCGCCGACCGACTCGTCCGGGCGTCCCGACCGCTCCGACCGACTCGCTCCCGGCTCGAACCGCTCCGACCGACTCGCTCGGACTCGACTCGCACCCCGCAATGGAGACGTTTCCCGGCTGGGTAAGTACGATGCGCGCCGCGAGCAGTCCGACCGAGCCGCGCACTCCGGCTCGAAAGAGCTGTCGGAGCCGTACTTTGGGGTCCGTGTCGGACCCCCTGTACGCGTAGCCGTGCGAGTCGCACACAGGGGGACCCATGGGTCCCCCTACCTGTGCGTGTACGGCGCGAATCGCTTCGCCGTGTACCCGCTGTAGGGGCGCCCTTGTCCGACTCGCACCCATTGAGTCAATGGGAGCCCGCGTACGCGTTGTGCGACCGGCTCCCATTGACTTCAATGGGAGTCCGACCGACTTCGAGTCCAATAACATACGGACGCATCGTACTCGTTCGGTCGGACTGCACGGGTCCGATTCGGTCGGAAATCTCTCCGGGTCCGGCTCGGTCGGAGAAATTTCCGGCCCGAATCGGAATCGACCCCTGTGTATTCAAAAATAACATAAACACCAAAAGTGGCCTATAAAAAGCATATAGCATAATATACTATAACATAACATAGCATAGCATACCATAACAGAGCATAACACAAGATAACATAACGTAACTTAACATAACATAATGTTATATAAAATAAAGATACATTACTAACAACCCCTACCTATGCCTAACACTGAACCCTAGTAAACAAAATAACAAAAACTACATATAAACCCTCCAAAAACTAGAAAACAATACTATGACTACAATTTACTAATGCTCCCTGCACCCCCCTACATGTAAAACCCTATGCAAAACCCTAAAAAAGGTCTTACCTGTTCTGACGAACAGCAGCACCATCCCACGACTCACTTCCTGGAAAATGAATCAGAAATGACACAGAGAAAACAAATTTGCAAATTGTGTAAAACATATCAATAAAAGAACTATAAAAATGTAAAACACGTATGTAAAGTACAAAATGAATAATAGTATTAAATAAAATAGTATTATTTAAAATATACTTAACATATTATGTAAAAAGTATTTAAAAAGGATGTGAAACAACTGTATTAATATAGGAAAAATAAATGTACTACAATTGAAAAAAAAATGAAAAACTATTCAAATATTAATTACGTTTCATTTAATATTCATAGTGTAAAAATATTGTTTAAATATAACCATGAAAAATGCTTTCTTATGTGAAAAATATATATGTAAAAAAATACGTATCCATATACATTGAATACATATTACAAAATCATAAATCAAAATTACAAACTGTTATGTATTTTTATTACTATAAAACATATACATATGAATTACGTATGGGTAAATTGCAATACCAATTATCACTCCAATCTAAACCATTTCATGGAAGGTGTTGGATACTAAAGGTGTTACATTTACTATTCCCACTCCAATCTAAACCATTTTGTAGAAGGTGTTGGACACTAAATGGGTTACATTTACTATTCACACTCCAATCTAAACCATTGTGGTGAAGCTGTTGTACACTAAATGGGTTAACGTTACTATTCCCACTCCAATCTAAACTATTTTGGGGAAGGTGTTGGACACTTAAGGAGTTACACTTACTATTCCCACTGCAATTCATACTATTTTGGGAAAGGTATTGGATACTAAAAGGGTTACATGTACTATTTCCACTCCAATCCAAACCATTTTGGAGTAGGGGTTGGACACTAAAGGGGTCACATTTACTAATACCTTTACAATTTAAACCATTTTACTGAAATGTTTTGGGCAATAAAGGGATTACATTTACTATTCCCACACCAATATAAACCATTTTGTGGAAGGTGTTGGACACTAAGGAGTTACATTTACTATTCCTCTCCAATCCAAGCCATTTTAAGTAAGGTGTTGTACACTAAACGGTTCCATTTACTATTTGCACTCCAATGTAAACCATTTTGGGGAAGGTGTTGGACACTAAAGAAGTTACACTTACTCTTCCCACTCCAATCTAAACCATTTCGGGTAAGGTGTTGGACACTAAAGGGGTTACATTTACTATTCCCATTCCAATCTAAACCATTTTCGGGAAGGTTTTAGACACTAAAGGGATTACAGTTTCTATTTCTCTCCAATCCAAACCATTTAAATGAAGGTGTTCTACACTAGAGGGTTAACTTTACTACTCTCACTCCAACCTAAACCATTTTGAGGAAGGTGTTGGATACTAAAGGAGTTACACTACTATTCCCACTCCAATCTAAACCATTTTGGGGAAGTTGTTGAACACTAAAGGGGATACATTTACTATTCCCACTCCAATCTAAAATATTTTAGGAAAATATATTCTACACTAAAGGGGTTAGCATTACTATTCCCACTCCAATCTTAAAAATATTGGTGAAGGTGTTAGACACTAAAGGGGTTACATTTACTATTCCCACTTCAATGTAAACCATTTTAAGGGAGGTGTACACTAAACGGTTACATTTACTATTCCCACTCCAATCTAAACCATTCTGGAGAAGGTGTTGGGCACTAAAGGAGTTACACTTACTCTTCCCACTCCAATCGAAACCATTTTGGGGAAGGTGTTGGACACGGTTCACTGACACAACATCGATGTAAAAAATATTGATGTTAAAGATATCGAGTAAAAAATATAGACAACAAAAATATCGACTCCTATACTTCAACAGGTAAGTATAAAAATATTGACTAAAAAATATCGATGTAAAAAATATAGATGAATAAAACATCGACTTTTATACAAATATAAAACAAAATAATATATATTAAATATAATTTTAACAAAACAAAATAAATGTAATACACATTTTAATAAAATATAATAAATAAACGTAATAAAAAAATAAACACGCAAATATAATATTTATGCATATATATTTACTTGAAAACAATTAATAAGCTATTATTTTTAAGTTATGTTAAAAGTTTAAAATACTATAAAAAATATATATATATATAAATGATTTAAAATATAAAAAAATAAAAATCTATAATAAATTAAAACAGTAAACTATTAATAAATATTTAAACTTCGATTTCACAATACAATCAGTGCAACAGTAGGGAAAGTGTTGGATAGCAAAGGGGTAAAAATAACTATTCCCACGCCAGTGAGTGCAACAGTAGGGTAAGTGTTGGATAGCAGAGGAATGAAATTTACTATTCCAACTCCAGGGAGTGCAACAGTAGAGACAGTATTGGATAGCGGAGGGGTCAAATTTACTATTCCCACTCCACTGAGTGCAACAGTAGGGAAAGGGCTGGATAGCGAAAGGGTAAAAATTACTATTCCCACTCCAGTGAGTGCAACAGTAGGGAAAGTGTTGGATAGCGGAGGGGTACAAATTACTATTTCAACTCCAGTGAGTGCAACAGTAGGGAAAGTGTTGGATAGCGAAGGGGTATAGTTTACTATTCCCACTCCAGTGAGAGCAACAGTAGGGAAAGTGTTGGATAGCAGAGGGGCAAAAATTACTATTCCCACTCCAAAGAGTGCAACAGTAGAGGAAGTGTTGGGTAGTGGAGGGGTAAAAATTACTATTCCCACTCCACTGAATGCAACAGTAGGATAAGTGTTGGATAGCGAAGGGGTAAAAAATGTTATTCCCACTCCGGTGAGTGCAACAGTAGGGAAAGTGTTGGATAGCAAAGGGGTTAAAATGACTATTCCCACTCCAATGAGTGCAACAGAAGGGAAAGTGTTGGATAGCGAAGGGGTAAAAATTACTATTCCAACTCCAGTGAGTGCAACAGTAGGGAAAGTGTTGGATAGCGGAGGGGTAAAATTAACTATTCCCACTCCAGTGAGTGCAACAGTAGGAAAAGTGCTTGATAGCGGAGGGGTAAAAATTACTTTTCCCACTCCAGTGAGTGCAACAGTAGGGAAAGTGTTGAATAGGGGAGAGGTAAAAATCACTATTCCAACTCCAGTGAGTGCAATAGTAGTGAAGGTGTTAGATAGCGGAGTGGTAAAAATTACTATTCCCACTCCAATGAGTGCAACAGTAGGGAAAGTGCTGGATAGCGGAGAGGTAAAAATTACTATTCCCACTCCAGTGAGTGCAACATTAGGGAAAGTGTTGGATAGCGGAGAGACAAAAATTACTATTCACACTCAAACAGTTATAAAAAAAAATATATATAAAAAAAAAAAAAAAATCATAACGATAAATAAACAATATTTAAAAAATGACAAATCAAATATATTAAATATATAAAAAGAAAACATATAATATTAATTACATATAACAAAAACCTACACATATTATATAAAATAAAATAATATATACATTTTAAAAAAAAAAAATTTTAAACTAGAAAATATTTACAAACAAAAAATTAATTAATATATAAATTTATTTATTTTATTTCCTACCCTATAACACCACACCAAAACAAAGTACTTCAACATTTTAAATTAAATTTACTTCCATAATTAACATAATTAACAATCAATTAAAAAATATTATTAATAAGGAAAACTAATAAACATTAATTGACTGCACACAGTTTAACACTATATTATCCACAACACACACCTAAATGAAACTATAAAATTATAAAACACAATTAAAACTTATTTTTAAATTAAAAACTGTTACTATTAACTACTAATAATAAAGTAATTAAAATGTGTTTAATACCCACCCTTTACCCTTTTAAAAGTAAAAACAACACACACAAAATAAACAATTACCCAAGATAAATATCAAATAATTAACATTAATTAGCAACTATATATTAATTAATTAAACACAAATTACTTCCCACCCTTTACTCCTAGAAACACCACAACACACACCTAAAATTAATTATACAATTACCATAATTTAGCGCCGGGACACCTCCATTGGATGTAGCCGCGCGCTTTATAAATGTCCTATATATATATATAATAACATTTTAATTAATTTAATCAATATCAATTAACAAACAAAATAATAATAAAAAATAAATAAACTACTTACCACCCTTTATCCCTATAAACCCCAAATTACACACCTAAAATTAATTATACAAATACCATAACTAACTACCAGTTAATCAATTAAAATTAATTAACAACCAATGATCAATTCATCAATTAAAAATAAATGACTTTCCACCATTTACACTTATAATCACCACAGCACACACCTAAACTTAATTGCACAATTACCATAATAAATTATCAATTAATTAATTAAAATTAATTAAGCAATTATTAATCCATAAAATGAAAATAAATTACTTCCCACCCTGTACACCAATAAACACCACAACACACACCTAAATTTAATTGCACAATGACCATAATTAATTACCAATTAATTAATTAAAATTAATTAACAACCAATTATTAATTAATTAATAATAAATTACTTCACACATTTAAAACTATTAAATCTCAAGCAAATATTAATAAATAAAAAAATAATTCATTTAATATAATTCAATTACTTCCCACCCTATTCCCCTATAAACCCACAACCCGCTACAGAACTAAAAACGCAAAATTCAAATAATTTTTTTTTAATAACTACTAAAAATGTAACACATATATTAAAAATACAACCAATTCTTATACAAAAAACATACATCACAAACATATAAAATATATACTAAAATACATAACATTAATTTAAAAAAGATATTTTTAACAACTATATTTTTGCAAATGATATTAAACACTTGATATTTTTAAAATCGATATTACTTACCTTAAGTCGAGATTCTTGACCACGATATTCTTGCTGTCGAAATTTCTGAACACAATATTTATTACTCGATATTTGTGCAACTCGATATTTTTTACTCGATATTCTGCCTGCACACCGTTGGACACTAAAGGGGTTACACTTACTATTCCCACTCCAATCTAAACCCTTTTGGGGAAGGTGTTGGACACTAAAGGGGTTACATTTACTAGACCCACTCCAATCCAAACCATTTTAAGGACGGTGTTGTACACTAAAGGGGTTACATTTACTATTTCCACTCCAATCCAAAGCATTTTAAGGAAGGTCTTGGACACTAAAGGAGTTACACTTACTATTCCAACATCAATCTAAACCATTTTTGGGAAGGTCTTGGACACTAAAGGGGTTACATTTACAATTCCCACTACAATCCAAACCATTTTGGGGAAGGTGTTTGACACTAATGGGGTCCCATTTACTATTCCCATTCTAATCTAAGCCTTTTTAGGGAAATATTTTGGAGACTAAAGGTGTTAACTTTACTATTCCCACTCCAATCTAAACCAGTTTGGGGAAAGGTGCTGGACACTAAAGGGGTTCTGATTTCAAATTTTGTTATTGGGCCTCCTTTACGCGTAGACTTTGTAGCCTTCTCTCTAACAGGGACCAAGATTTTAGTCATAAACTTTTGCTGAGCCAAGACAGCTGCAGGTTTCTTTATCGGATACATGATCCGAATTACTTTAAGAGAGTACGTTTTAAGACTCTCAGGGGGTTAGTTACTATCTGGTGAGAAATTGCTACTATGCATTCTCTACCGATCTATTTTACTAAGTTTCCACTGTTTGATAACCCACTCCTCCCAGGCATCTTTCATGACGGGGTAGCGAAACAATGGGCCAGTCTTGGGGTGGATAAATTGGAAGATTTATACGATTGCTACGGTTTTCGTACTTTTCAAGATTCACAGGATATTTTTTCAATACCACGGCAGCATTATTATAAATACCTACAACTCAGGGATTATTTTGTGAGATCACAATGTCTTAAAGCGGTAGAGACCCATCAATTATTGATATTTTTACATGAACCTCCTCAGAAGAAGATAATATCTGCGGCATATCAGCTTTTCAGCCAGGATAGATCGGATCCTTTTACACATTTAGCTGTAAAATGGAGTTCAATTCTCGCAGAGGAAATAACCCCTATAATGCTAGATGACGCACTATCAACATTAAAAGATGCTGTCTGGTATATTAACTTGAGACTACAGCAATTTAAGACAGTATGCATGTTGTACTATACGCCCGATAAGATAGTAAGATGGGGACAAACAACAATCCATTATTCCAGTAATAGGGTGAATTGCCCTAAATGTGGAGAGCATGGGGCTAATATTGTCCATATGTTTGCCACATGCCCACAGTTAGTGGTTTTCTGGTGCGAGGTTATGCTGGTTTCCTAAACCCGTCTTAGATTAGATATGACCCTTTCTAACAAAAAGATCATGCTGGGCTATAAGAGTGATCCTAATCAGGCGAGGTGGGCATTAATATCTATAATCATAGTCACTGATAGATTGGCTATAGCTAGAGCTTGGATTTCTCCAAGACCTTGCAACGCAGCCGAATGGTGGGGTATTGTTATGGAGGCTTTTGAACGGGAAAAGGCTTTGGCTAAAGTTAGGGGCTCAAAGTCGATGCGGAGATTTAATGCTATTTGGCATGGTATGAATTAGGATTGATTTTGAAAAATGTGTAGCATTTTACTTTGCAATATTTTCCTTCTTTCACTGTGTTTTACTCCCCCTGTAACTAGAATGTATGGTTATTGAAAGCATGTAATATGCTGATGTATTTCTCTCTTCCTTTTCTTCCTTGTCTCCTTTGCAAAAAAAATAAAAAATTATTTTAAAAAAAAAGGACACTAAAGGGGTTGCATTTACTACTCCCACTCCAGTCTAAACCATTTTGGGGAAGGTGTTTGACACTAAAGTGTTTACAGTTATGATCCGTATTGCATAGTAAAAAATCTCACAAAAAATGTTTGCCAGTAAATGAAAACATTAATTTTAACACACTCTTACCTAATAAATATTTCCAATATAACTAATAGTTCAAAATGTCATATTAAATAATAATTTTTAATTTATAACATTAAATTAATTATACATTACATTTAATAATATAGCGCGGAAAGGAAGCAAGATGGCGACCGTGTTAGGACGGTCGTTTTTTCCCTCCTCTCCAACCGGACCTCTACGGATTATTTTCCTCGTTCCCTATGTTGCCTTTGCTTGGAATGAATGTGGGGCTATGTTCAGCTTGTATTCCGCTAGCTGTTTGGCTACTTATGGTGAAGGATCTGGCCCACTTGACCGTGCACTAAGATTGCTGGTCTCCCGAGTGGTCCACTGGGCATCTGTAAGGCTGGGACACCGCTTTGCTGGGCGTGCTGCAGCAATGCCTCCGAAGAATGCGAGAGGCTTGAAAACCCATGGTTGCGGCAGAGCACCAGCAGTTAGAGCTGAGGCAGAGCGTTGGCATTCTGACCGGTCCTCAGCGAAGAATACCACTGACAGATGGAGCCCTGAGGCAGGGGCCGGTGGACCTGCAAAATAGGCAGTATCTACAAGCTAACAGCATGATGCCACTCTCTGCTGTAGGGGGGACTCAGGCACCTCCAGAGGGGGGCGCAAATGAATGGGGAAAATCTCTGCATGTGACAACCAGGCAGCATGGCTGATCTTATCTTGGAAGCAGGTATGGCTGCAGCGGCTGCAATGACTTCTGTATCGGGGCAAACGTGTCTGATACACTAGTGGGGGGACTGGTTGAGAAGACTGCCCCAGCACAGGGTGCAGGTCAGACCTCTATAACTGAGAAGGGTCCAGATGGCAAATGTATTGAGGGTTTTCCACAGCTCTGTCAAATATCTGCTGGCACACATAAGAAGGCATGTATAGATTCGGGGATAATCTTTTCTCACTCTTGTACCACTCGGACTCGTCAGACGAGGAGGATTTGGAGGATGTGGCACTGTTAAAGAGTGCCCCAGGGGGAACTCATTGGCCAGTGTGTTAAGCAATGTGAGCAACCTGGAAGAGAGTCAGTTGCTCCCCTCCTACGCAACCTGTTCTGACCAGACTGATACAGTGAGGAAGAGGGTGGCTCCAAAACAGAAAAAGGCCAAGGCAGAGGTAAAATACCTGCTTTGGGATTATTCTGTTCTGCCCAGTTTGAAAAGAGTTGTCTTGGGAGGGGGCAGTGCTGTTCAGGGAACCCCAGATACGGTCTCACTTGAAGTGATCCACCAAAGTATAATGGCGCATCGCGAGGAAACACAGACAGGAAGCTGCAGGACTCAGTCTGCTTGTCGCAAACTGCTCTGAATTCTCCAAGAGTATGGGGGAAGCTGAGAACAGAATTCTAACCTTAGAGAGTGAATCAAGAACATATAGGAAAGGGACAGAAACCTTGGGGGCTCAGATGGTTGACACCCAGGGGAAACTGGATGACTTCGAAAAAAGGCTTAGACGGAACAACCTTAGAGTTCTGGGTATTCCCGGAGGTCTGGAAGCAACAAACATCCATAATTATATTGTGGGATTCTTCAAGGGAGATTTAGCTGAACTGTCTGATTGAAATTGGGAAGTGGAGGTTCAGCGGGCTCATATATTTCCCTTTAAACAGAATACCTGGTCCAGCCAAGAAGGGTCAAACCCAGGGCAATATTAATGTATCTGGACAATTTTTTACTGCACCAGGCAATCTCTCATCTGGCATGTCAAGATCAGAAGAGATCCTTTGAAGGGGCTTCATTTTTGTCAGGCCAAACTTCTGCCACTTCATAGTGGAGCGAAGGTGGCTCCTCCAACAACTGATACAACCTTTTCAAAATAAGGGAGCACATTCTTATTTATGAACCCAGCTAAACCTAAAGTGGTTTATCAGGACAAATTTCTCTTTTTTACATCAGTGGTCAAGGCAAAGGAGTTTTTAGAATGTCTCAGCTCAGGTTAAGGTATTTTAGCCTTATTGGATTTCAGGATGCTCCATGAACTTAGGGGCCTATTACGATGGCGGTCGGAAAACCTCCCCGACCGCCATGGTAACGGGAAAAGACCGCCCGCAAGGCCCGCGACATAACCGCCGGTCGCATTAGGATGTTCCTTGCTCAAAATCCGACCGCGGCGGTCGGATCGCGGGCCTTAACATTGCGGCGGTTGCTGCTGCCCGCAGCAGCGCAGCGATGTCCAAATGAGCATGTCCTGCATTTCCCTACACTGCGTGGCAGGCACTGCCATCTGGTACAGGGAAATGTAGGGGGGACCATGGGTACCCCCCCAGTGCACCCACACCCCCAAAAAACATTGGGGGCCCGCAACGGGCCCCCGGAAGACAATCACTGCATGCCTTTCCATGGCGGTCTGACTGCTGAGGAAAAGATGGCTACCGCTGGCATATAATTCTGCCGGCGGAGCCTGCCCTGCACCGCCACCATTATCCCGGTCCTGCTCCGTCCAGCAGGCAGGAGTGTGGATGGCAACCGGCGGAAAAGCGGCGTTTGGAATTTCCCACCGCCGCGGTCACCACCGCCATCCTAATTTGAACGGTGGATTTCTGGCTTGCGATGGCGGTCGGATGTCCACCGCCGGTCCGGCGGGCACCACCGCCGGGCCAGCGGTGGACATCCGACCGCCATCGTAATAGGCCCCTAAGTGTATAATCTTGTATACTCCATATATATGCTGGAAAATGCATGGTACGGGTGTTTGCAGCTTTGAATGGTGAGAGGGGTTAATTGGTTTTTCTCTGGGAAGGGAGCAACTATGAATATATAAGTGAGGGTTAACCGAGGCCCCGGTGTTGGAGGAGGGGCAGGCTACCATCAATGGACCTGGCTGGTCCAGCTGCTTCCTTTACCCCAGAGATGCCCAGTGTTCTGACAGGAGTTGGGTGGGCGAGGAGGGGGTGATGGGTGGGGGGGTGTTTTTGGGGTAGGGAGTTGGTGGTTGGGGGAGGGGATTGAAGGGGAACATGGTTGAGAGTGGTGAGATTCATGGTTGGGTTTCACAACAGACATGAGCAATTAAACAATAAAATACATGAAATGAGAAAAAGAAAGGTCATTTTGAGCAGCAGCAGGAACAGATTCACTTGGTTGATTTCCCTCTCTGGTATCTCATCCTTTTTGATGTGAGATGGAATCTACCTCTATGTGATTATGAAGGGGCTGGCAAAGGTTTGCCAGACGATGTGATAAAAACCGGCTCCTGTATCAGACAAAATGGCAGGGTATAAGCTGCATATTTGTACCGTCAACATCTGTGGTCTCAGTGATAAGACTAAAAGAGGGAGGGTTGCATTGAGATTAAGGGTCATGAGACTGGATTTGGTCTGTATTCAAGAGACCCACATTCCTTGCAACAAGCAGGTTTTTTTGAAGGATCTGTGCATTTCACTTTTGGCTTGTGCGCAGCAGTGCGTAACATCAAAGGGGGTAGGGGTCTCTGCCAACAAGTCTATCTGCTCAGCTGGGCGTACAGCTGTAAGTAAGATGGGCTGATGGATTATCCTAGAATGCGGTATGGGTAAGGGTCAGTTCACAACGTGCTCAGTGTATGGCTCTAACATGGATAAGGCTGATGTCTTTGACTGGCTGGATGTAGAATTGGCTTCATGGCCGCTGCCTCTCATTTAATGTGGAGATCTAAATATCCACCTTGATGTCAAGAGTGATCAAAATAGGAATCAACTGTACTCGGGGAGGAAGCCTGTGGTATACAGGGCTTTGCAACATCTGGTGAAGGACCATGGCCTTACGGATGTGTGGAATAAGCGCAAGGCACAGTACCCAGGCATTACATTTTATTCCTTTACTCATAGTTAGTTAGAGCAGCTAGATAATTTATTTGTATCTACCGCCTTAGCCAGCCAGGCCAAGATAGAGACATTTCCCAGGACGCTTTCAGGCCATAGCCCCCTGGTCCTTGAAATCTCAGTGATGGGTTTTATTAAACCTCGGGGTCCTGGACCTTTGAAAGGAAGCTTTTCTCAGATGCAGATTATGTGGATCATATGTGTGAACGGATATGCCATTTTCTGGAAAACAATAGATGGACTGCCCTGGCTGGAGTGGTCTGGGACACATCAAAGGGAGGAATTACAGGGCAAACTTTTAGCTTTAGACTGTATCAACAGATGTTAAAGCAGACCGAGATCTGGGGGCTATATGACGATCTATCCCCAACAGAGGATAAATTGACATGGAGGATGACTAAGGGGATGGACCTTCAAGAGGCCCAGTAAATTATCAATCAGAATGTCATGAATACCGGAAGACCACCAGGACATTGTTAGAAAAATGGATCAGGCGAAAGGAAGTGGAGAATGAGATACCTGCCATCACAGATCAAGGGGTGATGGCCTTTGAATCCTCATCCAATATTGTTAGGGTCTTCAGGGACCTGTATCAAGCCCTATATATGGAACTACTTGAAACCCCAACTGATGGGTGTGAGGACTTTTTTATGGGTCTGGACAGGGTTAGGTTTAGTGTGGAAGACCAAGGGATCCAAGATGTCCCAATAGGATTGGATGAGATCTCTGAGGCGATAAATTCACTAGCCATTGGAAAAGCCACAGGGCTTGATAATCTTCTGATGGAATTCTTCAAAGCCTTTTTGAGGAACTCCAACAGGATGTGTTTCAGACTTTCTGGCAGGCTCAGGCTGGATCAATCCCACCATCATGGGCAACAACTAACATAATTGTTTCTTAGAAAAAAGGCAATTCGTCTCTGCTTCCCGGATCATTTAGGAAAATGTCTTTAATAAATTGAGGTGGGAAAATATATGCCAAAGTATTGGCAAATCGGCTGGGGAAGGATATCTCGCCATAAGTATCAATCCGGCAACACAGCTTTATTCCAGGCCTGGGAGGTGAACATCATTCCGTTTGTGGAGTTTTCCATACTTTGCAGAGCACACGGAGTTCTGAAACACTCCACAGAGCATAGTTTTTTCTTCCCTCATGCTCACCAATGTTAAGTTGGCAAAAGCGAGCGAGGAAAATCCAATGCTAGACCAACTTCCAGCGAGAACAGGGGCGGTCGCGAATGGCCGCGACTGCTCGTGTTGCAAAACCATCCGTTCATGTTGAGAAAGTTGCTGCTCGAGTAGAAAATCTACTTGAGCAGCAGAAAGAAGCAGCACCCTCTTGCGCTGAGCATGGTGCCATTAGTGCTGGGACAAACACCTGGCGCTAAAAATTAGCGCAAACGGTGCAACCTAATGCACTCCGCTGCTTGCGCAACTCATCATAGCATGGCGAAGTTCCGTGAACTCCGCCCAGGCTTGCTTTATTCCTGGGTGTGGTACAGATGACCACGTTAGGAGGGTAATTGCCTTGTTCGACATGACTGAAGATTTAAAGACATCTTGGGTTTAGTTTTATTAGATGCCCAGAAGGCTTTTGACTGTGTATCATGGGAATTTTTGTGGGCAGCATTAGAGTGCAAAGGATTTGACAGAAGTTTCACCAATGCCATCAAGGCCCTGTATTAGGCCCTGAGGGGTTAGAGTCGGATTATATACAGATCTTAAGAGGCACTCGGCTGGGCTGCCCGTGCTCACCTTTAGAATTCACTTTATATATAGATCCCTTTATAGCAAAACTTGAGAACAACACATGTATTAAACTGGTTATTGTTAAACAAGTTGATTATAAACTATTTGCTTACGCAGATGACATTCCGGTGGTCACTACAAATACCTCTGCGGCGCTTCCTGTAATATAGGGTCAAGCATGCTCAGGATGTAGGCATGCTCAGGATATAGATTGAATGAGGTAAAACCCAGGTGTTATGCACTGAGGAGTCGGATTTAGAGATCAACGTTTGGTAACTGATGTAATGTATCTAGGAGTTAGAATTGCAGCAGCTCTGGATGTATTGGTTGAACTGAACATGGCACCTTTACTATGTAATATTAAACAAGATATTGATAGAATTGATCATCTGCATCTCTCGCTATGTGGGAGATGTAATGTGCTGAAAATTACTATTCTTCTGAAGGTGCTATATATTTTAGGACCATCCCACTGGAAATCAGCAAATATTGTCTGTCTAAATTAGAAAGTGCATGTTTTCACTAAGCCCGGACGGAGCTCACGGAGCCGCGCTACGTGAGCCTAAGCGAAGTGGCAAAAAGCTCTGCAACACTTTGCGGAGTTACGCGAGCATGCGGAGTTGCTTGTTCCACATGCTCGTGTATGCTTGTGCATGCTTGCAAGATGTTTTTAACGTTCGGCAACGTGGATTGCGTGTTCCGGGGGAAATATCGCGCAAACTTCACCACGCGGTCACCAATGGGCGTGGCCATTTTGTTTTCCTACTCTTTGCATGGTTCTGGGGCCTGTTTTTCGTCCCTCTCTAATCTTTTCAATCCTTTGTTTTTTACACTGCTTTTCTGATCTTTTTTATTTATTATCTATCCCTCTCACTTTCCTAAGTGTATATTTTGTGTTTTATTTCTACTTTTACTGCGTTTTTTCTACTGTTTTCTACTACTTGCTTTTTACTTTCCTACTTCTTCTCCTGACTTTATTTTTTACTCCTACATTTTCTTTCCACCCCCGCCCACCCAGAACCATGGCTAAGGCTACTACTACCTCTAGTAGTAAGAAGGGGAAGGACAAGGCTACTGCTGCGCCTGCAACCAAGAGCCGCCTTCCTTGCAGCAGACGGCGTCCGGAAGGGGTGCAGCCCCGGGCCCTTTTCTCTGAGGTGGAGGTGGCTGCCCTTGTTTTTTTGTTCAGCGCCACCTCCCCTTAATCTTGGCAGCAGGCCCAGCTCCAGCTACGCTACCCAGGAGCGTCAACGCCGCTGGGCGAGGGTGCGCCGAGCAGTGTTTCACTGCTCTGGGGTCCCGCGCACCCATAACCAGCTGACTCACCATTGGTCAGACATCTTGGACCGGGAGCAGGACCTGCTGGGCCTGCTAGGTGTTGAGGTCATAGGGCTTGGTGAGTAGCTAATTATAGTAGTATTGTGTGTTCTGTTCTGTGTTATTGCGAATATTAATTTTTTCCAAAATAGAAAGACTGCTGCTACTTATATGCAGGTAAGTTACGTTTAAAAATATTATATTATTTGATTGTTATTCTTCTAGACACTAGACAGGTGCTCGGCGCTACTAATCTTACTTGTTTGCAGCTTTGCGCTTGCTTGGACTGATTATGTAAGAGAGTTTAGAGAACTTAAGTTAGGTAATGCTAGAGAGACTCTATTCCTTTCCTTTGTCCTGTCACTAAGATAGTGGTGGATTGGTAGGTAGTTTAGTTACTTAGTATTAGTTGGTAATTTTTTAGCGTTCAGCGTGTCGCATCCTCCATCACATCACGTGCTGCTGACTCCAGTCCTTAGTATAACCTTTTGTAGTTTGTTAGGGAGTGAGTAATATAGCAACTCATCAGCACATCAGCAGCAACCAACCAACAATTGGTGTAGCAATATGCATGCGTCCATCTATGCATTTTTGAGGACTAAAATAAATAGAAATGCAGACTTAGTGAACAATTGGCCCGTCAAAGGGGGTTGATTCATTGATAATTTGATTTTGAATGAGATTAAAAAACTTAGAAGAAGCAAATATATTTTGGCAATTGAATTAATTTCCAATGTCTCTGGAATAGGCGGGCTAGACTAGGTGGTACTTATTTAGAGGTTTAGGATTCTGGAATCGGAATGGAACACTGGATTAATAAATAATAACTAGACAGTCCGCGATACTACTACTAGTCGATCAGATTAGAAAGGTCAATTTTCTTGCAATTGTTGTTTCCTGTCCAAAAATGTTTTTTAAAATATTTTATTTGTTTCACACCAATCAATTTTTGTCTCTTTATTATAGCTTACATGATCAGCATCCAGGGGCAAGAAGAGGACGGGGTCATCTGAGGCGGGACTCGGATGCCTCCCAGCGCCGGGATCGCTCCTCTCCCGAGGGTTCTGCTGCTGGCCCCAGTAAGTCCTCCTGTTGTTAATATTAATAATTATATTTCCCTAACTTTTAATGCACCTTATTTGTTCCGAACTATTATTTCCGTTTCCTAATTTTTTTTTTACCAAATCTTCCTCGCTCTATCTGTTTCTAAATTCTAACTGCCTCTGACTCTGTACTCCTATTAGTCCTTTGGGTTTTCCTCTTCTTAATCTTGAGAGGCTTTTCAACAATTGCCACCAACAAAATGCCCAACCAGATATTTTACTATTTTTGATAGGATAGGACATACTACTGTCTACTCTACTCTAGTACCCGATTTGCAGTGATGAATGTGGTAAATGTATGTATGTATTGTATTTTCTCAATCTTGCTAGTGAAAAAAAATAAATAGGGGGAGGCGTATATGGCATCTAAAAAATGGGTAATTTTTTTTAGGCATACCGACCACCAGTGCCGGGGCCAGCGGCGGGGCAGGTGACACCAGCAAGGAGGGAGCAAATGCAGCAGCTTCTGCAGGGGTGGGTGAGCCAGCAGCAGTGGCGGGCTGTGGTAAGTTGTACTTATATTCCTTACTTATTGACAATAGTTACACAGTCGCTGCACGGGTGTACTGTACTGTTGAGAGAGACTAAGTTGTTGTGAACAACTGTTGAAGAAGACACCGTTTACTTAGCATTAGCAATAGCATTAGCGGCGGGAATTCAGTAACTAATGGCCTCTTCTACTCTTCTATCTGACTCCAACTCAGCTGGGAAAGTTTTATGAAGAAGACTAGGAGTCATACAACCTTGATGGATGGGTTGAACGAAAAGGGAAAGAAGGATGGAAGGAGGTAGGACAGGCGACATGTAATATGATATATGTGACTGGCAGAGAAGGATGCGTGGGATGCATAGGTGGCTGATAGGAACCAGATGCATGGGTGGTTGAAGGGTGGGTGGAAGGTCAAAGATAGGCTGCCTGCCTGGCTGGGTGAAACTGCATGGGTGATAGGAAGAATCCTCCGGGGGGTTTCATGGGCCAAACTCAAAGGCAAGCAAGGAAGGACGCATGGGTGGTGGTAAAAAAATAATTCCAAATGTATGTTGTTGGTGAAAGGTTTGTTGAGAGATTATTTAAGAAGATTGATAACCATGTTTACTTTAAATGGATGGATGCCTGGATGGTACAATCATCAGAGCATAGGTGGAGACTGTCACTGGATGAAGACAATGTAAAAGAAAAATAAACCGTGGCAGAGTAGCAAAGCCAAAGAGAATAGAATAAGAGATTCAAATTAAAAATATAATGCTAGAAGAGCAATGCAATGAAAAAATGGAAAAATCGCTGTTAAGAGAAACAAGACTGTTTTTTTCAAGGATTTTGATTCAAGGTTGTATTTCAGAATACTCCCTTGACTCACAGTAGTTTGCAAGCACAGCATATATATTGTGTATGTATGTACCCATACCCACCCACCATTATCAAGCGCCTCCCTAGTCCCTACCTATGTCATTTTCGACTGTCAGCCTGCCATGGGTGGCCTATCGGCTGCCGTCATCTCATATATAATCAATGATCATTTGGATCAGATATCATCTGCCTTGTTGTAGTAGTCAGGGTGAAAGTGAAATTGAGCAGTTGCCATTGATGTAACAGAGTATGGCCATAATGTAAAAATAAGATAATTGTGTAGTTGTAGACTACAGCTGCCCCACCTGCAGACAGTAGTAAATAAAATAACGTGCGTCTGCAACACGAGTATGTCTGCCCAGGGCGCAAGCTGACTGAGCTGGCATGCCTAATTGCCTACGAGGTTAATTTAGCTAAACAAGAGAGAGAGAAAGACAAAGACTTGTCTACTCCATAGTGCCTAGTAGTAGTATTGCCTGAAACTCCCACAAATTTTAGAGGCCAAGGAAGTGGGAGGATACCACAAATGTTATGTACTGTGCTTGCTAGTGCTACTGTGCCACTATGTGTATAATTCATTTTGTGCTACAGTTTTGCTCAGAGTATTGGCTACAATTGTCTTCTTTTTCTTTCTTGATATAGCTACTCCTTCCCAACTAAACTGAAAGGAGTTAGCAGCAATGGCCCGGCGCCAGAAGCTGGAGGCCATCTGCAGAGAATATCGGTGGCCGGTGGCTCTGGCGGAGGAGGAGGAGGCGGCAGCAGCTGCAGCCACCTCCACTGCCCCAGGCATCAGCCAGGCCCCCCCCCAGTGGTACGGTGCCGCGGTCTGGCAGCCGCCCGCCGCACTTCATCTTCATTCAACTCTGCTGCACCCCCCTGTGGATGCAATTGTAGAGCATTCAAGCGCTGCATGCTCCTCCGGATAGCGCGCCTAGAGGAGCGGGTAAAGGAGGTCCTGGCGATTAACCGGCGACTGCTAGCCCGCCACTAGAACTCCGTCGCCTTGCACTTTTTACATTTTTTTGGTGTGGGTGGTGGGGCGTTGGGGAAAAGTTGGGGTTTATATGGACAATGGACTTTTGGAGTGGACAATTTTTGGACATTGGTTGGGGTTAGGGAGAGGCGTGGGTCAGGTGTTGTGGGTTTTTCCAATAGTTTATTTTGTTAGGGTAATACATTATTTATACTTACTTTACATACAATGTAAATGTTTTGTGGGGGGTTGTTCTTTTACTTCACACGGTTTCCTTTGCTGCTGCAGGGCCGCAGCCAGTTTTGGATTGAAATAATAATCTGCGATAGTGTAACACACCAACAGATAGATGCGGTACCCTCACTTGTGACTTGTCCTATTAGTACTGTCAGTCTCTGCTCCCAGTCAATGCAGTCTGCAACTGGACATGGAAGGGTGTGGGTGTGTGAATTTTAGAATTAATTTCCATATTAATTAATTATGCCTCCCCTAAACTTCTTCTCTTACCTGTGATTGATGTTTACTCATACTTAGTCAAAGCAATGGCTGCATGGTGATGATGGTTTGGTTTCCCAGGATGACATGGTGGTGGTGGTAGTAGTAGTAGACAGTGACAGTAGCATTCGCAAAAAAATAAAATGAGACAGTCAGTCGCCTGAGGGAGACTCGGGAACGAGTAGTAAAAGTACAGTACACATGAAGACTGGCAAACAAGGAACCATGATGATGAATGATAACTTGAAGCAATGCTAAAGTAAAATAAAACATAATGGTGGCAGGGATAGCCTAGTACAAGTTACAAACTGAAGTTGACTCGACCTATGAAGTGGACAGAGTAAGCTTTAGTGCTGGAAGGATGATGAGTCGATGCTGGCAAACATAATTATGATGGATTATGTTCCTCTGGAAACAAAATTTACTCATGAATACTGAGCATGGGTGGACAAGCAGAAGAAGATCCTTGCCCTGCCTTGAGTTAGTGTTGCTTTCACCACATCCGCCCCAGCAAGTGTGTGATCAATTATTGGTGTAAAGTTTATTTAGTCACACTTCAATATAAATCACACAGCCTGGGGGGAGCGGGTTAGGGTTTGATGAATGGTTGGGAAGGGGTATTTGAGGGAAAGGTTTGACAAAGACAAACACTACACATGGACAACACACAATCTTGGCAGACGACCATCATAAATCTGTTAAGGGAGAAAAAGGAAATGCATGCATGATGATGATGGTTAATGATGAGTAGTACTAGACTACTAGTACAGGGCAGCAGTATATTATTAATTATTATTATTATGTAATTGCCTTGCCTGTCTGCCCCCAGAGAGACCCAAATTACATACATTTTATGTTCTGATGTACCGGGCTTCCTTTTAAACCTAGCAAAGAAAATTAAAAAATAGCTGTAGGGGTCAAATATATAAGCAAACATAATAAACAACAACACACACAGTCGTAATGATTGAAGAGAAAAAATGAATCAAAACAAAAGATGATGATACTATAAGTTACTATGTTATGGTCAAATTGGGAGTTGAATCTCGGCATGCCTCTTGGTCCTTCCTTCCATTGACGCTCCGTCTGTCAATCTTGGGTGCCACTACCTTCCTGGCAGATGCATATTGGTAAGGTAAGTGTGAGTTGTTTTTCCCAGTATAGGATAGGGTAAAGGCCTGTAACATGTGTAGATGGAAAAACAAAAGGGATATTGAAAAATAAAGGAGAAAAGTAAAGTTAAAATGCATAAATTAAGTAGGAGTGCAACAAGAACACTTTCAGAGGCGGCATGGCTAAATCATGTCTACTCTGTTTCCAGCATTAACCTACAACAACAACAGGACAGAGCAGGCCCCCGGCGCCCACCCAACCTCCACTTAGCTTACATTTTGAGCCAGACAGCACTTAGAACACATATACAGCAACATAGCATTTTCCAAATTAAGTAACTAAATCAATGCACCGCTGTGAGTCATACCACTACACTCGCCTTCACCACTACACAGACATGTAGGTCTGGTGTGGTTGTTGTTGATTTGTCTTTCTTTTAGGCCACTTCATGAAACGCCCCAAGTTATTCCATCAATCATCTCCGATCCTACTGACTGACTGCAAGTATAGTATGGTCATCATGGTGTCCAACTCTGTAGAGTATCGAGTAAGTCCAGAATCCAGAATCAAAAATGCAATGGATCGGCCTGCAGTAGTACAATTTTGTTATTAAACAACAAGAAGGGAAACATTGACTTGTCACTTGAGTCACTTTTTTGTGTGTAGATTATACTAGTGGACTTCATGCATAACAACAACACAAACACCAATCACTCAGAGTCAGCGTCCAATGCATGCCATCATTTACCTGTTCTTAAGGGGCAGTCCCTCTCAGCTCAGAAAGGAGGATAGCTATAGTCAGGTTCTTTGGAGGGACTCGACAAGGCAGGCACACATTTCTTGTGCTATTCTCCATCCAATGTCTGGCTTGAGGGAAATGGATTTGGGGTGAGTCAGGAGTGGACTGGAGCAGGACTCGGAGGAGTGGACTTACTTCTTCACTGACTGCACACAGTTGCAACTCTAATCCGGCAATAAAAAAGTAAGACGGTGGTGATGGATTTGTTGTGATTCGAACCGGAAAGACAGAGACACACAAAAATAATAAAAGTAAATAAGCAAGAAAGAAAGTAACAAGTTGAAACTCGAAAGCCTAGTTGTCAGGGAAGTAGAGCTTGTCCTCAAACTCTGGTGGTTAACCCAAAAGTAGGTCATCTAACACACTACTTCCATGACCTAAGTCACCGTCATCGTCTTCCTGCGGTGCTACTTCAGGTATGGTGTAATCCTGTGGTATAAAGTGCTGATTCATTTTGATCATGGTTAACCTCTCCACGTTTTGGGGCGAGAGACTGGTCCTTCTCACTGTCAGAACGGAACCAGCAGCACTGAAAACACGCTCAGAAGAGACACTTGCGACAGGGCAAGCCAGATAGTTTATTGACAGCCTGCGGAGCACTGGCCATTGGCGCCTTTTCCCATAAAA
Organism: Calotriton arnoldi; assembly: GCA_963921515.1. NCBI lineage: Eukaryota > Metazoa > Chordata > Amphibia > Caudata > Salamandridae > Calotriton > Calotriton arnoldi. Next base: position 185,089 of record CAWUFW010010616.1, on the reverse strand, counting down.
ATACACCAATGTGTTTTGATCAATGTAGACCTCTGTTGGGTCATCCAGATAGGCATGGACCATCAGCTCAATGCTCAGGGGTGCTCCGCTTTGCTCGGCCTCTTTTGCCTTTGCCTCAGCACAGGACATAACAAGCCCTTGCTGTAGAAACCATTCCTTTGCCGATTTTGGTGGGACTGATGCTCCTGTTCTTATTGTTGTTGATGTTGTTCTTGGTGTTTTTGATTGCTGTGAGCCAACCACACTGCCCTCAGGCTCTGAAGTTGAAATTGACACCAGCTGCACCGCAGTACTTGTGGCCTGGAGTAGCAGGCCTCTAATTCCCAACCATTCTTGTTCTAAGCAACTGGCTTCCGCAGCTATCCAAGTTTTGTACTTGGCAACATCCCCTTCTAAAAAAGGAATCAATGTGTTCAGTACTTGTTTGTACCGTGGATCCAGAATTGTGGCAGAAATGTAATGGTTGGATGACAATGCCTGTTTGCACCCTTGTATTTTCAGATAAGCAAAGGGTTAAGCTCTCCACCAACTCATATGCTTCTTTTTTCCTCCACACCTGCGTACATTGCAGACACCCCCTTCAGCTGTTCCTGTAGCATGTGCAACAATGGGATAGCTTGGCCCATAGTACAGTCCTCCTTGCTGACTTCACGTGTGAAGAGCTCAAAAGGAAGTAGCATCTCTGTCAGGCATTTAACTAGGCCCCATTGGTCCATCTCAATGATCATGCCTTTCACAGTAGCATCCCTCTTTGCATGACATATTCATTGATTGGTCTGTACTGCTCAAACAGATGTTCAAGCATGTAATAAGTTGAGTTCCAACGTGTTGGCACCTCCTGGATGAGTGCTTTAACTGGCATTCTATGCTCACGTTGAATGATCCTCAGCTGCTTCCGGGCTTTAAAAGAATGGCTGAAATGTGTGCAGATTCTTCTGCAGGTGGTCAGTAAGTTGCTGACTCGGTCTTCTTTTTTCAGAAAGTCTGGAACAATGATGTTAATGCAGTGCGTTAAACACAGGACCCTGAAATAGCCACCATTGTGCATGACCTAAACTATATTACTGCCATTGTCCCTGGCAACAAAACCAATGTTAAGCACTCTTGGGCTCAGCCATTCAAAGACCTTGCTGTCAAAGTCTTCCAAAATGTTTGCAGCAGTATGAGACTTCTCCATGGTGAACATGGCTACAGTTGCATGTTTCTGAGTGGCATTAAAAATCTCAGCAGTGTCAACAACACCTGCTGCAGATATCTTTTCTGTAACCCCCAAAAAAGATATCCAGTGTGCAGTGATGCACATGTAATCAGTGGCTTGGCACCTGGTCCACATGTCTGTTGTAAGGTGGATAGTGTGAACAGCACTCTGCTGCAAAGTTTGTCCAATCAATTCCAGCACGTCGTGATGTAGTGCTGGAACAGCAACTCTGGCGATATAGGACCGGCTGGGACCCTTCCATTTTGGGCAGATGGCTGTCACAAATTCAAGTAAACCCTCCCCTTCCACAAAAGAAAAAGGGAGGAGGTCCAGCGCTAACATTTTAGTCAGCTTCGCATTGTACAGACATGCCATTGGATGGTTGCGTTCGTACTGCCCCTCCGACCTAAACATGCTGAGAATGGTAGGCTGGATTTTTTTCTTTTCTGGTGCCACTGATGTAGGTGACTTCTCGACGCCAGATGTTGTTAGGCTCAATGCCGCACGTTTTTTCGTTGCGGTACTCTCTTGCCTGGGACCCCTTGGTGTGGGCGGTACCACTGCACTGCTGGGAACAGGGCTACTTTGTGTACCAGAGAAAATGTCTCCCTCTTGTTCACCTTCCACCGCGATCGTATCTTCTACTTCTTCATCCCCACCAAGAGCAATGGGTGCAGTATTTTGGCCGCTAAGGTGCGCCTCCCACTGGATCAAGTGGTGTTTTTTAAGATGAGTTGTTTGGCCTCCGGTATCATAGTTTGTACCCAGCTTACCCCGACTAACCCCTTGTCCACAAATGGAGCATATAGCAATGTTCACCTCCTTCCTGCTAACCGAAAATAAGTCCCAAACTGGGGAGGTCAACTTCCTGGTGCTGCTGCTGGTGCCACTTGCAATACCGGTGGAACTGGTAGGTGGGCGTGAAGTTTGACTCTCTGCAGTACCTACTTCTACAGTGGTGGTACTTGTGGTGGATGTACATGGCTGCCGGCAAAATATGGAAGCTGGAGGTGGTGTTGGTGGTATGATCTGTGTTGGTGGTATCTGTGCCACATCCCTCACAGCAATTTGGGATGGGGTAATGTCAGTCCCCCCTGGGGAGGGACTAATCTCCATGATGACTGGTTTGTCATCATCCTCCTCTTCTACATCTACCTCCATAACTCTAAGGCTTTCTGGAACCTTCCTTTTTCCTAGCCTTGTCTCGTGGCATTTCTCACTCTCAGACTGAGGTGGTGGGATCCAAGTGGCGTCTAGATCATCAGAAGGGGGGCTTGCAGAAGAAGTTGATGGACTAACCCTACTTTTACTTGCTGGGGATCTGGAAGACAATGGATCTTCTGAAAGAGTGGCTTGCTCTTCTTCTTCCTCTGCAGGAAGCTCGATCTCCTGAACTGCCCCTACTTCGGGAGGAACAACTACTATTGGGGGTGGTTGCGGCTGTTGTTGCCCACTTATCGCAGTTCCCTGCATTGATTGGTTACTACTTTGCAATAACGATAAGTAAATTTCAACAGCACTGCTCGTCAGCGTTGTCGTGATTAGACTGGCTGCCTCTGCGACAGACATGTGCTTGGGGGTGGGTACACTGATGCGGAGGTGCTACTCCCAGCTTGCTGCAGGCACAATTTTTGGTTTCTCAAAAAAGGTCTTGGGTGACATACCGGTCTTGGTAAGTGGCAGTGCCTTCTTTTCACTGGCAACTTTCTTGGTACTGGACCTGGTACCTTTCTTTGCGGCCATCTTGAAGATGTCAGCAGCACACAGTGGCACAAGTTGAAGAGATGTCTGTGGTTACACGTCACGTGACGTTGTGCGCAGCAGGACTTCTGTCTGGCAGTACAATGGGTGATGTTGTCTCCTCCTCTTTTGTGCACCTGAAAGCAAAGAAGCAAGAAGAACATCAGTGAAACGTGGCATTCATTGCTGTGGTTCAATTACTACTAGTAGAAACAAACAAATATAATATATTTAACTTAGTGTGTCGTTGGTTACACTTGTTAGTGTTATTATTAAATTTATTACCTCAGTTATTAAAAAAACATAACAATACAGTGTAGCCATTTTTGAGACTTTGACAGCAACAAGGGCTTTCATGATTGGTGTACTGTAGTGTACAGTACACTCAGGAAGGATGGGAAAGAAGAAGAACAAAAATACAAATTTAACGGACCCGGTTTGGCATTGTGCATCACCTGGGATGCAGCATTAAGGGAGCTGCAGCTGACAATGGATGGAAGCAATAAGTCAAGAGGAACAAAGGAAAGAACTGCAGGCCTATGGCAAAAGCACACTGACTGCCTTCACAAAATGGCCACCAGCCACATGGCCAGGCAGACCACAACAACAAGAAAGTGAAGACAGACAATGCAGTCCTATGGCAAAAGCACACTGGCTGCCTTCACAAAATGGCCGCTAGCCACATGGCCAGGCAGGCCACAAAAACAAGAAAGGGAAGACAGAAAATGCAGGCCTATGGCAAAAGCACACTGGCTGCCTTCACAAAATGGCCGCCGCCACATGGCCAGGCAGGCCGCAACAACAAGAAAGTGAAGACAGACAGTGCAGTCCTATGGCAAAAGCACACTGGCTGCCTTCACAAAATGGCTGCAAGCCACATGGCCAGGCAGGCCACAACAACAAGAAAGGGAAGACAGACAATGCAAGCCTATGGCAAAAGCACACTGGATCCCTTCACAAAATGGCTGCCAGCCACATGGCCAGGCAGGCCACAACAAGAAGCAATAAGCCAAGAGGAACAAAGGAAAGAAGACATGCAGGTCTATGGCAAAAGCACTACCACTACCAAAAAATGGCCACCAGCCACATGGTCACTCACAACAACAAGCAGGAGGCCTGGAAAACAATGAACTCAAGCAGGCCTATATGGACACAGACTTTACAAAATGGCCCCTGGCCACATGGGGAGGCTCAGCCAAGGCAAATGCTGGCCCACGATTACAAACACACTCACACACTGGCCAGACAAAGGAAGGAGGTATGCTAAACAACACAGCTTTAATGCAACAATGCCAAAAACGAAAATCCAAAGGGCAAAAATAGGTTTGCAAGTAAAACCACACACATCAAAACAAAGGCATTTATTTAACACACATAAAAAAAGTGAAATACCCAAAAAACACATTTTGCATTTCAATCCAATGCCATCCAACAGACACCACAGAAACAGTTGTTTCATGCACCCATGAGTAGCTCTGGGCCTACTGGCTGAAATGCCTATTGGCAGACTACTGGGCTAGTGAATTAAATAAATATTGCAAATCGATTAGGATTTCAAAAGTTGGAGAAAATGTAGTGAACTTTGCAACATGTTTCCTTTATAAAAGAAAACTAGTAGAAAAATTACATACAAAGAAACAACTAGGCCCCTACTGAAACTACAGGCCACCCACCACTATACATTTAAAAAAACGATGAAAAGTACAAAAAAATGTAGGTGCAATTGTAGTACTTGAAATTTTGGCTTCGTGTCATAAGCATCGTCGAATCATGACGATTTTGGTATCAGCAGAACGACAATGACGAACATACTATATCCAGGCAATTTCGGCGTGTTCGAATGGCTGGATCACCTTCAAATCAGGGATTTCGTCCTGAACCCTCGGGTTCCATTTTGTGCATGGCAGCCATTTTAAGTGGTTGCCCTCACATAGGCTGATAACTAAGGCCAAAACGAGTCTGAAGGACACGTACACCTTTGTTGACTTTTGTGTGACCTGGGCAAGCTGACTCCACTGCCTGAAGCCAAACCTGTTCGACCAGTTCCTTTCCCAGTGACCGATCAAGATTAGTATCAAGGCACAGCAAACCATAAACCTTTCATCACATTCAAACCACTCCTAATCTCTCACACACCTGTCTATGTTTCTTTCTTTATGACTTGCTTTACGAGGAGGAGGTGCCCGATTTTATTAGGGGTCCATCTGATATCTGATGAGAATGTCGGGCCTTGCCGAGAAATTGGTCTTGGGATGGACAAACTGAAAATGGGCTTGTCATCATGACTCTGCTTTTTCAATGTTGTAAATATCTGAATGGTAAACTGTAAAGAAGGAATGTTAGGTATTTTGCATGCTTGCACAAGCTAGGACTGCCCCTTACTTGTATGCTGAAGTTTGTAACCCTGAGAGCATATAAAAGGCCTCTGTTCTTTGTATTCCTCAGACTGCCTCATACAGTTGCTACGGCTTCTGTGTGACGTGGCCTCACTTATGTAAGTTTAATAAAGATGTCTTTTCATATTTCAGCTTCTGTAAAGTTCTTTATATTAATAAGATCCCTGAGTTGAAGATTAGATTTACTTCACAATGCCCCAATCAAAAAACAACACCAATTTTCCAACTTACTTGTGCAATCTCAAATCCAAAAGTCTTCAAATCCAATGATATATGATGCAGCAGACACAAAGACTGATCCTTCCAGCTCCAAATCCAAATGAAAAGTGAACAGGAGATGGACAAAGCACTGGGAGGAGCCTGCTGGACAGGAACAGGAAGTTGGAGACTCTGGGGCACTTCCTTCCTCTTACAAAAAAAAGAAAAATGACTCCTTGCACAAAAACGTACTGCCAAATGTCAATCTGAGGAGTTTTTTTTTATCCAAATCATAATTTCGAGAAGGTTTTGATGCTGCTCGAGAGAGATTCTTCTTCAGATTGCAAATTCTGCATGTTCGGGATCGCGATCTTCACAAAACTTCCGCCGGAAGTCTGATGGCGCCCCCAATTGACGTGTTCGCAATGTCACACTCTCACGGGACGGTGCGAATGGCTACCAAGTCTTGCGGCGCTCGCGAACGGATGGGAAATCTCGTCGGCGAACGCAGGCATCCCGGTAAGTCGCTCCCCCGTGCGAGAAATGCATTTCGAGCACGCGAACACAAAAAAAACTCCGCTCCGTTGCGGAGCGCGGAGTTTTCGGTAACTCCGCGTTCTACGCGGAACGCTGAGTTGCCAAAAATCCACAAACTCCGCGAGCAGGGTGGATTTTACGCCCAGGGTTAGTTTTCACTTTTTGTGGAGTTGCTAAATTCAGGGCCTTGCAGCACTCATGAGGCGGATGGTCGGTCCCTAATTTCACTCTTTATTATTGGGCGTGCATGCTGCAACATATGGGAATTCTAATTACAGGTGGGTGAGGTGGAAAACATTTGGCAGAATGTCCAACTATTTATGAGGTGATTTTGGGAGCTGAAGCTAGGGCATGTCTTGTTAAAAAAATCGAACCCAGTTACTATAAAAAAACTAGGTTCAAGTTCTTAAGAGCAGCACGTAAGGTCTGGAGCCAAATTAAGCGGCAATTAGGTATTCTTAAGTTTAATTTCTATACAACTATGTCAGCTTCATCAATCTTAACATCTGTTTTTAAGTTTTCAATTATAGAGAGATGGGTACAGAAGGGACTCACAGTTTTAGGCGATCTGTAGTCAACTTCGCTCCTTCACAGAACTACAGGAGGCTTTTGGATTGGTTCAGGGTAATTGTTTTTAAATTTCTCCAGATATGAGATTTTCTTTTTAAATGGGAAAGGGAATTCATCTCATTAGTAAAGATCCCTTTTGATTGAGGTGGTGAGGAGGCAGGATGGATTTGGCCCAATCTATGATTTGCTGGTACAAGGCCAGCGAGACGATTTGAAAATGCAAAATTCTAAGTGGGAGGCTAGGTTTGCTTTAGAGGGGTTCTATCTCTAGGAGTCATTGGATTTGGGCAATAAGGTGTTATTAATGGTGGGTTTGAGAAGCCAACACTTTAAGAAAGTTTTCAATGTGTACCCCACCCTAGCCAAGGTGGATAATTGGTGTGGTAGATTCAGTGGTAAGTGCAATAGGTGTGGCTCAGAGCAGACTGAAATTATCCACATGTTCTTTTCATGCCCCAAATTAGAATCATTGAAACAGGACATTGGAAGATTTTGGGATTCAGTAGTTGGTGGGCAGGTCCAGATTTCCTGGTATTGATTCTAAGTGTGAATGAAAGCTTGGAAGACAATGAGCTGTTAAGGAGTGAAGCATATTTACTATTTATTGCTATGGCAGTCGCCCGCCTGCCCATTGCATCAGAATGGTTAAACTCTGACCCCCTCTAACATTTTCAATGTGGAGATCAAGACTGTTAGCAGTCTATAATATGGAAATCAATCTGTATAAATGCAAAGGGGGAAAGCAGCAGTGGTGGGGGGCCAGAATTTGGGCCTCAGTTACCAACTGGATGGAACAGTCGATGCAGCAGGAATTAATTATGGGGGAAGGCAATAAAGGTAGTAAAACAAATGTCAGTTTTAGCCTGTGAGGGCCATAGGGAGAGGACACTCTTCTCCCCATGGTATTATCTTAGCAGGGTATATGTATTTTTTCATCTGATTTTTTTCTTAACATTTCCATTTTCGCTGATAATGTTTACGGTATGCTGCTGCTTTCTTCCATTGATTTTATGCTGTTAGTAGGCACTAGCATGTTGTGGCAATGCTGCTATATTTATCATTGTTTATGTCACAATGATCATGCACTTGTATTTTATGGATTAGTGGTCTGGGTGGGTTCTAAATATGCTGCTTCTCTGGAAATATGTCAGTCGCTATTATGTATCTGTACTCTTTGTCTTAGGGGCTTCAGCCTATGCCATTCTATTACTCCTGGTTTTAGAATATGCCTCTGCATTTTAAAAATGTGATATATATGGAGCTTTCTATTAATGATATTATAACTACCAATTGCTAATCATTTATGAAGTATTTTTCTTCAATTGATGTTTTGGGATAATATCTCCAAACCTAGCAGGGCCTATTTTGCTGCTGTTCGTATGGATTCCTTAAATGCATTTTTTTCCTATTGCTCTGTGAAATGTCTGCTGTGTGGAAATAACCTAAAACAATTACAAAACATACTAACACAACAATTAACATACAACTAAATTTAACATAAAAAATAAATGAAACCCTAGATACAATATAATATATAACAATATTTTGACAAATTATATTTTTTCAAACAATATAAAAAACAACACCTACAATGATATTCTTACCTTCGATATTCCTGTCACTGATATTTTAGACATCACAATATCCTTGAAACAATATTTATGACAATATTTTTTCTTTGATATTTTGTCCATTCACCAAGCTGACCTGTCAGCGCTCACCTTGATGAAGTGTAAAATACTGCTCTCAGAGCATAGAAAATGGCTTGGGGCTGGCAGGATGGCTTTTTTTTTTTTGCAGTTTTATATACCGCGAACATGACCCAAAGGTATTTGAGCGCCTTGCATGAGCACCAGTTACATTGCAGAAGGACACATTCATTTTTGGTAGGCATAGGGAGAATAAGTGATTTGCACAGAATCACAGGATGTTGAGCAAATGCCGAGATTCTAACCTGATTCCCCAACTGCAAAGTCGGCAGCTCTGGCTGTTATGCCACATCCTCTTGGGTGAGGTTCATAAATTTCATAAGAAACTGAAAACCTGGCTTTTCTAATAGGTTCCAGCCAGGGCCGCACCGTCCTTATAAAAGTGCTTGCATACACTCTCAGGGGCGATGTGCACCATGCAAATACAAATAACATAACATATCATAGCATAACATAGCATATGCGATACAACGTAACCCAAGAAGGGCAGTTAAAGAGGGTCTAAGACTTTAATTAACTTGAAAGGAACCATAGTTTAATGATAAGGGAAGTCTGGAAGAGATGGGCCTTCTGATCCCATGATACACTTTAGCCCGTTTAGTGTCAGTTTTAGTGGAGAAGGGAGCTGGCCTCAGACCCAGTTTGAAGTGTTGAATGAGAGGGGACAGGGTTGTGACAAGGTACCATCAATGGCAGAAGAGTCCTATCACTTTGGATATTACAGAGGATGGTAAACAGCATGCACTGCAAAGTGGGAAGATTTACCCTTGGGAACTTTTTAGCCTTTGGGAAGGGAGCTAATGAACTGAAAAAAGTAGCACCTCCCCCCAGCCCCTCGGAACACTTTCTAGACTTGGGGTAGAATAGAAGAGAACTTGACCTGCTGACTGGGAATGGTATGGAGACCTGAAGGGCTGGGACTGCTCCAACTTGTACCAAGGACAGTGAAGTGGACTCTAAGGGGCAGTTGGCTGACCACCTTTGTGGATACAGGGACAGAAAAAGCAAAAGACCTTTTCTTTAAGTGACCTGTTGACCAGTAGCAACTGGACTTGGACTGGGCTTTGCAGAGGCCCAGTGTTAATGTCAGTCATTCCCCTAAGTGTTGTCCAAGAAGATGGTTCAGACGGCCATCTTGAAGGAGAATCCTCTGACACAAAGAAAGTAGAGTGTCATAGTTTGCCCAGTACTTACAGTTGAGGTGTTCCTAATGCACAAAAAGTGACTGATGTAAAGTTTGACTACAATCCTACACTTAGGGCTCAGGAGTTTTCACATCATAAACAAACAATCCCATAAACTCCAAATATCTTGCCAATATATGAGTATAAGTGCACACTCTATTCTGCACAGTCTGCAATTGGCACTAAGCAGAAATATTCTCCAGCTTGTGATGCAATGGAGGGAATTCTGAAAGATGGCACCTTTAAGGCACTATGCATACACAAATGTTTCAGGTGATCCCAGTACACAAATAGCAAAAATGAATGCTCTTTTAATTGCCCTTCAGTAAGCTGATCGATGCATTCAAACACTGATGGTTTCAGCATTCTGTATACAGGGTTATAATAATGCCTGGACAGAGTCACAGATTCAAAAGCTAAATTTATAAAAGCAAAAAGCATTGGTGAAAGGTAGCTGTTTTACAGGAGAGGTCTTTAGTTTATGTACAGCTCACCATGTCTGGTAAAATTTAAAGTGAAATAGTTCACACTAAAGGGAACTGTGCAGCTGATTTTGCTGCAAAGACAGTGGTACAAACCATTAAGGAAGCTGCTGCAACTTGATCGCAGACAAGGATCAATTCAGACATAATGGTGGCAATACAAGCAACATTGAGAGAAGAAAAGCCTCCTGATGGTTTCCCTTCCCCATACTCTTATAGCCTCACCAAAAAAACATTCATATCATTTTGATATCTGGGGATGGATACAACCATACACCTAATGAGCAAGCAAGATTAGATCTGATTAGGGCAGCTAATGAAGGCTTAGCTTTGTCTCATGCTGAAATTGGCGCTGCTGTGTCAAAGCTACTGTATCAAAATTGTTGACTTAATTAAACTTAAAATCAACCTTACCCTACTTTACCTCTACCCACCCTTTAACTCTAAAATCACCCTTAACCCCTTTATCCCTTTACCTATACCTATCCCTTAACCCTAAAATCTGCCTTGCCATCTTTACCTTTACCCTCTCCGAAACCCTAACATCCCCATTACCCTCCTTTACCTCTACCCACCCTTAAATCTTAAACTAACTCTTATTCATTTACATCTACCCACCCTTGAACCCTAAAATTACCCTTACCACCTTTCAGTCGTGGCCAGTGCAGGTAAGAGCGGTGGGGCCATGGGGCGGGGGATAGGGGGTGTGAAGTCAGCAGACGACGATGAAGAAAAATAAAATTAAAAAAAGAAAACCACTTACCTTGCGCTCATCGCATCGCTGACTCGCGATGCTGTGCAGCAAGCGCAAGGTAATTGGCTCTCTTTTTTTATTTTCCCTCATTGTCTGTCAACTTCACCCCTCCGCCCTGCCCCCGCCCCACTGCCCCACCACCCCACCGCCCCACCGCTCTTATCTGCACTGGCCGCAACTGCCCCCTTTACGTTTACTCACCCATTAGCCCTAAAAATACTCTTACCCCTTTTACCGCTACCCAATCTTAACCCTAACAAAAACCCTTACCTGTGGAGTAAATGCATGTGTAGTAAAAGCATGTGGAGTAAAGGCACATGCAAGCTGAAGGCTGTGGAGTTAAGGCTATGCAGACTAGAATTGCAGAGTAAAGGTTACATACCTGTTGGCCTACTGCCAATAGTCAATCTATATAAGTACATATTGGTTGTGGTGGATTTCTTCTCTAGATTTATGTGGGTATGGCCACAAAAGTCTGCTACTGCTCAAGTAATAATAAAAGACTTGCATTGATTTGTAGTGAAGGAAAAGTACATACATTTGATTCAGATAATAGCCCTGCATTTGCTGCTAAAGCATACAGGGATGCTATGTCAGCTGAAGGAGTACAACTTCTGTACTCGCACCCTTTCTGTCCTAAATCAAACAATGTGGTTGACAGCCAACAGTACACTAAAATGAGCTTTGGCTGCTAGTGTCATGGTTTTGATGCCTGGTCTCTTATGCTACTTCTCAACCTCAATCTCCTAGTCTTCGCAGACTTAGGGCTTGATTATGACTTTGGCAGTCTTGGATCGGGTTGCCATGCCAGCGCCCCGCTCAAAGACCGCCAAAGTTGTCTGGACACCGTCCACCAGATCACGAGTTTAAATCCAGCAGGTGGTCCTGCAGCTGCATATGTAAGCGTTAGCAAGGCACCTCAATGGGAACCCCAATGCATGTTCCTGCACACCATGTGCCCCCTGCATGCACCCCCATGCACAGAGGCACCCTTAGTTTTCTCAACACCACACTTTCCATGGTGGGATGACCACCATGAAACCTGTAGCTGTGAGGAAACTCACTATATAGCAGCACCGCCAGCTCTCAGACTACTGCGCCACCGACAGGGATTTGAGATCCCCAGCAGCTGCAGAGGTCCTTTGGCGGTCTGACTGCCAAACTCATAATAGGGGGGTTGGACTGCCAGTGCAGCATTACCTGCACCAACATCACATCTACGGCAGTCCATAGGACCGCCGTAGCCATAAACAGCCCCTTAGATAAGGGCAGCCCTTCCCAGTAGCCACAATGCAGTTGACACAGAAGAGGACCTAGAAGATAGTGCCTTCCAAAAGGCACCCCAAATAGGAATAAAGCCCAATTTGCAAAAACCTCCAAAAATGATCTAGGACAGATCCAAAAGACTCAGATGACTTGAATCCGTGAAGGCTCAGGAAGGCTGAGTTGACTTGAAGAAGATGCCATGGCACATTCATACAGAAAAGGCAAGGCTACTGGAGTACTGAAGTACTGAGTAATAAGTGACAGGAAAACAGGGGAAGGTTTGGGAAGAGCAAGAACCTGACAAAGAACTGCTCAAGAAAACACAAGTGAAGGAGAGGAGAAGGGTAGGACACCGTACGTCCCTTCAATCAATAAACATAGCACAAAATAATGGTACGTGGCACCAGGGAAGGAATGATAAGTCGTGTATTCGAGAGTCCAAGATTTTTGGCTCATACACGTATAAATAGAGCACCATGAGTTTCAACTTTAGACATTTATCTGTGAAAAGTCATCCTCAGTGGAAGAGGAAACCTCACTCACTTTTTAGTGTCATGCTTCATCATAGGAATCCTCTCCCCATCCTGGCAGGACAGTGCCACCCGGGCGGACTCATCCTCTTCGAAGATTAACTAGACAGGAGGGAGTTCTTACATAAATCTTACTGGACAGCACCAACAGAAATGGGGATCCAGATGTAAACTTAAAAATACCTTAGTGAACCTTGGGAAATACCTTTATTCTATGGAACACTATGTATGGTTAAAAATCGAAGTTGGGTGGGAGTCTAGAGTACAATGACTCACACCCATCCGCTACCTGCCAACATGTTTCTGCCCATCGGTAAATAGCCTAAAAATGGGGCATTCGTCGGGGCTTTTGGATCCCTAATGGTGATATGTTTTTTTTTTTAAACAGTTTAACCTTTAGGATAATTTAGTTATTCAAGGAGGTTGCCTAATTAGGCCCTACCTGTCTATCCTACCTGTTCTCTGATTGTTGGGAACTTGAAACCTAAATTGGAGAGATGTAAGAAAAAACAAACAACAGTAAAATTGAAAGGATTACTAAAAACCTGGGATTAACCAGGCAGGAGCATTTCTGTTGAAAACTTGAAACACCTAAGGCCTTGCTCGTGCGAGTGTCTATTAGCAACTCCCTCTGGAATACAGGGAGAGTCATGTGAACTAAAGTGATATGGCCTTCGGCCAACATAGAACTTTCATTTTAGGTTGTAGCATTTTACACATTCACTTTGCTTTTAGACGTATGTGTATTGTTTCTTACCCTAGTTTTTAGGAGATACCAGCATCATGGTCACAGAGGGGAGGGGTCACTTTTAGTCACACACTGGAAAAATTAAGGAATAATAATTTCCCAATTACAGTAGCACGCATATGGGTGTGTTTTCTGTTTTTTATTTTCTATTACGTGTTACTGTTTAATTGTGTTTAACAAGGAAATTGGGGGTCTCAATGATGAGATCCCCTGGATTAAAGTACTATAACTCCACAGAGTGTCCTCCGTTTTCAGTCCCAAACCAAGGTTATCAACGAGAAAACCTCGTCCAGATACCTTAAATGCAAAGACCACCTATACCCCTATTAGTGTCTTTCTCGTGGCTTTTTCACCAGAGAGTAAAACGTAAAGTCATCACGTAGTGACATCACGTAGTCCTAACATCAAAACTACCTCTAGCCAGATACTGCTTAACGGTTTTCCAGTTGGCCATGGATTCGAACCATCAATACAGCTGGTCTATCCAATAACTACATGACCATAATATACGATGAGAATGAGACGCACCCCTTTTTCAAGACAATTACATATAAGACTCCACTAAAAACAAGATGTCTGTCACCTTTGTACCTCTATGCAAAAACACTTGCAGTGACATCGCGCAACCTCAGCATTCTTATACACTAACTTAACACCAAAACACCACTCCAAGATTGCGGCCACATATACATAGATGCCTGCCAATTAGCCTCATGACTCAGCACGCACCCACGTGACCGGAAATGCCCTCAAACGCCAAACCAGGCAACCTTTAAAAACAGAGAACCGGCACACTTGCTTTACCGGCGGAGACGGCGTGAGGTCGATAGGTGTAGCGGCTCCTGAATCCTCAAGTCACAGTGAGTACAATCCCTGGCGTGAGCAGCATGAGCAAGAGAAACAGTGGCGGTACTTCGTTTCTAACACTGCCGTTGCCATATCTCTATCCCCATAGGTCTCGAGTGACCCACAGACCGATTCTCATGGGGCAATTTCCCCGCAATTAAGGGGTGAGGAAACTGTTATTAATCATACCAACACAGTGATCTGAGGTTTGCCATCAAAGGGGGGCCTAGCGGTATTGTTTACCTCACTTTAGTGTTTTAAATTTGCATAGTATCAATCGGTACTATGCTAACCATGGCAAAATATGATAATGGATACTAGATCGCTATGTTAATGTCCTGTAAAAAATTTGACAAATTTGCCATGGCCATGAAAGTTACACCATCTTTTTATGTTTGTTCGTCATGTTATATAATATTTGTATCCTACATAGCTCACTCATAGCCGCACGGATATGTTTGCTAAATGTATTATGCAGATTATCACGAGCACTTGGCCCACCAATGGGAGATCCAGGTCAACTTACAGTGTGATTTCACACATTCTAAACAGATGTTTTATAATGCTACTTTACTCTTACTTTTGTTGTTCCAGAATACCACTCCTTTATTTCTCTAGTGGCACTAGATTATTTTAGGCCATTGAATTCTCTGTTCTATCCTTAAAAACTTTACTGACTGGTCCTGAAGAAGCGCTTTGGATCTCCTCCAGAGACCGTGAGAAACCTGTTGACCTAAAGTATATCCATTAGGGGTATACTATACAACTAGCCACAGAGGGACATAACACCCCTCACAGCAGCACCACATCTTTTGCATTTTTTAACGATGACAGAGGATCACTTCTTTAATAAAATTTCCTATACTTCCTCCAGTCATTTTTTAAACCTCACTTTTAGGACTTCACTGCCACTTACCCCCACGCACCCACACAGCTTTATCAAAAGATCTCCGAAAAAGTGACCCTTCGGGGGACCCGTAGGGCATTGCAGCGCCGGCCCGACGAGGAGCACCAGCACAATGATGAAGCATGACATCCTTCGGGATGTGTGAGGGCATCATGATAAGGACACACTGTCCCCCACTCATAGAGTAGGAGAACGACTTAAGTTACCTTTATTTCTCCTTACTTTTGCTTCTCTGATAGGAACAGTGACTCCCGTTTGATTAAAGGTATCTATTTGGGAGCACAAGTCACTGGACCTCTCAATTACTCCCTTTGTTCCCCCTCTTTTCAAATAGTGCATCACTTTTAGTCACACACTGGAAAAATTAAGGAATAATAATTTCCCAATTACAGTAGCACGCATATGGGTGTGTTTTCCATTTTTTATTTTCTAGTACGTGTTACTGTTTAATTGTGTTTAACAAGGAAATTGTGCCAAAATCATACTTAAATATAATTCTGCAAGCTCTCTCAGTGGAATAGGTTACATACATTATGTAAACAAATTGCCTGGACCATTTGTCTCACCGCACGTCTTGATCATAGTGTCCAGCAGATATTTAGAAAGGCTGGAGTGACAGTGCTCGTTGTTCAAGATATGCAAATTCATGATAGAAGTGGGCATTAGTATGAGGATATACGCCTCCCTTCTCTTGTAAGAAGCTGTAGGCGAGTGTGAATCTCTCTACTCTCTTGCTGGATTGAAAAGCTAAACCCATTCACCTGCAATATTTTCTAGGTTATATATATCTTCAATGGTTAGATTGCTAATGTCGAGGAGACTGCTGAAGATATATTTGGGCGATTGCACACAGATTCTTCAATTTATGAGAATTCAATGTAGGTGTGCATTTTTTGAGTAAGGTATAACGCTCACAAATCGCAAGCAAAATCCTTACGTTTGTTAAAAATCAGTTATGTGCTTAAGAGAAAGAAGGGTATTTCTGACATACAATTCAAATCAAACCCTCCGCATATCTCCACCCAAAAAACACTTACTTCGTCAAAGGGAGTGCCCTTTCGTGTCACCTAGTACGCAGCCCGCTCTGTGCCGAAGGTACAGCGGGGCGCGTGTGTGGTGAACCTTTTAAATGTTTGGAATACATGCCTTTTACCGCCCTCGCTGGGGCGGAAGCGGAAGTGATTGCCGGTACCGGAAAGACAGCCCTGAGTGCTCATGGGGGATGTAGTCCTCCTATCGGACTAATCTCTCTCTGTGTCATGTCGTTCAATGCTACAGTCTTCTCATATCTCAGAAAAAAAAAGAAGGGAAAAACAGGTTTTGGGTCACTATTCGACACCATCGAGGCTGTGTAGTCAGTATTGTCTCTAACTGCCTGTTGTGTGCATACTTTCAAAATATCGTTTGCTGGAGCTCGGATCATATTATGTTGCGATCACTGTTAGGAAAACAGTTTTTTTTCGCATATGGCCTCTGTATACAAGCATATACAGGTCAGGGGTGAATGAGGGTTCTGCACTGATATGAGGTCTGTTCTTTTGATCGTATGGGCAAACCAGGGCTATTCATGTGTGCCAATTGTAGCAATACTTATGATATGGCAAACAAACTTAGTTTCTTTGTTTTAAACTTCCCCATGGTATATCATTGTTCAACCCATATAGATCTGTTCATAATCCATATACCCATCTCTGTTCAAACAGGAGTAAGGGCTCACTCATATCGGGGTGTGTTTGTGTGAGTCTTTCTAACACATACCATTCCATATCGCTATCATTGTGGCCCGCTTCTATGTAGTGTTGTGTTAGTATGGTGGCTTCCCTTCTGCATTGGATGGTACTGCGGTGCTCTGCTATTCTGATGCAGGCTTGTCTTGTGGTCGTTCCCACGTATAGAAGGTTGCACGGACATTAAAGGTTTCACAGGAAGTTATGTCTCTTCCATATTGATTTAGGAAAGACTTTCAGTAACCTGTAGGGCAATAGCCATCTTAAATTGGCAGAGATAGTACCTTCTCCAATGACCTCACCAAGCAAACCTGGGAAGGAGAAGGCCAAAGAGGCCCATTGCATGGTATGAGTTGTCTGCAAAAAGGCCCCCAAAGAGAAGAATGCTGCAAAGAAGGACTGCGCTGGTGAGTTGGCAGCTGCCAGGTACTTTGCAAAGGAGAATGCTGTAACCCCCTGTGCAGAGAAAGAAAGGCACCTCGTCCACTTAAGGCACATTCTCTGTAGAATGGCAAGCAGAACTGCGACTGAACCGGAAATAGCCACAGCACCATGACAGCTAGGGTATGAGACTAAGAATTGTTTTGATGTCACAACCTATACAGGGTTCAGCAAGCACTGAATAACTTGTCGAGAGAAGTATTAGGTGGCCAAACCCCTTACCCCCAAGAAAAGTACAGCCATGTTGTAATCCTAAGCCCCATGTTGGGGACTGAAGAGTCTGCTTTGTCTACAGTTTTACATCAAAAACACAAATAGTGATGGGAGGAATGCTTGCAATTAGTCTAATCATTGACAGTCAATCGGGTAGCATTTCAATCCATAATTTTCTGCCCATTATGCCACCTCAGCTTCAACCCAGCCATGCTCAAATCAGCCTTGGTCCTGCTCAAAAATAAACAGTCCTGCCCAAATTGCCAAGCCAGGTCCTTTCTGAACCAAAACAGTAGCAAAAATGGCTAGTTTCAGTCTAGTTTGGCCTCTTTATTTGGGTACAGCTTGATTCAAATGCCACAGTGAGAATGTGGCACGTCTGGGCATACCCTTAACCACTGAGGACATTACATCAAACACACTAAGTGGAGTTCCCCAGGGGTCCGCCCTGTCCCCCACTATGTTCAATGTGTACGTAGCCCCATTGGCCAGACTAATAAAAAGTCATGGTCTTTCTCTAGTGTCATATGCTGACGACACTCAGTTAGTTGTGTCAGTCACACAAGATGTGGATCTGATGGCGGAAAGGTTCCGGAATTGCTTACTGGCACTGATGGGTTGGATGAACTCTAACTTTCTGAAACTAAACACGGGTAAAACCGAGGTTATAGAGTTCGGCCAGAAACCTTCGGTCTGGAGCGAACTCTGGTGGCCGTCTGAGGCCGGAACTTTCCCTGTCCCGGCACCGAAGGCCAGAAATTTGGGGTTTATGGTCGATAAAGATCTAACGCTTACTTCTCAGATTAACCACGTGTTTTCGGCCTGTTTCTTCACACTAAAAATTCTACGGAAGATTCTTCCATTTATACCACTCTCATTAAGGAAAACAGTGGTCGGTGCATTGGTGTCTTCTAGAACTGACTATTGCAATGCGCTATACTTAGGTGCAGGAGTCAGGCAGCTTTCCAAACTACAGTCCATACAAAACGCGGCTGCAAGAGTATTGTTAAACTTACCTAAACACCACCCCATTTCCGCGAGCCTAAGACTCCTCCATTGGCTACCAGTCCGCCGAAGAATAGACTTCAAAGCGCTTTGCTTAGTTCATAAAGCCATATATGGAGGAGGGGCGGCAGACATTCAACGCTTGTTCCCTCGATATCTGCCTACTCGATGTCTTAGGTCTGCAAACACCGGACTGGTTCTTGTCCCTAGGATAAGAAGAGCCAGATGGGGTGGTAGGGGTTCTCTACCAAGCGGCCAAATTGTGGAACTCCCTCCCAACACATCTAAGACTGCAGAATAGTAGGCCCCTTTTCAGAAAGTTGATAAAAACTTGGCTATTTTCCAGGACCTAGGTCAGTCATTCAGGATGGACTGCCATTATCTCAGCGCCAAGACGCCTCGGCATTAGTGCGCTCTATAAATACCTCAGTCAGTCAGTAAGAGCCCGATCCCAATGTGGTTAGGAATGTCTCTTACCCTCGGTCGGAGCCATCCTAACCGCATCGGACCTGCCCGTTCGGATTCCTTTCCGACCGAGCCATTCTGATGAGCTCGGTCGGAAAGGAATCCGACTTAGTTTCCTGGATGGCTTCCGACGGGCTCAGAAAGCCCGTCCGCCATCCAGACACCCTTCAGTACTCCCCCGGCCGGCTCTTTCTGGCCGAGGGAGTACAATGGCAGTTACCCACTGCCTTTCTATGCCGGCCTTTCCGACATGAAAAAGCATTGGGAAACTGTATTTAAGGGCCCCTAGCAGGACCCCCATGGGTGCGAGGTCACCGAATAGTGGCCTAGGTGGCACCGATGGTGCCCCACTGTTGATCCCTGCACCCAGTGGCAGGCACCTTGGGGTGTCTGAAACGGGGTGTAGGGATGAACTGCACCTCTGCTCTTAACGATGCGAGCATGCATTCCGTTCGGAATGCATGCTCCCATTGTTAAGTATAGAATTGCGACCTGTTCGTTGCATCCTACTTGCAGGTCTGAAACCGATGACAAGAGGTCGTTCGGTTCCAGTTTCTGACCGATGTCGGACGGACTCTGGTCCGTCCGACATCGGAATCGGCCCCTAAAAGTGATAAGAGCAGTGCTTGCAAATAGTTCAACCACTGGAAATTGCTTGAGGTAGCATTCCAACCCACTGTTTTATTGCCCACTATGCCACCTCAGATTAGACTCAGCCACATGCAAATCAGTCTTGGCCCTGCTCCAATAGGACTTTTCCAGCTCAAGCTGCCAAGCCAAGTCCTCTCTGAACCGGAACACAAGCAGCCCAAGATCGGTTTCATCCTAATTGCACTTCTTCAGTCAGATTCAGCTTGGTTTCAGTGGCACTTTGAGCACGGGCCCCATGTCTTGGAATACCCTTGGGCACTTAGGGTCTACAGCAAATATACAGAAAGTGGTCGGAGGAATGCTTGCAAATAGTCTAACCACTGTCAATCACTCAGGGTAGCACTCTGACCCATCATTTACAGCGTTACACCCATCATCAAGTACTGATCTGGACTTGGTGCAAGCATCATCTTCAATAGTAAAACCCATTGCATCCTCAGCTAAAATTGCTACGACTGCAACTGTAATCGTATGTGCCCCACTGTAAGAGTCTACAGAATTTGAAATGATTCCAATGTAATAAATTGCACTATCTAGAAGCAATCCCAACCTGTATACTGAAATGGGAGCTGATTTCCTCCCATCTCTCTGTGAAACTTCCACTTCTGCAATTAGTTGATATTGCAAATGGATGTTGTGGCCTTGTCAAGTAAGCCAACAACCATGGTCCTACGGTAGGATCTTTGCTGCAGTATTATTTCCTTTGTAACTTACAATGTTGATTATTATTTTATTACTGGTGCATGGGCCCTATCTTCCAGCAATTACAACACTGTCTCCTGTTGCTCAGTAATTACTGTCATATCTTTCTCATAGAAATAAAAGGGACTACTATGTTGTTAACAATTCTACATACCCTTCACTCGATGGTGTTGGGAAAAGTGCCTTATCAGATTCTGGCCCCTAAGAACTTCTTTGAATTCCTTATGCTTTGAGAATTTTGTTGAAAGACATTATTCCAGGTCCTTTCACAAGTTCATGGCACATCAATGCTGTTAAACAACTGATTACTGACTTGAAGTTATATGCTTCACTGGACAATGAAGAACTGTATCTTCAAATGAAATATACAATTTAACACAAAAGGAGCATTGTAGGACCCTTCCAATTAACAGTCCTACAAGTTTTCAGAAACGGCTTTCCTATTTTAATAGTGATGACAGATCAGAGACATCTGCATTTTATTATTTTGAAGAGCCGGAAAAGTTTTAAAATAATTTGATTACCCATCATAGATTTATGCACTCACCATAGTTGATTTATTTCTAGAACAAGTTTATATATATTGAAAGACAAATATTAATTAGAAAAGTGTTTGGTGAAATAGGTTTTGTCAAACTTAGGGCACTGGATGTATAATTCCTAGAGAAATCATATTTGTACATAAGACTGTTCAGGGGATGAGCTGCATGATTTTCGATTCCCTTTCAGATAAAAAAAAAAACACTTGTGAAAATCAATTTGGCACATTTTGCAGATTGTAAATGGAGAGAAAACATTATTGATATGGAATTAAATGAGATGGTTCATAATGCAACCTACAGTTTAACATTGTTTGGTTCAGATGGGATAGCCTTTTAGCTAACAGATATTGATATGGGTATGTATAGGTTTCTGTCAATGCCTGCATGCTGACTAGCAAATAGACATTATCCTAGGTGTAATAGATGAAGGTGGTCTCATGCCAGTGACCACCTTCAATGTAGGGAAATTGTGTCAAAGATCTGTGTCACAATGTAATTTGGATTTGAGTTATTTTTATTTAGGACCATATCCTGTTAAAAATGAAAGGATTATGATTACAATACATTTTGCAGAACATCAGGCATAATTAGAGAGAAAGACCTGCAGAGAGAATTAGGGAAGCTGTTATGTAAATACAAACCACTTTCAAAGTTATTGATAGCGGCTTTCAAATGTTATCTAAATACATCTATACTATCTCTACTATTACTTCTTCTGCTCTATATCTTTAGACGAGCATGGAGTTCTCTGCAATGTGGGCAAGCTCCAATGTATGGAATGACACATTTAAGATGGGCACTACAAATACTCACTGCGCATAAGACACCGTGGCCATTGATAAATGGTACAGCTATCGTTCTTCCTTACCAAGACAGATAACAATTTCTAAAAAAAAGAGGCATCCTATAACCTTCTGTTGATTGAACAGATATAGAGCATGCCTTTTTCAATTGCTGAAAATCCACATTTTTGAGGCTGAGGCATAGAGCAATATCTTAGCCTATCTCTGATTTTCATTTCTATGGCTGTCAAAAATATACCTCTCTTGGTTATCAACACATGCATAATACAGTCTTTCAACATGCTTGAAGATTTCCATTAGAATTCTATGGCAATCTTTTTAAGCCTCACCTTGCTTGTAAATACTTTGTGAATCCTGCTTCTTTCCTACCTTCTTAAGAAACACTACTACACAATAGTAGCTATGTAATTCAAACAAATGAGTTCTGTTGTGAGTCAGCCCAATGTTTCATGTATTTGTTAATTGTTCAAAAAGTTCTGAAATGCTGTGGAATAAAATGTTATCCTCCTCCAACGAAATACTCTGAAAGTGTTATGTCTCCAGAAATCATCATATCCATTGTGTCCATAATATGCTTTTTGAGAAATAGAAAAAGCTCATAACAATTCTAACTCAGAAAGAGGTACATTGACCACAGATGCCAAAACATTCACTCTTATAACAGCCCATTCTGCCTCTGAGATTCAACAACTCCTGCAAACTCAATTTTCAACCAAAACATTTTGTTGATTTGTTGCGTACTGTGTTCTATGTCTCAAGTAGAAATGGCATTACCCATGTTTTTAAAACTGTCATATCTGGCTTGTTGTCTGTCCCTTTATTTTTTGGTTTTCTGTTTTGTAGTCTGCTGGAGGAATATCAACAACCACTCTCATTATGGGGTGCACAACTTTTATGTTCAGATCATCATGAAGATTCCATTGGGACAGCAAGCTCTGCTGCCTGTTGGTTGCTGGGAATTCACTAGCCCTATAAAAGAGCCTAGGTAGTCTGCAATCCAATTTCCCATCATCAAGGAAGACGTTTTTGAATCTTCACTCGTACTGACACAAACAAGGAACTGACAATCTCACCATTTTTGGATGCATTCAATGTCACTCCTCAAAAGTCCTCCAACCGCCGGGGAGTAACGCGCACATCGACTGGTTCGGAAGACGCTTGCCTTCTTAGAGGCTTGGTACACTGCCTCTTCTCATCTACCATAACGAGTTTTTCAGCTCCCCTGCTGCTAGGAGTGATCAGTTTATACCTTGGTGAGAAACTCTGCATTTCTTGGATATTTATGGAATGGAGTGATATCCTTGAATCCCTTTAATTACATGGAAAAGGGTGTTCAAATCGATTACGTTTTCTCTTTTGGATACTATATTGAGCCTTGAGAAAGTCGTCTTACGACGAAACACGTGTCGGCTGTATGTACGCTACATCTACGTGTCAACATATCAAGAACTGCTTCACTTATGACTCAGATTTTATCATACTGATTGTCCTATAATTGCAACTTTTGAAATTAAATTGTTTACTGACAACATAGTCAGTTGGAACTGTTTGTTGTGCTGTGCTCTGTTGTTCTAATTTTCATTTAAGGTCTTGGAGAAAAGTTTTTCTTCTTGTACCAGGTAACACTGTTGGTGGCACAGTGTTTACATTGAGCACGCCTTAAGATTTAGTGAACGTACATTTGCAAACTCTACAGAGGTGCTGGCTATTTTCTCCAAACCACTGCCATCATTTGTATTTAATGAAAACAAGTAAATACGGCAGATCTTGTGGGGGTTTGGCTACTTTTATCTCAACAGACCTAAAAATGGAAAGTGAGGAGGAAATACTAAATATAATTCACTGTCTGATAGTCAAAATACGTTATAAAGAAAAACAGATAATTAAATCCCTCTTACTAATAAATGTATATATTCACCCTGATTGCAGTTCAAGAAGAGCAATGGTTAGCAGATTGACAACTATAATATTGCAGCAATTGGAAAAGGACACCCAACCTGAGGTCATCATCACAGGTGACTTTAATATCAATATGTTGTGGTCTTATGTTATAGACGACGAAGTTCAACAACAGAACTATTTATGGTCAATCCCTAGCCTCCCACTTACACTGGATACTAAGGGAGAAAAGAAAGGGAAAATTGGTAAGAATTTTTTAAAGATCTAGAATCCTTAGGTCTAAGGGTGCTAAATGGACGCTTTCTGCAAGACAGGCCACCCGCCTGGACTTATCAAGCATTGGGTAACAAATCTCGAATCGACTACACAATAGCATTGTTAGACTTATTTAAAAAGATTTCATCTTATCGGATTGGAGGAGCAAACGGGAGTGATCATAATCAACAAATAATAGAGTTAAACTTAAACTGTGTAAGGCATGGAAAATGTAAGACACTTCTGGGAGACATAACTACGGTAAACTGTAAGAAGCTTTATTGGTCAGAAACCTCCAAAGAATCAATCATAGCAACTTTGCAAGCGATGGTTGAAATTTGTTTTAAAGGATATTCTTCTAACGCTATTGAAAAATGGTCCCTCTTTACAAATAAATTAATTTCAGGCCAGATGCAAAAAGATGGTAATAAACAGCAGAAGGGTAAAAAATAACTGGCATTGGTTAAACTGTCTTCTGAATGTCATCTATTAAAAAAAGAGCGTAATAGAATCCTAAGATTGGTTAATAAGCACTCTGGTAATCAAATCTACGGAGACAAATTAAAGAAGATAAATGCAGATGTAAGAAAATTGACTTGGAAAGAAAAATGCAAGCAAAACAAGCGCTCTGGGCAAAAGCATTATATACTAGTAAAAAGAATAATGCAAGGGAATTCTGGACACTAATCAACAACATGAACAGATCTAGTAGGACAACTACATCTTCTGTAGTTCCTGAGTCAGAATGGGTCAAGTTTCTACATTCACACTTGAATTATAACCTAAGCATGGATTTGAATCCTGGCATAGCCAATTTAAGTAGAACAGGGGATAACAAGAATACTGACATATCTATAACCGAAAGTCAAGTATGTAAACTCATTAAGAAATAGAGAACTGTTGGCGCCCCTGGCCCAAACGGGATTCCAGCTGTCTTCTATAAGGAGAATGTATTAACTTGGGCCAGTTAACTAACACTAGTATTCAATCAAGCATTGAGAACATCGACCATTCCTGATTCCTGGAAGGGTTCTATAATCTCACCTATTTGTAAAAGTGGTGAGTGGTCCCTGCCAGCTAACTACAGATTAATTACGCTGCAAGATATAGAAGCTAAGCTCTTTGCATCAATTCTCCTGAAAGAACTAACGGAGTGGGCAACAGAAAAGTACTTAATCCGGCCAAATCAATCCAGTTTTATACAAGGTCAAGGTACGGCAACTAATATTTTAATACTGGGAATATTAATAGAAAAGTATAAAGTGAAAAAACAACCGCTATACCTATGTTTCGTGGATTTTAAAGCAGCTTTTGATTGTGTAGATAGGCACATTTTATGGAGGAAACTGGAAAACTATGGAATTAGTCCTGGCCTTTTAAAAGCAATCCAATTACTATACACCGAGACTTGGACCAGGGTTCGATTGGGTAATGGCTCACGGCTATCTAAAAGAATTGATACATCCCAGGGTCTAAAGCAAGGATGTGTTTTAGCACCGTATTTATTTAATTTATTCTTATCTGACCTTATGGAAGCACTGGACCGCGAGTTGGCTCACTCACCGATATTGGCAGATAAACAAATTTCAAATCTATTATATGCAGATGATGTTGTATTGCTCAGCCAAACAAAGATAGGGTTGCAGCGACTTATAAACAAAATATCAATGTATTCAATTAAGAACAAGATGGTAATAAATGAAACAAAAACAAAAGTAATGGAAGTTCGCAATAGGGTATTGAGCCACAGTAAACATAAATGGTATCTCCAAAGTCGGCAGTTAGAACAAGTGAAATTTTATAAATACCTTGGCATACTGTTTGATGACAAGGGCTCATTTTTACAACATAAAACAGAGCTGACAAAAAGAAGTAATTGTTTACTTATGGCCTTTCGTTCACTACATAGTTCTTTGGGTGGGCCAGCCTATCTTCCATTACTAAAGGTTATAAAAGCGAAATTACTGCCCAGCCTTACCTATGGAGGTGAAGTTCTTTGCGGTAAGGACTCTACGCTATTGAATAAAGCTATAACAAAAACATTTAAATATTTGTTTTGACTTCCGGTTAATGCATCGCCGGCCCAGATCCGACTGGAGTTTGGCTTCTGCAACCAGCAAATCGCAAGTATGTAAAGGTATGGAAACAAATTAAAACCAACACTTTTAATCCAATGAGCTGTCTACTCTGGCAAGAAATGCAACGGAACCAAACCTCTAATTTTTATAAATATCTTCAAATAGCACTGAAAGAATTGTCAGCACATGAGAATTGGGAAATGTCACTAACACCACTATCTTTAAAAAAAATAATTAATAGATTAACAAAACACCTATCCCTTCTGAAAGATAAAGAGTTATTTACTAAGCGAACGCATGCCTGGATGATAGTGAATGAATATACGATCCTTAAAGTTCAGCCATATCTAGAAATACCTTGGACAGTACAAACAAAGAATATATTTATGAAAGCAAGATTTGGCAACCTGCCAGGACTAATGCATGCAATGCCTTGGCTGAGACCAACTAAGCCGATCCACTGTAGACTATGCAATCATTGGGAAGAAAATATTACACATTTGGTTTGCATATGCACATCAATGAAGGATGAAAGAATAAAATATTTAAAGAACTGTTTTAATGATAGAGGTGTACGATCATGTAGACAAGCCTTGGTAGTTTGTTTTAAGCCAATGGACATAATAATGAATGCAAATTTTACTAAATTTCTGATTCTTGCGAAAAAGAAATTGAAAGTCAGTGATTTGAGCATAGTAAAATCGGAAGTTGCTGATAGCTAGAGAAGA
Source organism: Calotriton arnoldi (assembly GCA_963921515.1). Classification (NCBI taxonomy): domain Eukaryota; kingdom Metazoa; phylum Chordata; class Amphibia; order Caudata; family Salamandridae; genus Calotriton; species Calotriton arnoldi. The sequence continues at coordinate 158,515 of CAWUFW010010616.1, read as the reverse complement.
ACTTTGAATTGCACATGCAAATTTGCACAAAAGTAATGAACTAATAACTTTAAATTATTCCTATTTTAAGATTTGTCTTGTTGACTTGTAATAATGATTAACTAAATTAGTGTATATAATGTATTCTCTATTACTCGCTGTGGAAATTGCTCGGCTAAGGGTTATGATGGATCTCGGATTTATAGTTATGTTTTAATGGTCGTGTATTGATGATTTTCTAATTGTAAGATTTTAATTAATCATGCAATAAAGTTATTATTATTATTATTACAGTCTTAATGACTTCAGTCTTTGATCACATCCTGGTTTCACTATCATCTTCAGTTGGTGAGTACCATCAGCACTCTTCACCTACGATTCTTTCTTCAATGCTACAGATTTAAAAGTTTCCATCTTTTAAGATTGAAATGACCTCAGTAAAACAAGAGAAAGACAATCAGAAACGGCATCTGTTTGTGTAGCCATCTTAAGCCAGCATTAACGCCTTTTAAATCCCTATTGGTTATTTTGTTTTCTACCATGAAACACAGTCGAATTAGACTCAAGGTGTTTGCCTAGCTTTTTTTTTTAACACATATAGAAATATATACACATAGATTTATTAGAATTGTTGCTTTATAATTCCAGGGAAGATCTTCGTATTTTTCTGCTTTTGTACCCCCATTGTATTTCATATATTCATATTCATGTATCTGAGCACGCATTCTTTATTCATAAACATATGCTGCATATAGTATTGACTGACCATGTACAGCATATAAAGTGTGGTTTAGTATAGTTTGCTAGTGCATCAATTATTCATATATATGTATTATTGTGATTTTTAAAAATGCGATAGAATTTAGTGAAGGTGCAACAGACTTAATATGCTAATTCCTGCATTATACATCATTCATCACAAAATAATTAGAAAAGTGTATTTAAGCCTGGTATAGACACATATTAAGCAGAAAGGAATCTTCATTTTCCAGGGACACTGGATCATGCAATTTGAGCTGCAAACATACCTGACGAAGGCCAATGGCTCAGAAAAGCCAGGAAGTCCTTGTCAACTCAGGAATGCCATAACTAATATTTAAAGCTACCTTCTCAAAGTACAGAAGGTAATTAAACAACAAGTCTATTATTCATCTGAGGTATGTGGGCTGGAGGCCCTCTAAAGGAACTCTGAAAGCTACTTTTGATGTTCAGACAGCTTAGCAAGGGGCTAAGGGATGCATTGCTTACTGAAGAAAGGTTCTATCATTCAATGCAATGAAGTAATGAAATACTGCCACAATATTGCAATTCTTTTTAACATTTTGCATAATAATTGCTTTCATTGCTACTATTCTGTTTACTTTTATGGTTACATCTCTACACATTACTTACACTAGATTAGGACATTCATTTGAATAACGTTTTTTAAATATATAGTGTGGATTTCTTAGTTGTGTCCATCCATGGAGAAAGGATTCAGAAATCATTAATACAACAAATAATTTTGTAGACTCACAGAACTGATTGTTGCCTGGAATGCATTATCCTCATATAATGTGTAGTTGGTCGATGGTTTACAGTCCAACACATTCCCTGTCTCTAGCAGGCTCAGGCTGTGCTTTGGCGGACGGTTTAGGATTGCTAAAAACTGGGCAATATTTAGCAAAGGTTCAATATTAACCTGGAGAGAGGGACAGAGAGAGAGAGAGAGAGAGAGAGAGAGGGAGAGGGAAATAGAAAGACACTGCTGCAGCTTGGTATTCTGAAGATCTGAGCAGGATTGCCTAGGCAAAGCGTCTCAAGTCCAAACTATCAAGGTTAGGTCACCACCTAAGGTTGGGACAAAATGAATTACTAAGGGGCTTATTATGAGTCTGGTGGTCCACAGGTCTTCCGTCTATCCTATTAGGACCAGGGCAGTCAGGCCACCCTGGGACCACCGCAACTGCCAGGGATCAGACATCTCTGGTGGTGGCACGGCAGTCTTAAGGCCGCAATATGCTTGGTGGGGCAATTGCGACCTGCCAAGCATATTACAAGTTTCCTCACTGCCACAATTTTCATGGCAGTGTGACTGCCATGAAAAGTGTGGCATGATTAAACAAAGGGGGGACTACAGGGCTCCCTGGTGCCTCACACCATGTGGATGCACACTGTGTACATACACCCCGGTAACTGCAAGGCATGAACTGCAGCAGTTAAACTCATAATAAGGCCCTAAGATGTCATAGAAAAGGAGGGAAACACAATTTTGAAGAAACAGAGTTCAGGACTTACCACATGCAGGTAGATGTCATATTATAACTATCTTCCAGTGCACCTCATAACCAGCTCAGAAGCCGAAAAAAAAGATCACTGCAGAAACAGGAGGAAGGAAGTCTGGACAGGGAACACAACTAAAAAAATGGCAGGAAACAAATAACAATAGGCAAGTAAAGATGGTGACTATGGGAAACTGAACAAAGGAGAAAACAAGAAAGCTGAAAGGACAAGTCAAGCCAGGTGTGAACTCAATTGAGTAGTGAGGAGTCATAACAACTTCTGTGCCTGATGAGGCAAATCAGTGGTGGTTGAGCATAAATAACCAGATGCCACTATTGACCTGCAAGTGTGCTTGTCCTCTAGTGACAGGTGCTCCCCATCTGAATTAGGAAATGTAATTGTACATATAACATGGTGTATTTTCCATTGTCCTGTGTACCATCTGTTCCATGTTTGCTGTGTCTTTGGTCTTTTGTGTCTAACCATGTCTTGTGACCTGGCAGTTGGGTTGCAGGGTGACATCTGGAAAGGCTGGCTCACAACCAATTTTTTTTAGTATCCCTTGAACCCAATGGGCTTCTTCCCCCGGGCCACTCTATGAGTAAGTGTCCAAATCTGCCTAAGGAAAGCAGAAAGACTATTAAAACTGTTATGGGGTGGAAGCATGGCCCAATGCCTGAATATAGAAAAAGTACCCCTTTCCTTTGAATAACTGCTCTGGTGTCTAGGGGGCTTTCGACCCCCTTTGGGGGCAGAACTGGAATAAACTCTCCCAAATCCTCCCAAGGCAGAAATACTGGACTGCAAGTCCTGGTATAGGGCCACAACCTTTCCTTTTTGTAAATATTAGCCCTGGTGTCTAGCAGGGAAGATTCAGGTAAACAACCCACGATCTGTCCTCCAAGGAGCCAGAAAGACTGCTGGGGTCATTATAACATAGGGCCATGACCTGATATCTGGGCAGGCTGCCCCAGCCCTTCTTTTATTTTTTAATTGTTTGCTGTGGTTTCTAGGTGGCATTCTGGTCTCCCTTGGGGGAGCAGATTGCAGGTAAAATTCCCCAATCTGTCCCCTAGACGAAGATGTTTGTCCCTTTTAGGGTAGGGGCAGACCCAATTCTAGAAGGGGCCACACCCACCCCTTCTTTATTTATTTTTTTACAGAGTTTTATATAGCGCGAACTTGACCCAAATCGGGTATCAGAGCACTTTACATAGCACCAGTTGCATTACATGAGGACACATTCATCATCATGGGGAGATTAAGTGATTTGCCCAGAATCACAGGATGTTCAGCGTCATTGCAGAGACTCAAACCCAGTTCCCCAAAATTTAAACTTTACCCTGGTGGTCTAGTCGGCTTTTTGCAACTGAGTGAATGTAGGGGTTAAACCCCCTCACTCTTCCATCCCAGAGAGACAGAAAGACTGTTTTTCTCCTTTTCAGTATGGGGAAAAACCAAATGCCAGGATGGGCCACCCCTACCTCTTTTTTAAAAACCAAAGAAAATTAGCCCTGGTGGTCTTATGGGCTTTTTGTCCCCCTGGGGGAGCGTTAGGAGCTGTCGTGTAGTTCCTATAGTACCCATGCAGGACCTGCATGTTTGGATAACATAAACTGTGGGCTTGGTGGCAGACTGATTCTGTACACCCCCACCGAGAAATGTTAGCCTATTTGCAAAAGCTAGCTCACAGTGCCACTAGTGTCTCCTCTTATCGGGGAGAGATTAGTTTCTGGCAACCTTAGAACATGACAACCCTGATCCCTTAAGATCGTGGAAACAATGTACTACTTTTCGCTCAGTCACTAGTGCTTATTTAGTTTATCTCAGAGGTACACAGAATAAACAGTCTGGGCGTTTCAATAAGGATTTATTGAACAGTTGTTATTCTCGTGTAAAATATATGAGCTAAAACAACCATTAGACAGTAGCAGAAATATATGATTAGCAGTACTATGAATATAAAAGGATAGTACAGTTCTATCATCTTGCAATAAGCATGAATAAATACATGAATATAAAATGCATTGATAAAAGAGAGTGCGTACTCCTACGATGCCTATCTAGATGTACCTAAGTGTACCTAGCATGTGAGTAGGTGTGTAGCCAAGAATCCCTCTAGGATTTGGTCGAACCCCATTACCTGAAGTGAGAATGTAGGAGCCTCTCCTGGTTTCGAGCTGGACACCCCGCAAGGGATGTTCAGACCACTGTCAGCTGGAGCGTCTGTATGCAGGAGCCTCAGCGTCTCTGGTCAGTGTGTCGGCCTGGAAGTCTCGGTTCCCTCTAACTGCTGATAGCAAGAGGTGCTGTATTTATACAGAAAAGTATATAGAGTCCCTTTGTCCCTTGTTCTTGTGTTAGCCATTGTTGGGTATGAGGATGACGTATGGGATGAACCTTGTGCGTAGATATTAGGAAGGTGGTGTATAGCCCCTGCCTGTTTTCCAAGTAGTCTCATGAATATTTTATTAATGTAGTGTCAGTCTAAAGATGAAGTCATAGAACACTATTGTTCGAGAAAAACCCTCCTTCTGCACCCAGGCCTAGAACTAGGTAAAAGGTTCAGTCCATAAAGGCGTTCAATCCTTAAAAGGCTTGTTAGTGTGTAATGTAGGGGAGGTGATGTAGGTGAAAGGGTATGATGTTACCCGGGCCTATAGTAGGGTACCTATATGAAACATAACACCCACTCCTCTTCCGAACAGTCAACAATGATAAAAATGCTAGTGGACTATTCTTTTACTAGATAGTAGTGCATAGAACATTTTTCAATGAGCTTCATTAAAATCCTGTTTTAAAATCAATTTAAAAACAGTTTAAAAAGGTAAACAATAAAAATTTGTGCTTTAAAATTAGTTGTTTTGGAATTGTCACCTAAGCCACAGTCCTAATTGAGTTCCTTTATATAAGTTGACTGTCTACAAGCGTCAAAAGGCCATGCTTTTCAGCGAGAGAGTGTCAATTGTCAGGAAGCGTTCCAAATGTAGTTAATTTTAGAGAAAAATGAAAATCCGAATTCTTTCCCAGCACACGATGAGCCAATTACAGATTAAATGTCCTGGCTGGGAGACGCAACATCATCGCTGCTTTCTGCTGCAGGGGACGGTCCTTGTAACACCTCGCAGAGCACGTCAATGGAGCACAGATGATATTCAGTACTGCCAATGGCTGGTGTAGAGGCAGCCGGTGCTGCCGTCGATACCTCAGTGCTAATGGTGGAGCTAAAGCTTAACTCAGTAGTAAAAGGCACCTGCGGATTTTCGAAAAATGCGGCCATCAAGATGGGAATGCGCCGGAGACATTGCCGAGCGTGGGCCCTCAAGGGTTCCAGCCGGGTATTCAAGTCCGCAGGCGTGTCCGTTGCAAGTGTCAGACAGAGGTCCAACACGCATTCTTCACCGCAAAACAGGCATCGAAGAACAGGTAAGATGCAATCCATCCAGACTGGTCTGAACGATAGGAACCAAGAGGCGCTTAGTTCCCTTAGGCGAGGTGTGCCCAGATGTTGTACCATGCGTTCACGGTATTTCCGCTCCAGGAGCGCTTTGGACATTTCGTTGGTAATTGGGCCGTCGATTGCGTAGTAGGTAAATGACAATCAGGACTCCCGCTATTGATAGCAGGATCAGAGATAGACCTCCGAAAAGGCTTCCAAATACGGAGTGTATAAAGTTCAGGATAACTCCGAGGATTGTCTGAAAGGTGCTAAGAAGTCCTGACCCTATGGTCTTAAATAGGTGTGCAATACCACTCGTATCAGACATATTAAAGATACAACCCACCATTTCTGCGAAATGAATGGGGCAGTTTGTACGTATAAGTGCCTGTATCTCACTCGAGGTCCTTGCAATTTGAAGTTCAAAGGTCTCTCGAGCGGAGGTTAAGGGTACGGTCTGCTGTAAAAGCATGGCTTTCAGTCTGCTTAAAGTATCAATTTGTATAAAGGAAACATTCAATGAAGGCCATAACGGCGCCTCCCTGACTGTACTTGTTGGGGGAAACAATACTTGCATACAGCAAGTAACCTTGGAGTTCACAGTGACAAGATAGGCAATGCCCGGAAGCATACCACAGCAACCTTGATCGTTCAGCATCAAGTAACTCCTGTTCGAGAGCAGCTCGAATACCGGCTTAATCACGGCAGCTGGAGTCCCTTTCATGTGGCAGGACAAGTTTGCTATCGAACCATTACATGCTCCGTGCAATGTAATGTCCCGGCACATGAGAGAACCGCTCAAAGCGTTCTTGCAGTTAGTACCACTTAGAAACACTTCTCGATCACCACTCCGGCATCTAAATCTATACTGTAAATCCCAGGATTCCCTAATGTACCCCTTACCCATCTTTTCATATTTACCCGCCTGCCGTTGTTCAAGGCAATATTGAAACTGAAAAGTAGTGACCAGTAGAGTTATGTGGCCATGGATCAGCCATTCAGTAGACGGCGCTTCCGCCACTGTAAATGGTAGTCGGTCCAGTTTTTCAATACGCAACATTGTATATTTAGCTCCCCTTTGTGCCATTTCAACCTGTTTATCTGTTAGATTATAGTCAGAAAACAGAGACGTACTGTTTATAAACCGCCAAGGCACAAAGCCTGCGCGCAAAGATTGCAGCGTCCAGCTTAATAACATGATAGAATGTAATTGAGATTGCCCGTGTTGTAGTATGGCCAAATCTTGTCCTAGGATGTCTATCGCAGAAGATACAATGTTGCCCAAAGAATATATTCTGGAGGACAAAGTTGTTAACCCATTGTCTACCACAGCCAATGATTTTTCTAAGTTAATCCGGTCTATTTCCCGTAATTTCTCTGCGGCCTCTTGTTGTGATATTTTCCACTCTTCATTATAGGCAGCATAGATGCCAGCATATATGAAAAGTTTCTGATGTAGTTTCCTGGGACCTTGAAAAAAAATCCCGAAGATCCATGTCTTGTGAGAGTAAGGTTAAGTGTGGTTTCACTTCTGTTAGTGTTGAGGTCTCTAGCCAATCAAGGCACAACTTCCCAACACTGTAGGATGTCACTACTCCTGAATGTTCTCTTTGTACATAACGTGGGTCTGGCCTGTGGATACTGTACCCTTCAGTAATACCCAAGAATAGTTTATGACATATGTTTGTGTCTAAGGGCCAAACCACCCATTTTTCCCAATTTGGGTCTGATCTATTGTACTTTAGAATGTCATCTACTGTTGCCCTTTCCTGTGAAGTTGAATTTTGCCACCCTCCCATCTGTGATGGTGTTGGAAATCGAGGTGTGTTCAGGTCTTTTACCTTGGCTAAGCCAAGACAGGATGTCTGTTGCACAGTTTCATTTAGAAATAACATCTGCTGTGGAATGAGGCATGCTCTAAATAGCGCTTCTGTTCCCTGGACTTGCCAGTCCCTACAACCCCAGACTGATTTCAAGTCTATTTTGTCCTTCCATAGGTCAAAACCCTGTTCAGACAATTGGGCTAAAAAGGAAGCAGAGTATATGTGTTTGGTGTTAGTCAACATAATTTTCAGTGCCGATGTCGGTGAAATTTTATAATAAAATGACGTCGGGTCAGAAGTGTTAAAACCTGAAAAATATGAACATTTCTGTGCAAATGTCTGCAAACTACCTTTTGGTGGTGTAGGGCAATGTTCCCACTGATGGTACTCAAACATACTTCTAGGCGAAATAGATTTGTGCAGGAAATGATGACCATAATGTTGGTAACAGTACAAAGTGTCATAGTCTGATTTACTTTCTAACATTTCAGTGTTCGGAAATGCAGCAGTTTTTTCTAAATCAGACATGTTATTAACAGTTTCAGTGTCCCAATCATCAGAAAATGTACTAGAGGTAATGATATCACTTAATGAAATTTTAAATAAATGAGGAATTTTTTAAAGTTCAGTCAGACCGAATATTTCGAAATCAACCTTGTCCCAAACTATACCATCTGGTATAGGAACCGCTGTGATGTTTACTGATAACAAGTCTCTTTGTTCTCGATGAGACGATTGATGTGGTTTTAAAATCATCATCAACAAACTTTATTCGGTTTTATGAGCAAAACCATAAAAGTCAAACTAACATGATTAAAAACATGTTCCACAAAACAGGTTAACAACAGTTAATACATCAAATTACACTGAGTTTATAACTAAAATGCAGTAATCACAACTTGACCTGAGTCTTAGGGCTGCCCTTAAAAAGTTAAGAGTGTACAAAACAGTATCTGTAGAAAGAAATTGTAAAAGATAAAAGCTGGTTTAACCCTCCTGAAACCAGCCTTTTTAAGGATAGGGATAATAAATAATTTTCTGGGAAGATCATAAAAACTGCAGAAAATTAAAAAGTGCATCATGTCCTGAGGAGACTCTCCGTCGCAGCCACAGGGTATGAGACACTGACCTCTGTGGGAACCAAACGGCTGAGCCAGGAGATAGTGGAAAAGATCGAGCCGAAACCTCGTCAATAAAAAACGATCATAAATGCTTTTGAGCCCTAAAATATATGGTTCTGTGGTTGGCACCGTTTTTAACATAATGTGCCTACGCACCTGGACTTGCACAGCTCTACTTTCTCACTTTTGCAACGGCTCCTTCTTGAAAAATACTCTTTGGCCCATGCATAGTCCCTCTTACATATACTGTCCGGATTAGTGAATAGTTCTGCTCTGCCTAGCCTCAAAAGGCCTACTCTTATATACTGAAGCCATAGAATACGCGAAAGATGGTCAAGCGAAAGACAGTTCTTTAAGATGTGTTTGCTAAGTGTGTTTTCCTGCTTGGCCCAAATCCTAAGCCATAATGCCAGGGGACGAAAAGCCAATTCATCTGAGAGGAAAGGCATCCTAAGTTCTTCATGCAGAACGTACGAAGAAATACTTTGCGGCACAGAAAGGGCCCATCGCAGGAAAGAGTTTTCGGTGATTTGCAGGGCCCCGACCCCAATATGGCCCCAGATCTCGCTCCCGTAACTGGCCTTTGAAATACATTTTGCTTGGTAAATCTTCAAGAGTGCCCCTATTGGTTTCCCTCCCACTCTGGTGCCAAAATTAAAAACAGCTGCAGAAGATTTCACTAGTTCCCCTTTCATCTGAGTAAGCAAGGGGGACCAGCTCAAGGAGCCATCGAACAAAACCCCCAAATAGGAAAAGATGTTAGTCTTGGGTATTGGTGATGATCCTAGCTTAAAGGTAAACTGCTTTGCTGTACGAGGTCCCACCTGCATAATAAACGATTTTGAGTGATTAACCATCAGGTCCAGGTCCTCCATAAAGTGAGTAAAAGAACTCAATAAAAGTTGTAGGCCCCTCGCTGTCCTCGCCATGAGGACCACGTCGTCCGCATATAGTAGGAATGGCAGACTGCGCTTGCCTACCTGGGGACAATCGGCTTTTGTGGCCAAAAGGGCCTTCTCTAGAGAGTTAATATATAAGTTAAAAAGGAAGGGTGCTAATATGCACCCCTGACACACCCCTCTCTTAATATTTATTTGCTGGGTCACTTTCATGTCTTTTGTATAGCGAACAGCTGCCCTTGAGTCCCGATGAAGGTCCTTGAGAAATAAGGTAATGTTACTATCAATGCCAATGGTATACATCAACTGCCATAGCTTAGGTCTATTGACACAATCGAACGCTTGGGATAGGTCCATAAAGGCTAGGTATATGGTGCTGGAACGCGCCACAGTATACTTAGTCAGAACCATGTACAGATTTAAACATTGTTCCACGGTGGAACGGCCTGGGTGGAAGCCATATTGAATGTCACTTAAAAAATTATTTTCATCGGCCCAAGATACAAGTCTACCCAGAACAATGCGACCCACCACCTTTACCACAGAGTCCAGAAGAGAAATGGGCCTGTAGCAAAGGGTACTGTCCCGATCTCCCTTTTTAAAAATCGGGACAATGATCGACAAGGCCCAAAAGTCTGGGCGACCGACCTGGATTGCAGCATTAATGACAGATGTGAGAACCGGTGTCCAGGTGTCTACATGGGTGATATAGAGATCAGCCGGGATCCCGTCAGGCCCGGGGCCTTATTTTTAGACAATCCTAGAATACCAGCCCTCACCTCCTGCGTTGTAAAAACAAGGTCTGCCTTGCCTACCTCCCTTTCCTCCCTCTGTATTAGCGGGATATCCGACCGAAAAATGCCCTCAAAGTGGTGTACCCAGTCGTCCTCTGTAATGTGGGCATCCAAATAGGTACCATTATCCCCAGATAGAAAGGGACTATTAACGATGCCCCAGAACTTTGAGCTATTGCGCAATGTGCTAGCCTCGACTAAATCCGACCATGCCTCCCCCTTCAGAGCAGACTTACGGGTAGCCAAAGCATCCTTATATGCTCTTCGTAGGCCTTTAACTGCCACCAGGTCCCGCGGTCTAGCACCCAGAGCCTTTCTCAGGGTACTGGAAGCGTGTGAACACGCCGAATCGAACCATCTTGGGCCTAACTGCTTGCGGCCCCCACCTGGGGCCTGTAGTAACTTTACTATAGCAGTAGACATTTCCCCGAATGTATCCATAATGTCTGAAGCGCTTGCCTCACTATCATTACAGATGGCAAACTCTCTATGACACTGAGTTTGGAGGGACTCATGAAATAGCTCTGGTACTATATGCCCCCACTTTAAGCTTCTTCCTGCTTCTCCCACTTTTATTGGGGTCCCCCCCCTTGGTGTTACTGTGTGCTTGTGACCAACCTGTTAAAACACAAACAGGGTTATGGTCACTGTGTACACTCACCTGGACAGAAAAATCAATGACCAGAGAAAAAAACGGGGTGGATACAAAGGTAAAATCAATAAAGGACTCGCACCCTCTCCCAATAAAAGTAGGTGTAATATCAGTTTTCCCCGGGGGCAGTTTGTTCATAACAGATGTTAGATCGAATTCATTCAAGATAGAATTGAGTTCAATACCCTGGGGTGTGTGTTCCATATGCAAGCCAGCTTGTCGTGCACAACCCATAGCTTCCACTCCTCCTCGCCTGATATCTCCACACATATGAATATTAAAATCCCCTGTTAGAAAAATATGATGGTGATTCAGGCCTTTCAAATTAATATCCCGAAGAACAGACCCCAGCTGCGCAATATTGCCTTCCTCCATATATGCAGCTCCTGCATTATAAAAATTTAACAGCAGAAGCTTGCTTTGGCCACTAGATAACAACATTGCCTGTAAATTGGGGGAAACATGTAGTGGAGTAACGGAGATGCCATGGACTGCTAGTGAGACAAAGGTAACAAGCCCCCCCTTAGCTCTTCCTACCCTGGAAGAAACCGCTGGCACAAAAAGGGACTTATAGCCATCCAAGTGATAGCTGTTTTCTATAGCCCAAGTTTCCTGGAGGCATATCACATCGAAGCTCTTAACAAAAGACAGCCATTCAGGGACCTCTATTTTACTCGCCAACCCCGCAATATTCCAGGAAAGAAATTTACACCCTCCATTCACCCTGGATACCTGTTCCAAGGGTCGTGTCTTTTCCTGTTGTATAGGTGCCGCAGGGTCCAAAGAACCTGCGCACCGTCAATCGCAATCTTCTAATAAGCTTAGGGGAGTAAACCTATTTGCTAGGCTCACCCCTATAGCCCCCACCATTCGAGCCCCCTGGTCCACGTCTAAAAGCCACTCCCGCTGGGGCCCTGAATGGTATAAAATGGGTCTGTAAAAATATCCCAGCGGAAGGGCCAAGACTGCTGAGTTCCAACACCTATAGTTTGTTTCCACAACCTTACTCAAAATTTGGTTTACCACAACAGGGTTGTTAAAATTAATAATGATACAGTCCCCTGGCCAGGTTTTCTTAGCACTTCCCACCCACTGTGTTCTGCGCACCATGAGAATTTGATTTTCCACTCTAGGCCCCGGTGCAATGTTAGAATTGATCCAATGCACTACCTTATTCTTCAACTGAAAGAAGTCTTCTTTAGTCCCGGGATCAAGGCATGGAACATTAGCTAACACCACAACAAGCGGCGTGGACTCGGGTGGGAGGTGAACAGAGCCCAGACTGGGAGAATGGTTATATAATCCCCCAGGAAGTGTGCTTTCCCTCCATCCCCTTCCTTCCCTTTAAAATCAAATTAACTTTCGGGGCTGTAGAGCTCTGTTTAAGATATCGTCCATTAATAAGCATTCTAAAAGTTATTACTAAGCCTAGCCAGAAAAGAAAAAATAGAATCCCAGTAATTACCCAAAGTTCAATCCAAGGTGATACCAGGTAAGTGTTTTTAAGAAAGTTCAAAATGTCTTTAGCTTGTTGTTTACGTGATTTTTTGGCTGACGTTGTTTCCGGCTCGCTTGGATCCAGGGAAAACGTGTCAAAGTTCATGAAGTAGCCAGAAGCAGTTCGATCAATTGTTGGAATTGCATTGGGATTTATTGAAATCGCATTTTGCTCTCGTCGAGGCATGTTGACGTAGATGTCTGTATTTGGTCTGATTGCAACTTGAGTGATGTTTTGAGTTTCATTTTGTAGATGAACTTCAGGTTCAAGGGGAACGAGTTCCATAGCATTATTGCTTAGTCCTTCATTCCTCACAGGAGGCTCTTCAAACGTGATGAGTCTTTCTGTATGAACTTCTTGGATTGTAGCGAGAGGAGGGCGTCTGCTACTGTGGAGTCCACGAGGCCTACTGTTGAGTATTGGCCACATAGTGTGGTTTGATTAAGTCGATTGAGACAAATCTTTTCTCCTTTTTCTCGGCAAGAGGCGGCAAAAGAACAGTTTGTGTTCCTTGAATTGCTAGGACAGGTACAGGCTTTCTGTATGATGGTCCAAATTCTTTTTTGTCCGCTATTTTCTCTCTGACCAGATCCCCGACTCTTGGGATCCAGACAGGTCTTGCCGTGTTTGCCTTGACTTCCCCAGTGGCGGTCTGTTTCTGGACAACGTTGCTTTGTTGTGTCCTGGATTTATTTAGATCCTGTAAAACAGCCAAACGATCATCGATATCAAATGGTTTCTCATCCGCCACTGTGCCTTCATACTCAAGATCAGCTATCCACATTCTCGTCCCAAATAGGACCTCATATGGAGTGACACCCCCTAGAGAATTTCTTGGCTGGTTGTTTAGTGCTCTTTGTACCCCATAAAGGTGACTCACCCAACTACCACTCTTGCCTATTACCCTAGCTGTTAAAGATTGCTTTAAGTCCCGGTTTTTCCTCTCCACAACCGAATTTCCCTCAGGATGGTACGGAGAGGAGTACCGCAGTGCAACGCCCATACTTTTCATGGCCTCTTTGTAAGCCCGAGAGCTAAATGCCAGACCACAGTCAGAATGTAACGTGCCAACTGCGCATGTCCCGATAAAGACTCGCAAATCTTTTATAACAGTTGGAGCGTCAGCCGAGCGCTGAGGTCAAACCCATAGGAATCTTGAGCATTCTACCATGATATACTTGTAAGCCCCATCAGATTTTAAGGGGCCGCAGTGGTCCAGATACACATGCGAGAGGTTTGTCAGATATTAGTAATGGTGTCTGCGCCGGGCGTGCTCTGGTGGAGCCTTTCATCTGCTGACAGATGTCGCATTTCAAGACATAGGGTCTCATTACGATGGCGGCCGGACATTAGTCTGCCCGCCATCGTTGTGGTTTTGGGACCGCCCGCCGGTAAGGGGGCTGTCCCGCTGTGTGTATTAGGATGTGCCCGCCACTATGGCGGGCGCATCCAGGACCCTGATCATTGTGGACGGTGCTGCTGGCTGCAGCACCGTCCGCAATGCCAAAATGCCACGTAGTGCATTTCAATGCACAACGTGGAAGGCACCACGCGGTGCCTGCCACCTTGTGCATGGAAGTGTAGTGGGGTACCATGGGTACCCCCCCAGTACACACACACCCTCCCCCCACACAGAGGGGGCCCGCAACAGGCCCCCGAACCCAGCCTCCACCAGCCTTTCCATGGCGGTTCCACCGCCATGGAAAGGCTGGCTGACGCCAGCATTGTAATCTGGCGGGCGGTGCTTGCTAGGCACCGCCACCATTATACCCATGCTGACCGCTCCGCCAGGCAATCGTGATGATTGCCTGTGGCGGAAGCGTGGATGGCGGTCTTTGTGACCGCCGCGGTCACTAAGCGATTCCCCCCACCATCCTAATGTGGCGGGGGAAACGGGAGTCAGATGGCGGAGGGACCGCCACCGCCGGCCCGGCGGTGGCGGTCTCTCCACCATCCTAATGAGCCCCTTAGTCTTTAGTTTGCTTTGCTAGACCGGGCCACCAATAGCGCTGTTTCAATAATGGAATAGTTGCTGTAACGCCTGTGTGTGCAGAGCCCAAACCCTCGTGTGCTACTAGTATTAAACCTTGCCTATGATCCATATTTGGTATTACTCTGTCCCCCACTCCAGGAATCTGAGCATATGGAATGTTGTTTGCATCTAACTTGTAGGAGTACTTGAGTGGAAATTTCTTTGGTACTGCTCCGCTGTTTTTGCTTGAAGCAATGACAGCGACCATAATCTCACCGTCTATCCTCGTTTTTGAATGAGTGATTGCAGCTACGGAAGCTGTGCGTACAGCCCCCTTTGTGTCTTCGTCAGCCAATGAATTCCCTTCAACGTGAACGCCATCACGCCGATGACTCAGTGTGCGTATCACGTGAGCCCTTGGTAGGTCGTTTTTCAACTCCACTACCTGTTCCCATAGCATTTTATGCTTAATTGTGCCACCTTTCGCCTCCTTAAACCCGTTTAGTTCCCAATGTTGTAGATACTCATTGTATGACTGCACACAGTAAAAGGAATCACACACAATTAGTGTGGGGAATTCGTGATCCGTATTTACAAGTGCCAGTATCAGTGCTTTAACTCTGCCAACTGAGCTGTGCAATCTCTTAGAGATTGCGTCTTGGTGCAACCTGGATGGAACTTCCCATCCCACATGCGACCTTTAACGATTGCACACGCTGCGCTATATTGTTGCTTACTCCCTACGGCCGGTTGAGCAGATCCGTCAGTGTAAATAATATATTCATACTGATCGAGAGGCAATATTTCATTAGGTAGAGGATATTCTTGTTCGTATTGCAGAAATGCTTGTGTTTTTAAACTTGGGTCAAATCTGTATTCAACGTCCGTTGCAGTAAGAGAATTAGCCCATTGTATCCATCTCGGATGTAAAGCTTTAGCATTTGGAATGCTAGCCTTTGTAACAGCTTCTAAAGCAGGTACTGGGGTTACGACAATTATGCGTTTCCCCTGAGCCAGTGCTCTTTCTCTTGCTACATCGGTCTGAACTGCTGTCAGGATTTTTTCCCGGGCCTTTCTTATACCCCTGGGGGAGATGACAAAATTGCCGCTGGGACCCCAACACTGAGAATGCGGTCAAATATCTGTTTTCAGGCGCTATATTTTGGCAAAAAAATCCATTTGAGATATCTAATGTAGTTTTGTATTTCTTCCGCACAATGTTATTCATTAATGCGGCACTGTGTGCATTTTGGACAGCGAATGTCTTTGTGCATAAGTTCAAATGTCTGTAATCTAAGACTAGACGATATGTGTTGTCCGGTTTTGATACAGGAAACAAAGGATTGTTCATTGGTGAGGTGCATGTTTCAATCACCCTATGGTATTCAAGTTGATATAAGATCTCCCTGACTTGTTTTTTAGCTTCTTGCTTTATTGGGTATTGCCTCTGAGCATTTGGTGAAACTTTTAACGGGATCACGTGGTGGGTTGAATCCTCATCCCAACCAGCATGATTTTTGTATAGTGCTGGAGCTAGGGCAACCGCCCACTCCTGTGCATAAGCATGTTTAAGATGTATGGGAACGAGGTCAGAGAATTATGGAAAAATTACATTTTCTCCCCTGGGGCACTCCATGACGAATGTTGGCGGCCAATCTTGTTCTGCTAATAGGATGTCATAACCGGATGACAGATTTTCCCAAAAGAGACCTTTGACTTTCCTGGGCTTGTCCCCCTCCACTTGGAGTGTTATTTCGTGTAACTTATGTGAGACGCTCACCGTGATGTAATCATTCAAGTCCGTTGTCACCAGAAATTCCTTCAGGTTCTGGCGAGCTATTGTTACTTCTGCCGCACTGTCTAGCATCGTCAGAGCCCATTCCCCGTTCAGAAGCTGCGTCCTCAGAATTCTGGGCATGTCTGATCTTTATGCCTGCAACTTTCTTTTTCTTAAACTGTGGTTTTGATTTTGGTTTGTCTTTTTTTTGGAAGTATAGTCTTGAGCGCGCTGCTTGTCTCTAGACTTTGTACGCTCTTCTTTGTGTTCTGACCATCATTCTCTCTTGGTGTTTTTCGTCGAGCCCTGAAAGGAATGAGAGGAACGTGTATCAGTATCCTGATACCTGTCAGGTCTCCTAATATTATCCCTATTCCTGAGGTTATACCTCTTTTCAGAGGGCTCCTGTGGAGGAGATATACCTCTGGATTGAGATCTGTTTTTAAAGTGTTGTTGTTTTTTATTTTTCCCACTTCTTTTTAGAAGAAGCAGGTGTCTGCTTTGTAGTTTCCTTTTCAGGACTGCCCATCAGTTGTGGTTTTAATGCTTTCCCACCCAAACTGTCTCTGCCTAATTCTGCATATGCAGTTTCAATTATTTTGGGCAGTTCGTGTTGTTGGTCCAATGGACTGAACTCCCTTAGGCATTGGCGGATTGCCACTGAAGCTGCTTCCCCTTTAATATTAGCTAGTATTATGGCTGATACCTGGTCATAGTTATTTAATAACTTCATCCCTAAGTTTAGGGCAGGTTCTGCTCCGTACTCATTTTGTATTTGTCTCAATACATCTGGTACTACTGCTAATGAAGGAATACCATGAGTCCTGGTATATATGGCAGCAAAGACTGTACCCCAAGAAGTGCAGTCCTCTACTTGTGGTGTTATCCCCATGGGCAAGCAGATTGTTAACATTCTGTGTTTTTCAAATGGGATAGTATTCGAAAATACTGCCTCTAGCTGAGTTATTTTCTGAGCTACCCTGAATGGCATTTGTTCACATTTCGTGGGCATTTTGCCCATTACTGCGTGTAATGTTTGTGGTGTAATTTTAGTTGCTGTTTCCTGGAACTGAATTCCATTTGTTGCAGCTGATGTTGGTTGGACTGTGACAGTCCTCATGACATACTGTGTCAGGTTTCTGTAGATTTTAATTTACTCCTTGTGTTGTAAGAGTAAGTCTGGCTGCGGCATTGTGTCAATGTCAGGATTTGGTGTGTAGGCCGCTAATATTGGCCATGTTGCACCGTCTCCTCCGAGCGGACCTAATCTTGCTCTGTGTCTTATGTGGGGTAGAGCGCCTTTAACCAGTATAGGTGTTCCTGTTAAGTTAGTGGAACTTCTGTGACCTCGCAAGGACCATATTCCCGTGGTGCATCTCCTTCTGTATAGTAGTGAAATGTCTGTGTTCTTGCATCTGCTGCTGGGAATGTAACCCACGAATAAAATATCTCTGTTTTGTTTGATTCGTGTGCCTCAATCACGAAAGCTACTAAGCCACCCCTAGATGTTAGACCATAGTCCATTAGTTTCAGGGTGATAGTGCATCTGAGTTTTTGTGCAATTTGTATTGCATTTGTATCTTCTTCCTCGTCTGAGAGGTGTATATTTACTACTGGGTTATTTTCCTCAGTCATTTTTGTAAAAAAAAGAGAAGTTTTGTTCAAGGGAACTAAGATAAGGTGTTATGCACAATTTTAGGAACTAAATGTCCTTCAAGCTTGATTAACCAACAGCCAATAAATAGGATTTCTCGCCTACTCAGCTGTGGCGGAGTTTGTGCCCACCCACTCCAGACGTCTCTGGCGTTTTGTGAGTTGGGGTCTCTGAGAATAGCATGACTGAACTATTGAGATTCTACTTTTTAAATAAGAGCTCCACCTTCGTTGGTGGCGCCATGTCGTGTAGTTCCTATAGTACCCACGCAGGACCTGCGCGTTTGGATAACATAAACTGTGGGCTTGGTGGCAGACTGATTCTGTACACCCCCACCGAGAAATGTTAGCCTGTTTGCAAAAGCTTGCTCACAGTGCCACTAGTGTCTCCTCTTATCGGGGAGAGATTAGTTTCTGGCAACCTTAGAACATGACAACCCTGATCCCTCAAGATCGTGGAAACAATGTACTACTTTTCGCTCAGTCACTCGTGCTTATTTAGTTTATCTCAGAGGTACACAGAATAAACAGTCTGGGCGTTTCAATAAGGATTTATTGAACAGTTGTTATTCTCGTGTAAAGTATATGAGCTAAAACAACCATTAGACAGTAGCAGAGATATATGATTAGCAGTACTATGAATATAAAAGGATAGTACAGTTCTATCATCTTGCAATAAGCATGAATAAATACATGAATATAAAATGCATTGATAAAAGAGAGTGCGTACTCCTACGATGCCTATCTAGATGTACCTAAGTGTACCTAGCATGTGAGTAGGTGTGTAGCCAAGAATCCCTCTAGGATTTGGTCGAACCCCATTACCTGAAGTGAGAATGTAGGAGCCTCTCCTGGTTTCGAGCTGGACACCCCGCAAGGGATGTTCAGACCACTGTCAGCTGGAGCGTCTGCATGCAGGAGCCTCAGCGTCTCTGGTCAGTGTGTCGGTCTGGAAGTCTCGGTTCCCTCTAACTGCTGATAGCAAGAGGTGCTGTATTTATACAGAAAAGTATATAGAGTCCCTTTGTCCCTTGTTCTTGTGTTAGCCATTGTTGGGTATGAGGATGACGTATGGGATGAACCTTGTGCGTAGATATTAGGAAGGTGGTGTATAGCCCCTGCCTGTTTTCCAAGTAGTCTCATGAATATTTTATTCATGCAGTGTCAGTCTAATGATGAAGTCATAGAACACTATTGTTCAGGAAAAACCCTCCTCTGCACCCAGGCCTAGAACTAGGTAAAAGGTTCAGTCCATAAAAGGCGTTCAATCCTTAAAAGGCTCGTTAGTGTGTAATGTAGGGGAGGTGATGTAGGTGAAAGGGTATGATGTTACCCGGGCCTATATTAGGATACCTATATGAAACATAACCTCTTTTTTAAAAACCAAAGAAAATTAGCCCTGGTGGTCTTATGGGCTATTTGTCCCCCTGGGGGAGCGTTAGGAGCGATAGGGGTAACCTGCCAAATTTACTTACCTAAGGGCAGAGAAAGACTGACATTTTTTTAGGAAGGAGCACTTGCTTTTGCCCTGGGGGGGGCTCTTCCAAAGAAAACGTATCCCTGATGTCTAATGAGTGGATTCCTGCTTGAGAATCACTGTGCTAGGGGATTCCAAAGCAGGGATCCACCAGGGAGACATTTTCCCCTTTCCAGTGCTACCTTCCCCGTACTAATCAGTTATGTGTCCTGATCAGCAATTAAACTGAAAGGAAATGGCACATAATGGTTATCTACTCGTTTTACTTTCAATTGTGTGATGTCCAGGCACTGTGCTCTGCATTGCATGAACAATGGAGTGCAGGAGAGTACCATATCTACCAAACTATGTCACTGCTGCTCTCTCCCCAAGTGCTGGTGCAGTCAGGCTGCCTAGATCTATTCACACATCTTTGTGATATAGCGCAAATATGTCTGCGTGGGTCTAGCATAGGTTTTGCATTTCAAGGATACTCTTCCAGTAAAACACATAGGGGCAGATTTACAAGGACTGGCGCATCTCTGCATATTAGCAGGGATGCACCAGTAAAGATGCAACACACTAGAATACCCTTGCGCCACCACGGATGCGTCGCATTTACAATGCGGCGCACCGTGGCGCAAGGATAGACAGATGCGTGTCGCATCTTCTGTCGTAAGGGCAGCGCATTGCTGGAGTCGTGCCGCAAGCGCGACGCAACTCCAGCAATGCTCTTGGGCAGCCTATACTTAACATGCTGCATCACTCCTTACGCCTGCTTCAAGCAGGCATAAGGTTTTGACGCAGCGGCATCGTAAAAGTGACTCAGTGAAATCTTGTAGATTTCACTGCATCACTTTTACGAGGCTTTCCTGTGACGGAACGCCCACCCTGCATACATTATACCTCACGCAGGTATAATGTAGCGCAGGGCTTTATGACGTGACGCATCTCCCTAGATGCATCACGTTGTAAATATGTTGCAACGTGGCACATTGTTTATGACTCCGCTGCGTCACAGAAGTGACGCAACGGCGACGCAAATGTGTCGCAAGGGGCTTGTAAATCTGCCCCATTATGCTTAAACTAAATTTTAAATGATGTGTGATGTACAGTGTGCCATGCATGTAAAATTTTAAAAATTTGGAGGAATAAAATAATTTTCCTAACTGCACCAGATTTAAGGAGGGGTATTTGTTTGGCAGAAAGCTCTGTCTACCAGTTTTATGTTGGAAAGTAAATAACAAATTAACACTTTGCACCAGTTTTTGGGAACCACAATAACAAACTAGACTAAGCAGGTAACTGTGACAATAATTGTCACTGAGTGCTCAGAGTTACATATACTCCCTTCACATCCGCAACAACCACCACATCATGGAAAAGCCAGAAGAAAGAAAACAGATCCCAAATCACCATGCCCTCTAGCCAGTGGCTTTGTTCTCCATTAATATACACTAAAGAAACAAAATTGTATAATATTTGCTACTTCTGTCATTTTAAGATTATGGAGTCTTATTCTATGCAGCTTGGTCTGAAACTAGTGATCTTAAACAGATTTCAAAAATATGTTTTGAATTTTAAAACTGCTTCGATTAGCTCCATTGTGGAGGTAACATCTGTAAATCATGAAATAACAATCACTGGATTGACATTTAGGTAGGTTATTCTAATAGACACTTATGGAATCTGCCAGAATGTGATAGAGCAAAGTTATTTACAGACATTGTGCAGAAAGAAGGATTGGAGTTATTAAGGCATTGTATCTTTGTGATTAAACATGTAAATAACTCTTGCTGGCCACCTCCAATTAACTATCAGAGTCTCCCCCTTGTAGAGGAAGCATGGAAGAAATTTGGAGGAAGCTGTCCAATGTCCTTCACAAACAGAAGTGAAATGTATTGGTGTTTTTCAAAGGAACCTTTCCTCTTGACCTGCAGTTGTTTCTTCTTGTTAGACACAGTCCATTTCCATGGAAAAAAGTATTCAGCCATGCAAAGTGTTTCTCATATTTCAGAAAATTCCTTGACTGGTATATTTGTATAAAGGCATGTTAAAGCAGGAAATGTTTTGGCAGTGACTCATCAAATTGCATGTTTATTTTGTTCTTTAGAAAGTCCAGCAGAATCACTTTTTTGGCTGTTTAAGATTTGAGGAGATCAAGTTCATGTGTAGAAATACTTGTTGGACCAGTGGAGGAAATATGTGTGGATTTGTTCAGGTATGAACATGTGAGTTCAAGAAATGAGTTACACTACTACTGTAACTTTTCAGTCACCTATAAAGTTCCCTCTAGACTATTGAAGCCTTTATTTGCTTTGGAAAGACTGTTTTTATTCTAAAGAATTTTATTCTACATGAAAGTGAGTTAAGGAGTGTCTAGTGAATTCAATGGGAGTTGCTGGCCTGTGTGAATTAGCATGTTAACTGTAGGTCCTTAATAGAGTGGAGTTGACTCTTTTTCAAGGAATGACCTGCAATTGTGTAGACTGGGTTCCATCAAGGAACAAGATTTCTCCAAGTGAAGCCCAATCATTAATATTTGAGTAAGATCCAGTTTAGCAAAAACTGCTATTAACTATTGGAGTATTTGATCCAAAATCTCAGAACACTGAGGTGCCTCAACATTAAAGTTGTTGAGTCTGCTTTGTCCTGCCACCACTGGGCTGCCATGATCTTTAAAGAACCTCCAACAAAATTTGAGGGAAATTAAGTTAACATTTTTATATGGATGAAAGTATCTGACATTTTGTGCAGGTGTGTGGCCTGACAATTTTTCCTTGCCCCTAAAGTTAATTCTGTTTTTTGTGTTCTAGGTGGTCTTCATCCATAAGAAGGCCCATCAGTGCAGTTGTGCACTTCTGAGGACCATCCTTTTGGAGAGCCCTAAGAGGCGAGGTGCCCCTTGTGTTGTATACCATTAGTCTCAAGTGAGTAACCCCCATTGACCCACTTTTACCAAAAATGGTTAATCGTAGCATAGTCTATTGTTTTTAAAGTGCCTAGTGTCACCTTGGTAGATTGAGTGCAGAGGTTTGAGGCAGACCATTCATATTTATTTATTGTTTAATACATGTAATATTTTTTAACTTTACATTCAGTAATGATTGGCATAATTCTTCACAAATACTTCTATGAGTGTATTTGAATGAACAGATAAGCAAACGTTACTCTTAAAACTATTCTTAGGATTAACAATTAATAATTGCAAACTTAACAGTACTGTAAGAATGGTACTTGCAAATTCGACTCTGTTCATTGTGTCAGTTTGTAAGGTGGGAATCCACAGGGTTCCCCACCAAAGAAGACCCTAGAAGGTTCACTTGGGCCAATACACATAGGAACCATTTCCTGATATTCCAGACTCCTCTCGAGGAAGGAAAGTCTGACCCAGTCTGACTTACTGGATCTTTGAAAGTGCAAAGAAGAACTAGGCACTGGTTGGTGTTAGACATCTGCCTATGGTCCAGTTCTGGTTATATAATCTCGAGAAACCCTTTAGTTTATTGAACATTGTTGGAGCTAAAGGCCTGCATGGACTTTGCTGAATAGTGTAGAGTCGGCATGCAGCCCATTTCTACCTGGCTAGGACTAAGGCCCTGATCACGAGTTTGGTGGTCTTCCTGTAGGACCGCTATTGGTGAACCTGCCTGCCAGATTCTGAGTTGAATCCAAGGATGGCAGTACGGCGGCGGTGGTGTCACTGTTGCGGGAGTGTTTGGCTCATAGGAGAGCCTAAACAGCATACCGCCACTGTGACAGCGCTTATAGCCCATTTGTGCATGGTGTGGCACGCACCAAGTCATGCATGTCGCACAGTGCATGCATGACCATGCACTTTTGGGGGGACATATCATGTGCCCCCCGCACACACCCCCATGGGCAGATTTGTCCAGGGATCGTGCTGCAGGCCCCTTTCCATGCCTTTCCACCAAGCATTGCATGGTGGGGTTCCCACCTTGAAATGCTTGGTGGAAAGGCAGGTCGGAATCTGCCCGGTGGTGCTGGCATTGACACCACAGCGATTCACGCCTGCTTTTCCACACCGCCGTGGGATCCTGGTGGTGGTGCTGGACTTGTGGTGGTCCTACCACCACCATCGTAATACTGCGGCCGGACTGCCACCGCAAGTACGGCCGTCCCAGGATGACCGTACTCGCAATAAGGCCCTCAGTCTGCTGGCCTTGCTGAATCTAGTGCAAAAACAACAATTGATGGACAGAATGCAGAACACTGTCTTACATTCACCCCAGTACAGAGATCTGGGCCTAAATCCATCGTTTTTTTGCTCACCATGTCATTCCAGTTTGAACCCAGCCATATGCAAATCAGTCTTGACCCTGTGCCCAATGGGAACAATCCAGCCCGAACTGCCAGGCCAGGTTCTCCCTGGACTGGAAACAAGCATCCTAGGACCGGTTTCGGGGTTTCACCCCTCTTCAGCCAGGATAGCTTGACTCCAGTGGCATGGAGAGCACGGGACCCACGTCTGGGCATACCCGTCCCACTCGGGGTGACAAATGCAAAAACAACAATTGATGGACAGAATGCAGAACAATGTCTTACATTCACCCCAGTACAGAATCTAGTCCAAATGCCAAGTTTGAGGCCAAAAACAATCAATTATTCCACGTTGAGTAGAAAAAAACATTTTATTTCTTGTATTTTTTTCGTATTTTGTGATAAAGTACATGAAACATTTGTGTTGGAGCACACAAGTCTGAAATAGATCTTGCAACTAATTCATGAATCAATTTGTGTGGAAAAATTCAAGCCAACTTGTGTTTCACTACACATATTTTGTTGGTTGCTTTCTCAGGGCTATGGTGCTACCATAATTATATATTTAAGTGAAATTGTGGCAAGTTAGCAATCAACATTGAAAATTAGAAAATTATAAGATACTCGAAAGAAAGTGGCATGAATAATTCGCATAAAATTGAAGGTAAAGTTTAACCATTTAACGTTAGTGATAATCACAAATTAAGGGCCCGATTTAGATCTTGGCGGACGGGTTACTCCATCACAACAGTGATGGATATCCTGTCTGCCAAAATATAAATCCCATAGGATGTGGGATTTATATTTCAGAGGACGGGATATCTTTCACGGTGGTGACGGAGTAACCTGTCCCCCAAGATCTAAATCAGGCCCCATGTCAACACATCCCTCCTCTAGGTTTAGTTCAGATAAGGTACAAAAATAACATAAATAACAGTACTTATTGAAAGTGACTAGCAGACAGGATGAGCTTCTGTGGATTATCAGATAAAACCTTTTTCAGACAAACAGAGCTAGAGTTATTCACACAATTGTATGTAATAAACATAGATATTACATTCTAAATGCTTAATTTGAAAATGGGTACCAATGAGGTTCACCCAAGGGGTCGCTTATTTCCCTTTTCCTAGATTTCAGATCTGAATTTTTAGTTGAGTCCTTTGTGGATTTTATTGACCCATAGGCTGCAAAGTTCCTCTACCTCAAGTTCCGTTATAAAACGTTACCATTGATATCTTTATTAGCAAAGTGGAACCGTTTAACCCCAATAAGTACTGTATGCCCGGTCTGCCAACAGTCAGTGGAACCACTAGTGCACTTTCTTTTCTTTTGTCCTGGTTACACCGGCCCAAGGAAAGCATGGATCATTCCACTATGTAAGCAACTTGAATGCCACCAACTAGAGGTCGCCACATGGCTTCTTCACACATAATCCTCTAAGATTGTAGTCTGTGCAGTGTCCAAGTATCTTTATTGGAGTTGGTCCATTAGGTGCAGGGCGCTGGAATAATTAACAGGATTAGTTTATATATCATGTCCCTAATTTCCCTAGTGTCCCTATCTGTTATATGATTCTTAAGCTTGGTGTGT
Organism: Calotriton arnoldi; assembly: GCA_963921515.1. NCBI lineage: Eukaryota > Metazoa > Chordata > Amphibia > Caudata > Salamandridae > Calotriton > Calotriton arnoldi. Next base: position 133,319 of record CAWUFW010010616.1, on the reverse strand, counting down.
TCTATTTGTTGCATTTGAACTGTTATTTCCTTTTATGAATTTTAACTAAATACAAAGAATGTATTTACTAGTTTTTATGGGGTTCTTTGATACTGCAATTGTTAGACCTGGCATCCTTGGCGTGGTTTCCCCTGACTTTTTGCCTCTACCTCCTGTATTTTTGACACTGTGCTGGAATTCGTTTTTGCTGGTTTAGATGCTTTGGGCACTTTGCCACTGCTGATCAGTGCCAAAGTGCAAGTGCTCCCTGGTTAAATTGTTATTGTGATTGGCTATCCATGATTGGTATATTTGCTTTACCAGTAAGTCCCTAGTAAAGTGCACTGAGTGTGCCAGGGCTGGTGATTCAAATGCTACTAGTGGGCCTGCAGCACTGATTGTGCCACCCACATGAGTAGCGCTGAAAAGATGTCTCAGGCCTGCCACTGCAGTGCCTGTGCGCAGTTTGTGAACTGCCATATTGTCCTGGCCAGTGTACACACTTGCCAGGCCTAACCGTTCCCTTTTCTTACACATTGGACACCCCTATGGTAGGCCCAAGGTACCCCCCTGGGCAGGGTGCAGTATATGTGAAAGGTAGGACATGTACTAGTGTGGGTAACATGTCCTGATAGTGAAATACTGCCAATTTCGTTTTTCACTATTGAAAGGCTATCTTGCCCATAGGATAACATGGGGAATGCTGTGTAACATGGTTACCTGCATATCTTCCCATAGCAGCAAGATAGAAAGTTGGAATCTGGTACTCCTGAACTCTGAATTTAATTACACATCTTTTAGTGAAGATGGTTTTTAAATTCTAAGTTTGGAAATAGCACTTTTATAAAGTGGCTATTTTCTTGTTCAACCTTTCTGTGTGCCTCTGCCTGTTTGTGAATTGACCGTCTGGTTTGTGAGTGACAGGGGCTGGGGGTGGCTGCAGGAGGCTGGGTGAGTCAGCACTAGGCTGAATAGACCTATCTACATGTAGAGTGGTGGGAGGAGTGGCACATGGGTCTGAATAGGGCTGTGCCTGCCTTCCACAATGCTGGCTCCACCTCCTGCGGTGTGTCTGATGACCCTGGCCCACACTCACAAAGGAAGGAGAGGTGCCCTGGCAGAATGCACCCTGAACTGGTTTGGACTGGGTCCAGGACCCCTCACACATAGAGAACAAAGACTTTTGGGGTATAAATACTAGAGCTGAAACGCCTGAACTTTAGACTACTTTTGGAATCAAGAAGAATCCCTGCCAAAGAAGATCAGCTGAAGAGACTTAAGGAGAAGTACTGCCCAAGTGTGTCTAGGGCTGGCCTGCAGTTTGCTGTTTCTACTGAGGAGAGATCTAAGGGACTTTGCTGTGTGCTGTGTCCCCCTGCTTGAAAAAGGACTTTGCTGAGTGCTGTGTCCATCTGAAGAAAAAGTCTCCAAGGGCCTGAGAAGAGCTGGCCTCCTGCTTCTGAAGTCCCAGGCACAAAAGGACTTCACCCCCAGCCTCCCTGAACTTCCTTGCTGGGACTTCCAGTCTGCCAGGAGGGCCTGTAACTGTGTGTGAGGCCTCTCTTGCTGTTGGGAGCTGGAAGCGCGATGCAACGAGAGAAGCGTGACGCCGCCGCAGCAGCCGCTGTTGCATCATCGAGAAGCGTGTCGCCGCTGCTCGCCGCCGCAACACCTGAGAGGCGTGTCGCCATCACCGAGGGTGTCGTTGCATCACCGGAGAAGCGTGTCGCAGGGCCGTCGCATCACTGCGGAAGCGCACCGCCGCTGATCGCCGCCGCATCACCGGAGAAGCGTGTCGCCGTCACCGAGGGTGTCGCCGCAACACCAGAGAAGCGTGTCGCAGGGCCTGTCGTGGCTCAGAAGATCACCGAGTTCGCATCACATCTACAGTGTCGCATCGCCACAAAGACGCCATTTCATCGCATCGTACCGGATCAGCGCAACGCATCAAGGCGCCATTTTGTCGCACCGGAACCCGAGCGCAGGAAGAACCGACGCATCGCCTTCACTGCACCCCTTTTGCTTGTTTTGCGTTACGCATCCCAGGTACTTTGAGACTGAAAGTGTCGCATTTGAGATCTACAAGTTTATTTTTGCAACAACCCCTTTTTAAAGACATTCTACTGAGTTTTGTATGTTGGATTTTTGTCATTTTGGTCTTGTGTAGTTTAGATAAAGATATTTTATTTTTCTAAACTGGTGTAGTGTCCATTTGTGGTGTTTTCACTGTGTTACTGTGAGTGTTGGTACAAATACTTTACACATTGCCTTTGGGATAAGCCTGTCTGCTCGTGCCAAGCTACCAAGGGGGTGAGCAGGGGTTATCTAAAGTGTGTATCCCCCTTACCCTGACTAGAAGCAAGGGTCCCTATTTGGACAAAGGTACCTACCTCTGCCAACTAGAGACCCCAAGTTCTAACATTGGTGGTCAGCGGTGAGTATTTGAACTTGTATTTGTACTTGACCCACAGTAATTGGTGTACATCACTAGTTTAGTGCAGACCACTACGCAACCACATACTGTGTTCTTTTTGGTTTTTGGTTCAATTTTTGAGTAACTCTTAAAGAAAGCATCATGTCCCAGAAGGGGAATGCAGCAAGTGAAAAGGCAGAATTGGAGTTAAACATTGAGGATTTGTATTCCTACAAGGTAGACCAGCTTAAACAATTCTGCAAAGATTTGGGATGTCCCACAAGGAGTAGCGCTATGAAAGATGAGCTACAAAAGGCCTTAAAAGCCTGGTGGGAGGCCAAAGGAGCTGCAGGGGAAGATGATACAAATGAGGAGGTGGATGACCAGGGGAATGGGTTTGGGCCACAGGATTTGCCTTTGCCAGGAGCAGCCCCCAGGGCTGTCAGCATCCATTCTGCAGGAAGTCTCTCCCTGGAAGAGCGGGAAGAGAACCAAAAGATCAGAGAACATGAGCTGGAAGTCATGAGGCTCAAGATGAAGCAATTAGAAATGAAAAAAGAAATCCAGCACAAGGCAGAGGAAAGGGCTCGTACCTTGGAGGAAAAGAAATTGCTTTTGGCTCATGAGTTGAGCATGAGGGAGCTGGACCTGAAGGTCAAACAATTGGAGTCCAGCTCAAATGGTGGCAGCGCACAGCCAGTGCAAGGGGGTAAAGTATACATACCCAAGGATCTAGTGCAGAATTTCCAGAAGAGACAGGATATTTTTGCATGGTTTGAGTCATATGAGATGTCTTTGAGGATGCATGAGGTGCCTGAAAAGAGCTGGGGGACGGGCCTGTGGAAGCATTTTGAGGCATCAGGGACCGCAGTTTTGACACCTTTAGAGAAGGAGGGTGCCCTGACTTATGCCAAAATGAAGGAGGCTTTATGCCTCAAGTATGGGCTCACCCCAGAACAGTATAGAGTGAGGTTCAGGAACTCAAAGAAGAATGACTCAGACACTTGGGTTTAATGTGTGAGAATGTACACCAGCGCATTGGAAGGTTGGATGAAGGGCAGCAAAGTTACTGATTATGAGGGGTTGTGCCATCTAATTAGTTCGGAGCACTTGAGCAGTCTATGTGTTCCAGAGCTGCGCCAGCATCTTTTGGATAGTAAGTTAACTAATCCTAGTGAGCTTGCTAAGGAGGCGGACCGCTGGACCAGCACCAGCGTCCACAAGGGGATTGTGGGTATCACAGCCAAAGGTGGGCAGGGACAACAGCAGAAGAGTGGTGGGGACAAAGGTAATCAAAAGGAGTTCTCTAAAGGGCCCCAAAATAAGACAGATAGATGGTACAGGAGTCTTACTTGCCTGAGAACACTAAAAAGTACAGGCTGTGGGTGACCATCAATGGGAGGAGGGTGGAAGCTCTGAGAGACACAGGAGCCAGCGTGACATCCGTGAGGTGTCAGTGGGTGTCTGAGGAGCAGGTCATTTCTGATGCACTTCACCCTGTAGTTGCAGCGGACAACTCAGTGCGCCTCTGCAAAGTGGCGCAGGTTCCCTTTGAGTGGGGGGGTCTCAGGTTCCTTGAAGGTGTGGTTTGTCCATCCATGCCTGTAGACTGTCTGCTAGGAAATGACCTGGAGAGTTCCCCATGGAGGGAGGTGGAACGCCAGGCTCATTTGGAGATGTTGGGTCTGCCTGAGTGGGTTTGTGTGACCACTCGGTCAATGGCAGCCAGTAGGGGTAACCAAGCGGACCTGGAGCCTGAAACAGTGGCCCAGGTACCTGCAAGGAAGAGGAAGGGCAGGGGGTGTGGGAAACCAGCCCCCACAATTCCCACAGTCCAGGAGGAGGCAGAACCTGAGGTGGATGCCCTGGAACCTACAGGGGAACAGATAGCCGAACTGGGAGACCTGCCTGAGCTGACCCATTGGCAGCAAGAAGGAGGTCCCTCCAGGGAGGAGTTCTGCAAGGCGCAGAGAGAATGCCCTTCTCTCATTGGTATGCGGAAACAGGCCGCAGACCAGGCAGCAGGTGGCGAGTCCAAGAATCATCTCATTTACTGGGAGGATGGGTTACTCTATAGGACCTTCCTAATGGATCTGGCTCTTGACGTGCCTCTCGCAGGTCATCTGGGGCATGACAAGACCTACCAAAGGCTTGTCACCCACTTTTACTGGCCCCAGATGAAGACGCACGTTGGCACACACTGTAGGACTTGCCAGACTTACCAGGCAAGTGGCAAGAGTGGAGGGAAGTGTAAGGCTCCCCTCCAACCCTTTCCCATGGTGAGCACCCCTTTTGAGCGAGTGGGCATCGACATTGTGGGGCCTCTGGAACCCAAGACAGCCTTAAGCAATAAGTTTATCTTGGTCTTGGTGGAGCATGCCACCCGGTACCCGGAAGCTGTCCCTCTCCGGACAATCACTGCCCCCGTGGTGGGCCGTGCATTGATGGGGATCTTTTCCCGTGTGGGGTTCCCCAGAGAGGTGGTCTCCGACCGGGGTACCAACTTCATCTCGAAGTACATGAAGTCTTTGTGGGAGGAGTGTGGGGTAACTTACAAGTTTACCACTCCTTACCATCCTCAAGGGAATGGGCACGGCACCCGTGCTCAAGGCGCCTGATTTCTCCAAAGAGTTTGTGGTGCAGACAGATGCTTCAGAGCATGGAGTGGGAGCAGTACTCTCACAACTGAACGACGAGGGCTTGGACCAACCCGTAGCTTTCCTTAGCAGGAGGCTACTTCCCAGGGAACAGAGGTGGAGTGCAATTGAAAAAGAAGCTTTTGCTGTGGTCTGGGCACTGAAGAAGCTAAGATCCTACTTGTTTGAGACTCACTTCCGGGTTCAGACAGACCACAGGCCCCTCAGATGGTTAATGCAGATGAGGGGTGAGAACCCAAAACTGTTGAGGTGGTCCATCTCCCTACAGGGTATGGACTTTACGGTGGAACACCTCCTTGGTACAGAACACGCCAGGTCTGTCCAGGTTCTTCCGCCTTAGTGATGAGAACTCCCCAGGGGATGGGTAGTTCTCCCCACTTTTCAGCTGGAGGGGACACGTGTTAGACCTGGCATCCTTGGCGTGGTTTCCCCTGACTTTTTGCCTCTACCTCCTGTATTTTTGACACTGTGCTGGAATTCGTTTTTGCTGGTTTAGATGCTTTGGGCACTTTGCCACTGCTGATCAGTGCCAAAGTGCAAGTGCTCACTGGTTAAATTGTTATTGTGATTAGCTATCCATGATTGGTATATTTGCTTTACCAGTAAGTCCCTAGTAAAGTGCACTGAGTGTGCCAGGGCTGGTGATTCAAATGCTACTAGTGGGCCTGCAGCACTGATTGTGCCACCCACATGAGTAGCGCTGAAAAGATGTCTCAGGCCTGCCACTGCAGTGCCTGTGCGCAGTTTGTGAACTGCCATGTTGTCCTGGCCAGTGTACACACTTGCTAGGCCTAACCCTTCCCTTTTCTTACACATTGGACACCCCTATGGTAGGCCCAAGGTACCGCCCTGGGCAGGGTGCAGTGTATGTGAAAGGTAGGACATGTACTAGTGTGGGTAACATGTCCTGATAGTGAAATACTGCCAATTTCGTTTTTCACTATTGAAAGGCTATCTTGCCCATAGGATAACATGGGGAATGCTGTGTAACATGGTTACCTGCATATCTTCCCATAGCAGCAAGATAGAAAGTTGGAATCGGGTACCCCTGAACTCAGACTTTAATTACACATCTTTTAGAGAAGATGGTTTTTAAATTCTAAGTTTGGAAATAGCGCTTTTAGAAAGTGGCTATTTTCTTGTTCAACCTTTCTGTGTGCCTCTGCCTGTTTGTGAATTGACCATCTGGTTTGTGAGTGACAGGGGCTGGGGGTGGCTGCAGGAGGCTGGGTGAGTCAGCACTAGGCTGAATAGACCTATCTACATGTAGAGTGGTGGGAGGAGTGGCACCTGGGTCTGAATAGAGCTGTGCCTGCCTTCCACAATGCTGGCTCCACCTCCTGCGGTGTGTCTGATGACCCTGGCCCACACTCACAAAGGAAGGAGAGGTGCCCTGGCAGAATGCACCCTGAACTGGTTTGGACTGGGTCCAGGACCCCTCACACATAGAGAACAAAGACTTTGGGGGTATAAATACTAGAGCTGAAACCCCTGAACTTTAGACTACTTTTGAAATCAAGAAGAATCCCTGCCAAAGAAGATCAGCTGAAGAGACTGAAGGAGAAGTACTGCCCAAGTGTGTCTAGGGCTGGCCTGCAGTTTGCTGTTTCTACTGAGGAGAGATCTAAGGGAATTGCTGTGTGCTGTGTCCCCCTGCTTGAAAAAGGACTTTGCTGAGTGCTGTGTCCATCTGAAGAAAAAGTCTCCAAGGGCCTGAGAAGAGCTGGCCTCCTGTTTCTGAAGTCCCAGGCACAAAAGGACTTCACCACCAGCCTCCCTGAACTTCCTTGCTGGGAGTTCCAGTCTGCCAGGAGGGCCTGTAACTGTGTGTGAGGCCTCTCTTGCTGTTGGGAGCTGGAAGCGCGACGCAACGAGAGAAGCGTGACGCCGCCGCCGTTGTTCGCTGCCACAACACCGGAGAGGCGTGTCGCCGTCACCGAGGGTGTCGTCGCATCACCGGAGAAGCGTGTCGCAGGGCCGTCGCATCGCTGAGGAAGCGCACCGCCGCTGATCGCCACCGCATCACCGGAGAAGCGTGTCGCCATCACCGAGGGTGTCATCGCAACACCGTAGAAGCGTGTCGCAGGGCCTGTCGCGGCTCAAAAGATCACCGAGTTCACCGCACGGCCGTCGGGCATGCATGCATTGCATCTACAGTATCGCATAGCCACAAAGACGCCATTTCATCTCATCATACCGGATCAGCGCAACGCATCAAAGCGCCATTTTGTCGCACCGGAGCGCAGGAAGAACCGACGCATCGCCTTCACTGCGCCCCTTTTGCTTGTTTTGCGTTACGCATCCCAGGTACTTTGAGACTGAAAGTGTCGCATTTGAGATCTACAAGTTTATTTTTGCAACAACCCCTTTTTAAAGACATTCTACTGAGTTTTGTATGTTGGATTTTTGTCGTTTTGGTCTTGTGTAGTTTAGATAAAGATGTTTTATTTTTCTAAACTGGTGTAGTGTCCATTTGTGGTGTTTTAACTGTGTTACTGTGAGTGTTGGTACAAATACTTTACACATTGCCTTTGGGATAAGCCTGTCTCCTCGTGCCAAGCTACCAAGGGGGTGAGCAGGAGTTATCTAAAGTGTGTATCCCCCCTTACCCTGACTAGAAGCAAGGGTCCCTATTTGGACAAAGGTACCTACCTCTGCCAACTAGAGACCCCCAGTTCTAACAGCAATTTATTACAATCTAAATGTATACTTTTATAGATCATCAAAACATGACATGATCTAGGGCTGTGCTCTTTGTTGAGCTTTTGTGTGTTTTTAATCTATCAATGTACTGTATTTTTTTATATACTTTTATGGTTGAAAGCACCGAATACAGTATTTTAATGATGTTTCCACGTTTGACTTCCTGGGCCTGATTCACAAAGGTAACTTACACTTTTTAATAAGTTTACTACTTGCAGTATTAACACAATGCACTTTGGTGGTAGCTTATACTTTGCTGTAAGTCCAATAACTGGTACTGTAACACCCTACATAGGAAATCAAGGTTGTAGAGACTTAAAATAAAGTTATATTAAATGAAATTAAATTATTTGAAATAGTTAAAATATAGGGCCCGATTCTAGGATTCCAAACTTTACATTCCTAAATGCCTTTTGTGAGTATCGAAAGTCGTAAAGTTAGGATTTTGTCTCAGTTTAGGAGAAGAAAAGTTAGGAATCCTAACTTTACTACTCCTAAATGCCTTTTGTGAATACCGCAAGTCGTAAAGTTAGGAATTTGTCTTAGATTACTTTTGTGAATCAGGCCCATATATAAATATAGGGGGAGTGGCTAAATCACACAGGAGATTTCTGCTTTAGGGAATAAAATACTTTTAAGCTTAGACTCTCCAAAAATTCAGACATGGTAACCCAGGGCTGCTTGAACTTGCAAACAGTTATCAAAGAGTGGTTAGATGGCTTCCTTTTAATTGTGGGCATCATCTTGTGTTAGCCACATGCACATTGCACATGCTATGTACTCTCCAGCAAAGTTCTAGTCTCTATGGTGGAGCAAGCCTTCTTTGAACGGATACAAATAAAAATCATTTTAAAGCTTATTTAAGACCTGCCTGAGAGCACGCTTTATCTAAGATTATTGACGAGTAGTGAACATTTTACTTTAGCAAAAAATTAAGAGGGGGAGTTATTTTGATAATTATTTAAAAAATATGTTTAGTAGGTTGGTTAGAAGAGATTTGGAGTACTTAGAGCTACACAGATGAAGGTCAAAGCTAGAAGAAGGTCATTGGAATGATGTGTGCTTTAAAGGATCAATTCAGATCAGGTCATCAGGATTAAAAGACAATATCTAAAAATAATATAGTATTGCAAATCTCTCAATGAAGATACATTTAAATTGAAAATTAGTGAAATATAAAAATTCTATAAATTATGGAATCAAACCTAGGTGGCAATGGTATGTGAAGGGGAGAGCTGAATTTTCGCACTATGGTGAGAATATGTACAATTTTAAGCAGTAGCCAATTAGAATTCTCTGTGATTTTACCTAGTAGTTGGGTAAAAGGATTGAGAATCACTAAATAAATTATGTGTATCATACAAATTACTGTTGGTTTAATCATGGAAGGAGGGACTGTGAATGATAATTTAATAATCTATTTGAAATGGGGAAAAACTTAGATGAGAGAATGAAAAGTGAAATGATTATATAATTACATTGAAAATACTACCCTAAAAATTCTTACAAATACCACTCTATCAATTTCTGTGACATTGATAGTTCAATGACCTTATTCTCACCTTAGTAGTATAAATACAATTGACATTGCAATTCAATAAAAAACCAGAGTTAGAAGTCAGAAAGAATGAAATATACTGATAATACAATTGATACTGCTAATGGTCATTTTTCAACTATGGTATATGCAGTGAGATTCTAGAGTCAGAATCATGATGTCTTCAACACATGTATGCTGTTTATCATCAAGTGGCCCAACATACACCCTTGGCATGGAAAGTTAAATGTCACCCATGGATTACTGCACTGCGGTGCCACCCACTAACATGACAAGACAATAATGACTCCAGGCCTACCATTGCAGCTTGACTGCTGCAATTTTAAAACTACAGCCCAACCTCTCAATATGACTCTTTTTGACAGGAGAAAACCTAGCTGTTAAATATTAATAAGTCACCCCTATGTAGGCCTTTTAGCCCATATGGAACAGGCATGATATTTAAAAGTAGCACATGTTGAAAATTTAAGTTAACATGTCCTTATAGTGACTAGTAACCAGGATCTATTTTCACTGTAGGAAGGCCCACTGGCCCATAGAGAAAAAGTGGGAAGCAATATTAAATATTAATTCTGCTATCTCAGGCTAGGGGCTAGCTAGAAAATTATTAAATGACTATTTCTAATATTTACTAAAAGCCAAATGTAATAGTAAAGTCAGATTCTTGATAAATATTAAGGAAGAGGGACTTTTAGAAAGTTACTCTGATGAGGTGAAAACTGCTTCCAGAGTAGGGACAATGATGTGGGTGTGTGGGGAGTTTTTGTTCCTTTAGCAAGAAGACCAGTTGACCTGTGCCCAGGAGGTAAGTTTATTTCAAATGGGCTTCTCCTGTCACAAGCAGCTGGCCAATGACACCTGAACAGGCCATTTCCTTTGTCCTCTCAGGTAGGCAGGCACCAAACCCAGTAGGGGGAAAGCAACCCCTGAACCGGTTTAGAGCGACCACAGAGAATGGGCTGCTCATTACCCTGACTACCCTTCTACGTAGGCACATGGGCTCTGCACGAGGTGTGAAGGGTTTCTCCATATTAGTTTAGTGAGTGAGGGATACTATAGGGATGTTTGCAGTATGAAACACAAGAACTGCTGCAAAAGTGGGTGGGGATACCCTTGGGAACTATTGGCTAAGGAAGGGTCAGTAGTCACCCCAACCAAAAGGTATACATGTGGATACCCAAGACACCATCTTCAGAACACTACTGGGCCTGTGGAGGAACAAAAGAACTGTGCTTGCTGTTTGAGAACTGGTAGGAGACCTGAAGGGCAGGGCCTGCTTCCACTTATAACCAGGAAAGAGAAGTGGACTCCAAGGGTCAGGTGGCTGACATCAGGGCTTTTCCTGAAGAGCCCAGGTAACCTCTACTAACAGAACCAGATATGGACCCTGCTGGCAGCCTATGCTGGAGTGGTCTTGACCCCCAAGTGCGATTCCTGAGGTACTTGAACCCTTGGATATGTCTAACTGGCCTTCTCTCACATCCCAGAAAACCTGGGACTTGGAAGCTTTTTGGACTTGAAGACTTTCAGAGGACCATGACAAACATGCCATGCATTAAGTTTGTTACCCTAAGAAGGGCGGTATGCCCAGATGTGAGTCTTGTGCATACTGTGCCACTGAAACCATGCTATACCTGACTGATGAGCCCTAACTGGGGCAAAATTAGTGCTTGGATGGTTGTGTTCCAGTTCAGGGAGGACCTGGTCTGGCAGATCGGGTTGGACTGTTCCATTGGAGAATGGTCAAGATTAATTTCCATATGGCTGGGTCCAAACTGAGGTGTCATAGTGTGCTAAATAATGAAAGACTAGGATGCAGCCCAAAGTAATTACCAGTGGCTGAGATTAATTCAAGCATTCCATCCATCACTGTTTTGCATACTCTTGAATAGTTTATTCAGTAAGATGGAGTGAGAGACCATTTCAAAAACTGCTAAGAAGTCTAGGTAAACAAGAGCTGCTCGAACCCCACCATCTAGATTCATGTGAATTTCATCCATGACTGCTCATGTACAGTTACTCAGAGAGTAAAGAAACATGTGAGGCTTACTTCCTGTTGCAGAGTTGGTATTGTGAGAGCAGAATGCCAGGGACCCTGAGCTTTTCCTCATTACGAGAGCCCAGTGGCTCTTGCAACCACCCACTCCAGAGAAGTCAGACTCGCATGTATCTTGCTTCGAAGAAGCCTCATTTTTTGCCATAATCTGACTTCAAAAAATGTACTAAGCCCCAATATGAAACCTATTTCTGAGTAACAACTGGAACTTGAAGCCAGATATTTGCAATGGCAACTGAATGTTATGCTTTTGCACTACTTGGAGCTTCTTAAACAACATCAATTGAGGGCTTCTGCTTGATGGATCTAAATAGTCTGGACTGCTATTTGGTTTCAACCTCCTCATTTCTTTCTCATTCATTGTTTCTAAGTGTCAAACGAAGGTCCTCATCAGAAGAAAACCCATGTTGTATGCAACTTTCCAGATGGTTTTTCATTGATTTTTAAAATAACTTCAATTGCACAATAACATATCAGAGGTGATATTTTCCATTATTTTCCATTTTGTAATGGATTTTTAGGAAAAATGTCTTGCTATTTATTTTTGCCAGTGACAGTTATTATTTTCAGTATTTCATTAGTTTTAGTGTGACTTCTTTTTCAATGTAATGCTTATTTGAGACACTCATCATTTTCCCACAGCATTTAGCCCCTCTCTTCAATTTTTTTCATTTTTTATTGTACTTGTTTTGGATATTTTAGTTATTTTCTACTACTATACCAATGTAATGATTAGATTGTTATGCCCAATACCCACTTTGCCTTTTTCTTGTAAATACTGTCTGGCTTAGGCCAAGCTACAACTGTGATCCAAAGTTATAATCATTAACACTTGGATTTCCCAGATGGACTGTACTATTTGGTTTATACATATTCTCCAGTTTCTTGCAGGTGTTTAAACAATTTTAAGGGGGAAGGAGGTGACATCAAGTAAAATTATTTGTTCTGAAAATCAGAAGGAACTTGGAGGAATTTCCAGGGAAAGTGGTAGGATACACATATTTTCTCCCAGGGTGTGCCAGACATTGATCGTGTTTTCCTACCCAATCCTGCCATGCGCTGCAGTGTTTTTGCTCTGATTGTCCTGTTAGTCAATTACAATTATGAGCTAGATTTTGCTAAGAAGTTGGTGTATATTAAAAAAAGACCTGCATATTAACATTTATGCACAGGAAGATTTCTCAATTCACGTAAGTGCACCAAAATGTATGTTTAAAAAACCCTGAATGTTATGGGGTGTGTTATTTCTGATTGTGTCAATCTGTTGTCAGTTTTTGAAGTTTACATACACTCAGAGAAAATATACTCTCAGTTATAGAGAAATGCCCCTGAATACAGTAAAATAGTTTATTAATCATGACATGTATAGTGTAAGGAAATAAAAATATATCTAGAAATGCATTTTTACATTGTGAAATTAACTTTCCCATGTTTAGCGTCTTGTATATATTTGAATAGTGGGATCCTTCTGGTCCCCGAAGGACTACGTAGGAATGACGCAAACATTGGTGTGTGTCTAGGTGTGGCTAAATAAAATTGGTGACGTATTGTGAGTCAGTTAACGGTTGCATTCAGAAGAATAAAGGAGTGCACTACAGAGCTCTGTGTGTGGTGTAGTCATTTGCATGCTACAACGCTGGGAGAACGCTTCAACTGGCAACGAGTCAGGGGATTTGTAACCTGAAGATCCAAGAGTGCTCTCAGAGAATTTGCCGAGATCCCGCAAAATGCTTGTGCGTGCAACGTGTGCCTCAGTCGAAGTAGAGATCGATGTCGACAAATGTGGAGTCAAAGCCCTAATCCAGCCAGTGCGAGATTTTCGAAGAAGGCAGCGGACTTACAGAAATTTGTTCACAGACTGATAGGAACCGGCTGGTAAGGCTGAAAGAAGATATGCTGCGCCACGGCATAACACAGAGCCCTCATTCATACAATGCAATACAAAAAGCAGTGAAGACCAGGTACAATGCACAAGGCTGAGAGCGGCGGTGAACATATGCAAGATATAAACCCGAAACTTACTGACAAAGATGAAAAAGCGGCCTACGACATCACTGTGGTCACAACAGCACTTGTGCAAGCATGTAGCTGGGGCCTAGAGATGGTATGAATGGAGCAGGTCCTAGACGGCAGCAGACAGTACCAGAGCAAGCCCTGCTCTCTACGGCAGGAAGTCCCATTGGTCATTATGAAACCGCTGCTTCCATTCAATACCGTCAAAAAGTTGAATATTGGCATCGGATGGACTGCCTGGATTGAGAAGTTCAATGATTTCATTGATGTGCTAGAAGAAGCAGATGGGAAGAGGATCATCAAATACTTAAAGAACCTTGCAGGTGATGGAGTTAAAGAAGCGATAAAGATAATACCACATGCTGATGAAATATCTTACCGCCAGATTAAAGCAGCTTTAGAGGTCAAGTTCAATCCAATGCTTAACGTTGACTATGAAAGATACATCTTCAACCAAACTAGGCAGCAAGCTGGACAAACGATGGATGAATTTGCTGAAAGACTTGAGACTCTCATCAAGCATTGAAAGTATTATGAATTCATTTATGGAGAAGCCATACTTCTCCGAATAATCGATGGGTGCCTGTCTGACTTATTTAGATGGCATATGCTGCGAGAGACACTTAGTCTGCAGAGAGTGCTCATGGCTGCTAGAGCAGAAGAACGTGCAGATCGACAGGCAGTGGATATGAAAGCCGGAGTAGCCCAGAATGACTCAGCATTGAACATGAAAAGCAAGCAGAGACCCAAGGTCGAGGTCTATAAAGTGATGTCTCCGGAGAAAAAGAAGTTATGTTTCCAATGCAACTTCTCCTTTCTGCGCGAAGGTAAAAATATCCCACCATTATGCAAGGGCTGTGGAAAAGAAAACCATTTCATAACAGTTTGCAGAGCGAAAGAGAAACCAACTATGTCACATCAAGAAAAGAACTTGGATGCCAGAAAGTTTCAGAAGCCCTCTAGCCATACCCACAAGGCCAAACTGTGACATCAAGTGAAGCAAGTGGAAACTGAATGAAGGAGATCATCATCCAAGTCATCGTCCACAGACTCTTCGATGTCATTGTCGAGTGACAGTGAAGAAAATGGCTGTGCGATGATGGTGTCTAGTAGTAAATGATGTGCACCTGTAGGTGTGGACTAATACAGAGAAGAGCCCAAGTTCAAGAGAGGTCGCCACGTGGAACAACCAGGCTTCTTTAGACAGGGCCTTAAGATCACACTCAAAGTGAATGGTTGTCCCATACCTTTTATCACTGACCGTGGTGCATTGATAAACATCATGCCGGCAAAAGAAAATCATGTACTATCTCCGGTGCCCCATCTTACACCTTCAAAGACAAATCTATACATCTGGGCTGCTTCCAAGCCAGTACAGAGTCAAGGATAATTTGAAGCAAACCTGCGGCACAAGAAGACAAATGTACAAGCACCGATGCATGTTCTTAAAGACACTTCATCGAGAGCATGCTTACTCAGTCTCGACACTGCTTCTGACATGGGTCTGATTTCTATCAACTACAGCATACATGGGCATGCAAACATAGTAAGTCAGTTCCCATCCTTATTTCATGAACTAGGAAAATTTAAAACCAGGAAGGTGCAGCTTCACATTAAAGAGGACATTCATCCTGTTGCTCAATGACATTGTCAAATTGCTTTTCACTTGTAGGAAGCTGTTGAAAAAGAATTGGAAATGCAGTTAAAGCATGACATCAACTAGTCTGACTTTGTGGATCTCAGCAATAGTGGTAGTGTCAAAGAAGGACAGTGGAGGTGCCATGCACATCTGTGTTGATATGCATCAACCCAACAAGGCAATTGAGCGAGAACAACATCCAGCCGATATTATTACACAGCTAAACTAAGCCTATCATCAACTTGAACTGGAAGAAAATTGCAGGTACATTACAACCTTTTTGACCCATGTTGGTTTGTTCAGATATAAATGAATAATCCTTGGGGTATCTCAGCTGCCAAACCTTTTCAGGATGTCATTCGCAGTATAATATAGCCTGTCACACATACCTTTTAATATAGTGAAAAATATACTGGTATTTGGGACCATTTGAAAGGAATATGAAAAAGGCCTGACACAAGTCTGCTGTTTACTTTCCGATGCAGGTTTCACATGGAATGCAGAAAAGTGTGAGTTACACAAAACAAAGCTTAAATTCTTCTGGCATGTTTTCTCTGAAAGGGGAATGACACCAGATCCAGCTAAAGATCAAGCTTTATCGTCCACTAGTCCCCCACAGGATGTGTCCATGCTAGGGTCCTTCCTTGGCATAGTCAGTTACTGTTCCAGTTACTGTTCCAGGTACATTCGTTATTTTACTCTGATCAGTGCACCATTGAGAGAATTGACAAAACAGAATGCTATGTTTAGGTGGTCACATGAATGTGATCACAGCTTCAAGAAAATCTAACATCCAATTAAAAATACCACTGAAATACCCTTTTTTGATCCAAAATTGCATAAAGAGTTTCTGGTTGATGTAAGCCCGGTGGGGTTGGATGCAATACTGGCTCAGCACAATGGTTGTGAAAATGCACAGAGACACATTGTGGCTTATGCAAGCAGAAGTCAGTCACAAACTGAACGTGCCTTTTTCGAGCCTGAAAAAGAAAGCCTAGCTGTGGTATGGGCTTGTGAACACTTCCATGTGTTTCTATAGGAAAACATTTCACTCTTGACACTGACCACCAGGCGTTGCTCACCATTTTTGGGAATCCAAAATCCAAGATGCCCCCTCAAATTGAGAGGTGGAGCAGGTGGAGACTGAGACTGCAAGAGTATGATCACACTATTGTGCACCGGCCCGAGAAAGACTAGTTTTCATGAGTGCCTTTGCAGTGTCATGATACAGTGTCTAAAGTGGCTGAAGCCTATCTGAACTTCATGGTCAAATCCAGCACGCCTGCTGCTATATCAGTAGAACAAGTTCTGGCTGCGACAAACACTGATTGAGATATGACTACTTTCAAAGACATTATTTCACAACAACCATGGAGGAAACATATTCGACCTCTAACGGTTGACTTTGAATATCCAAAGTTCGAAAATGTCAGAGAAGAATTTTATGTTACCCAAGAAGGCATTATATTATGGGATACAAGGATTGTCATTCCTGAGAGCCTGAGACAACAATTTATTGAACTGGCTCACGAGTGTCATTGTGGAATTGTCGCAGGTAAGAGAGCTCTCTTTCCTCGCCTTGATAAAAGAGTCAAAAGATGAATAAAGGCCTGTCATTTGTGTCACTGTCTGTCTCCCAAAACAATGGAGCACCCATTAACCATGTCCGATCTTCGGAAACACACTTGGCAGCTGATTGCTGGTGATTTCTTCAGACCTCTCAAAATTGGCCATCATCTCATGGTAATAATTGGTGAATACTCAAGATTTCCTCTTGTGGAAAACATGTTGCTAACTACACATGATAAAGTCATTGGGGTATTGAATGATGTTTTTGCAACATGGGTGTTGCATCCATTCTTAAGTCTGACACAGGCCCACCTTTCAACAGTTGAAAATGTAGAGATTTTTTCATACACATGAATGTCAAGCATCAGAAGACCACACCTCTCTGGCCCCAGGCGAACGTGTTTGTGGAACTTTTCATGGCTACCCTAAAGAAAGTGGCTAAGTGCACTGCTTCGAAGGAAGTGACCTCTGATCTGCTCTGTGTTCAGCCCTTCATTCTTACAGGTCCACTCCCCACTCTACAACAGGTGAAAGCTTTGCCACCTCGATGTTTGGGAGAGCCATGGGAACGAAACTGCCACAATAGACCCAGACAAAGTCAGCCGATGCTGACAAGATACTCAAAGCAGATTATTTGACCAAATACAAGATGAAAACCTATGCTTATGAACACCAAGGTACTCGGGACACGATCTTCAAAGAGGGAGACTGAGTCTTGGTTGAGCAGAAGCGCAAATCTGATGCTCCATTTGATGCCAACACACTGCCGGTCATGACGAGCAAAGAACACATGTTGACCGATCAAAGTCCTAGAAAATCCAGTACCAAAGACTCGTCGCACTTCAAGCTCCTACCTTGATGTTTGTCGGCTCCAGATATCTGAACTGAGGTCTGTCTACCTGAGAGTCTGGAGAGTTTAAATCATACACCTACCTCTGCATCACCTGTACCCGGTGCAGGCATCTCTCCTTTGCCTAAGTGACCTCACACTGCAATATCTGGAAGGCTAATTCAAGCACCTCAGTGACTCATTGAGGAGCTATGATTGTATATATGTGTAATTTGTATTTTTATTTAACAAAGGGGAGATGTAGTCTCTTGTATATATTTGTATAGCGGACCCTTCTGGCCCCCATAAGACTCTGTAGGAATGATGTAAACATTGGGATGTGTATAAGTGTGGTTAAATAAAGTTACTGACATATTGTAAGTCAATTAACGGTTGCACTCTGAAGAAGCTCTGTGTGTGGCGTAGTCATTTGCATGCTACTGGGCTGGGGAGGATGGTACATTATGGGTAAAAAATAAAAGTGGAATACCAGGTAGTCAATATCTCTATGTCTGTTAAAATCTGCAGCATAAAGCAAATGATTACAGCATGTTTGTTATGGATTGTTAAGAGGAAAAAAAAACCAATTACATAAAATACATAAAAGTCCATAGGTAATGCCACATGTACACTAAATTATAATGGTGATTAAAAGGAAGCTTGTAAGCCTATCATCAGATTACCTACAGCAGAGTCATAACAGGTTTATTGCAGTTGAGTAAATCTAGTTTTTACAAAAACAACCTTAAATTTGTGTTTCAACCATGGCAGAACAGTCTCTTTTTCATGACATGTATTTGGTCATATAGATTCAGTTGGCCATCCACATTCTCGTTCTTAAAGTCTTATTTTGGGTTTCCTCGTTATTTTTGAGATTTCTGAATTGAAGCGGCTACATATTTTTTGGCTTGTCTGCACAGTGGACAAGCCTCAGGGGCACGTGAGTTGAAAGTATGCATTTTTCATTTTCTTTTTTATCCATCTGGACAATATTTTTCCTGGTGCAGACATCCATGTCCCACTTTTAACTCTCAGTTTATATCAGCAGAGACTATCATACTTTTCAATTTTTTATGATAGTAAGTTCTATTTATAGGCGTGAGAATCAAGAATTAACAGTTGTGTCTTCAGATGTAAATTTTGCATGTTTGAACATAGGTGGACATAGATGTTGTGAATCAAACCCACACCTTCTAAAGGTTTAGCCTATAGTGTTCATTTTGCTATGAAATACCATTTGCACAAGTACTAGTGGGCTGCTAGCACCTGATCAGACACAATCATTGCATGAATAATTCATAATTTTTTTAAAGAGATCTTAAATGATCACCCAAGCTTGCACATGCGTGGCATGTATCTGCATGCATGGGTGATCACCTTTTAATGATTTCTACTTTAATTAAAAAAACTAACAGGTGGCCATGTTTGTGGGTGCTTTCATACGTGTTGGCAGCCATCTTTCAATTTTTTTACTTTAATGAAACCTATTTAAGGGGGGGTGGAGCTAGCCTAGGTAGAAGATGGCCACGCTCTGAGCGGGCTCCTTCGGCTGTAAACAATATTCATAATTATCCTGCGCCAAATAAGTTTCTCCTAGGTCAATGACATTGACCTAATGCTGTACGGAGGCGAAAGCAAGCACCTGTCCAGAACTGGACATCAACAATAGCTGGGGACTGCTGCTGAAGTTGAGAAGCCGGTGTGGCCGCGTGGCCCAGGAAGGAGGAGGAGCCGTCAGCTGAAGGAAAGAGCCGGAGCACACTGCGAATTGAGGTCTGTCGAAGAGCTGCTAGATGTTTCCTGGGAGCAGCCGGTGTCAGCGAGCCTGTAGCCCGGGGCTCGGATGCGGACATCCCAGGGAGAAACATGCTGGGACTGGTGAAGTGGCTGGCACGGCCCGGAGGCCTGCGGCGGTGAGCCATTGAGTGGGGCGCGACTTTCTGCTGGAAGCAGCGGGAGACCTATCAAGAAGCACATCAAGTGAGGGGGCACACAGCTACACAGTGCGACCCCCACATGGCCTCAAATAATCATATAGTGGGCACACACTAAAAAACATTGTGAAGACGTATGGATGGCAGTGGCCTGCATGAAGAGCCGGGCAGCGCGGCGCCCGCCGGCAGGATCTGACTCGTGTCCCCGGTGGTGCTGTGGGGGTGGCGCATCTGAAGGGAAAGATACATCACACGACACAGGCTCTGCGGGACGTGCTGGAACATTATAGTGCTGCAACACATCCGACATAAGAGGGATATGATAGAAGGCAGAGGCAGAACAACTTGACAGCAGAACGGGAAGCGTTCAGACCTAGAGGTCATTGCCTCCTCCAGTTGCAATACTCCATAATCTATAGCCCACTTAGTTATATAAGTGGTGCCGGTTCTGCCTCACTGCGGTTTGGAGCCCGGTGGCCAATAACTCATATCCGCGTCCTATGTCGCACTAAACCGACCCATCACAGAGATGGGGAAAGCAGACAAAGTGCAGTCGAAGCTGCAGTTTGACTGTCATGGGGTTCAGAGCGGACGTGCTGGGGAACAGGAAGACCCGTAAGGAATCACCCCCAGACTTAGAATCTGAGGGGGACCTGCACCAATTACTAACAACAAAGCAGACCACATTAACCACCATCGGCGGGAAGATTGATGCCCTAACATACCGTGTTGACAGACTATCAGAAAGAATGAATAAACACGCAGAACAATTGTATATGGTGGAACATAGAGTATCTGACACAGAAGACGCTCAAAACACCACGGCGGAGACTCAGAGGAAGATGGAAAAAACTCTGGCAGCACTACAGACCAAGGCAGAAGATCTAGAGGTGCATTCTAGATGCAACAACCTCCGTATAATTGGAGTTGCAAAAACCATGAACACGGGCAACATGGAGCGCTTTGTGGAAAACCTGCTGACTGAACTGATGGGAGCTGAGAACTTCTCTAACATATTTGTGGGAGAGAGAGTGTACAGATCACTGGCACCACTACCACCACCAGGGGCAAGACCCTGGCCCATAATAGCAAGGCTCAGAGACAGAGATGCTGCATTGCTTCGTGCCAGGGAACTATGGAATCTCAGATATGAAGGCATGGAAGTCTCCATTTATCCCGACTTTATGACACAAGTCCAAGAAGCATGCAAAAAGTTTGTGCCAATAAAGAGAAAGCTACACGAAAGAACATTGCCTATGCTATGTTATACCCAGCCAGACTTAAGATCACTATAGACAGCAGGCCAAAGATATTCGGAGACCCTCAGAATGTGCACCAATTTCTACAGCAAAGAGCCAAAACAAACAACCAGCGGAATTCACCTAGAAGAGGAGAGAACGAGCAAGGCTGCACTTCAGGTGTGGATGATCCAGGTTAAGACCACCAGGTTAAACTGAGCCCCGCAGCAAGGTATATTTAACTGTATGTTATCAAACCTTATATTGTCAAAACGGAGAACTATTAATACCGCTACTGCTAAATACCTTCAAGCAGAAAAAGAGACCTGAGCCATACCAATGTTTCCAGTCTGGGAAAAGACAAAGACAAAACTATGCATGGACACGTGCTACTGGCGAATTGAAACTGTTGGTTAAGCGGCACCCCTGCTGTATAACAACGCAGTGGTACCCAGCGGGCCGCTACTGCCCCCATGTGTATGTCACAACCTTCATCTAAAGTGGTAGGGGGGAGGGGGTGGGGGAGTTGGCGGAATTGAGTTAAGGGAGGGGTATGTCTCTGACGCAATTGGTGTATCGGAGTTGGAGGAGGTAGGGCATCTGTTGGGGTTGAGAATGGTTCAAATAGGCACCAACCGATATTTCACACTTGATCTGCTGCCTGCTTTTAGCAGACACATTCCTTCATACCAAATGACAAAAATAATTAAAACGCGTGATGGCACCAGCCTTCAGACCCCTGACCTTACTTACCTGGAATGTAAGAGATCTGATTAACCCACGAAAGGTCAGACAGATTCTGGTCTACCTAGATAGAGTGCAAGTGGCATGCCTGCAAGAAACGCACCTTGCGGCACATGCAGAATTAAAAGTGGTTGCTATATGGGCATCCACACGCATTGCATCCTCATATTCGTCATATGCCCGAGGAGTATTACTGATGATTAAGAAAACCACTCCATTTACGTTGCTAAATTCGATCACAGACACCCACGGCCGATACATTATTGTGCAAGGCAACTTTAGTGGCACGATTCTGATGATAATTAATGTTTATGGCCCTAACACTGATGACCCGCCATTTTATGCTCAAATATGGGCGAGGCTACATGAGCAATCTCCAACCGCAATAGTGTGGGGTGGGGACTTCAACACATGCATAGACTCAACACTCGACAGATCGTCCAACACTGACAGGTATGGCAAACAGGCAGCCAGGGTACTTAAAGAGGGCATTTAGGAGCAGAATTTAATTGATATATGGAGGTTAAGGCACCCGGGGAGACAAGAGGGTATATGTTCCTCAACTATCATAATACATGGTCCAGCATTGATTTCTGGCTGGCCTCTCAGGAGGTCAGCACTTGGACACAAATCGTGGAACACTTGCCCAAAACCTTTTCTGATCATGCCCCTGTTCGACTAGTGCTGCAACACCCTACACACACCCAGACAATTTACATGGCGTTTCCCAACAACAGCACTGTTAGACCAAGTTTTCAAAGCTGAGGTACGGCAGGGCATAGTGGAATAATTTGAACATAACACAGGATCAGTCACAAGTACACTATGCTATGGGAAGCCTTCAATGTAACTATGCGAGGGGTATGCATAAGTAAATAAAATAGTGTGCTGCAGGACATTCTCCGGCAACTTGCTAAACTAGAAAAAACTATTAAGACACTGGATAGAGAACATGAGCAAACATCGGATGCCACGCTGTTGGCCACAATTAGAGAGGAAATGACTGAATACCAGGAGACAGTTTCTATCATGTAGGCACACAGCATGCAGATATGGGGAAGGGGGCCACCCAGGGCACATGCTTGCAGCAAGGCTACAAAACATGTGTACCCCAATGCACATAGTGAAGATAGTTGACGCTCAAGGAAGAGAGCAATATGCCACAATGGCTGTAGTAGGGGTAGTCACAGACTAATATACACAACTCTAAGCCTCACAACAATCAGCCCTAGACAGTGAAATTACAAAGTACTTAGAGGACGTGGCCTAAGCGTGGCTGTCCGATGAACACAGGGAATACTTTATGCAGCCCATAACTGAAGATGAGGTAAAGGAAGCAATGAGGTCCCTGCCAAATGGGAAGGCCTCCGGTACGGACGGCCTTCAGGGGTAATTTTATAAAGAATACAGTGACATACTAGTTCTGCATCTTCTCATGATGTACACAGAGGACTATGAACAAGGCACACTCCCTCCAACCCTACAAGAGGCCCTGTTGATAACACTCCTTAAACCAGACAAGAGCCCAGATCAATGCGACTCATATAGACCTCTCTCAATTCTAAACACTGAAGCTAAGATTTTAGCTAAGATATTGGCCACTAGAATACAACCCCTAATGTAACAACGAATCTTACCTGATCAATCAGGATTCATCCCCGCACGATCCACAACCCACAATTTGTGCACCCTATTTGCCCTCTTCCATCAGTTAGATTCCGAACTGCCCACAGCTGCAGCGTTACTTGACGCTGCCAAGGTATTAGACTCAGTTGAATGGACATACATGTTGGCGGTCCTCCGAAGACTGGGATTTCCGCAGAGTTATCTCTGCTGGATTCAGCTGTTGTACAACGGGCCAGTTGTGAGAATCCGTGTGAATGGCACCACAGCAGACTCAATGAGCATCAATAGGGGAACTCGACAAGGCTGCCTCCATCCCTGTTGGTGTTCACGCTAGCTCTTGAGAATTTGGCATGGAAAATACCACAGTGTCACAATAACGCAGCACTTCGATTCTGGATGCTGCCCATTGTTGGAGGGTAATTCTTACCACATAATTTGCCGCATAAATGTGCTATCTAAAATAATAAGACACACGTGTGAAATGCAGGAAGTGAGTCAAGAGTGGCACCATTTATTCAAGAAACAATTTAGACAATAAATGTCAAAGAGACACATCTTTAGTCAGAAATAAATCTGAGCAATCTAGCAAGTAACAAGTGTCAGAGACACATTTTAGATGAAGAGCAAAAACATGCAATCTAGTAAGTTTTAAAATCACGGCAATGCAAAGGAAAGAGAGAGAGAGAATGAATTTCAAAGTTCAATGAAGCAGTACAACCTCAGTCAAAATGCTAGATAAGACGGTTAACCGGGAGCACACACGCGTCGTGACCCAAGAGTTCACTGTGCGAGGTGGTCAACGAATGGACTGAGGAGCAGCTCTTTTATACTCTTTTAATGAGGAACTATTGACCACAGAATCAAAACATTAGCAGGTGCTTGACCGCAGAACATGAAGCACTTTGTGTCACTTCTTGGAAAATTTAGAAGGCAGAAGTGACAAAACGTACAAAAGTTTATCAAAAGGTCAACTATTATTTCGAGCCATGTTGCTGTCTTAGTTTCTAAAGCTGTAGAAAGTCCCAGTTGGCCCCCACTCCTACTCTTAGCCAATTTTGTTCTTCTAAATGACAGACGCATCCTGTTATTGCTACATCTTGATGTTCAGAAAGATGTACATGAAGAGGTCATAGGAGAGATACATCTGAGTATACAGGAGGGCATGGGGTCTACTGCCTCTGTAGACGCTCAAGGCAGTGTGGACAATTTTAGCACACTCCTGTCTATGGGCTGGCAGGGACAATTGAGACTCTCATGCTTCAGATGTGGACAGAATGGGCCTGGGGCACTATATGGTAAAACTAGACCCCGCTTCACTCCCTCCTCTTGTTCATTCTTGAACAAAATTCTTACAGCATACCTTGCAGGCCCTCCTATTAGTTGGTGTATCCCAGGGGTGTCATTCACATTGGAACATTGGCTCTCCTGTGGCTTCCTTAACTCTATATACTCTCCTTCAGGTATGTCAATGAGGGATGTATATGGTGTCGGTGTAGGTGATGGTGGATATATATTTAAATCCTATCTCAGTTGGTATCAACTAGTGGTGAGTTGGGGGCTATTGACCTGGCACTGGGCAATGGTAGCAGGCTGCATTTAGTGTAGTCCTATTGTTGGGACTTCTACTACTTCTATAAGTGCTAAGTTATCCCCACTCCCTGTTCTATCCTTCTTCTTGTATATAGGCCTTCTGAATGTTCCCTATTCCTACCTAATTCCTACCCGCTAATTTACTGCCAGCATTTTTAGCAGAATGACAGAACCACTGCACGGCACAACAGAGGAGCAACAGCACACCGAAAACCGGTAACAAAAATGTGTAGAATGGCAGACAGCCACGAAAGCATCCAGTCAAAGTTCAACCAATCAGTGGCTGTGTCTGCTATGGCACCTCCTTCAGGAATCATTTTCTTTTCTATGTTGTTCAAGTCCTCGATGACCTTGGTGATGCAGCCTTTTCCTTCATCGTTGGCAGGCACTTAATGTGCAGCACGACCTCCATATCCGAAGGCATACCCTCCTCTTGGTGTTTCGAAGCCAGCTTGTGTTCGCCTTGATCTGGAACATCATAATGATGGTGTTGAAAAAAAAGGGCTGGACATTGTTCAATAAGCTGAACTCCTGGGGTATGTCTTTGAAGGCTGTCCACCCAAAGTACTCATAGACTGTCTATGTTGGTGGAGCAAGGTAACAGAGCCAGTC
This sequence comes from Calotriton arnoldi, assembly GCA_963921515.1. Lineage (NCBI taxonomy): Eukaryota > Metazoa > Chordata > Amphibia > Caudata > Salamandridae > Calotriton > Calotriton arnoldi. The sequence goes on along the minus strand of CAWUFW010010616.1, from coordinate 108,159 downwards.
ATTTGATGGTCATGGATGTGGGAGATATTGGCTATAGGAACGACTAGGGAGACTTTGTGCATGGTCACCAGGGTACACAGTCCATTCCACCGAGGAGGCAGCTGGAGATAGAGACGTTCTCCGCAAGCCCAGTAGAAATCCTTTAAGCTGGAGGTGCCATATTGCATGTCCTGCTGTTGCATCAAGAGTTGCGCCCAACAGGTACTGTGTCATTTCCTAGAAAACAGAGAAGAGGCGGCTTTAGTTTGAAAGCTTTTTTTTACGTTTGGACATTTTCTCCCCACCCCAAATGTACCTTCCAGTCTATCCCATCTAAATTTGTGAGAATAGACGTTGAGCAGTTCTGTTTTGGCATGGGCAACGTAAGGTGTGTGGTAAAGAGCCATTACAGTCTGAAGGTGATCTTGTTATCATAAACCCTTTCTTCCTACAAAACATGCACTAAGGTCGATATCAGGACCTCCTATCTCGAGCATCTTTGTTACCTCCCCCTCTATTCTGGAACTTATCAGTGATAACCTCGTGCATTATTGGGGTGTGGTCCCAAACTGTGGTATTTACGAACACTTCAGAGATGTTGGCCTCAATAATCTGAACTTGCCCCTGTATTCTGTAGAGGATCAGGAGTAGGAGATATTTTACAGTGTGTGGTGATACTTCCCTAGGGAAAATCAGTCTATCTGCGCCTACTGCGTGGGGAATGTATGAGCCACATAACAGAATTCATTAGTTTTCTGTCTCCCTATTGTGGCCATCTCACTGTACCACATGTTATCATGAAGTGAGCCGTGAGCAGCATGCTGTCTATCTACTGGGGCATCCCTACGGTGATTAGACAATAGTGGGGGGCGTAGTGTGATATCAATGGTACCTCCTATTCAGTATTATTTTCAACAGGGAAGGGGATGAGGACACAGGGTGTGCATAGGTATTTATTTTATTTTTTTATTTATTTATTTGATGAGTTTTTTATAGTGCTGGCTAGACCCAGAGGTATCAGAGCGCTTTACATGAGGATCGTTACGTTAACAGTTACAAATTACATCAGTTACAAGAGCAAGTAAACACACAGGACAAAGATAAAACAGTGTTACGGTAGTTCGTCGGAGGGAGGGGGAGAAAGGAGGCATAGTGGGGAGACGAGGAGAACTGTTCCCAATGTCCGGCTGGGTAGGTGAAGGCTGAGGGGGTGAACCAGGGCCGATCTCCTCTATAGCTGACTAGCAGCTCCACCGGGCATCAGCCATGTTGCTCAGGTTTCCGCTGTCAGGAATAACAAGAATAACCTTTTTGCATAATTAAGTTAGTTACAGTTGCATAATTAAACATAGAGGAACAAATCCCCAATAGAGGAAAGAGGGAATATGGGAGGGGAGTAGAAACAGGGGGCTGGGAAGCAGATCAGTTCTGGTAGACCGGCAGTGGAAGAAAAGTACCTCATGCGGGCCCAATAGGTTAGTGTAATCGGGACCATAACCCAGGTGGTATTATATAGTCACTTGGTCCAGTGCCAACACATTGCTGGGTCATCTCGGCATCTTATTGAGATTGATTGAAATGGGTCCCAGGGGAGGAAATCCTTAAAATGAGGAGGCCAGGCGACATACTTTAGGGAAATTTGGGGGTAGAGTGCGGCCACTTATGAATCTTGCAGCAACTCCAGAGCATCGGCCCCCCCGCATCGGCGCCATCCCGTCTGAGACAGCCCAAGGTATTTGGGGTGCTGATGTTACTGGCAGAGGTATTGGAAGATGTTGCATTACTAGGGAGGCCATTTCCCTCAGTACAGGTGCTAGCAGAAAAAGTAGATTGGGATATGGGGTACATAGTGGCACGGGCAGCTTCAATAGTTTGAGGAATGCAAGCCTTTTTATCAACACAATGAGAAATAACAGTGAACCAGTTAAACATTGCTAGTGCCACTCCGACAATAATGTAAAATATTAAAATACAGGTACATAACTTCGCATAGGACACTTCTGTGTTGCGGCAGCGACTGAATCCGTAGACCACCAAACGATCACAGTCTTCTCCTTCTTGGATAGTCAATTGGAACTCATGGTCTTCCTCTTGTTCTTCTTTTAGTGCTGAGGTGGTGCTGGGTCGACCCTGATGTCTGTTCGGTGAATCAATGCTTTCCACTCGGCAACACGGACAGCTGTTGGTGAAGAGTTTGTGACTTTAAAAGGTCCTTCAAATTTTGGGTCTTTCCAACGTCGGACAGCTTTCCGGACAAAGATCTGTGTTCCGGGACAGATTGGTGGGAGCTCAGGAGCCATGGGGCCCTTCTCCTTCCGCTTCGATATCTGGGTAGAAAGGAACTGCGCAGCGCGGGTTAATTCACACTGATACTCATATATTTCAGCTTTCACAATTTCAGAAGAACTTTCAGTGTCTGTTTTAGGTCTAGTTGATGGAACTGATATATTTATTGATCGTTCAGTGACGAGCTGATGGGGCATTAAGTGGTGATCAGAACGTGGAATATTTCTGAGTGAAAACAGGGCAATCCATAGGCAATAAACGTTTTCTTTCCTTAATTTATTTATTTTTTCTTTCCCTCAATCGTGGCACTTATCTTGCTTATTTTATTTTTAAGCAGTCCGTTCAGGCATTGCTGAAATTGGTTGCTGCTTTAGCATCACAGTGGACACGTAGTCCAGCTTTGATCCAAATGTGTGGGAAACTTGCAGTAGGGCCTGTGGTATGACATGTTTTCCTGTTACACCCTGCCTGTAGATAAAATCTAAGGGATCTGGTGGTACTCCTCTCTTTTTTTTTATATGTTCACACCTGACCCACCCGTTGTACCACATGTGTTGTCTACTCCTCACCAAACGTCTCTGTGAATGACCTGTGGCTAGGTGGGGAACAGCAGTTGTGCAATTGTGCAGGCACAATATTCAGAAATAAAAAATACAAATGCACTGGTGGAGCTCCCAACCAGACATGAGGAGGTGGAAACATGAACATTGAGCATATGTATGCAAACATTCCCAAAACAGCAAACCTAGTACACTGCTTAGGGATGAAGGGAAGAACCCAAAAATAATAATGTCTGCAGTGTTCAAAACCTCGAAACATCAACTAACTCCGAAATTGAAAGAAGAACCAAAACATTGTACTATAATTGTTCCCAAGAGATAGGAACATCTTAAGAATCTGTGCCCCAGTAACACCATTGGGAAACAAAAACTCATAGTCAAACTGCAAAATATTTGAAACCACCTCTAAAGTCTGCACCTGTAGTCAAAAAGGCATTTTGAATTCTAAACACGTTGTATTCTGAAAATATTGCAATACTGAGCATCGCTACTTAATGCATACTGTCCTTTAACATTGAAATACACTTCATATCAGCATGTATTATTCATTCTTTGTATCTCCTAGCACTGGGGCGTGTGTGGAGGAAGTCGGTGTGGTGGCTATCTGTGGTAATCTATACGGATCTCTGGACGATGTACTATCTTTCATATGCTGCACATATCCCGCAACTATTCCTTCCCTCCTGCCCCACAGCTGCACTCATAGTGCCCCTGTGTTAGGAAGGCCTCTAATGTGTCACAATTTAGAACAACAGTGAATTAATAAAGGGATGTCCCCACTGCGTTCATTGGACAAGATCCTGACCTGCTGTATTTTGCCACTTTTCATGGTCATGATCTGAAAAATGTGTCACTGTAGGACATGTGTATATTTATATATATCCATGTACACTTAACTGACTATTTCAAGCAGTGGTGATGCCGGTGGTATTTCACATAGTGATACAATCTTTTATTTCACTTTCCTGCTGCTGCCAAAAAACTCACAAATTCCTTCACTACCACGTTTCTTTCGTACTGCAACCTGTCACTTATTCTGGCACTCGTCAAAGATCCCTAAAACTGAATTGTAGAGAGGTCTAATTCATACACTTAAAATGAGGGAACTCTGTGAGCAAAGCCCCGATGTGCTGTGCCAGCAGGCTGAATTCTCTTATTCATGAAACAAGCCCACACCAAAACCCAGCACAGTGCTTTGAATTGATGCCAGGCAAAGATGATGTCGGGCAGGAGGGTGTCTGTGGTGCAATGGGAATAGGGGAGTGAAGCATATATATATACGAGTTGAAACGCGTTATGGCGGCATCTAAAATAAACATCTGAATTTGCACTACCTTTGTGGTCCGTGTCCGTGTGTGGCGAGAGGGAGCTGTGAAGCCTGCGGAGAAAGCGATATATATATATATATATATATATATATAACAGGAAACGTCTTTTCCATGCTTGGTCGATCTGCAAAGACGAAGCGAACCCAATTTGCAATGCAAAGTAGTTTATTCTTGTTCAAACCCCTGCACCACCGCCATTACACGTTTCAGCCCTCGTGGGGCCTTGATCACATGACACGAATGGGGAGCATGATTGTGTATTTAAAGTGACAGTGCCTAAAGAGAAAGACTGCAATTCACCAGAGACATAGAAGAGTTGAAATCAAATTTCTTCCTTTTTTTTGGGAGAAATTAAAAATTAGCCTGAGACAATGGGAGATCAAGATCATACGAGCCAGACATGTGCAAATGAGCAATTCTAATAAATATATAAATATGTATAAATAAATAAATACACATATAATTACATCATAAGATTAGCTCATAAAAGGGTATTTGTATGTTAAAATTACCTGACTATCACCAATAGCAAAAAGAAACATACAATATTAGTAAGATAAATGCCTACTAAAATAAATATCCAACTAGATTATAGCAATGGGGACTGGCTACATTTGATCATCCTCATGTTGAAAATAAGTCATATAGGAACAATAAAACCCAAGTGGGCCAACACAATAGAATTCTATGTCAACAAGTAAAGTGTCAGTGCATATGTGCAAAAAAGAGTCATGAAATGACACCGTACATTCTCACGTGCTAAAATGTGCAAAGTTAAAAACCTAAAATCCTATAAAATAAAAAAGATTTTTTGTCTATTTTATAAGGAATAAAATTAAAATGAGGCAGCGGCAAAGTATGGTATCATGACATATGATACTAGGGTAGAAACCATTGAGATGTTCATGTATCCTATACTTATAAATGTGTGTAAAAATCTTCACTGCTGTTCAAACCGACTGGTGTCTTACAATCTAATTCTAATATGTACCTAGTCTCAAGTTTGCGCAAAAGACCCTCCCGGTCTCCACCCCTTCTAAGTGGAAGGACCGTGTCAATTACAAAATATCTGAGCTCTTTGGAACTTTTGGCATGGATTTCATCAAAGTGGCGTGCCACCGGATAGGACATATCTCCATTATTGATTGCCCTTATGTGCTGGAGTATCCGTTTGTGGACCTGTAGTTTTGTACTCCCCACATAGCGCAGACCACATGGACACTCCAGCACATATACGGCAAATTCTGTTTTGCATGTCAACTTCTTCTTAATCTGGGTGGGTTTGTTGCTGAACGGAGTGGTATATTCAGTTTTATTGATGCCATGCTTGCAAGCTTTACATACAGCGCATTTGATAAAACCCTTGCTGCTGTTAAGCCAGGTAGTCTTAGTTTTCACCTCGGGGCTGCATTTAACAAGAGAATTGCTCATAGAACGAGCTCTCCTAAAGGCTATATGTGGAGACCTGGTTAGTTTGGTCCCTAATATGGGGTCATGTTGTACCAGAAGCCAATTCTTATTCACAATCCTGCGAATAATCTTGTGTTGGCTACTATAGGTAAGTATGAGCCTGGAGGGTTGTAATGTCACTGACACCTTATTTGTAGATAGGGCAGCAGGATTCTTACAGACATATACACACACACATGTACACATATGTACATATATACACATCCAGTTACTAAACTGAATAACGTGAAACCTGAAACCCTGTATTTAATCCCAGCTTCCCCATTTTACCAAATTGTGTGATCCTAGGCAGTTTATTTCTCTTGCTCTCCTTTTCTAGCTTACTCTTAGTTCAATATAGGCATGTCTGTCACAGTGGGGAAGAGAATCAGTCTCTCTGAATTCATTCTTTAAAACTATTCCTTGAAACAATAATTTTTCTCAACGCACTTGACATAATCTGTTGTACGGGACAGGAAACTTATACACTAAACCTATTATTTCAATACTGTTCATACATTTACACATTTACACAGCTCTTCGTGTTCTACTAACTATTTTATTATTTTTCCTGTTCCGCTTGTAACCACAGGAAACCTATTGCATTATGTCTTTCTGGCCTGGGCTCAGTGCCCAGACTCTGTGGCCAGCCAGGAGCGTTAATATAAAGGCAGCCCAAGAAAAAATCTTTTAACCCTTCAACACTTTGTAATATCGGAAAGTTAGGGGTGTGTCAAATTGTACGTTTTGCTAAATAGAGCCTATTTTAACATAACGTGTATTTGTAAAGAGTACGTTCACCCAGAAGGGTATCTTGGCGCTAAATAGCAGATGTGTATTGCTCCCCAACTCAATGGTACTCATTTTATCCACCTCAGAATGATGAAAGGCTGAGCAGACCTGGCATTTATCCACCTCAGAGGGATGAAAGGCTGAGTAGACCTGGTAGCATTTGAACCTGTGACCATGAAGTCAAACACAGGCCCCCACAGACCCAACCGAGGTGCATTATGTGTCATACATGTTGCGTAATACGCCTTATTTTCTAGTCTTTTACTCATAAGGGCCTAGAATAATGTATTTGACCTATATTTTGAAGCGTATTGTTGTGGATAAGGGGTAGGCATCATTGAATCTTTGGGACGAGGAAATGTTATGATGTTATGTGTCAAAAATTGGGTGTCGTCAGTGTGCATTCTATTCCACCAATTTGTCTCCCCTCTTGTCTCCCGGGTTCTGTGCACATGCAATCGGGAGAAAAGAACAGACTTATTTAGCTAATTCCTTCCTTCTGTCTAATGTTCACCATCTGCTCCGATATTTACGTTGCTCTTAGTCCAGTGTCACTAACTTCCTTGTTCATGAGCCGCACGTTCAAAATCTCTTTTGTATTAGCTAACTGTGTGTGCTCTGTGGCTGTACCTCCTGGATCGGTGCTTGCATTCGGGCTACTGCTGGTGCCTGGAGGGGTGGTACTGTTTACTGCCTGGGCTGTTGTTTAATTGAGGGCAAGTAGGAGTAAATTATTTGGGGCTGCATTGCTTGGTGCTGCGGCTGCATGTGAGGTGCAACACCCTGCGTGTTGCCTGCTAATGCATATCAGGGTACTTGCAGTGTACCTGGGTCCTTATGATGGTACTCTTTTTATTTAATGGAGTACCGTCATATTGTGCTTCTGTTAGCATTGTTCCTTTTATTCCTCTTTTTAGTATGTCTTCTGCTTCCTCTCCAATCAGGGAGGTGAGCAAGCTTTTAATGTCACCTACCGCTAATGTGATTCCAGCTGTATGTTGTTCTAACACTGCTATCCATTTACTAGCACCTTCTGTTAGCGGCAGTAGTTGTTCATTCAAATTACCTTTGTCCATTTGGGGCCATGGGACACATTGAGGGACAGCATCTGGGCTTTTGAACAGTAGGGGCATTTGATGAGTCACTGTGGTATTTGTTGTAGTGGGTCGTGTGAGGTCAAATTGACGTGCATATTTCTGCCAGATTTTTAAGCTTGCCCTCATGTAAGGATACTCCCAGTCTTCGTCGCCCTCCCCTTGTAGAATGCAGTCTTCTGTTGTTGCCATATGTTGTGGGTCGAAGGACCAAACTCTTGGCCACGGGATCATTTGTGGTGCAAGACTGTCCAACCTGCCAAATTATCAGTGAATCTGTTGACGTAGAAGTCAGAACCCTCCCCGTGGGTAACTATTTCATTGGGTGTTGCGTCTTTGCCCTGTAATGCATTTTGTTTACTGAGCATCATATTTCTGTAATTTTTTTCCTCTCCCTAGTGAAATGCATTAGGGCCGTTGACAGAATGTCACTTTGATGTACAGTAATTGGAGTTATTGGGTCTGTTCTGCTGTTAAATATGGCAACTGGTCTATTGTGTAGTAGGTGGAGAGTTACTTCTGTTCTTTCACTGTTTTCACTACTCATTATGCGTGCAAACCTTTCTAGTGCTCACCAGAAATGTAAATTTAGTGCAAGCCCATCTCTTCTGTTCTAGAGTTCTCTGCCATAAACCTACTCCCGAACTATCTGCTACTTGACTGAACAATCAATTGAGATAACTCACTACTATCCGACCAGCCATGCACTAAACCTCTTTGTTTTAGAGAGGAAATTGAACGTAGCCTTCCTTCCTTTATTTGTGGTAGACAGGCACTGGGGAATAAGCGTCCGTTGTGTTCCAGGGTGCTTTTTTATTGTTGACTTTTTATGAGCGAGAGAAAAAGGGAACTTTTGTATTTTATTCAGAGTCCAGTATGTTAATTGATGAGCCTATTTTAATCTTTTTTCAAAAGGCTTCATTAACAGGAAGTTAAGCCGGTGTTTTTAAACTAAATGTAATGATGCATTTTCAAATTCTTTTATATACTACCAACATGACATGGGCAGGGGGCAAGGAGGGGTATTTTGAGCTCAAGCTAACAGGGGACACATATAGTGAACAGAATGGAGCAGGTCAACATGCACACGACAAATAAATATACAATTTTATACACCTAGATTTTTTCTCGCTAAAAAGATGAAACACAATTTGAATCGATGCACTAGGCACCAATCTTAGAAGGAACTGCAACAGAGTCAGTGGAAGATGTGGAGACAGAAAAACCATGAGCTACCAGGCAACAATTTTCACAAAAAGTCGACAATTCCTTTACAGTTAATAAAAGGCAAGGCTGTGCACTCTTGGGCCAGAAAACAGAAAGAGAAAAAGAATTCGTACAACGTAAGATATGTTAATAGATAAGAAAGTTTATTTTTCTCTTACACGGAGAGAGCAGAAAGCCACGAAGGAAGCTACTTTTGAAAGTGAAGCACTTCCTCTTTATTGTGCTACGCAGTTAGAAACACTTTTGTTAATGCGAAGATATTACAAAGCTAGTTATTTTTGTCTATCAGCTGTTTACTGTTTTAGCTATTGAGATGCTGCATATTTCTAATACTTTCTGGCACTAAAAACTCCCTTGTCAGCCACCAGACGTGAACTGACGAACACTTGCAGAGGCTGGAGATTTCTAATACTTTCTTAGCACTAAAAATTCCCTTGCCAGCCACCAGACGTGAACTGACGACCACTTGCAAAGGCTAGAGATTTCTAATACTTTCTTAGCACTAAACATTCCTTTGCCAGCCACCAGACGTGAACTGACGAATACTTGTAGGAGTTCTGACCCTTTCAGAACCCGCAAGAGCTGAGAGACGCAAGGCGCTATTCCCCTTGCCTATCTGTACTAATTAAATAGGCGCATGACCTTTTGCATCAGTTATCGAAGAAGATACACTGGCATGTCTCTAGACACATGAGAGATCTGACTTTTTCCTGCCCTATCTACTCGCATGACATGTCCCACCGATAGACCAATGAGACAAGCGATCCCTATCTTGTTAGACAGGCAATATGAAGAAAAATACACAATATAAAAACCGTGCACAGGAAACCCAAAAATCACAACCTCGAAATGTCAAAATGTAACAATAAATTCTGGCTCAGTGCCTGCTCACATGTGTCATATTAAAAGGTTTTTTTGTCGTGGCAAGACACCAGTCAGCTAGGAACTGTGGCTTGGGCAGTATCACACCTACAAGTCCTCAACCGACCACAGCCAGACACTACACCGGGGCAAGGCAAAGAGAAAAAAGCAAAAGCTCTTTGACTTACCCGTGTGTGTGTGGTCGTTCAGTCAGGAAGAGGCACTGAGGGGCAATGTCCGGCCGCCGTCACAGGGGAACTTTCCTTCTCCTTGCAGTCTGGGAATTCTTTATGCACGGCCCATTTTCGTGGTCGCCAGCTGTTACAGGGTAATTTTTACCACATAACTTACCATATAAATGTGCTATCTAAAATAATAAGACACACGTGTGAAATGCAGGAAGTGAGTCAAGTGTGGCACCATTTATTCAAGAAACAATTTAGACAATAAATGTCAAAGAGACACATCTTTAGTCAGAAATAACTCTGAGCAATCTAGCAAGTAACAAGTGTCAGAGACACGTTTTAGATGAAGAGCAAAAACATGCAATCTAGTAAGTTTTAAAATCCCGGCAATGCAAAGGATAGAGAGAGAGAGAATGAATTTCAAAGTACAATGAAGCATTACAACCTCAGTCAAAATGCTAGATAAGACGGTTAACCGGGAGCACACACGCGTCGTGACCCAAGAGTTCACTGTGTGAGGTCGTCAACGAATGGACTGAGGAGCAGCTCTTTTATACTCTTTTAATGAGGAACTATTGACCACAGAATCAAAACCTTAGCAGGTGCTTGACCGCAGAACATGAAGCACTTTGCGTCACTTTTTGGAAAATTAAGAAGGCAGAAGTGACAAAAGGTACAAAAGTTTATCAAAAGGTCAACTATTATTTCGAGCCTTGTCACTGTCTTAGTTTCTAAAGCTGTGGAAAGTCCCAGTTAGCCCCCACTCCTACTCTTAGCCAATTTTGTTCTTCTAAATGACAGATGCATCCTGTTATTGCTACATCTTGATGTTCAGAAAGATGTACACGGAGAGGTCATAGGAGAGATACATCTGAGTATACAGGAGGGCATGGGGCCTACTGCCTCTGTAGACGCTCAAGGCAGTGTGGACAATTTTAACACACTCCTGTCTATGGGCTGGCAGGGACAATTGAGACTCTCATGCTTCAGATGTGGACAGAATGGGCCTGGGGCACTATATGGTAAAACTAGACCCTGCTGCACCATAAGTATATCATTATATGCAGATGACATGGCTTTATATGTCCACAATCCAGAAGAAAATCTAATGCCCCTGTTAAGGGAATATGTCCGGTTCGAGAAATACTCCGGACTAAGCTTAAACTGTTCCAAATCAATGGTCATCCCTTTGACACCATATACCAAACAGTTCCCGTTAGATTTCCCACTGCTCTGGCAGTCAGACTGGGTTACATATCTAGGGATCTGGATACACTGAGACCCAGAACAGGTGGTCCGATAGAATTATGGAAGAGCTAGCTCAAAGTCAGAACACCAGGTGGCCCGTTGGATACCCTTACCTCTGTCTGTGGCGGATCGCATAGCGATTCAAAAAATTATCATATTGTCTTGTTTCCTGTATTTATTTCTTACCATCCCTATCCCCCTAACGCAGCAATTCTTTCAAGAATTGCGATCACAAATGTATACACTCACGTGGGCAGGTCGACAATCAAGAATTAGCTAGAAGGAGTTGCCTCACCCGTATGCCCAAGGGGGCTTTGGTGCCCCGGACCTACAACTGTACTACCTGTGTGCTCAGGCACACTATGCACACTATTGGATGCATCCACATAACTACCTCCCACACATTGCGATTGAACCTGACATAACACACCCAATCCCACCACTGCCCCCATTCCACAAAGAAACACTGGGGCAACGTGCGTAGAGATAAATCCAGTCCAAAACACCATTGCTGCTTTGGTGAGCATTGGGTCGACGAGCCCATAAGTTCCCACTCTATGCCCCGGGCCTCCCATTATCACAACATCCAGATATATCCGTAACACAGGAACAAAGGGCGTGGACAATATTGTCTGAAATCAGATTGCGTACCACGGTAGACCTGTTCCATGAAGAACAATTCTTTGATCCCCCAGCCATCACCCCAGACACAACGAACACACTACAGACTATCTTTTATACCTACGGCTGCCGCTGGCAATTAAAAACGTATACCCAAAATTCCCTCAGGAACCTCCAACACTTACTACTATGCAGATATTACTGACGGCGCCCACATGTGCTCACCTCGTTACTAAACTCTATGCTGCAGCGCAGCAAGAACTGCACAGGCAAACCGAAAAAGCATTTAAAAATGGAATACCATATTAGACATACCACTATCAGTAGAGGGCTGGGTATTTTACTGTACGCTAACTAAGATGCTCACACCTAACTGCAACCTGCGCATTATCCACTTAAATTTTTTGCAGCAAACATATTATACTCCAATGGAACTGCATAGATAAGGGCTTTTGAGAGAATGATAAATGTACACGCTGCGCAACCACGCGAGCAGACTTCCTGCATGTAGCGTGGGCATGACCCCTAATAATACAAAGCTGGTATGAGGTGATGAGAACACTGAGGGATATGCTTGCAGAACCACTTGCTCTGTTTACTGGAATTGATAAAGACCAAGCAACTATCAAACTGCAGGCTGCTATCCAGTCTGTGGTCTAGGGGGAGGGTGGGCTGGTGCCGATCGCATGTTGACCAATATAATGGGTATGAATCTTAACTGAGAGCAGTCCTTGTACAGGACACTACTGTCTTAAATTCTCAAGATGTATTATAACATACAGCAAATTTAAAAATGGTGCAAAGTTTATACATATATGAAACATGTCAATAATTTGTAAAATCACAAATAAAAAATAATTAAACCCATTTAAAGATGGCGGCCTATGGTTGTCCATGAATGAGCATGCATAAACTTTAGAAGCCAGCTGTAAATGCCTTTGTACAAGAAACAAAATATTAAAAAATGGTCACCCACATGTATGTAACATGCATGGGCACACATAGACTGCTATCATTTAATGCTTTGTATATACCTTTTTACAAAGCTCACTTCCAAATGGCCGTACATGCATGCTTCTGTCTGTACACGCATGGGCTCCATTTTTTTAATCGTTTTTGTAATAATGTTTTACAGCAACCATTACAAAATTAAATCAAGCATTGAGTAATCGAACAGGTTGGCAGCTGCTGCGAGAGATATCGGTTTTACCGATGCATATTTTTACTTTTGATGGATTGAAAAAGAGTACCCGCCTGCTCTACAAAATAGCCATTAACTTGTGTTTTGGCCTTCAAAAGCTGGTCACAGAATACTTGATCGGTTGATGCTGTAATGGTTTAAAATCCAACAATTGAAATAACAGGTTGTGTTATAGATTTTGTGGGCCAGGCAGCAACTGTAATATGCACAGACCAAACAGCAAGTAAAACTGGTATTGAGTCGCTTACAAGAAATCACTGGGGTGATGCTCCAGTCACTGATAGAATTACATCAATGAAAACATAAATATGCTGCGACCACTCAATAAAAGAAAGAGTAGAAGTCAATTGTTGATCCAGCTCATGACTGACCAGAGATATCCTCTTGCCACCATGTCAAATTAATTTTCAGCACCCAACAAAACTATAGCAAAAGGAGAACAGGATCTCTCTGCCCAGGTTTAAGGAGCTAGTCATACTATTTTCCTCACCTGATGGTCCTCTTTATGAGTTTATTTCCTGATATAACTGCACAATCAATGAAATTCGTTTATTAGAATATTATGGAGTGTCCTTTCAACACTTTTGTTCCATCACTATACATGATCTCCTATTCCTCTCATTAATCTGTTGATTATTAATTGCGTAATCTATGTAATAATTAAATATTTGAGGTACGGGTTGCTACATTTGAAGGGGTATAGGGTAGGAAATTAATTAGGTAATAATTAATTAGCAATTGATTATTGGCTTTGCTACTTAGTCACCGTTTAAATTTTACATTCTCTTCATCCAGTCTTCACTATGAATACTAGTACCATCCATCCATCCAAACATGGCTATCATTCCCAACAAACCTTTCACCAACATACATTTGTCATTTTAGCCACCCATGAGTCCTTGCTTTGACCCATCAAACCACCCGGAGGATTCCTTTCACCCATACACTTTCACCGACGCAGGCAGGCATCATTTCTTTCACCTGTCACTCATCCTTCACCCACCCACCCATGCATGCATCCGATCAGCCACCTATGCATTCTTTCACCCACTCATCCTTCGCTGCCAGTCATATTACATTTCACCCATCCATCCTCCTTCCATCCATCTTCCCTATCAAGTTCTGACTCTTCCTCATGAAACTTCCTCTGCTGAGTTGAAGATAGAAGAGGTCACCATTAGTTACTCAATTCCCACTGTATATGCTGTGGCTAAGTAAAGAGAGGTGTCTTCAACTGTTTACAACTTGGCCTCACTCTCAAAAGTACATTGTACACCTTTGCAGCGAGTATATAAATTGTCAATTAGCAAGGAAAGCAATACGACTTACCACCGCCCACCACTGCTGCTGGCTCACCCCCTGCAGCTGCCGCATCTGCTCCCTGGATGGCGCCGCCAGCCCCGCTGGCACTGGCGGTTGCTGCGGCTAGAAAAAACTTTAAACATTTTTTAGATGCCATATGCGCCTCCCCCTATTTATTTTTTTCCGTAGCAAAATTGAAAATACATACACCAAACACATCACTAACAATTCGGGTACAGTCACAGTATGTCCGATCAAAAATTATAAAATACCTGGTTGGGCATTTTGTTTTTGTTGGTGGCAATTTTTTAAAAGCCTCAGTCTCAAGAAGACAATCTGTAAAGAGCTCCACTGAGTGGCTAGAGCAAATGGTGAATCTGAGTTTTTAAAAAGAAACAAGATTGACCAATTGGCCAAACAATCAGACATAAAGTCTTCTTGGTTGGCAAATGTAATGGTGCCGTACTCCTCCTCCTCATACTTCCTTCCAGCCATGGTGCATGGTAATCAGTTTAACATCAACTGCTGCTAATAAAACTCGGCCTAGATAAGAAGACACAACTTTGGGGTGTCTAATGTGACCATGGCCACTCTCTCGTTTTACTGATTGAGCATGAGAAAGTAAAAGAAAGCCTTCTTCTCATCTCAACAAACATGCATAGAATGCCTTACTTGGGCATGCATTCTGCATGGCAGAGTAGTAGTACTAGTACTAGTAGAGTAGTAAGGACCAATGGGTTCCCTGAGTCTTACAGTACCACCACTAGGCAGTCCACAAAATATATATGTGGAGAGGGAAAACTGACTGAAAAACTAGAAGAAATGAAGCTACAGACAGAGGCAGTTTGAAGTGAAATACAGACACTAGAAATATAAAATAACTTAGTAAATGCTAAGTTGCGCAGGGATAACAACATTTAGTAAACAGACAGATTGAAGAGGATTTGGGAAAAAAATTAAATTCAGAAACAGGTAGAAAATAGTTCAAATTAAGGATCAGTAAAAGTTAGGTAAAAATATATATTAATATTAACAACAGGAGGACTTACTGGGGCCAGCAGAGCCATCGGCCGAGGAGCATTCTTCCTGCTAGGAGGTACCTCCATCTCCCTCACCCACCTCTAACGACCTCTTGCCCCTGGATGCTGATGCATGTAAGACATAATTAAAGAGACAAGAAATAATAGGTGGTAAATAAATAATCTCTCAATCAATCAATCAGGGAATTTTAAATCACGCTTCTCACCCGTGAGGGTCTCAGCACGCTGGGGGGGAGCAGCTCCGGTTAGTCGAAGAGCCAGGTCTTGAGGGTCATCCTGAAGATGTGCAGGGTGGGGGCGCATCTGATGTCGATCGGGAGCTCATTCCAGGTCTTGGCCACAATGTAGGAGAAGGTGCTTCCACCCGTTCTTGCTCTGCGGATGCGCGGGGGTTCAGCTAAGGCGAGGTCGGCGGATCAAAGGTTTCTCTTGGGTACATGGAGTGAGATTCTATCATTGAGATAGTGTGGTCTGGTGTTGTGGAGGCATTTGTAGGCATGAGTGAGTATCTTGAAAGTTACTCTCTTCTCGATGGGGCGCCAGTGGAGGTTTCGCAGGTGTTGGGTGATGTGTTCGTGTCGAGGAATGCCGAGGACGAGTCTGGCTGTGGTGTTCTGTATGGTCTGGAGTTTGCGGAGCAGAGACTTGTTGATTCCAGCATAGAGTGCATTTCCGTAGTCCAGTCTGCTGGTTATGAGTGCGTGGGTGACGATCTTCCTTGATTCGGGGGGATCCATTTGACAGTTTTCCGGAGGATACGGAGGGTGTTGAAGCAGGTGGAGATGACGGTGTTGACCTGTCGGGTCATGGAGAGGGAGGAGTTGAGTATGATGCTGAGGTTCTGGGCATGGTGTGTGGGGGTGAGGGGGCTGCTGAGGGTGGTGGGCCACCAGGTGTTGTCCCATGTAGAGAGGGAGGGTCCGAGGATGAGGATCTCTGTCTTCTCCGAGTTGAGCTTCAGGCAGCTGCTGCTCATTCAGGATGCGACTACCTTCATTCCTTCCTGGAAGTTGAGTCTGGTGGTTATGGGGTCCTTGTTGAGGGAGAGGATGAGCTGGGAGTCGTCGGCGTAGGATACTATGCTGAGTCAGTGATGTCTGATGATGGCGGCGAGTGGGGCCATGTAGATGTTGAAGAGCGTGGGGCTGAGCAACGATCCTTGTGGTACTCCGCAGTTGATCTCTGTGGGTTCGGAGAGGAAGGGTGGAAGTCTGATTCTTTGGGTTCTGCCGGTGAGGAAGGAGCGGAGCCAGTTGAGGGCAGTCCCCCTATATGCCGGGGAAGTGGAGTCTGGGGGTGAGCGTGCGGTGGGAGACGGTGTCGAAGGCTGCAGTGAGGTCGAGTACGATCATGGCCGCGGTGTGTCCTTGGTCGAGGAGGGTGCGGATGTCATCTGTAGCAGCAAGTAGGGCGGTCGCAGTGCTGTGGTTGCTGCAGAAACCGGATTGGGAGGAGGTCCAAACAATTCTTGGACAGGAAACGACAATTGCAATAACATTGAACTTTCCTAAATCATATCGACTAGTAGTAGACTAGCATTGCGGACCATCCTATCGATCCAACATCTCCTAAACCTACCTTGCCCACCTATTCCAAAGACTTTGATATAAATTGTAACAAATGATATTTGCTTTTAAGTTCTGATCTCATTTGCAATCATTTTCAACCCCCTTTGACAGGCCAATTCACTAAGTCTGCATTTTGTCTTTAAATGCATAGATGGACGCATGCATACACCAAATTGGTTGCTTTCTTGTCACTGTACGAGCTACAAAAAGGTTTTAAGAACTGAAGTGAGAGGACAGGCGTCGCTAAATTACTCATACTAACTACCACTATCTTAGTAGTGACAGGACAAAGGAAAGGAGTCTCTCTCTAGTCTGCATTACTTAACTTAAGTTCTTATATAATCACCCAAAGCGAGCGCAAAGTTGCAAACAAATACAATTAGGTAGCGCCGAGCACCTGTCTAGAATAACCATCACATAATATAAGATTTGTAAACGTAACTTACCTTCATATGAGCAGCATGCTTGCCTCAGATGGTTGTGGGTGCGCTGGACCCCAGAGCAGCGATACACTGCCCGTCGCACCCTCGTCCACCGGTGCTGGCGCTGCCAGAGCCCGGACACCGGCCTGCCGCCTGCTGCTAGGGTGGAATGGAGATGGCACTGCACAAAAAAAAACAGCGCTGCCACCTCCACCTCTGAAAACAAGGCCCAGGGCTGCACCCCTTCTGGGCGTCGCCTTCTGCAAGGAAGGTGGCTCTTCTTTGCTGCCTTTTTGGCACGGGTCTCTGCCATGATGCAGGGGGGGGCGGGGACGGAAAAGAAATTGTAGAAAGTATAATAAAATTAAGAGAGAGGGGGCGTGGCCGGGCAAGATGGCCGAGCGGACGTAATCTGTCTCGGCTCCCGGTCCGCGCTCGAGTCTCGGGTGCATAACTGCTGAGGAGCACCGCCACAAATGCTGCTGTGAACGCCGACAGAAAGTCCTACGACTGGTGCATGTAAGGAGCCCCAAACTTTGATGAGAGCTCTCGGCTACGGGCCGCACTGGAGCCCACCAGATCGGCCACGGAGCTCCCCAAGATGGCGTCCGCCATCCCCTGAGACGCGGCGGCACCCGACTGCCGCGGAGGGGACCACGGGGCCGGTTTCACAACGGTGCCCCACTCATCCTAGCTCACCGCATATGTTGATGGGCACAGAGGACACGGCTGATCAGAGTGGGGACGCACAGTTGGAGGAGCGCACGCTGTGGTAGGCCCTGCCATTCCACGCAATACCGCTGGATCACTCAGGTGCGTTGAGGGCTTCACGTGGTTAGTGACAGCGGCGTACCACACAAGCGAGGCAATGTGGCCACATTGATTTATACCCTGGCTACGCAGAATTGAGGGGTCTGTCGGATTCCTGGGCCTGCACACCTTTCATCCTTGATTCCAAGATGGCGGCCGGGGTGGAAGCAGGCAGCGCTCTACACCTCATGACTTACTCACACCTCGAGAATTTATAAAGCGCATCGGACCCCCTGGGGTTGAGTGGTTGGGGAGAAGCGGACATTAAGGAGAGCATGCCACAGTTGGACCCACCACTACGCGCCGCGACGCTGGAGCGCTCCGGTGAGTTGGAGGCTCGGGGAGAGATTGGATAGCGGAGCAACAATCGAGGGAGGCAATGCGGGCACACTGAACTTCACCCAGGCTACACGATTTTGAGACACCTGCCAAATTCCGAGGCTCGCACACACGCCATGCCTGACCTCAAGATGGCGGCTGGGGCGAGACCAGGCATCGACGTGGGAGCCATGCCATGCACCGCTTGAGACTTGACCACATCAGCTACCCCGGGGTCACATCGAAGAAAGGTGAGCCACTCTAATCACAAAGCGCTGCACAGCTAAAGAGAACTGGCATTTCCATCGAGCTAGGGCTGCCTGCAGACAAACCGCACTAACACGAGGCAGTGGAGGCCCCCACATCCATGAGAGACACACTCCGACCGGGGGAATGGCCCGACCACCGCGCTTTCCCCAGGAGCTGGGCAGGCCGCTAAGTTGGCGACGGAAGCGGGGCTCGGCCTAGCACAGCGGAGACCCTCCCCTATCACTATGAGAGCTACTGGAAGAGACAGATTAAGAACGGACTACCAGGCAAGAATATTCCAGACGGTGCTAGGCCACTGAAGTTGAGAGGCCGAGGAGAGCGACTGACAAGCAAACAACTACGGCGCGGCATATTGTCCATAGGACTGGTGACAGCGCCCCGAAAGACCAGAGGCCTAAGAGAGGGGGAGAAAGCCGACTCCCATTGATAGCTCCCTACAACGCGCCAGTGAGGCATCCAGCAGTGACAGACGCTACAGCAGAGGGCTACCCTTGCCATAGCAGGGGGGGTGTCGCCGGGCCCGCCTCTATGCCACTGAAAAAGGCGCTGACCGAAGCCTCGAATAAAGTCTCTAACTTCTTTTCACCAGCGGACAAACGCCTGCCGTTGGACCACGACGACGGTGCGGATGCCATGGCCCTCACAAAAGATGACCTTATGGCTTCCCTACGCGATTTTAAAACGGAACTTCGGAAGGAACTGAGTCAGGACATTAAGGAAGTGTGGCTCACTGGTTAGAGCGGCAGACCCTGATGCAGAGATCTGGCCCGGGACCAGGGTTCAATTCCCGCCTCGGCGGGTCTTGGGCTCAATTTCCTCGGACCTGATAATTCTCGCCTCAGTGCCTATTCTAATCATGGGTCCCACTCTGCAACTCTGGGCAATAGCTTGCTTAATCTCCACAACGGCCCCAACAGCGCTGGGATGCCTGGCTTCACCTTGGGGGTGCCCAGGAGTGGACATTTCACAGGGAAAAGCCAGGAAGGGTTCCACAGCGGTATGCGTACAGCGCCTGGACACCCCTTTGGGGGTATGGGTGCGCTTTACAAGTACAAATTTCATTTTCAATTTCATTTCCATTGATCAACTGAAGACTGATCTAAACGACCGAATATCCACCCTCCAACAAGATGTAGACTCTGTGGGCACCAGAGTGGTAGATCTGGAAGCACAGTCTCGGGAGGCCGACAGACGCCCCTCAGAAATGCAGGATGAAATGCATGCTCTCCAAGACCAACTACGCCAAACCCAATTAAAAGCTGAAGATCTAGAAAACAGGGCACGGAGGGATAACCTGCGAATCCGCGACCTGGAGGAAGGAGCGGAAGGGCCAGATCTTGAAGCTTTCCTCGAGGGCTTGTTTGCAGAGATCATGAACCCACAAACACTCAAGAACAAGTTGGAGCGGGTGCGGGTGCGCTTAGTCGGAGGCCCAATGGCTGGAGAACGGAAACGGGCACGAGATGTACTCGCTAAATTCCACTCCTACAAGGTGAAGGAAGCGGTCCTACTGGCGGCACGGAAAAAAGGTGCTGTATCCTTCCAGGGCCACACCTGTAGCATCTACCAAGACCTGGCACCAGCAACCTTGGCGAGGAGGCAGCAGTTTAGACCCATCACGTCAAAACTGTGCGACGACAAAGTCAGATACCGTTGGACATACCCGTTTGGTCTGAGTTTTGAGTATAAAAACAAGCAGCAACATATTACAGACCTGAGGGAGGGGCTGGAACTGCTGGGTCTTCCTACGGGCGATCCTGAGCCTTCACAAAGCAAAGCACAAGGATCGACACGAAATGGCTCACCTACATTGCAATGGTCCATAAGCTCAAGGGGTACCCATAAGTGATGCACGAATATGGCACACTCCCACGACGTTACAGGAGCTGCGTACTTTCTTAAGAAGGACAGCTATGTTCAATCGAGGGTTGCCTACAGCCAGAGTCCGATCGTCAACTCCAAGACTGGGGACCGCCTTGAGCTGCTACACATGGAGAAGATCAAAGCAACAGGACTGCAACACGCTAGATCACTAGCCCAAGGAGGGGTCACAAATGCGGACTACTATCAGGAAAAAGATTTGATATAGATCACAAACCCACTGGGTTACAATTCCTACTACAGCATGGCAGACAACCCTGAGGTAGGGCCATCCGTAGATTGACAGCTATTGCCCGACCCAGGGACTTGGTCAAACAGGGCTGGCTTCGCAAGAATGGCTACACTATACAGGCGGTCAAAGCTTTTCTGAACACTCGGGATGGGCGCAGACAAGGACTTCAGTCGCGCCATCCTCCAACACGTTCAACGGGGTAACACACCCCACTGTCGGAGAACTGTCATCGATCCGACACATGTTGCTGTTGGTAAAGTTGTGTTTCATTTTGTTTAGTTTGTTGGGAGGGGGAGGGTTTTGGGAATGGTGGCAATATTTTTTGTGTACTTCTCGAAGATGTGTTTTGGTCAGGATGCATTTCTTATGACGGGCATGACTAGGGAGCCCATTAATCACGGCTACTAACGCTGGACACACGGGTCTGCCACACAGATGCGAGAGGCAGAGGGGGGATAACATTGGACAGATGGTACTCTCTATAGGCTCCTGGAATGTGAAGGGACTCAATTCACCCCAAAAACGTCAAAAAGTTTGGAAATACCTTACTGACCATCACTTTGATATAGTGGCTCTCCAGGAGACACACCTTTCAAGGGCGGAAGAATCCCGACTTCTACATAAACAATATCCGCTGATTTATAGGTCCTCCGCGCTCACTAAACACCGAGGGGTTGCAGTCCTTTTTCATAGCTCCCCTAAATTCCAACCCACCGATACTCGGATGGACAAGGAGGGAAGGTTAGTTATGGTCAAGGGCACCCTGAAGGGTAAACTATGCACATTCATTGTGGTGTATGCGCCTAATGTGGGGCAGTCAGCCTTTTTAAATACGCTCTTTGGTAAAATACAAGACTTTGCAGAAGGGCCAACAATCTTACTGGGTGACTTCAACCTGACTTGGCAAGCTGATCTTGATAGCACCCACCCTCATAGACTAGGAACTAGTTCCTTCTCCACAGATGTTAAGCAACAAATCCACGACTTGGGGTTTTGAGATGCCTGGTGTACCCTATATCCTCAGACAAGGGACTACACCTTTTATTCTCACGTACATCATACATACTCCAGACTCGATTATATTTTTATTAGTCAGAATCTATTAGGAACCCTCCGGGAGGCCAAGATTTTCCCTCTCTCCATATCGGACCACTGTCCCATCTCGATCTGTCTGAAGTGGAGTGGGATTGAGTCTACAACACCCAAATGGTATTTCCCGACTTCTCTCACGAGAGATGGGGTGCTCCGTACTGAACTAAGGGAAGCGATCACAGACTTTTTTACCCTAAATGCCCCCGAAGATACCTCAGTGTTCAATAATTGGGACGCTTTCAATGCGGTTTTCCGGGGGAAATGTATAGCGCTTAACTCCACCCTGAATAAGCAGAGGATTAGGGAGAGGGTCGATCTAGAGGCAGAATTCGAACTGGCCGAAACTAATCATAAAAACAATCCCACTAGAGGTTCTCTACGCACCCTCACAGCATTACGGGGGAAGCTTAGGGCCATTTATAACAACAGGGCAGAGCTCACATTATTGAAACTGCGTCAGCTCTCATACTCCCAGGGAAACAAAATAGGCAAACACTTAGCAAGACAGCTGAAAGAGAAGCGTGAAAGGGAATACATAGGAGGCATACAGGACGGGGAGGGCAGATTGGTCCACAAAGATACGGAAAAGGCCGATATTTTTGGATCCTTCTACAAGGCACTATACACCGGGGAGCCACGGGACATAGATATGCAAAATAGCTACCTCCAGGCACTGCAGTTCCCCCGGGTCTCGCAGGAGTGGAACGATAAACTTACGTCTCCTATCACCCCAGAAGAGGTGGGCACAGTCATTAACTCCCTTAGACTCCATAAAGCGCTAGGCCCAGATGGACTGACAGCCCAATTCTATAAAACATTCTCACCAGACCTCATAACCCACCTCACACGTCTCTTTAGCAAAATGGCCGAGGAGGGAGAGGTGACTCACTCGATGGCTGAGGCGTTGGTCACGGTTATTCCCAAACCAGGGAAGAACACACAATTGTGCGCTTCATACCGCCCCATCGCCCTTCTAAATTTAGACGCAATGCTCTACTCGGCTATCTTAGCTGCCCGGCTGAATGACCTCATGCCAGACCTAATCCACCCTGATCAATCCGGATTCATTAAAGGCCGTCAGACCCACGACAACACCCGACGTATAGTACACCTCATTGAAAAGCTACCAAACGGAAGATTCCAGCAGTGCTTGTCTGGTTAGATGCTGAGAAGGCCTTTGACAGGGTGGATTGGTCATTCCTCTTTAATTTAATACGCTCACACATTTTGGCTTCGCGGATAAATTTATTACTATGATTAGGGCCAACTATGTACAACCCCGCTCCAGAGTACAAGTGAACGGGCTGCTGTCTGCTCCCTTCTCCCTTACCAGGGGAGCCCATCAGGGGTGCCCGTTGTCACCCCTACTATTCGCCCTCAGCATTGAGCCGTTGGCGAAGTCCATTTGTGCGGCGCCGGAGATTAAGGGAATCCCTTTTGGTGGCGATACCCACAAAATATCGCTTTTTGCAGATGATGTGCTTTTATTCCTTACAGACCCGTCCCACTCTCTCCCCACACTGCATACTGAACTTGCACGGTTCGAAGCTGTAGTGGGTTTTAAGGTTAATCTAGATAAATCATATATACTTAATCTCACAGTCCCAGAAGAAGAGGTCGTTGCATTACGGACGCACACTCTACTCCAGTGGACTGCTCTCTCTCTTCAGTATCTGGGAGTCCAATTGACGCCATGCGTGGAAGGGCTCTATAAGGCTAATTTTCCGTCTTAACTCTGCCAGCTCCAAACTGATCTTACACGCTGGAAGCCTCTTTTTATAACCTGGATCGGCCGTATACATGCGGTCAAAATGACAGTACTCCCTAAACTCCTGTACCTTTTTCAGGCATTACCCATCGAACTCGACAGGGAATTCCTTCCTAAAGTTAGGTCCATGATTTTACAGTTTATATGGCAAGGAGGGGGGGAACGCTTTTCCTTTGCAATATTGAGGTGACAAAGGACAGAGGGAGGAGTGGGCCTACCAGATTTCGGCCTATATTATAAAGCTGCTCAACTGAGGGTAGTGACAGAATGGTTTAAAAGGGAGTCGGAGAAACACTGGCTCCATATGGACAGAGCCATTGCAGGGAGGACAATCTGGGACCTCATATGGAGACCCAAGAGGGAGAGGCCTGAGAATGCTTACATTAGCTCTCCCACTCGCACCACCTTGAAAGTATGGGACTCCATATCTGGGAATGACCACTGGACCACATTCAACAAGGTAGCGCCACTCGCGTGAGTGGTGTCCCTCTAGGCACAGCTTTAGATCTGCCAGGAGCAGATTGAAAAATTACGATCCCAAAATTGCAAATGAACCAGGAATTTGTGAAAAAAAGGTTTTGAGCTCTTCATCAAGTTTATTTTGTGCTTGAATTTCATTCATTCAAAGGTGCATGACAATGATATAATCAACTTCAATTTCCAAGATTCGGGAATCCATCTCCCGATGCATTTCGGGAATGAGAGCCCTTCGTCAGGAGAAAGATCTAAAATAATGCGGAGAAAACAGAGCGTCACTATGCTCTAAAAATAAACAGGGTGTCCAATAAATAAAAGCTTAGCCTTATCTAGTGTTCAGCTTACAGTCTGCCCATACACAAGGTGTTAAAATATCGTGCTCTAGATAGAACCGTTGAAATGAAACGGCTGTGACAAAAACATGTATCTAAACTGTGCTCAAATCAGATGCACCACGTGAAAAGGTGAAAAATGATACTGGTCAGAAGAAAGAAATTTGCGTTCCATTCAAAAGGAATGGTCGCGAAGTCACTATAAAATACACTGATGAAAGTGATGAAAGTGAAATGTTTTAGATCAGCGTGACACCGCTACGAAGTAAAGTGCACCAATAAACGTTACAAAACAGGAGAAAACTTACATCAACCCGACGTGTGTACTGCGTACTCCATTGAAGTTTGAAAAACGCCGGTTGATTTCAACGGTTCTATCTAGAGCACGATATTTTAACACCTTGTGTATGGGCAGACTGTAAGCTGAACACTAGATAAGGCTAAGCTTTTATTTATTGGACACCCTGTTTATTTTTAGAGCATAGTGACGCTCTGTTTTCTCCGCATTATTTTAGATCTTTCCCCTGACGAAGGGCTCTCATGCCCGAAATGCATCGGGAGATGTATTCCGGAATCTTGGAAATTGAAGTTGATTATATCATTGTCATGCACCTTTGAATGAATGAAATTCAAGCACAAAATAAACTTGATGAAGAGCTCAAATTTTTTTTCCACAAATTCCTGGTTCGTTTGCAATTTTGGGATCGTAATTTTTCAATCTGCTCCTGGCAGATCTAAAGCTGTGCCTAGAGGGACACCACTCACGCGAGTGGCGCTACCTTGTTGACTTTCTGCAACACCCTCCCAGAGGGTGATACCTCCAGCGCAGGCTACATATATATATCCTTGCTATATGCCTACGCTGTGCATGCTCATATGCTCATTGTCACTGGACCGCATTCCCCTCACCCTATACACCCCTCCACTTCAATCCGGCCTTTCCTCCGGCCCTTCAGGAGGGACCTTTCAATCCCTGGAAGGAAGGTGGCTGTCTTGCACTGACACATTTATTTCATAACTCTGATACTCTTACCTTCGATAATTGCAGAAGGGACTATGGCTTGGAGCCCGCTGAACATTTTCATTATATCCAACTGAAGCCCTGGGTCCTCACCCCCCACATTCACGAAGCAGCTACACGTGAGCTCACGAAGTTCGAAACCTTTGTACAGAATGTAGGTTCTATGAAAGGGGTGATTTCATTTCTATACAACTACTTGCTTGCCTCTACACACTCTCCAAGACCCCGATACATGAATATGTGGGAGGGGATAATACAATGGGATATATCCGATAGGGAGTGGACTGGGTTGTGGTCAGACGTCATGAAATTCAACCACTCTTTAGAACTTCGGGAAGCCCATCTTAAAACAATGATGGATTGGTATCCCGTTAAGCTTAAAAGAATATTCCCGAACACATCTGATAAATGCTGGAGGGGCTGTGGGCTTTTGGGAGATTTCCAGCACATTTGGTGGGACTGCCCCACAATACGACCATTTTGGGAGGAAATTCTCACACAAATTAAAAGCATGCTGGGTTACCCCATCCCGATTACTATGGCAGAGATTCTACTAGGCCTTCGTGACCCATCTCTCGAACAACAAACCAAGGCAGACAAGACCATTATGTAGACATGCATAGGGGCTGCGAAAGTAGCGATAGCAGCAGCATGGAAGAAGAAGGCAACTCCTACTATCACGCTGTGGCATTCCAGGCTCTGGAAATTGTTATGTCTCGAAAGGATGTCGGACATCTTCCGAGACGATTATAAAAGTTTTGAATACAAATGGGGTCCGTTGGTTGCCTTTCTTACACGGGGTTTACCACTGGCAGTTTGTCCTCCCTCCGTCAGAGATATGCACCTTTTTCAATTTTAATCTGACTGTACATGACTAGACCTTGAAACAATCTGATATTGTGTCGCCACCACCATTATTGTGTTGGTAGGGAGGGGGGTGGGAATTTCTTTATTTATTTTTCGTGGGTTTTTGTTTCTTGTGTGACGGACTGAGCGTATACTTCTTAAGGTAGACACATGTCGTGCCTTCACAATACCAGACACTGTACTTGTTGTTCTAGGTTTCTACAAGGGAGGGCCTGGACATGTGCCTTGTATATCAAATCAACCCTGGACTTTTATTACTGCTATACTTTGTAATTCTATTTTGATGTCTCTTCTGTCATATTGTATCGCAGTATATACCAAAATGCTAATAAACATACGTTTGACAAAAATTAAGGGAGAAAAAGGAAGGAAGTAAAAACAATTAGGAAGCAAGTAATAGAGAAAAACCGTACAAAACTCACTAAAAAACACACAAAAAGTGGAAAAAAAGGTGAAATATACACTTAAGAAGACCGAGGGAAAGATAATAAATAAAAAAAATCAGAAAATACATTTTGGGAAAGAAGGATTGGAAAAATGTAGGCAGTCCTTCTCTCCTCTTATGTTTGGGGAGATCACCGTGGAATAGCATTATCTTTGCATGGGCAGACCACCCTTCTCCTTGAAGGAGATGAGAGCTGCGCCAGCAAGATAGTGATGGCAGGATGAGGACAAAATAAAAGGAATTTCGCATGGCGCGGCACAGTTTCTTTAGTGCTTTGCGGAGTCCGCAAACTCCGCCCACAGTTATTTAACAATGGGGTATGAGGTGCTTAAGGCACTGCGGGGTGCGAGCAGTGCCTGTTGAACATGCCTCAGAAGCCCCAGTCAAGGTGATCACTAGGTTGGCATGGTAGATTCCCATGACTGTCTCCAAAGCGTATAGAAATACAGGCTTTCAGTGTAAAGTCTGCGATGGGCAGAAAGTAATAATTAAAAAAAAAAAAACTGCAAAAGGGAAAGTGTGAGGCTTTTCTGTGCAACTCCGGTGAGTGGACGGCTACATAAACACAGTAGAGAGTGATGGATGGAGTATCAACAACATGAAGTGCAGTGCTGTATAAAACTGAAAATAAATTAACAAGTACCTCCTTAAAAAGTAGACCAGACGATTTCTATATTTAAAAAAAAACAATCAGCAAAGGGGAAAATGCAAGGTTCTTAAGTGCAGCTCCAGCGAGGGGATGAGTACATAAACATGGTAGAGAGTAACGGGTGGAAAATAACAATTAAAAAGCAGACTGGTGGTGGTGCGATAGAGGGGCAGAAACCCATATTTTAAAAAAGAAAGAATTCTCCCAAAGGACAGAAAAGGAATGCCAGCGTAAGGAACCTGCACTTGGCCGGTGCACCTCAGCCTTGAACGGAAGTGACGTATCGGCAAAGAGAACAAGTTAGGAGGCAACAAACAAAAGCGACACTGGAGTGAACTAATGGTAAGTAGCAAGCGGGAAAAAAGTGGTATTATTGATAACAGCAGGTCTTGAATACAGCGCATGCACGCTGTAGTCTCGACCTAAAAACCATAGAAATTCACTGAAAGAACCAAAGGTTACAGAGACGTCGTAATTAGGAATTAGCATTTAAAAAACCTTAGAAATTCACTGAAAAAAACAAAGGTTACATGTATGTTATAGTTTGGAAATGGATTAAACAAAAACTTAGGAATTCACTGAAAAAAGCAAAGGTTATAGAGATGTTATAATTAAGCTCAGATTTCACTCATAAAAAACCAGAGAAATTGAGCAGTTATAGGTAGCTGATCTAACTATTACTCGCACCCCCGCAATGCACTGCTTATGACCTCACATAATAAATCACTCATGACATGGTAATTGATATCACTGATGACATCACTGATGACATCTCAAATGACCTCGCTGATGACATCATCCACAGAATCTCTGATGCACCCATTCACACCCCCATATATCCTTTCAAATCAATTTTAATTTCAGTAAATCTTTAGTTGATCTTAAAAAGATCATAATAGCACACAGTAAAACGGTACAATTAAAATTCATATATAGCTTTTTATTACAGATACAAAACTCAGTGCAATACAAATATTAAAAGCATTAAAATCACAACAATTATTCAGATACTAATAAAAGAAATGCCACCACAAACAGCTAAAACAACTAATAGATGCCCTAATGCCCCCTTCATTGATTTTCTTCTGCGGATGGCCATCTTAAAAAACAACAAATGCTGAAACACATTTCTGGGCTATTTAACATTTGAAGAAAAGTTAATGCCACCCTACATTTCTGAAAGGCAAATTTTCTCACTAGGGGTTAAAGACATAACTGAAAAAACTACGATAAAAGCCACAGAAAATCATAAAATGTAACAGAGATTGTTCCTCCCTGCCATTGCAAGGGCACGGGGAATCTCTGTACTTCACACGCCTTCCGGTTCATAGAAACAAACCAGATGCCTGACTCACCCTGATCTAAATCTAAACAGGAGTGACCGCTCCCAACGAGTTATCTCTAATATAAGCTACAATGGGATGTAACCCATAGGAAACATGGTGTAATAGTAACAAACAGTATGCTTGTTTGCAATCTCCTGGGACCGCAAAGAAGAAACATGGTCAATCAATGTCCATTTCATTAAATTTTTACTAGCTTTATTAACCAAACCTGGGGTGTTGAACAATTCTAAAAGGCCAATATTGTTCAATGAATTTCGGACATATCGCAACCAGGGTATGGATAGCCCCTCGTCCAAACTCAGGCAGTCATTGATGATTGCCCTATTAAGACTGGCCTCCCTATTGTTCCAAATACGGACCCACAGCAACAGGGGGGCCAGTTTAACAATATTGAGTATGTGCTCTAGGTTAAATTCAGAATGTAAAATAAAAGTGGCACTAGTGGGAGGGAGAGTCAGCAATCTTCTGCAGATTCTGTGTGGACTGCGGTGGCATTGTAAAACCCCCAAACTCCAGCTCCATAAGTGGCTATAGAGACACACTGCATTTTGTATTATTTGAGAAATTGTGGACCTACCATCCCTCTTAGCCAAATTAAAAAGAGAACCCACTGCCCTCCCTAGTTTTTGACGTGCAGTAATTACTTGTGTCTGCCATGAATTACTTGCGTCAAACGCCAGGCCTTGATTGCAAAAACTTGTGACTCCACTGAGCTGTTTGTCTCTCCAAGTTTAGTACTGACAAACCTTTCTTTCCAGGGCCACATGTCATCATATGAGATTTCTCATAATTGGTTTTCATATCTAATGAATTCATGAAGGACACAAATGAGTCAACCAAACTACATAGGGTGCGTGGTGTTCTTGTCATCAGTACCGCGTCATCATCATATAACAAAGCCGGGACGGCTACGTTATCAATTTTCGGCACATCTTTAGTTGACTCTGCTAAACAAGCTCCCAAATTGTTTATATACAAGATAAAAACCAACAATGCCAACACACACCCTTGGAGCACACCTCTAGCTAAAAGAAAAGAGTCAGAGAGTTCTCCTGACTGGTCATATCTAACCTTAGCACTCCAGCACCATATCCACCCCCAATTTGTTCAACATTGGCCATAATTTAGTTCTACTTACACAATCGAATGCAGTGGAGAGGTACATAAAGGCCAGGTACAGTGGACAGTGACTGGCAACAGTATACTTACTTACTATCAGATGTAGGCACTAATGCACTGTACCCAGCCCAGGACAAAAACCATATTGGTGTGCAAATAAAATCTTATTGTCCAAAGCCCATGTTTGCACACGAATAAAAATAACCCTCCCCAAAATCTTTACTGGGTTATCCAACAATGAGATCGGTCTGTAGCATTTTGGAGACCCCCTGTCTCCTTACTCAAAAATTGGCAACATTATAGACTTGGCTCAAGATTATGGGATCTTGTAACACAGAGAATTGTTAAAGATGTTCACCAAAAGGGGACCTCAGAGGTTGGGATAACATATAAACAGGTCCATGGGAATCCCGTCGGGACCTGGTGCCTTACCACCGACGCTTGCTCAAATGGTGACGTCTACTTCCAGAACGGTTAACTGCAAAGCAGTAAGGGGGATAAAAGAAGTTAGCAAGGTAAGGGTCCCCAAGGGAGTGCTGCCCATACAGGGCTAGATGTCGAGAATGCATAAAGTTATCCGCCGCATCCACGCAGTGTGGTATTCATCGTTGTACTGTCATCCTGAAAGTTTAGGCATGCAAGCCTGTTATTGAAAGGGTTGCCCACATCAAGATAGAGCTGACAGCGATCTACAAGAGGGCTTGGTTTGTACTATTGTAAGGATGACGTAACACACCACACACATGCAGCAGAACATGCAGTTTTGATGCCCTGCGGAATTAGCAGGGTTAGGGTCCTCAAACAGGGCATGATGAGGTCAATGCATGCGGTTTTCCGCCGCATCTACGCGGTGTAATGTTTAATGTTGAACTGCTATTTAGACAGTTGTGTTATGCAGGCCCTTATTGACAGTGCGATCTACAGCCAGAGCGCTCGCAGAGGGGGCTCGTTATGAATGTAAATAATGATGACGTAACACACCACTCAAGTATGGCGGGTCATATAGATTCTATGCCTGACCTTTGTTGTGATGCTCTGCCTGACTTCCAATTACTTTGTATGACGATGTATTTAATGAGGCAAAAACGCGTCGGCCGCCAACACTGAGGAAGGTTTACCGCTGAAACGCATTTGTTTTGTTATCTGTGCCAATAAATCCGAAGAAGGATTACCCCTGCGAGTGCCCGTGACTTATTTCTGGCGCGTGGATATATATATATATATATATATATATATATATATATCCAAGAAGGTTTCCAGCCTTTCATCCGACCTCATCCACCAGGTAGGGTTGGTGCGAGCAGGCGGGCGCTGGACCCGCAATAATTTGTAGAAATCCTTCAGTCAGACAACAGAAGGTAAAGTCGCACTCAGGATATTTTTCAGAGACACAAGTTTATTGACTGACGCGTTTCAACCTCACGGTCTTTGTCAAAGTCACTTCCTGACCCGGAAGTGGCTGTATTTAAGTGCTCATACAAAGGGTCACAAGACATAAATGCATAGACATAAAGAAAAGTACATGGTTACTGAAGTCTGTTCACATTAGAAGATAGACTAACATCACGTTTTGAACATATAAGTGTAATAACCAAATTTATAGCTCATAATAGTTTAAACAAACTATATCACGTGAAAACTAAACCATGGCAAAATAAATATAAGAATCACATATACAATACCCACCGCGGTGGGATGTGGCAATAGAGTGATAGTTACATTTAAAACAAAGCCTCACTGCGCAAGTGCGCGAGCGTTAAAAAGGTTTCATGAGGCTTAGAGGTACACAGTGGCCTAGAAAACCACCACACCCCTACTAACCTAATATAAGACCTGCCAGATCCCATTTGTCAAGTACGGATAATATAAGAACAAAACAAAATAGCAAGAACTAAAGCATATAGCTAAAAGAAAACAAAAAGAAAGAGCACTATTGATTCCCCACCCTAGGTGCTATACAGGGGAAGAGTGGGATGGGGGAAACCACAGATTCAAGCAGCCGCTTGAAAAGTGGGTGACAGTGCGGCTATAACGCCGATATGGCAATTTGGATGGAACAGGTAAAAAGATGGTAAGAAAATAGATACATTTAAGACAAAAAGCAGAATAAGGCCGGAAAAGGAAATAAACAGTTTGGGCACACTTTGTTAGAAAACAGAAATTTAACCCGCATTGTTAACTGACATCAAGGATAACTGTGACGTCAAGATGGTGAGATATCCCATATGGGGCTTAGATGTAGTTTCTCACACAACAGAGGAGGGGAAAGAGAGGCAAGATAACAGTATATACAGTGTCCTAAAGATATTTTGAGGGCACCAATTGCATATAGTATCTCTTCTAACCTAAGTGGACATGAAGGTCTTCCTCACAATTGAGGCCTCCGGGGGTCTTGCTTTGCAGGCAGATGATATACTCTGATTCCAGGCGGCTAAGATTTCTTTCACGATCACCTCCGCGGGGATTCGCTGGGACCCTGTCAATTCCAAAATAGGAAAGTTTAGAAGAGACATCAGCTATCCCGCCATGTTCCAACATGCAATGCTTGGCCACAGTGTAGGTCAGATCCCTGTTCCTAACTGCGCGCAGATGCTCAAGAATACGCTTTTTCACCGCAAAGATGGTGCAACCGACATAGCGCAGGCCACAAATACAGACAATGACATACACCACAAATTCGGTATTGCAGTTAATGAATGACAGTATTTTCTCATCCCTCCCCACTGGTAAAGGGTAACTTTTCACATTGCGGCTATTGCTACAGGCCTTACACCGGCCACATTTGTGAAAACCGGGGAGTTCCTTGAGCCATGAGCTCGAGCCGGTACTCCTATGTGTAAGATGACTGTGTACCAGGGTGTCTTGTAAGGATTTAGACTTACGATAAGTAATGTGTGGCTTGGGACTAACCAAACTACCAATAACCACATCCTGCCTGACTAAATGCCAGTGCTTATTGACTATCCTGTGTAAGGCTTGTGATGCATCCGAGAAGGTGGTAATGAGTCTTACTTCCTGAGTGTTCTGGTTAGTAGTCTTAGGGATCAGCAGGCTGTTTCTGTCCCTCCCTGCAGCCTTTTCAGTAGCTATTTTAATAGTTTGACCTGAATAGCCTTGTGTTTTAAAACGGCTAAACATATTCAATCTTTCCCTGGTATAGGCTTCAGCAGTGCTACAATTACGTTTAGCGCGGAGCAGTTCTCCATATGGGATGCTTCTCTTGAGTCCATCAGGGTGATGGCTCCGTGCATGCAACACGCTATTCCCTGCGGTAGCCTTTCTGTACAGACTAGTATGTATGCAATCATCCCTCACCTCAACCTGAACATCCAGGAATTCAATGGTGGTAGTGTGTACCTTACTGGTGAATCTTAAGTTAAGCTCATTTGTGGACAAGCCTGCAATGAAGTCATGGAGCAAATTCTGTGGACCATCCCAAATCAGAAAAATGTCGTCAATGTAGCGGGTCCACAGGATAACATTGTCCATATAACATTCATTTCCTTGGTGCCAAAGATGCTCCGCCTCCCACCACCACATAAAAGACTGAAGGATTTCTACAGGTTAGAAAATCCCCCTGGACCTCCGATCGTAAGTTCTTGTGGTTCCCTTTTGGAAAACACTTCCAGGTTCTTAGACATCTTCCATTTTCCTTATGTTGAAAGCTTACCCTCATGCATTTGTGACACAATGGATTTTTTAAACCGAATTGGAGGGAGTCCCTGGAAAGAGGACTACACATTGGTGACCATTGATGTGGTTCCCCCTTTATACATCGATCAGACATGATGATGGCTTAAGGGCCTGTGAATTCTATCTGAGATCACGGTCCTTGAATGCACTTGGTCAGACTCAAATGATCTTAGACATGATGCGTTTTTGTCTCATGAATAATGTCTTTATTTTTTACAAGAAATTCTACAGACAGAGCAAGGGGACCACAATGGGTGCATTTTTTGCACCCACTTATGATAATATTACGTTAGGCTTCTGGGAAGCAGAACATATGTGGTCTGAAAACAATAAGATGGTAACTGACAAAGTAGTATTTTGGGTGCGTTGTATAAATGACTTGTTTTTAATCTGGGAATGGGCTACAGAAGAGTTGAATTCCTTTCTAAAGTCCTTAAATGATAATGCATTCCAATTGAAATTCACCTATACCACGAGTCAACAGGAGATAGATTATTTTGATATACACATCTATATAAAGGACCAAAGAATATGTACCACTCTTTATCGTAAACCAACAGCAAGTAAAAGTATTCTTTCAGCTAACAGTGCCCCTCCAAAATCTCTCAAATGGAGCGTCCCGTATGGGGAATTTCTACGGGCTTGTAGAAATTGTTCGGAGGACCGTGAATGTCTATCACAGATAGATGAAATGTACGTGAGATTTTTGAGAAGAGGATACCAAACAATGGTCCTAGAAAACACTAAATCCAGAGCTGTGAAAAAGATAAGGGAATCTTTGTTATACACTAAAAGTCTAGAAGAAAAACACATGACAAACTCTGAAGAAAAAATGAGATTCATTTCACAGTTCAATTCCTCAAGTAAATTGATTCAAAATGCACTACAAGATCATTGGAAACTACTCCACAAAGATGAAGATCTAAAGACCTACTTCTCAACCCATCTAAGTATTACTTATAGGAAGAGCTCGTCATTGGGGGATTTACTAACACACAGTTATTACCAAAAACCAAATAAAGGAGACCACAAAATGCAGTGGTTGAGAGCAAATTGGTTTCTTCAAATGTCTTAGATGCAAGGCATGTAAATATGGACAAAATTAGCAAAATGTTTTAACGCTGACAGGAGAAAAAATCAAAATCAAGGAAAGAATAACATTTGAGACAACACACATAGTATATGCTCTAGAGTGTCATTGTGGAAAACAATACATCGGAAGCACTGTAAACAAACTCAAGTTGCGAATTCTACAGCATCTCAGAGCGATTACTAACAAAGATTTCCCCTATGCCATATCAAAACATCTTTGGAAAGATCACAAGGGTATTTTAGAGAACGTCTCCATCTATGGCATTGAACATAGCCTTTGGAACTTAAGAGGGGGATTGTGAGCTTGCATTACGAAAGGCTGAGTCCAAATGGATAATCATGGTATCTGCATTTTATAGAATCTGTGTATAGTGATTAATGTTAATGTGTAATACTTGCATTCCGCTAGAACAATAGGTACTTCACCAGTGAAACTGTGATAGAGTGAAGAGAAAAGGCACGTGCACTTTACTTAGTTTGCGCACAGTGAGAAATGCGGACATGTGATAATATGCATGACATAAGAAGAATGGGTACTTTACCACATATGCATCCTACAAATGAGTTATATAATATACTTAGTCTTCAAGTTAGATTCAACATACATTTTTACAAACTCCTCTATGTGCTGGGGAAATCACGCCTTGACTGCTAAACTTAATGGCGTGGTGTTCAAAAAATGGTTAACTGTTCCTTTAATAAACAAAAAAAACTTTTTGGTGAAGGGAGGGGCTGTTTAAGCCCCTCTTAAATACACTCTGCACTTTATGACCCGGACAAAGGCCTCTGGCTGAAACGCGTAGTTCATCTTTTCTCCAAATGCACTGTTGTTTGCACTTTGCACTTTATAAAGCTGAGAGAAAAAATAATGACAAAAGAACAATAAAGACAATTTGAAGAAGCTACAACCTGAAGTGCTCTCTGTCTGTGGAGTGCTGCCTTTCTGTGTTCCACGGATACGGTGGTGATGTAAATGAGAGGAAGACATGGGATATCAGAATCATATATATATATATATATATATATATATATATATATATATATATATATATATATATATATATACTACCTACTGGCAGTCACCAGTAGGTAGTTATGCAAAAATGGTAGTAGTGTTTTCCTCTCCAGGAAACGGAACC
This sequence comes from Calotriton arnoldi, assembly GCA_963921515.1. Lineage (NCBI taxonomy): Eukaryota > Metazoa > Chordata > Amphibia > Caudata > Salamandridae > Calotriton > Calotriton arnoldi. Next base: position 72,445 of record CAWUFW010010616.1, on the reverse strand, counting down.
GCACATCAGTAAACCACTCAATAAAAGAACACAAAGTAAATCAGTGTGAATAAATAACAGTGTTTCTCAATAGGATGACGGGGTGCTACTACTGCTCACCACATCTACTACCAAAAGATGCAAGTAACATTGGAAAAAGTGATTTTTCCCCATGTAGGTAAATCATAAAAAGAGAGCATCATTCGGCACACCCTTACACAGTTGAAATATCTTTATAAATATAAAACCAGTCAAGATAATCCCAATTCAAAAGTATCCTGTAGAGTTCACTTGGTTTTTATTGGCTATTAACCAATGTCGAAACAGTTCGAATTCTTGAAAAGATGTTTCTTTATTTTTGTTGATGTAACATCCAGCATGAAAGATTGTGACAATGCCAACACGTGTTTCGTCTCCCCTTAGACTTTATCAAGGCGATTGGTAAAACACTCCTGGTCCACCTAGCATGATACACGTAGAACCAAATTGTCTATTTTTCTCAATAGGAAGAGTTTCAAAGTCTTAGTAGCTTCCAACCGCCGCTCCTGCTGAGGCTTGCAGATATTCCAGAAGTTCCGAAAGAGGCGTTTCTGCTGAAGGGGCATTGGGGCATCAGTGATGTCATTTGAGATGTCATCAGTGATGTCATCAGTGATGTCACTGACCATGTCATGAATGATGTAATATGTGACGTCATCAGCAGTGCATTGCGGGGGCGCGAGTTATAGTTAGCTGAACTAACTATAACAGCGGAATTTCTCTGGTTTTGTATGAGTGAAAGGTCCAAATAACTATAACGTCCCTAAAACCTATGGTTTTTTCAGTGAATATATATATATATATATATTATAATGTGTGCTTTTTATAGTAGTAAATGTAAAGAATTAAACCAAAAAATTCATATAAATTAATTTAATGTAAAATAAATATTTGATATGTATTTAATGATTGTGTTACAGTATATATATGTGTGTGTATGAGTATATATAAATATATATCTATAAAAACATACACATATCTTTGTGTGTTTATGTAAACATATATCTATAAATAGTATTAAATAATAATGAGATTTTTTATACGATATTTGTGTTATACAATATTATTGATTTCAATATTGTGACAGTGATCCGAACAAGTCTAAAGTAAAAGCCTTTTGCAAGTTCTTAAGCAAGTCATATCACTGTACAAATAAATGTATGCCAAAAACTGCCATCATATACAAAGGGCTTCATGCAGCCTGTGAGCCCATTTATATTCAGTTCTTTTGCTGTATTACATTGTGTTAGATTATGTTTCAATAAGAATTGTTATAATAGGTTAAATGATGTTAGGTGGTTCATGTGTTAAGTAATATCTACCACTTATTTCTCTTCTTTGCCCTTTTAGGTATCACAGTAGGCAAAATGGTTTTAAATATGGGGGCATTTCATTAAACTTGTGTGGTAGTTCCTCCGCCTCCTCCCCCCCCCCCACTGGTAGCGAGCAATCTTGGGGTGAAATTTGATACCAGGGCTTCCAACACCCCTCAGGTTGCAGGGGTAGTTGGCACTTGATTTGGCCTGTCAAAAATGCTGAAAACGTTTCTCTATCTCCTCCCCTCCCACTGCAGAAGATGGTGATCCAGGCCATGATTACATCAAGGCTTGATATGCCAACTCTTTATTACTGGGGCCTGCCTGCCTACCTCCTGAAAAGACTACAGCTGGTGCAGAATGCTGCTACCAGGCTTTTATTATGTCTTCCCAGGACAGCCCACATTCAACCAGGTTGAAAAGAAATTCACTGGTTGCCTATAAAAGAACGTGTGAGATTTAAAGGTCTGGTCCTTTCTATCTTAAAGGCCCTCAGGATCTGTCGAATAGATTTACACCTTACCAACCAGCACGGTTTCTTCGTTCATCGACTCCCTTGACGGTAGCCACCCCACACTTCAGACAGTAAAAGTCGGGCCGTAGCTCTTTCTCTTATCTGGCCACCTGGGAGTGGAATGCCTTTCCAGTTCACCTCCGGCTTCTAGGGACACTGTGACATTTAATGGACTCCTTAAGACCTGGCTCTATAGTTCTGCTTTTTAGAACCACTTTTATTTAGGGAAAATACTTGCAATTTAGCTCCAGGACACTCCTTGGAGTAGCTGACGCGCTTTACAAATAATAATAATAATAATTAATGAAAGTGTTCAGTGTGTCTATTGGTTCAGTTACAACGGCCATGCCCTTGTATCTCCTCCTTGGTGGTTGTTCAAACAATTGTATTCTGATTGTGAGTTTACACAATGGGAGCAATGTGCGGAGAGGGCTAGGAGATGCAACATGTTTTGTTGCTTGTTTTTATGCAGCATAATGTTGTGGCATGTGTGCACTCTTCGCTGCATGCTTGGACAATGTTACATATGTCAAGGACATTGACGTATGTGAACACAGTCATTATTTGCGCACTGAAAGGAGTGAATGTCCGAAATGCAAGGTCCTAGTATTTAGTTGTCTATTAATGTGGGCTTTCTTCTTGCAGGCTAATTGACATCAAATGCGCTTGCTTAATTTTTCAGTTCTCTGCAGCATTTAATGGTAGCTAGAAATCTGCAAATAGGTTGAGCTTGTGCCCTTTTGAAGGATATACTACATCAGTTTCCAAGTACTTCCTAAAATCTGATTATGACATAGGTTTCTGTCATGTGTGGTAAAATCAGGATCCACGCGTGAGGGGGTCATTCCTTGCTCCATAAGCCTCAAAGAATGTATAAAAGACAATAGCAATTGGGGCGGTATAATCTGACTGCCCGCTGCTGTGGAGAGATGCTGACAACTAGGACTGTGAGTTGGTTCCCACTGGCACACAGGTATGCTTGGGGCATTACATGACTCAGCAAATATTATAATAAACTAATACATCAACCTGTGAACCAGCTAAACACAATACAGCTGCTTGTGAATTAAACTAATAGGTTAGGGGATATGAGATGAAGAGTGTTTGGCATGCATGTAGCATTCACCCTTAGGTTATTTGTGGTTGCTGAGATGGTTCAAACTATGATGATAGCTCTTGCTTACATGATTTATACAAGAATAGCATATAGTGAATTTTCATGTGTTTATTTTCGTGTGTGCTATTCTCAGTATCCATGGGCAGGCTCTGCAATATCACTTTCAGTTGTAAATGATTCATTGACAGGACTATCTGACGTCTGAGACCCTCACTTCACACAGTAAGATGGGTAAGAGAGAACTCTTCAGTTTTCCTCTCCTTGAAGATATGAATCTTTTCCTTCTGGCGCTCAAGAAATCTACAGGGTGTGTCTGTAAAAATCTCAGGGTATATGTTACAATGTACCTCAATTATGTGGTCTTTTGGAGTACTTGGGTGCCTTATAACTCAGACTGGTGCACCAAACGTGTGTGACTGTGAACAGAGCTCCTAAGTTTCAGATATGGTGTGTATTTCCTTGTTTACAGTTTGAACATATTAATCATTGCTTGCATTTTCTGGTCATTGTAAATGTGTCTCTATGTTCACTTTATCATGGGTATGTCTCAGTGTTCCAGTTTTGGCATCACAGTCTGAAGCTTTGCGAATCAGAGAATTTCTACTGTGACTCGTGTATTGGTGTCTCCTTGTCTCTGTGATCACCTACCTGTCTCACTGTTTGGAGTGCTCATTGCCCCAGAGTCTTATATTCCTTCTCTTTGGCTATGAGGTTCCCTGTCTTGGTGTATGCACCTCCCTGTCCTGATGTTTGTAAAATTTTGTTTCGTTGTATACCACTCATTCCACATGCACATCCCTGTCTCAGTGCCTATATCTCTTGTTTCTATTAGTGTGATACTCATGCTTACTGTGTAATTAGTGCCCTAATGTTTATCCCTCCCTGTTATGTTCTATGTTGCTTCCAGACTACTAGGTTTGTGGTGCTGTTTTTCACAGTGTGTGTGTATTTGTGTGTGAATCTGTGTATTTCTCCATTAGTTTATGTAAAAGTCTCTTTGCTTTTGTTTCCTGCTCTAGCGTCAATGTTTCTACTTTCACTGGGTGTTTTAACTAAACTTCTGAGGTTTTTTTAAACGCACATTAAAGTCTTATTAACACAGCTAATCTTCACCTTAACCCTAGTTTTTTTCAGTGACTTTCTTGGGTTTTATGACCATATACCACATCACACTGTTCCTTTCACCTAACCTCTAGTTACTGTCAATCCCACTGTGCATGGCCTTCAGCCATGCACAGTGGGGTTAGCCGTAGGGCATGGCCTATGGCCAAGAGCTGTACCCAACTCCAGCAGCGCACAGCCTTTGCAAACACACTGTGTGCATCCAACACTCACTGTGCACTGGCTGTGTATTTCAGAGTCTGGCATCAGGGGTTGGCAGCAGGGCTTTGAATATGGCCATTTCCTGTGACCAACCCACCAGGTGATTCCAACGCCCACAGGCTCTGTTTTCCTATGTTTAATGCTTTTTTAGATGTCAAGGTTCCTTTCACAGGATTCAGAAACCTTCACTGGCTGTTGGGCCTATGTTGAACTTTCCATAGGGTTCAGGGACCTGCTTTCTGATACGCAGTCCCATGAAAGAAATAGGTCAGCATGGGTCCATGAAGCTTGCTGTCACTTGCCTAAGATGTTTGTGCCGTGTTTGCAGCCCCCAGCAAGTCTCCTGTAATGGCAATTTCAACATTTTCACTGATGTTGAGGCCAGAGGGCTTCATTTATGCAGATAAGACGTTGAGTTTGTAGAACTGAAAGGCACAATGGAAGAGAATGCTACCTTGTCTACTCAGATATGAGTATTTTATCATTTGGAGTCTGTGGAGATCCACAAGACAGTGTGCATGGGGCTCCGTGTGTCAATGGTCCACAAATCTCTAAATGTAACCCCTTCCTGCCCAGAGAACAGTTTTAAATGCTAATTTCTACTGAGTGGGCTTACACCAAACCAAGCAAAAGCACTTCTTTGAGTTAAGTTCTACTTTCATGCCAAGTTTTGGGAAATTCAGTTCAACATTTTTTCTTTATCGAGGAGACTACCGGTGGAGTTAAAATGAGAAATTGTATTAATGGCACCCTCCATTTTTGATCATATACACACCTGGGATCTATATGGGGGAACCTATGAAAGCCAGAAAGTACTGATCCCACAAGAGAATGCTATTCACATAAAGAAGTATGTCTGGCTATGTGTGAAGTGAGGAGAACAAAGAATGAATGAAGGGCGGGTGCTGTGTGAAAGGAAGGTGTGGGGAGCAATTCCCTCAGGACAAGAACCCTCACTTACCGTTAGGTGATATGCTTCATCATATGGGTTCCCTCCTCACACCGTAGTGTGGGCTATAACTCCCCGAGGGGAGGAGCAGAGGTGTATTCTCAAAAGATGAGCATTAGTGCGCAGGTGAATGAGGGGCAGAGTGCAAATAGAGTGATAAAGAGTGGTTTAAAAATGTCTACCTGAGTCCACTGAAAGTTTATTTGGTGGTCACAGTGACATAGTTAAAAATGCAAGAGGATTAGGGTTTCAACAGATATACCCTATTTGTAAGGTCAGCATGTTTCTGCCAACAGGCATTTGTCAGGACCTATATTGCCAGTCACTCTGGAAACGTGATGAAGTGCAAAAAAAGAAAATAATACAAGCCACCACTGGAACTGTGTGGCTCATTGTTCCAACGCCCCTCTTCTTATCAGAGGGATACGTGAACTGTGGAGAAAAAGTCAAGTTAATTTCATAAGACCTCAACATAACTTCCAGCCATAGTACACCCAGTGCTCCATTCTCACATGAAAACATCATGATTACCTAATGAGCGATATTGTCACATGCACTCTCCAAAGCTCTTGAACCATCTTGTGGTGCCCAGCTGTAAGTGCATATAACATAATGTGTTGTAGTCATCTACGTACTACATGTTTTCTGTTCTAAATCAATGAGATAAAATAGAACAATATAGAGCATCCATGGCAAATGCTGCTAATCAAAAGTGAGTCAAAGATCATCTCAGGCGTTATCTCATTAAGGACATCATGTGTTGTGTTCCCCTTAGTGACAGACAGTGCATATATAGTTTAGCCTAGAGGTCCCTGTGATGCTTCTCCCCTTTACTACGGGCCAGTGGAGACCCAGCCGGGTGTGCCATACCAAGCTCCTCTTCTGAGTATCACCGTGCTCTGTTGAACAGGACTAGAACAAAACTGTGTGGAGATAGATTAGCCTACGGGGCATATTCATGCTAGCCAGTCCTTAGGAAAGGACCTGCATATCAAAGCCCAACACAAGGTTCGGGGCAGGGTGGATGTGTCAGTGTGTAGACCTGCTCTATAAAAATGCACTGTGGGTATGCTGTGGCGGTGCACGTCCCTCATTGTTAGAGAGCCATAAGTGCCAACACACTGTGGGGTAACGAGTTAAAATGGTCCTGTAGACTGGTATCGGCTGTGAGTGGCGCAGGAAGTGATGATGCGGGGGCTGATCTATCGCTCACAACCCAACTAAAGCTAGGAGACAGCGGGGGCAGTCTTCACTGGTAGACAGACGAGTTGGGAGCCAGTGGGCTGTAAAGGGGCCGTGGGGTACTCCTCCATGGTCCAGGGAAGCTGCGAGAAGCCGCATCCAGAATTAAAGGGGGCTGAGTGGGTGCATGCTTCATGTGCAACCCAACAGGTGAGAGGCGCTAGCCTCGTGTGTCCCCACCGTGTTGAAATTAATGCTGCGGGGGGCTTGGCGTCTGATGGACGGCCGCATATAGATATGCCCAGGGGGCTGAGCTAGTGCGTGCTAGAAGAGCTTCCTAACAGCTGAGGGGCACTTGTCTAGTGTGACCCCATCGTGTTGTCAGAAAAGCTGCAGGGAGCCGGGCGTCCGATGGGCGGCCGCATCCAGAAATGTTGCGGTGGATAAGCGGGTGCATGCTTGATGAGCTATCCTTCAGCTACGGGGCACTTACCTCGTAAGTAGCCGGTGCCTCCATTCATGAGATGACAGGCGAGAGTGGCGAGCCGCTCTCCCTGCCGTCTAAAATAATCATTCCTTACTCTGTGAATGGGCGTATCGCGTCACTGACGTGTGCGCCTCAACACGTGGTGCTAGAGGAGTCTGGGTAATGTAGTCCCCGTCGCAGGGAGGCTACTAGGAAAACCCAGAGGGGGCTTGTTGGTATCCTGCCATACTCACCAGGACTGAGAGGCTTTCCACTCAGTCCCACGGGGAAGGCACTTAACAAAGGTCCAGCCCATGGGTGGCTGAAGTTGGCGCTGAGACGGGTGCAGAATGCACAGGGATGGAGCAAGTAGCTGATGGCTCAATGCCATACCAGAGGGACTGTCGGGCCAGTGAGGTCCCATACTCTACATCTCATGGCTCCCAAGGATCAGAGGTGGAGTCTGGAGGTGGATGGGTATCTCTATATATAAATGTATATATATAGACATGAACAATGAATCCGTGTGGGTGGACGCCTCGCCCCCGTGAAGGGAGGGGGGGAGCGGGGGAGCATGAGGTAGGTGAGAGTGGGCTGGCCCCTTAGTATGAAGGTCTGTCAGACCTACCCCACTGACAGGGGTGGTGAGCCTGTGGGGTGGGCAGGAACAGGTCAAATGAGATGTCATACGCTGCACCCTCGGTGCACAGATGGAGAGGGATCACTTCCCAAGGGCAAGCAGTGATCAACAGTGAGAGAGGCAGGCACATCCAGAAAGGGGGCCCCCATCTGGGTGCCGTGTCGTGTCTGATCTAAAACCCAAGTCTACCTGAGAGTGTTCATGTCAGTTGGACAGGGTAGTCCAAGGGATCTCGTTGTTTAATCCTTTACTGTCACTTTTAAGACAAAAAACCCAGCGCTGCTCTCTATGAAAAAGTACCCTCTCTAGTGGGCCAATGTTTGCAGTGTAGTTGGGTTTGTCAAGTACCAGCCAGAAAATATGATTGGCTGTGTGGCCTTTGTCTGAGAAGTGTCTAGTCAGTTTGGTGTTTGTCTTGTTGCATCTAATCGAGCTCCGGTGTTCTGTAATCCTGGTCTTCACCTTACGTGTCGTCATGCCTATATAGGTGAGGTCACATGGACATTTAAGGTGTTAGACCACCCCCTCAGTGTTACAGTTGGTATGTTTGTTAAGTTTCCACAGGTGCGTAATCCTATGTCAATATCTTGTGTGGGTCATATGTATGGACAGACTGCACAAGAACCACAAGGAAAGTGTCCAGTCACAGACGGAAGGGACCACTGGAGTTGTGGAATAGATTTCTTGATATTAGCCAGCGGTCTAGTGTGTACTACCATTTCCCGTATGTTCCTGCTCCTCTTAAATGCAAACAGCGGTTTGGATAGTGTTCTATTTCCTACGTTGAGAATTTGCCAATTCTTTCCAATCGCCTTCTTGATTGTCTTGGTCAAGTGGCTGTATGTTGTCACACACACCAATCTATCAGATTTAGGTTTTGGGTGTGTTTCCAGCATCGATTCTCTATTATTGTTTCAAGCTCTTTTTTCAGCTGTCCTGATCAAGTGTGGTGGGTATGATCTTTCTCGTAGGCTGTTGCTCAATGAGGTTGCGTGGGCTTTGAATCTCGCCAGTTCTCTACAATTTCTCCTCAATCTAAGGAATTGTCCTACTGGTAAGTTGTTCCTAAGAGCGCGTGGATTGTAGCTGTTGTAACAGAGTAGTGAGTTCCTTGACATGGGTTTACGATATAGTTCCGAACACAGACCCCCCATCTTTGGGGTATAGTAGTAGGTCCAGAAAGGGTAGTTTGGTCTTGCTGTATTTGTCTGTGAACCTGAGGTTATTGTCCCTGGTGTTGAGCCATTCAGAGAAGTTTTGGAGTTAGGCTATGTCGTCTTCCCAGATGACCAGGATATCATCTATATAGCTCTTCCACACCGCGATGTTGGGTTTGTATGGGCTCTCCTGAGGATAGATGTGGGTGGTTTCAAACTGGTGCATATAGAGGTTCGCCATGCTCGGCGCAAAGGTGCTGCCCATAGATGTACCTGATGTTTGCCAGAAGAGGGAATCCTGATACTGAAAGAAATTCTCTTTCATGGCCAAAGTTGCCAGTTCCATAATGAATGCTGTAGGAGTCATGTCCTCCTCAGGTCTCTCGTTCAGTAGTGTCTTGATTGTCTGTAAAGTGTCATCCTGAGGTATATTTGTGTAGAGCGACTCTACGTCAACCGAAGCCAGGTAATGGATGTTGGGGTCAAACGCCATGTCCTTGATGACATTCAGACCATGCTTAGAGTCCTGTAGGTAGGAAGGCATCTTAGCTACATATGGTTGTAAAAACCAGTCCACAATTTGTGAGAGAGGTTCAAGGATTGACCCAATCGCTGACACTATTGGTCTACCCGGTGGTGGTCTTGCTGGTTTGTGGATCTTCTGTAGCACGTAAAAATATGGTGTCTTGGGGTTGCTCAGTTGTAAGAAATCGCATTCATTCTTGGTAATCCAACCCTCCTCCTCACCCTTCTCTGCTAGATGTTTGATTGCTTTTTTCAGTCTTGGGGTAGGGTCACTCCGTAGTTTGGTGTAATGCCTTGCGTTTGAAAGTTGCCGGATGCACTCCTCATGGTACTGGTTGCAGTCCATGATGACAATGGCACCCCCTTTGTCTGCTGGTTTCACAATGACTTTTTCATCCCTTCCCAACTCTTGTAAACATTGGTGTTCTTCCTTCGTGATGTTCATAAAGGGGATCCTGGCTCTGGTTTTTAGATTCTCAAAATCCTTCATAACCGCCTTTTCGAATGTGGCTACTTCAGTTGGTACCAGATGTAGTGGTGGGTTAAAGGTGGATTTATTTTGTGGTCCAGTATTTTTGTCTGTGTCTGTTTCCAAGTGTTCTTCTTGTCTGTTAAAGAAGAAGTTGAGACTGATCATGCGTAAGAACTGGACAAGTTCTGTGTAAGTGGTAAAGTCGTCTCCCAAATGGGTGGGTACATATCCCAGTCCTTTATTGAGCACTTGTGTCTCCAGAGCGGTCAACGGTCTGTTACTCAGGTTCACGATGAGGTCAGGATATTGCTGGTCATTACCACTGGGTCTTTGGCCATGCTCCGTGTCACTTGTTGCTCTGTTGACAGGTCCCATTGTATGTGGTGTCTCTGTGGGTCCTGGTGTGTCTCTGGGACGGTCCGATTGTTCCTTCTTCTTCTTGTTCTGCCTCCTCGGCCCTGTCCAAAAAAGAGAAGGTTGGTATGGTTGTTCTCCAAAGAACGGTGGTTGGACCGGTTGGGGTTGGTATCCCCATGGTTGTGGCGGCCACAACGGCTGTGGTTGGGGTGCAAAGTGAGGTTGGTAATTCCCAGGGGTGTATCTTCTATTCCTCCCCTGCCGCTGTCTGGATGGGAGTGTCTCAGATGATGCGCTAGAGTCTGAGTCCTCACTCCTGCTCCATCCATCTGAGTTTGAAGTCCATTCATTTAACACCCAGCCCCACGCAGCATTCATTTCAACACGGTGGGGACACACGAGTCTAGTGCCCCTCACCTGTTGGGTTGCACATGAAGCATGCACCCACTCCGCCCCCTCTAATTCTGGATGCGGCTCCTCGCAGCTTCCCTCGACCACTGAGGGGTACCCCTCAACCCTTTTACAGCCAACCTGCTCTCGACTCGTCTGTCTCCTGGTGAGGACTGCCCCCACTGTCTCCTAGCTTTAGTTGGGTCGTGAGCGATAGATCAGCCCCTGCATCATCTCTTCCTGCGCCACTCACAGCCGATACCGGTCTACAGGACCGTTTTAACTCATTACCCCACAGTGTGTTGGCACTTATGGCTCTCTAACCATGAGGGACGAGCACCGCCACAGCATACCCACAGTGCATTGTTATAGAGCAGGTCTACATACTGACACACCCACCCTTCCATGAACCTTGTGTTGGGCTTTGACATGCAGGTCCTTTCCTAAGGACTGGCTAGCATGAATATGCTCCGTAGGCTAATCTATCTCCACACAGGTTTTGTTCTAGTCCTGTTCAACAGAGCACAGTGATACTCAGAAGGGGAGCTTGGTATGGCACACCCTACTGGGTCTCCACTGGCCAGTAGTAAAGGGGAGAGGCATCACAGGGACCTCTAGGCAAAACTATATTTGCACTGTCTGTCACTAAGGGGAACACAACACATGATACTCTTAATGAGATAACACCTGAGATGATCTTTGACTCACTTTTGATTAGCAGCATTTGCCATGGCTGCTCTATATTGTTCTATTTTATCTCATTGATTTAGAGCAGAAAACATGTAGTACGTAGATGACTACAACACATTATGTTATATGCACTTACAGCTGGGCACCACGAGATCGTTCAAGAGCTTGGAGAGTGCACGTGACAATATCGCTCAATAGGTAAGCATGATGTTTTCATGTGAGAATGGAGCACTGGGTGTACTATGGTTGGAAGTTATGTTGAGGTCTTATGAAATTAACTTGACTTTTTCTTCACAGTTCACGATCCCTCTGTTAAGAAGAGGGACGTTGGAACAACGAGCCACACAGTTCCAGTGGTGGCTTGTATTATTTTCTTTTTTTGCACTTCATCACGTTTGCAGAGTGACTGGCAATATAGGTCCTGACGAATTACTGTTGGCAGAAACATGTTGACCTTACAAATAGGGTATATCTGTTTAATCCCTAATCCTCTTGCATTTTTAACTATGTCACTGTGACCACCAAATAAACTTTCAGTGGACTCAGGTAGACATTTTTAAACCACTCTTTATCACTCTATTTGCACTCTGCCCCTCATTCACCTGCGCACAAACGCTAATCTTTTGAGAAAACACCTCTGCTCCTCCCCTCGGGGAGTTGTAGCCCACACTACGGTGTGAGGAGGGAACCCATATGATGAAGCATGTCACCTAATGGTGAGTGAGGGTTCTTGTCCTGAGGGAATTGCTCCCCACCCCTTCCTTCCACACAGCACCCGCCCTTCATTCATTCTTTGTTCTCCTCACTTCACACATAGTCAGACATACTTCAATGTGAATAACACCCTCCTTTTTTGGCCTGCACAAAACTAGCCAAGAAGAGCCCCAATTGGATGTACATTTTTTTAAAGATTGGTGCAGATTTGTTGACCACTGGAAAAGACATTAGCAAAACAAAGTTGCCTTTTCAAAGGGAATATCTGACTTAACCATCGCTACACAGGTTCTATTGCTCCCTGTATAGTTTATATTTCTATGGAAAATCCACTCCAGTTATATAATAGAGTAGAAAGTGCCCATAACTCCACGGGTGAACTCTATTTTAATTGTTTGCAAATGTAAAGAAAATTGAAAATGTGCACCTTTTGAATGACCGAGCAGATGCAAATATGTATGTATAAATATAAATAATGAACACATGTATATAGGAAATATCATACAACAGTAAGTGTGGCAGCAAAATAAATGTTTGGTTACACCTGTGGAAAATAAAGTCACCAATTATAAAATTGTTCCTCAATTACATGTTTTATTCTTCATAACTAAACCCGTATACAATGTAAGTTGTCATAATGATGGTCTGCTGTAATGTCTTTAAAGAACATATCCTAAGCAATGTTTTATTGTAGAGGAACTGGTTTTTGAAAATGGAATCTTTACACTTATAAAGTAAATTCTTTCCAGCACATTTTTTCCTGGCCTTTCCTCTCAAGTGGAAGGCCAACAAATAACAGAATCAATCTGAAGGGAGGAATATAAATAGTAGATGTATTTCATACATAAATCAAGCGAACAGGGCTACAGATAAATTGAACTGTGGGATAGAAATGCCTCTCCAAGCTTGACTGTGGGTGGAGGTTGGCAAGATATCACAATCTTTGCATTTAAGCTCTGGATTTTTAAGGCAGTTGCGATACTATCTCTAGATGTTTAGGTCGTGGCTTATTTTCAATAAGAAGACAGCAGAATGACAACAGATAAGGGTTTCTATTTTACAGAGTAGAAATGCAACTAATCTGGCAGACTGAAGGCATCTGTCTTGGTAGAAGAGCCCACACTTATAGGACGCATATTTTACGAACATGTGGCCCTGTTGAAGTTCAAAGGATTTATAAACTTAACATGAATCATTACATACGGAAAAAAATCATCATCGCAGTGCGCAGAAAACCATAACTATCGTCACCTTATGAATTAACTGTGCTACAAAGCCAACGAAATATAGATGTGTATAACTGCATTGCTGCATCATAATAATATTTAATCAAATTTACTTCTCAATATTTTTTTTCTGCAAATAAAGGAGCTCTGCCTTTAGACGGAGGTGGGGGGTTGCAATGATGGGAAATGTATTGCTTTGCACTGCATTATTGATTCAATCTTGCAACGGTTGAGCGCAAAACAACTACATAATTCGTCCTTTATTAATAAGCAGAAAGCCTTTAACTTCTCTAGGGTCTTGATGACGAAATAAGCAACAGATGCAAGCAGGTGGAACAGCAAACTGATATAATCTATGATATCATTAATAAAGTGATAGATTAAAACTTTGACACAGGTAATTATGACAGAAACTCGTTTATAGCAAACAACTACTCTTACAAATGAGCTTATTGACTACAGATTTGTATTTAATTTATAAGTATTTGTTGTCTTACTATTTTATCTGACCTTTAAAGCTTCTCAGGCCCATGCGTTTTACAGCCGCGGCCCATGTAGGTAAGTGCGGTGGGGAGGTGGGGCTAGGTGGGGGGGGGATTTCGACAGACAATGACAAGGGAAAATGTAATAAATAATTAACTTTCCCTCGTCGTCGCCTGTCGAATATTTAATTTTCCCTCCTCGTCATCTATCGAAATCCCCCCCACCTGACCCCACCGCTCCACCACTCTTACTTCCACTGGCCGCGGCTGGCGTTTTAGCGCATCCAGCCCAGGTTGTTTTTTTTGCATCCTGAGACTCGTAATCTTGGTGATTTCACTATAAAATAAGGACTACAAATCCCAGAATGCAATGCACTATCTGGACTGATTGAGTTATTCGCATATAGACCTGGGAAACTTGTGAGTTCTGTTTTGTAATGAAATGGTGTACTTAGCATTCAGAGCTAAGTACATGATAATGATAAAATATCCCAAGTTTAATAACTAAATGGCAGATGTATTATCTGTCTTTTCCATTGTAGCCACTCCGAATCAGAGCTTGAAACCAAAAATGGATTTTCAGATTTCCATATCACATTTTAGGGGGTAGTAAAGTTTTACCATCTCCTAAAATGGGCTTGCAACTGTACACCGACTTGGTATTTGGAAGAGGCATGTTGTGGGTGTCCCTTCCAAATAATGAATTGCTATGCAATGTATCAATGGGTTTCTACAGTAATTCTGGTGGCAAACTTAAACAGATATAGACCCCCAAGTTAGAGTGGTGTCAAGGTGTTTCCCAAGGGGTTTATGGTTAGACCCAGACACAAAGGGTCTGAGTGGGGGATTTGTAATGCTCTTATGAATCTTGAGTAACATGTAGAGACGAGGTCTCCAGGGAAAATCAGTAAACAAATAGCGGCGTTTGTTGTCATTGATCCAGCCATACTCCAAAGCTCTTTCAAGTATCACTTTCAAAGTAATGGTGAATTCATTGGTAGGGTCATCCGCGAGTGGTATATAGCTGTTTTCATCAGAAACGTGCAATGTCACTTTATCTACATAGGAAGCGCGATCCATGACCACCAACGCCACCCCCTTTGTCTGCAGATTAAAATACCAAATCCTTGTTCTGAGCCAGCGATAGTAAAGCTCCTTGTTCTCGCGTAGTCATGTTGCGGGTACGTGAGTGACAGAAAATTGAGGTTCTGCATATCCTTTTTAACCAATTATTCAAACATGTCGAGGGTTTTGTGAGATTTAGGTGCTAAAAATTCACTCCTCAGTTTAAATTCCAGGTATTCAAAAGTTCATGTGCTTTATCTGGAGATCCCAAATTATCAAAAAAGTTATGCAATTTGCACATGAACTTGAAGAATGCAACTTCTGTTTCCAGCTGGTTAGACTCATATGTAGGTACAAATGACATGCCTTTTTTAAGGACAGCCATCTGTAAAAGCGTCAATCTTGTCGAAGAAATATTGATGACAAATGTCTCGTCTGACTCCTGAAAGTCATTCCTTCTTTTACTGTTGTTGTGTCCCCGACGGGTTTTGACATACCTGGGGTATCGTAGGTGGTGGCAGCTATTGGCTGCTGATTGGCTCCTGGGCTTGTTGACGAAAAAGAAATCCTGGCTTGAGAGCAGCATCTGGTGCTGATGTGATCTGTTTCTCAGCAGGATAAATGCTGGAGAAGATAGGTGGACGATTGGGTGAAGTATCACTGTTAGTGGCAATACTCTCCTCTGATGATGTAGTGTTTGATTTTTTGAAAACGTATTTCTGTGCATACACCTCTGCCCAGGTGTACACTTCATCAAGTTTATAATCAAAGGTATCTCCCTTAGACTTGTGTATTTTACGTTCATGAATCTCCTTGGCATAAGTGTTTAGATTAGTATTAATTTAATTGAGAGAGACTTCCCAAGTGTCTGTGTCTACTCGGTTCTCCAAGGTTGTTTTTAAATCGAAACTCTTTTAACACCTGGGACAACTTTTCAATAATCGACAGAATCAAATCTAAAGAACATTTGTTTAAAATGGCATACTATTTTTTCATAAATTGCTTGTTGAACTTAAACAATATGGATTTTATCGAGATACGTAAACCCCGCGGGATCCATTTTACTTTGTGGTACTGAATCAAAGTGGTTGCATGAAGATGATGGTTGATTTCCTTTCTCATAAGGTACTCAAGTTATCTAAGTTTCTGTGAAGTTGAACCTGGTGAACAGAACAAACACATGTTACGTGACTGCGATGAGGGACAAAAAAGGTGACGCTGCAAGAAACCAGAGTCAACCTTCTGTGGTGATACAAAAATGTGAAGGAAAGCAAGGGATAGATATTGGCTGCGTATAATTGTTGCCAGAGTTAAATGATGAAGAGCAATATCAAACAGATTGTGACTGTGCTCAGATTACGACCATACAAGAAACCAATATGTGTGAAGTGAAGAATGGCGGTTAAAAGCAAAAAGCTAGACATATGCAATGAATACCTAAAAGAGACCATGAACAACGATCTGTAACCATGAGATAATAGGCCACAAGAAAGTCAAATAGCTCGCAACGGATGACTTTCTTTGATCAAGAGAAAAAGGAGTCACCTACAAATGGCAAGTATGTGATGCTATGAGATAAGTAATGTTAAGCGCCACAAACACCATCTCCATGAAAGGAATAAATAAAATTCCTGGAGGGGTAAGTGCGGTGTTCGGTGGTAGCCAAAAACCAAAGCCTGGTCTCAATTAGCTCGCCCTGCAAACCTTAATACATAATTAGTTAATCTGTGGTGATATAAAATCATGCTGAATGGAATAAGATGACACAATTGTTGTGTACCTGAATAACACAATTAGTTCAGACCCTTTTGACATCTTGGCAACTAATAGAGGATGGGTGTGCCCAAAGAGGTGTGGTGAAAGTTTAAAAATGCTAAGAAGCTCAATTGAAGTATCACAGAGTGAGTGAAACAGTTGACAGACTATCTGGCAACTAGAACAGCAACCTGAATCAGTTGAATGTGGATGGCACATAATCTTGACATGCATCAATAGACATGTGTGAAATATGGGCGTAATATATGCGGAAAAGTGAATAAAACAAAACCTAGAATAACAGTTTTAGCATAAGTAATGAGCAATTAGCACGATAAAGCATGAGGACTCCAAATGAGGCATGCACGAAACAAGGAATAACAAGTTAAACAAATATCAATATATGCGTGAACCAAGGTAATTTACATAATTTTACAACAATTTAAACATGACTAAAATGAGATGCATGATGTGACACAATTTCTATAAGATGTGGTGAAATGTTGTGACTATAACTATAACTGCTGAATTTCACTGGTTTTCTACGAGCGAAATCTGAACCTAACTATAACTTCTGTGTAGCTTTTGTTTTTATCAGTAAATTTCTAAGGTTTTTTTTATTATATTTTCTAACTATAACAACCCTGTAACTTTTTTTTTTTTCAGTGAATTTCTATGATTTTTTAAATTCTATTTCCAAACTATATCGTCCCTCTAACCTTTGGCTTTTTAAATGAATTTGTAAAGATTTTTAAATTGTATTTCCTAACTGTGACCACTAACCTTTGACACTGAGTGTGTGAGTGAGTGCATGATTGTCTCAGTGGGTGCATGAGTGTTTGAGTAGGTTTGCAAGTGTGTGTGAGAGACTATGAGTGGGGCTGTAAGTGTGTATAAGAGTGTCTGAGTGGGTGTGTGAGTCTCTGATAGGTGTGATTGGTAAACATAGCTTAATATCTGATAGATAAAGTCTTCTATGTTAAGTAGAAATTGTCATGCTGAGACGGTTCTGTCTAATAACTCAAGGCTACTTAAAATACTAAGTATGTAGTATGTAGAATCTTTGTACTGCTAGTAACTTTTTCTGCAGTGCCAAAAAATGTGTGTGGGACATAATAAACACAAATCTTCAACTGTCACCTACACACAGAGTTAATCTCCAATACAAAGATTTATAACGTGTTCAATACCTCCACACACCTATGATGCATTAGAAGCACATGCGTTTTCTAAACAGTTACACCCATTAGCTTGATGCAGGCTGTACAAAATTAGGTAGAAATGAAATATGGTACTTACCTGCCACTATGCAATCTATAAAACAAACTAGCACACTCATTAGATGATGTCATCAATTATGTCATCAGTGATGTCACTGACTATGTCATCAGTGATGTAAAATGTGAGGTCATAAGCAGTGCACGGTGGGGCTCAAGTTATAGTTAGCTCTGCTAACTATAACTGGTGATTTTCTGTGTCTTTTTTTGTTCAAAACATTAATGTGGTTACTGACATATTAACCTAACTATAACATTACCTAACCTATGATTTTTTCAGTAAATATATAAAAATCAAAGTTACCATAGTACATTTCTACCTAATTTTGTACAGCCTATGTCAAGATAATGGGTGTAACTGTTTGCAAAACTCATGTGCTTCTAATGCATCATAGATGTGTAGAGGTAATGACCATGTCATAAATATTTTTATTGGAGAGTAACTCTGTGTGTAGGTGACAGTTAAAGATTTGTGCTCATTATGTCCCACACACATTTTTTGGTACTGCAGAAAAAGTTATTAGCATGGTAATGATGCTACATACTACATACTTAGTATTTTAAGCAGCCTTGAGTTATTAGACAGAATCATATCAGCATGACAATTTCTACTTAACATAGAAGACTGTGTCTACCAGATATTAAGCTATGTATATGTGCTTGCTTTGCTTCAGAAGATGGGCTCTCTATTAAGTTTTCACCACAGTATGAAGGCTGCAGGTCGTATAATCTTTAACGCTTTTAGGCGTTGCTTATTTTAAGTGAATGGTGTTTTTTTGACCAAGTGTTGCATAGAGTGTTTACTGTTCTTAGTAGATACATTTAAATATTCTGTTGTGTATTTTTCATGAGAATTTCACTGTCTGCAAACACTCTGGCACAGGGTAAACTTTCCCTATAGAGTGAATACTATTTACAGTACCCACTTCTCTACTTATATCAAAGTCATTTCTCAATGTAGGTTTGGTGATTGTCAGGGTTTGATACAGATAAATGCTGTCCATAGTAGGGCATTCTTTTTGGAACAGACGTTCAGTTTTTGTAGGAACTTTGCTTTCTCTAAACAGCTGTAGACAGATTGAACACCGTAACAATGAGCGTTTTTCCATATATCTGGAGTTGATTGTTAATGTGAACTATGCTACCCATGAATTGTGTGGTATAGGGTCAATGTGGCACATAACCCATGCTTTCTACACTACAGGGAGTTGTTTCTGTGATGGCTTTAATGATGCCTCATATTTTTCTGAACTATTTTGTAGCTACATTCAGAGCTCTAATGCTATACCCGTTTATAGAACAATGTACAAAAGAAGCTTGGATGATGTCATCAGTGATGTCATCAATAATGTCATCAGTGATGTCAAAAATGATATCATAGAACATGTCATGAGTGATGTAATATGTGAGGTCATAAAAATGTTATCGGCCCCGGGGACCTCATTCCCCAGGGTCCAAATTTCTAAAAGGTGGATGCCCTGGTGCCCATCCAGGGCACCCACCATACTCTAATTGGAGACCATGGGTAGAGCCCCAAGGCCCAAACAGCCCCAGCTGGCTACCTGCATACTGCAGGACCCGGCACTGCTCCCGCCCACAGGGAACAGCTCCTAATGCTGCTCCCTCGGGTGTGGGAGCAATATTTTGATCTGTTTCCCTGCCCACTTCAGTGCAGTCAGGGCAACAGATCAAAAGTCCACTCCCAGCGGGTGAGAGCATTTGTTAATGTTAATGTTAGGAGATTTGTAAAGCGCAACTGTTACCCTGAGGTGCCCTGGCGCTAGCTATGTTCCTCCAAAAGCACAGCAGTTAAAACCGGATGAAATAATTAGTCAAAAAGCCAGGTCTTTAAGGCCTTCCTGAATCCAAGTAAATCCGAGCTATTCCTCAGATGGAAAGAAAGATCATTCCAAGCCTTGGCCACACAGATGCTAAAACCTTTACCTCCCCACCTGGCTTTTTTTGTAGGAGGTACTATCACCAATTTTGCTCCGAGAGAGCGCAGGGGTCTATTGGGCACATACCACTGCAACTGCCACCTCAGATGGTCTGGTCCTATGCCTTGTAGAGCCTTAAAGACCATGCAGAGTGATTTAAACTGCACTCCTTTCTTTACAGGTAGCCAGTGAAGTCTACAGATTTCACCGGAGACCGAGGCAAATTTGGGTCTATCTGAAAGCACTCTGGCCACCGCGTTCTGCAGGAGTTGGAGTTTACGCACAAAACGCTCCTGAATGTTAAGATATAGACTATTGCAATAGTCTAACCATGATGTAATCAATGAGGTGATCACCAATCGCTGGCTGTCCTTTGTCAGGAAAGGCAACATTTTCTTACATGTCCTTGGCAGATGCCACTGCATTAACTTGAGCCCCAAAGTTAAGTCTGTCATCTATTATCACTCCCAGGTTTTTAACTTTCCCAGTGGAGGTTGGGAGCGGACCCATAGTGTCCGGCCACCAGCCTGGGTTCCAGAAGCTAGGATCATTCCCAAACAGGACCACTTCCGTCTTACTGGAATTAAGCTTAAGACAATTTTGGGACATCCACCTCCCCACTGCTTCCATGCAAACTTGGAACCATTTACCTGTTCCAGTCTCCTGGCCGGGCTGCAATGACACCACAATTTGTGTGTCGTCGGCGTAAGAGGTGAGGGAAAAGCCAAAGGAGTTGATAAGAGGAGCAAGGGAGGACACATATACGTTAAAGAGTGTGGGACTCAAAGATGACCCTTGTGGAACACCACAAGGAAGACTGAACGGAGTAGCATAGAAATCACCCAATGATACAATTTGCGATCTTTCGGAGAGTAAGGAATTCAATAGTTTCCAGGCTTTTCCCTGAACTCCGCATTCCCGCAACCGGTCCATCAACAAATCGTGATGGACCGTGTCGAAGGCCGCAGAGAGGTCCAGCATAATCAAAGCGGCCTTACCGCCCCGGTCAAGGGCTACCCTGATCTCATCCGTAGATTTTATTAGTGCGGACTCTGTGCTGTGACCCTCTCTGAAGCCATATTGAGTGGGATCTAAGACTTCAGTAACTCGCAAAAAAGTACTCAATTGGGCATTCATACTTTTCTCCACCATTTTAGCCGGTGCAGGGAGACGTGAAATGGGGCGGAAATTATTTGGATCCTTAGGATCCAGACTTGGTTTTTTGAGGAGTGGCAGTATTGAGGCTCTTTTCCAAACTCTAGGAAAATGCCCCTCTGAGAATAGTGCATAAAGAGGGAGGTAAGAGTCAGCACAATAGGTTCAGGGGCCGTTTTTAACAATGTGACCGGACACGGGTCATAAGTGGATCTCGATTTAATAGACATAAGCAGCTTGTAGGTGTCCAAAGTAGATAGTGGAGCAAACTCGTCGAGGCTAGGCTGTAGATCGGACACTGGCTTATGGCCCTTTATTTGGTCCGTAGTATCCTTTGTGGTTGGTCCTTTAAATGAAGAAGATATGGACTCAACTTTTTCCCAGAAAAAATTGGCAATTTCATCACAAAGGCCCTGGCTCTTTGGGATGTTTGCTGGGCGAGGGTGGGCTAAACTGGTTACTGTTTTAAACAGCTCTTTGGCCGAATGTTTAGCTAAGTTAATTCGGTTAACAAATAAATCTTGTTTAGTTTTAAAAATCAGTTGTTTGTAGATCCTGAGGCTTTGGTTGTAAATGCTTTTTTCTGATTCTTTGTACTCTTTCCTCCAATTTCTCTCCAGACGTTTACAGCACACCTTATGGTCTTTAAGTTCTTGTGTGTACCAAGGGGCGGAAGGTTGTGCCCTATTGAGGGTAAGTATTTTCTTAGGGGCCAGTTTATTAGATGCTGCTTCTAGCCAATTGGTATATAGCGTGGTGGCTTCCTCCATGTCTGAGGGCATAGGATATGCTGTGGCGGTAAGTAATTCTGCTAACTCTAAACCCACCACTTTATTCCACGCTCTAACTTCCCTTTGTCTCTTGGGGGGGTCTACCAACCACGCGGGGGTCTTGGATAGCCCATTCAAACAGTACTGCTGCGTGGTCTGACCACTCTAAAGGCAGTATGCCCGTAAACGAAAGAGATGGGTTATTAGAGAAGATGCCGTCCAGGGTGTGGCCTGCCACATGTGTGGGCCCAGTTACTTTTTGTCCAAGCTCGACACTATTCATCAAATCTATAAGGGTGACCGTGTTTGGGTCCTTGTGCATCTCAAGATGAAAATTAAAATCACCCAGTATAGTATAAGAGTTAGCACTGATCAACTCTTCCAGTAAATTTCCCAATGATGTTACAAAGGCATTCCTAGGCCCGGAAGGTCTGTACAAGAGGGTGCCTTTGAACGTGTGGTGCGAGGCAAAAGAAAGACTAAAATCCAAAGCCTCACATGCTGTGTTTGAGGCTATATGAAAAGCTGGCTTGATTGAGTCATGGTAAATTACCGCTAGTCCTCCCCCCTTCCTGTCTGGCCTATTCACGGTATAACAAAGGTATCCAGGGGGTGTAGCTTTTACTAAATCTGGGCCTGAGGCATCATCTGTCCAAGTTTCCGTGATAAAATGCCACCTTAATTTCCTCATCCACAATAAGTGATGCACACTCAATACTATGTTTTACCAAAGATCTCGAATTCACCAGTGTGCACTTTAATGTCGGTATCCCTTGAACACTTTTAATTAAGCTTCCCTGATATCGTGACTCACTAGACCCGTATATTAATCCTGGAAGGCAGGTATTACAATTAGGACAGATCACAGGACCTGAGGGGGGCTTTGAATAGAATGCGAGACATAGGCACCCAATAGAATTTCCCGTGGCATTTAAGCTCTGCAGCATCTCACTGGAGTATTGTAAGGTGCTTGGCTTACCTACAATCACACGGGCAGGGGTTCTGGCGCTGGACGCGGTCCGGGCGCAGATGGGCGCAGACGGGCTTGCCTTAGGCACGCCTTTGTGTAGCTCCTGCCTGCTGGTAGGGGACTTAGTATTTGCTCCCGCTTGGAAGGGAAATAAAAAAATGTTCCCACAAGTGAAGCTAAAACAGGCTTCCCTTCCTGCGCCGCTGCAGGCAGAGACACTGCTATCTCCCAGGGGTTGGCTCCCTGGGACATACCTAATGAGCCATCTCCGGGGGATGGGGAGGGGGGCCACATGGCTTGCTGCCACTTTCTTAAATTTCAGCCCCCGGGGTAAGTAAGTAAGTCTGTTTTTATATAGCGCAGCTACTCACCCTTACGGGTCTCAAGGCGCTGGGGGCCGGAGTGGAAATTAAGTGAGCTATTGTCCAGAGTCACATGGTGCTGAGCTGAGCTGCCGCCGGAGCCGGGGATCGAACCGTGAACCCTGTGCTCCGAAGTCAGCTGCCCTGGCCGCTGCACCACACCTCTCCACCCAGGGGTGGGATCACCAGGTTCCTTTATGGCTGGGGAAGGGGACCCATGCAGCCCCCTCCCCATTTTCTTAAATTTTGTCCCTGGTGGAGGGCTCATTCGGGCCTATTGAGTCTCAGGAGAGAGGCCACGTGCCCCCTCTCTCCATATAATGTATCTTTGGCCCCAGGGAGTGGACTCTCTGGGGGCTCTGGAGGATCAACGAGGGGGGCACACAGTTCCCCTCCCCTTCATGAATAGGTGGGCTTTCCAATTCCCATTTCCCTTTTTGGCGCCAGGGGGTCCATCTGGATCCCTCCCATTGGGCGTGGGGGGTCAGAGTATCCCTGCCCTGCCCCCTTAAACTATTTTTCTTTTTTCATTTCAGGACAGGGGACTAAGTCCCCAGTCCTGCAATGGCTGCCATCAAGCTTTTTGTCATGACACTGGCAGCTAATCAGAGTGCTCACTCCAGCAGGAGTCTTACTCCCATGGGAGCAACATAGGGCAAGGGAAATAAAGCTCCCTGGGCCAATCGGAACGCTCCATTTTAATTGGTGCACCAGCGAGAGGCTCGAGAGAGAGAATCTTGCGGACCCACCCGTCCAAATATACAATTATTTTTAATCCTTAATTTCTCAAAAACTACTGAACTAATTTACACCAAATCACACAAAGCACACTCTGTGGACCAAGATCTAGCTTCCTTCTAAATTTGGTGTAATTCTGTTCATCAGGTTTTGCTGTACTTCATCTTAAAGAAGTCTATGGATAATGCATGGGGATTTTGCATTTTGGGACCCTGCTTTTTTCTCTGCACCCACTTGACAGATCACCCTAAAACTTTCCAGAAAGTAGGTAGAAGAAATTTTTTGGGGGAAAGTGTTGTGAAGATTGTTCAAACGAGGTCAAAGTTACTAGCAAACCAAAATGGAAAATCAGACCTAACTATAACTACCTAGTGGCTACTGACAATAGATAATACATCATATTGATTACTCATAGCTATATATATAACATATACACATATTTTTGAACAGATGCATCTCTATATATTTTGTGTAATGGATTGGGTTATGGTGGGCATTGTATGAACTAAAGATGAGTTTTAAATATCAAATTAATTAATTTCGTAGTCAGGAGCATATTCAGAACATAAAGAAGGTGGAAATTGGTTTTATAGCATTTTAACAAATCTATTCAGGACTGTCTAAGAATGTTATTGTACATTACATGTTGAATGCATATTAGATGTATAACACAGTTATTATGTTTTTCAATTCTACATGTCCCAAACAGCGTTGTAAATAGTTTTCTTTCTTCTTTTTGATGTTAGCTGTATTGTCTTTGCGCTCATTCTATTTCAATTATTATTATGTTTTGGGTAGATTTTGGTTGGTTAGAACACTGTGAATGCAATTAGGACAACTAAATAATCCAATACAATTTTTTGTATACATTTTTTGTTTGTGATTTAGTAGGTTATTCAATGAGTTGAATGTAGAATTTTACTTTGTCTTTCTTATGCAGGAATAATATGCTTTAGTGTGTTATGTTGATTCTAAGACAAGTGTTTTTTGTTACTTTATACAATTGCCCTGAAGAAGCAATTAATTCGCGAAACATGTGTTGGCTGTGGATGTCATGTTTTGTAAATGAAGATTTATTGAATAAACTTTGAAAAGAAGAGACTTTGACATAAAGACTTTACATGGATCCTTGAATAGCAACGTGAGTTTTTCTCAGTCATGAACTAAAGTAGACCATATGGATTATTCCCTGTGAGGGAAATGGAGATCTGAGAATCAGCACTGGGCTAAATCTCTATTTTCCCACTGTGAACTTTATATATATATATATATATCTTGCTCTGAGGTTTGCCACACACTTAGGAATCACTCGAACAACTGTGAAGGTTCACCTCTAAACCTTTATTTCATGGTACGGGCGGTGTATAACATGCAGGAAAGCAGAGTTCGTCTCCCTTACGCGTTTCGAATTTCTTCTTCATCAGAGGTTTTGACGAAAGAATGCGTGCCTCTCTCCCATATCGCTGTTACTGGCAATGACACGCCCCTCAATGGTCACGATGTCTGTGGCATTATGGGAGTCAGAGTTCATTTATACCATAGATGGTGCATTATCTTTGCTGCAATTATAATTGAAAGCTCTGTATGAGCCCCCACATGTGACGCCGTCCTAAATCCATCACAGATGCCCCGCAATGAGGTGAGTATATCACGTACCTCGCGGCCCCCAGTGATCTTGGGGTGGTGCATTCCCTGCGGCTGGACTGCCACAAATATATCTTGCTCTGAGGTTTGCCACACACTTAGGAATCACTCGTGACCATTGAGGGCGTGTCATTGCCAGTAACAGCGATATGGGAGAGAGGCACGCATTCTTTCGTCAAAACCTCTGATGAAGAAGAAATTCGAAACGCGTAAGGGAGACGAACTCTGCTTTCCTGCATGTTATACACCGCCCGTACCATGAAATAAAGGTTTAGAGGTGAACCTTCACAGTTGTTCGAGTGATTCCTAAGTGTGTGGCAAACCTCAGAGCAAGATATATTTGCGGCAGTCCAGCCGCAGGGAATGCACCACCCCAAGATCACTGGGGGCCGCGAGGTACGTGATATACTCACCTCATTGCGGGGCATCTGTGATGGATTTAGGACGGCGTCACATGTGGGGGCTCATACAGAGCTTTCAATTATAATTGCAGCAAAGATAATGCACCATCTATGGTATAAATGAACTCTGACTCCCATAATGCCACAGACATCGTGACCATTGAGGGGCGTGTCATTGCCAGTAACAGCGATATGGGAGAGAGGCACGCATTCTTTCGTCAAAACCTCTGATGAAGAAGAAATTCGAAACGCGTAAGGGGAGACGAACTCTGCTTTCCTGCATGTTATACACCGCCCGTACCATGAAATAAAGGTTTAGAGGTGAACCTTCACAGTTGTTCGAGTGATTCCTAAGTGTGTGGCAAACCTCAGAGCAAGATATATTTGCGGCAGTCCAGCCGCAGGGAATGCACCACCCCAAGATCACTGGGGGCCGCGAGGTACGTGATATACTCACCTCATTGCGGGGCATCTGTGATGGATTTAGGACGGCGTCACATGTGGGGGCTCATACAGAGCTTTCAATTATAATTGCAGCAAAGATAATGCACCATCTATGGTATAAATGAACTCTGACTCCCATAAGGCCACAGACATCGTGACCATTGAGGGGTGTGTCATTGCCAGTAACAGCGATATGGGAGAGAGGCACGCATTCTTTCGTCAAAACCTCTGATGAAGAAGAAATTCGAAACGCGTAAGGGGAGACGAACTCTGCTTTCCTGCATGTTATACACCGCCCGTACCATGAAATAAAGGTTTAGAGGTGAACCTTCACAGTTGTTCGAGTGATTCCTAAGTGTGTGGCAAACCTCAGAGCAAGATATATTTGCGGCAGTCCAGCCGCAGGGAATGCACCACCCCAAGATCACTGGGGGCCGCGAGGTACTTGATATACTCACCTCATTGCGGGGCATCTGTGATGGATTTAGGACGGCGTCACATGTGGGGGCTCATACAGAGCTTTCAATTATAATTGCAGCAAAGATAATGCACCATCTATGGTATAAATGAACTCTGACTCCCATAATGCCACAGACATCGTGACCATTGAGGGCGTGTCATTGCCAGTAACAGCGATATGGGAGAGAGGCACGCATTCTTTCGTCAAAACCTCTGATGAAGAAGAAATTCGAAACGCGTAAGGGAGACGAACTCTGCTTTCCTGCATGTTATACACCGCCCGTACCATGAAATAAAGGTTTAGAGGTGAACCTTCACAGTTGTTCGAGTGATTCCTAAGTGTGTGGCAAACCTCAGAGCAAGATATATTTGCGGCAGTCCAGCCGCAGGGAATGCACCACCCCAAGATCACTGGGGGCCGCGAGGTACGTGATATACTCACCTCATTGCGGGGCATCTGTGATGGATTTAGGACGGCGTCACATGTGGGGGCTCATACAGAGCTTTCAATTATAATTGCAGCAAAGATAATGCACCATCTATGGTATAAATGAACTCTGACTCCCATAATGCCACAGACATCGTGACCATTGAGGGCGTGTCATTGCCAGTAACAGCGATATGGGAGAGAGGCACGCATTCTTTCGTCAAAACCTCTGATGAAGAAGAAATTCGAAACGCGTAAGGGAGACGAACTCTGCTTTCCTGCATGTTATACACCGCCCGTACCATGAAATAAAGGTTTAGAGGTGAACCTTCACAGTTGTTCGAGTGATTCCTAAGTGTGTGGCAAACCTCAGAGCAAGATATATTTGCGGCAGTCCAGCCGCAGGGAATGCACCACCCCAAGATCACTGGGGGCCGCGAGGTACGTGATATACTCACCTCATTGCGGGGCATCTGTGATGGATTTAGGACGGCGTCACATGTGGGGGCTCATACAGAGCTTTCAATTATAATTGCAGCAAAGATAATGCACCATCTATGGTATAAATGAACTCTGACTCCCATAATGCCACAGACATCGTGACCATTGAGGGGCGTGTCATTGCCAGTAACAGCGATATGGGAGAGAGGCACGCATTCTTTCGTCAAAACCTCTGATGAAGAAGAAATTCGAAACGCGTAAGGGGAGACGAACTCTGCTTTCCTGCATGTTATACACCGCCCGTACCATGAAATAAAGGTTTAGAGGTGAACCTTCACAGTTGTTCGAGTGATTCCTAAGTGTGTGGCAAACCTCAGAGCAAGATATATTTGCGGCAGTCCAGCCGCAGGGAATGCACCACCCCAAGATCACTGGGGGCCGCGAGGTACGTGATATACTCACCTCATTGCGGGGCATCTGTGATGGATTTAGGACGGCGTCACATGTGGGGGCTCATACAGAGCTTTCAATTATAATTGCAGCAAAGATAATGCACCATCTATGGTATAAATGAACTCTGACTCCCATAATGCCACAGACATCGTGACCATTGAGGGGCGTGTCATTGCCAGTAACAGCGATATGGGAGAGAGGCACGCATTCTTTCGTCAAAACCTCTGATGAAGAAGAAATTCGAAACGCGTAAGGGGAGACGAACTCTGCTTTCCTGCATGTTATACACCGCCCGTACCATGAAATAAAGGTTTAGAGGTGAACCTTCACAGTTGTTCGAGTGATTCCTAAGTGTGTGGCAAACCTCAGAGCAAGATATATTTGCGGCAGTCCAGCCGCAGGGAATGCACCACCCCAAGATCACTGGGGGCCGCGAGGTACGTGATATACTCACCTCATTGCGGGGCATCTGTGATGGATTTAGGACGGCGTCACATGTGGGGGCTCATACAGAGCTTTCAATTATAATTGCAGCAAAGATAATGCACCATCTATGGTATAAATGAACTCTGACTCCCATAATGCCACAGACATCGTGACCATTGAGGGGCGTGTCATTGCCAGTAACAGCGATATGGGAGAGAGGCACGCATTCTTTCGTCAAAACCTCTGATGAAGAAGAAATTCGAAACGCGTAAGGGAGACGAACTCTGCTTTCCTGCATGTTATACACCGCCCGTACCATGAAATAAAGGTTTAGAGGTGAACCTTCACAGTTGTTCGAGTGATTCCTAAGTGTGTGGCAAACCTCAGAGCAAGATATATTTGCGGCAGTCCAGCCGCAGGGAATGCACCACCCCAAGATCACTGGGGGCCGCGAGGTACGTGATATACTCACCTCATTGCGGCGCATCTGTGATGGATTTAGGACGGCGTCACATGTGGGGGCTCATACAGAGCTTTCAATTATAATTGCAGCAAAGATAATGCACCATCTATGGTATAAATGAACTCTGACTCCCATAATGCCACAGACATCGTGACCATTGAGGGGCGTGTCATTGCCAGTAACAGCGATATGGGAGAGAGGCACGCATTCTTTCGTCAAAACCTCTGATGAAGAAGAAATTCGAAACGCGTAAGGGAGACGAACTCTGCTTTCCTGCATGTTATACACCGCCCGTACCATGAAATAAAGGTTTAGAGGTGAACCTTCACAGTTGTTCGAGTGATTCCTAAGTGTGTGGCAAACCTCAGAGCAAGATATATTTGCGGCAGTCCAGCCGCAGGGAATGCACCACCCCAAGATCACTGGGGGCCGCGAGGTACGTGATATACTCACCTCATTGCGGGGCATCTGTGATGGATTTAGGACGGCGTCACATGTGGGGGCTCATACAGACCTTTCAATTATAATTGCAGCAAAGATAATGCACCATCTATGGTATAAATGAACTCTGACTCCCATAATGCCACAGACATCGTGACCATTGAGGGGCGTGTCATTGCCAGTAACAGCGATATGGGAGAGAGGCACGCATTCTTTCGTCAAAACCTCTGATGAAGAAGAAATTCGAAACGCGTAAGGGGAGACGAACTCTGCTTTCCTGCATGTTATACACCGCCCGTACCATGAAATAAAGGTTTAGAGGTGAACCTTCACAGTTGTTCGAGTGATTCCTAAGTGTGTGGCAAACCTCAGAGCAAGATATATATATATATATATATATATATATTCACTGAAAAAACCATAGGTTTCAGGGACGTTATAGTTAGAAATTAACATTTAAAAACCTTTGAAATTCACTGAAAAAACCATAGGTTTCAGGGACGTTATAGTTCGAAATAAGCATTTAAAAAACCTTAGAAATTCACTGAAAAACACAAGGTTACAGGGACGTTATAGTTAGTTGGACATTTCACTCGTACAAAACCAGTGAAATTCGGCCGTTATAGTTAGCTGAGCTAACTATAACTCGCGCCTCGCAATGCACTGCTGATGACGTCACATATTACATCATTCATGGCATGGTCAGTGACATCACTGATGACATCACTGATGACATCATCCAGTGACTGTGTGTTTCTGTAAAGTTTAAATATGTTTTATATATATATATATATGCCAAGGTGTATTGAAGAATGAAGTACATTTTTCTTTTAATATTTGAAAAGCCTGTGAGGCCTCTTTAGACCAGTCGAATGGCTGTCCTTTCTTTAACAGCTTCGTAATGGGGACCACTGTTTCTGCGAATTGAGGAATGAAGCGTCTGTAGAAATTGGCAAAGCCCAAAACTCGTTGAACCTCTTTAACCGAAGTGGGCTCTGGCCAATCTAAAATAGCACTCACTTTTTTCTTGTCCATCATAATACCAGTAGGTGAGAGACAATAACCAAGAAATGCCACCTGTCTCATGTTAAACACGCATTTTTCAAGTTTTACAAAAAGGTGGTTGTCTTGCAATTTTGCTAACACGGCCTTAACCTGCTGTGTATGTTCTGTTTCATTCTTGGAATAAATCAAGATATCGTCAATATATACGATAACACATGTCCAAAAATTCGTTAAAAACTTCATTAATAAAAAACTGAAATGCAGCGGGGGCGTTGCACAGGCCAAAGGGCATGACGGTGTACTCGAACAACCCAAATTTGGTTCTGAATGCCGTCTTCCACTCGTCATGCTCCTTCACTCGTACAAGATGGTATGCCCCTCGCAAGTCCAACTTGGTGTAGATTGTTGAATCTCTCAACTGGTCTAATAATACGGGTATTAATGGTAAAGGATATTTATTCTTTATAGTGATCTTATTCAATCCACGATAATCGAGGCAAGCTCTCAAGCCGCCATCCCGCTTCGGGATAAAAAATAAAGGCGAAGAGACAGGGGATGTGGAATGACGGATGAAACCTAATTCCAGAAGTTCATCCAAATATGATCTTAGATATTTTGTTTCTTCCTCAGATAACGCATACACCCTACTGTTTGGAAGAGGAGCTCCTGGTATCAAGTCTATGCGACAATCATATGGTCTGTGAGGAGGTAGGACAGTGGCCTTGATAGGATCAAACACGTCTGTAAACTCCTGATACTCAGGTGGAATAAGACTTGAAGTGACTAACGAGTTTGCACAATGAACAATGGTTTCAAACTCTTGGTGGGCTACTTGGTAACATTGGGCCTTGCAAAACACTGAATTCAGGGTCACTGTTCTAGACTCCCAATTTATTAACGGATTATGTGTGATAAGCCAAGGAACTCCCAATATAACACCAAAGGCAGGAGTATCAATCAGATCAAAACTAATGGACTCTGTATGCCCATTCTGACAGACCATGACCATAGGCTCTTTTTGATGAGTTATTTTTCCTGAAGACAGAGCAGTGCCATCTACAGCGCATACCGGTTCTGGTTGTTCTTTAAGTTTAGTGGGCATCTGAAGTCTCTGGGCTAGTTGATTATCAACGAAATTTCCTGTTGCTCCTGAATCCAATAGGACTGACACAGTATGTCTTACTTGAGCATTCAAAATTAGAATGACTTGAATTATGAAATGTTTTGGTATTCTGGGTACAAACTTGAGTCGAGATTGGGAGATCTTATTCTGATACTGCCTCGTGCAAGTGATCTCCTTCCTTGACGAGTTATCTAGTTTTCCTGCTCTGAAGGGTTCTTTGTTGCTACGCTAACCTTTTTAGGAGTTTTTGGTTTAGTAGGGCATTCCTTTGCAAAGTGCCCTGACCGACCACAATACAGACACAGGTTTAATTTTCTACGTCGTTCTTTTTCTTCAGGGGTGAGTGGCCCCTTAATAATACCTATCTGCATGGGTTCTGACTCTGTTTGTTTGACTTCTGCCTCTTTCTTTTCTGTCTTTATCCACGTTAATCTACTTTCAACTCTGATCTTGTCACCTTTTCTTTCATTCAACCTATGGTCTAATTTAACCACAAGATCTACAAAGTCGGTATATTCATCTGGGAGGTCCACTATGTGGGCCAGGGCGTCTTTCAACTCATCACGTAATCCACGATAAAACAGAGATATGCGTTTTTCTTCTGGCCATTGAGTCTCTGTTAACAGACGATTAAAATGAGTTAAATACGTCAAAAGGTCTTTACCAGATTGTTTCAAGTTCAGCAGCTCATTATCGCTAGCTTGTACGTACGTATGTTTAGCAAACAATTTAGTCATAGTCTGTTTAAACAATGGCCAATTATACAGCATTGGATCATTTCTATCTATATAAGGTATTAACCAGTTTGCAGCAGTGCCTCCCAGATGTGAAAGCACAAACGCCACCTTAGCCGCATCAGACGCAAAAGCCTGAGATTTACACATAAAATGTAATTGGCATTGACTAATGAAGATATTAAACTTTGCACTGTCGCCCAAAAACCGTTCCGGGGCCGACAAAGGCACCGTAGGCGGAACTGCAACTGTGACCTGTATTGGTGTCGTACCATCATCGGTAGTCCTAAAAAGACTTGTCGTTTTAGGCTTGGTTCCTGTCTCAAAAGATGTGGTAAAGGGCGGGACAGTCGTACTTGACCAAGCCGAATCCCTGGGTTTATAACGTATGACTTCTTGTTGCAATTCTAAGTTTTCTTGTTTTAGCTTCTGCATTTCCAATTGCATAGTCTGTAACAGTCCTGTAATAGTTCTATCAGTCTCGGTATCCTCAAATAAAGCTTGCGCCATGTCACGGGCATCTATGTGATCTCTGCTTGGGTCCATCTCTCAAATAGAACTTTAATGTTGTGAAGGCTTGTGTTTCTGTTAACCTTCACTCACCTGAAATCCAGGCATTCCAGTTGAGAAATGTGAAGATGTTTTCCCTATGCCCCCTAAGACCTAGTTCCTCCTAAACCTTTTGTCAATATACAGCTTGGATTCTTAGGTCCTCGGTGGAAGGGGAAAAAAGGGACAAAAGAACCAAAAGGTAAATAAAAGGACACTCTCTCCACTCTCTTCACTTCAGTCAAAGTGCTTCTGACGGCAACACCGTTAGTGGACCATTCCCTATAAAACAATAAACAACAATGAGTGCAGCACTGCTTACTTCGAATACAAACATTCACATGTGTTTTGCTTTAATGCTATTCTTTGCCCATTCAGTACCTTGGCTTTTACTGCATGTCCCTTAATGACATTTTAAGAGATGATTTAAATATGCTTCTCTCTCTCTCTTTTCTGTAACAAACAAGAACACATCAGTTGACAAACATTCGTGTTGTACCTTACACAAATGTACACCTCATTTTAAGCCACTTACTCAACGTCAGGTTTCTTGTGACGCTTTACAATAATGCCCCAAAAATAAACAAAGAAAACGAAAATTGTTCTTTCGCAATGATTGAGTCACAGAGTCTTCTTTCACTAACTCTGTTGTAATCTATGCGTTCTTTTTCTCTTTTGTATTGTCTTAGTTCTTGTCAGAAGATCGTGGCAGGGAGGCTTGATTCACCCAGACAGTTCAAAGATAAGTCTTTTCTTTTCACACTTTTAATTCTACATGCATGCGTGCGCCCGCGCTCCGCAAGCGGAACGATCTTACTTGTCTTTTGATTCTTTTCTTCTCTCTCTTTCTTGCAGGTCGGATGAAGAAACTGGACCAGGAAATAAGCGCCGGAAGAATGATGGGGACGGATCAGGAAACGAGTCTTCAATGCAGAGGAGTGCAGCGGAAGCAGGAAGAAAACCGGAAGTCAAAGATGGGACCAGAGCGCTGCTGCGTAGTCGGGAGATTTCAGGTAAGTGGAGATGCTGGATAGCGGTAACGAACACAAGCGCGAGTAAGCGGGAGTGGCAGTCTTTTATAGCTGCGGAAGGGTGGGGTTTCTCTTCACGTTGCTAGACACGTTTGACAGTTTAACTGAAAGCAACGTGCACACAAGGCCTTGCACCTGTTTCTTGTTACTCGAGTCGGGTGACTGCCTTATTGAAGTGAAATGTAAAACAGGCAAACATAATTGTTAGCAGAATCGGAAGCTTATTCATTCAAACAGGGGCTTACAAAAGGCAACCTTGACTAACCATAAGGCAATGCACACACAATAGGGTTGGTGTCACCACAGAATAAACCTGACCACTTAAGCACAGTTTGGTCAAGCTTACCTTGCTGTGTTTAACACCTGGTCAAACATTTCTTACTAACCTCATCCCGAAGGGCTATTACGATGGCTGCGCTCTACAAACCCCAACAGTTCTACAAACCCCAACAGTCGCTCCCCGCAAAGGCCTCCCCACTGGACGTGGTTTGTGTGGATTTCTGAGGTAAAAGGCTCTAATCAACCGAGAGGCGTGCACTGCCGAAGCCGGTTTCCAAGAGTTTTCTTCTACTGGATAACCTTTCCAAGCAACCAAATAGTGTAACTTTCCTTGTAGTCGTTTTGCATCTAGAATTTTTCGAACCTCATACTCTAAATGCCCATCTATAACAATAGGAGGAGGAGGGGGATTTTGTCTAGTCAGTGGATTATAGGCTTTCAGTAATGATACATGAAAGGTAGGATGCACAGAATATTCTGGGGGTAAGAGTAGCTTTACTGATACAGGGGTCAATACTTGAATGATGTTAAAGGGCCCGATATATTTAGGCTGCAGTTTCCTAGTGCCTACTAATTGCAAATTCTTTGTGGAAAGCCATACCTTGTCTCCTACCTTAAAATTAGGGGCTGGATTTCTATGTTTATCAGCTTGAGCTTTCATTTGCTCCTTGTACTTCGTTAAGTGTTTCACTGCTCTTGCCTGTATGTCTAATACATTGTGTAATCGATCCGTTATGGCTGGTAAACAAGACTGTTCCACAGACAGAGGTAATGACTTGGGATGAAAACCTTGTAAAAAGTAAAACGGAGAACATTGCGTTGATACATGAATACTATTGTTATAACAGAATTCAGCTAGAGCTAAAGCCTTATCCCAGTGACTAGTGAATTCTGCCATTAGGCATCTTAAGGTTTGTAATAAAGTCTGGTTAGCCCTTTCTGTCTGGCCATCGGTTTCTGGGTGGAAAGCTGTAGACAGAGCTACTTTTACCTTTAATAATTCACAAAAGTGTTTCCAGAACTTTGACACGAATTGACTACCTCTGTCCGAAACAATCTTATTCGGCAAGCCATGTAATCTCACAATATGCGATAGAAAAATATGACTAAACTCTATTGCAGAGGAGAGTTTTGATAAGGGAACAAAATGGGCCATTTTGGACAAATAATCCACCACCACCAATATCATGGTGTGACCATTTGATACAGGAAGTCCGGTGATAAAATCCACACTTATAGTGTGCCAGGGTTGGGGGGCACAGGTAAGGGTTGGAGTAAACCAGTAGGAGCAGTGTGAGAAGATTTATTACTGGCACAAATGGGACAGGTAGCTACAAATTCTTTAACATCTTTCACTAAGGTAGGCCACCAAAAGTGTTTCCGGCAATTTTCTAAAGTTTTCTGAGCTCCAGGATGACCAGCAAGAGGTGACTCATGATTCCACTGCATAACCTTTTGTTGTAAATCTGCACTAGGTACAAATAACAAATCCTCATGATAAAGCAGACCTTCTTGAAGGGAATTCTTTGAGTCTCGTAACCACTCTTTCACATGTTCCTTTAAATGTAGTTGTCTAATCTGGGTAATAAAATAAGGGGAACTCAAAGGTGCTACTATTTTCTGTGGTGGAATAATAGAGGGATTATCTGTCTCTTTCTTAGACTCAATTGTATGCCCGTACCAAGACAACAGATCCGATAACACCTGTTTGGTACCTGGTCTGAATGTGATTACAAAATCAAAGGAGCTAAATAAATTCAACCAACGCATCTGTTGAGGAGTGAGAGCTTTTACTGAACTAAAAATTGCAAATTTTTATGATCACTAAAAATTGTAACCGGGAATTTGGCTCCCATCAAATGATGACGCCATTCAGTAAATACTAATTTGATTGCCAACAATTCTCTTTCCATAACTGTGTAATTTTGCTCTGCTGGAAACAGCTTTTTGAATAAAAAGCCACGGGATGCAACTGACCATCCTGTTCATCCCGTTGTGAGAGAACCCCCACAGCCACCTGTGAAGCGTCAGCTTCCACAAAAAGGGTAAATCTGGATTAGGATGTCGGAGTACCGGTGCTGAAGTAAATTTTTCTTTTAATATTTGAAAAGCCTGTGAGGCCTCTTTAGACCAGTCGAATGGCTGTCCTTTCTTTAACAGCTTCGTAATGGGGACCACTGTTTCTGCGAATTGAGGAATGAAGCGTCTGTAGAAATTGGCAAAGCCCAAAACTCGTTGAACCTCTTTAACCGAAGTGGGCTCTGGCCAATCTAAAATAGCACTCACTTTTTTCTTGTCCATCATAATACCAGTAGGTGAGAGACAATAACCAAGAAATTCCACCTGTCTCATGTTAAACACGCATTTTTCAAGTTTTACAAAAAGGTGGTTGTCTTGCAATTTTGCTAACACGGCCTTAACCTGCTGTGTATGTTCTGTTTCATTCTTGGAATAAATCAAGATATCGTCAATATATACGATAACACATGTCCAAAAATTCGTTAAAAACTTCATTAATAAAAAACTGAAATGCAGCGGGGCGTTGCACAGGCCAAAGGGCATGACGGTGTACTCGAACAACCCAAATTTGGTTCTGAATGCCGTCTTCCACTCGTCATGCTCCTTCACTCGTACAAGATGGTATGCCCCTCGCAAGTCCAACTTGGTGTAGATTGTTGAATCTCTCAACTGGTCTAATAATACAGGTATTAATGGTAAAGGATATTTATTCTTTATAGTGATCTTATTCAATCCACGATAATCGAGGCAAGCTCTCAAGCCGCCATCCCGCTTCGGGATAAAAAATAAAGGCGAAGAGACAGGGGATGTGGAATGACGGATGAAACCTAATTCCAGAAGTTCATCCAAATATGATCTTAGATATTTTGTTTCTTCCTCAGATAACGCATACACCCTACTGTTTGGAAGAGGAGCTCCTGGTATCAAGTCTATGCGACAATCATATGGTCTGTGAGGAGGTAGGACATTGGCCTTGATAGGATCAAACACGTCTGTAAACTCCTGATACTCAGGTGGAATAAGACTTGAAGTGACTAACGAGTTTGCACAATGAACAATGGTTTCAAACTCTTGGTGGGCTACTTGGTAACGTTGGGCCTTGCAAAACACTGAATTCAGGGTAACTGTTCTAGACTCCCAATTTATTAACGGATTATGTGTGATAAGCCAAGGAACTCCCAATATAACACCAAAGGCAGGAGTATCAATCAGATCAAAACTAATGGACTCTGTATGCCCATTCTGACAGACCATAGGCTCTGTTTGATGAGTTATTTTTCCTGAAGACAGAGCAGTGCCATCTACAGCGCATACCGGTTCTGGTTGTTCTTTAAGTTTAGTGGGCATCTGAAGTCTCTGGGCTAGTTGATTATCAACGAAATTTCCTGTTGCTCCTGAATCCAATAGGACTGACACAGTATGTCTTACTTGAGCATTCAAAATTAGAATGACTTGAATTATGAAATGTTTTGGTATTCTGGGTACAAACTTGAGTCGAGATTGGGAGATCTTATTCTGATACTGCCTCGTGCAAGTGATCTCCTTCCTTGACGAGTTATCTAGTTTTCCTGCTCTGAAGGGTTCTTTGCTGCTACGCTAACCTTTTTAGGAGTTTTTGGTTTAGTAGGGCATTCCTTTGCAAAGTGCCCTGACCGACCACAATACAGACACAGGTTTAATTTTCTACGTCGTTCTTTTTCTTCAGGGGTGAGTGGCCCCTTAATAATACCTATCTGCATGGGTTCTGACTCTGTTTGTTTGACTTCTGCCTCTTTCTTTTCTGTCTTTATCCACGTTAATCTACTTTCAACTCTGATATTTTCACCTTTTCTTTCATTCAACCTATGGTCTAGTTTAACCACAAGATCTACAAAGTCGGTATATTCATCTGGGAGGTCCACTATGTGGGCCAGGGCGTCTTTCAACTCATCACGTAATCCACGATAAAACAGAGATATGCGTTTTCTTCTGGCCATTGAGTCTCTGTTAACAGACGATTGAAATGAGTTAAATACGTCAAAAGGT
Source organism: Calotriton arnoldi (assembly GCA_963921515.1). Classification (NCBI taxonomy): domain Eukaryota; kingdom Metazoa; phylum Chordata; class Amphibia; order Caudata; family Salamandridae; genus Calotriton; species Calotriton arnoldi. The sequence continues at coordinate 34,514 of CAWUFW010010616.1, read as the reverse complement.
CTTTACCAGATTGTTTCAAGTTCAGCAGCTCATTATCGCTAGCTTGTACGTACGTATGTTTAGCAAACAATTTAGTCATAGTCTGTTTAAACAATGGCCAATTATACAGCATTGGATCATTTCTATCTATATAAGGTATTAACCAGTTTGCAGCAGTGCCTCCCAGATGTGAAAGCACAAACGCCACCTTAGCCGCATCAGACGCAAAAGCCTGAGGTTTACACATAAAATGTAATTGGCATTGACTAATGAAGATATTAAACTTTGCACTGTCGCCCAAAAACCGTTCCGGGGCCGACAAAGGCACCGTAGGCGGAACTGCAACTGTGACCTGTATTGGTGTCGTACCATCATCGGTAGTCCTAAAAAGACTTGTCGTTTTAGGCTTGGTTCCTGTCTCAAAAGATGTGGTAAAGGGCGGGACAGTCGTACTTGACCAAGCCGAATCCCTGGGTTTATAACGTATGACTTCTTGTTGCAATTCTAAGTTTTCTTGTTTTAGCTTCTGCATTTCCAATTGCATAGTCTGTAACAGTCCTGTAATAGTTCTATCAGTCTCGGTATCCTCAAATAAAGCTTGCGCCATGTCACGGGCATCTATATGATCTCTGCTTGGGTCCATCTCTCAAATAGAACTTTAATGTTGTGAAGGCTTGTGTTTCTGTTAACCTTCACTCACCTGAAATCCAGGCGTTCCAGTTGAGAGATGTGAAGATGTTTTCCCTATGCCCCCTAAGACCTAGTTCCTCCTAAACCTTTTGTCAATATACAGCTTGGATTCTTAGGTCCTCGGTGGAAGGGGAAAAAAGGGACAAAAGAACCAAAAGGTAAATAAAAGGACACTCTCGCCACTCTCTTCACTTCAGTCAAAGTGCTTCTGACGGCAACACCTTTAGTGGACCATTCCCTATAAAACAATAAACAACAATGAGTGCAGCACTGCTTACTTCGAATACAAACATTCACATGTGTTTTGCTTTAATGCTATTCTTTGCCCATTCAGTACCTTGGCTTTTACTGCATGTCCCTTAATGACATTTTAAGAGATGATTTAAATATGCTTCTCTCTCTCTCTTTTCTGTAACAAACAAGAACACATCAGTTGACAAACATTCGTGTTGTACCTTACACAAATGTACACCTCATTTTAAGCCACTTACTCAACGTCAGGTTTCTTGTGACGCTTTACAATAATGCCCCAAAAATAAACAAAGAAAACGAAAATTGTTCTTTCGCAATGATTGAGTCACAGAGTCTTCTTTTCACTAACTCTGTTGTAATCTATGCGTTCTTTTTCTCTTTTGTATTGTCTTAGTTCTTGTCAGAAGATCGTGGCAGGGAGGCTTGATTCAGCCAGACAGTTCAAAGATAAGTCTTTTCTTTTCACACTTTTAATTCTACATGCATGCGTGCGCGCGCGCTCCGCAAGCGGAACGATCTTACTTGTCTTTTGATTCTTTTCTTCTCTCTCTTTCTTGCAGGTCGGATGAAGAAACTGGACCAGGAAATAAGCGCCGGAAGAATGATGGGGACGGATCAGGAAACGAGTCTTCAATGCAGAGGAGTGCAGCGGAAGCAGGAAGAAAACCGGAAGTCAAAGATGGGACCAGAGCGCTGCTGCGTAGTCGGGAGATTTCAGGTAAGTGGAGATGCTGGATAGCGGTAACGAACACAAGCGCGAGTAAGCGGGAGTGGCAGTCTTTATAGCTGCGGAAGGGTGGGGTTTCTCTTCACGTTGCTAGACACGTTTGACAGTTTAACTGAAAGCAACGTGCACACAAGGCCTTGCACCTGTTTCTTGTTACTCGAGTCGGGTGACTGCCTTATTGAAGTGAAATGTAAAACAGGCAAACATAATTGTTAGCAGAATCGGAAGCTTATTCATTCAAACAGGGGCTTACAAAAAGGCAACCTTGACTAACCATAAGGCAATGCACACACAATAGGGTTGGTGTCACCACAGAATAAACCTGACCACTTAAGCACAGTTTGGTCAAGCTTACCTTGCTGTGTTTAACACCTGGTCAAACATTTCTTACTAACCTCATCCCGAAGGGCTATTACGATGGCTGCGCTCTACAAACCCCAACAGTTCTACAAACCCCAACAGTCGCTCCCCGCAAAGGCCTCCCCACTGGACGTGGTTTGTGTGGATTTCTGAGGTAAAAGGCTCTAATCAACCGAGGGCGTGCACTGCCGAAGCCGGTTCCCAAGAGTTTTCTTCTACTGGATAACCTTTCCAAGCAACCAAATAGTGTAACTTTCCTTGTAGTCGTTTTGCATCTAGAATTTTCGAACCTCATACTCTAAATGCCCATCTATAACAATAGGAGGAGGAGGGGGATTTTGTCTAGTCAGTGGATTATAGGCTTTCAGTAATGATACATGAAAGGTAGGATGCACAGAGTATTCTGGGGGTAAGAGTAGCTTTACTGATACAGGGGTCAATACTTGAATGATGTTAAAGGGCCCGATATATTTAGGCTGCAGTTTCCTAGTGCCTACTAATTGCAAATTCTTTGTGGAAAGCCATACCTTGTCTCCTACCTTAAAATTAGGGGCTGGATTTCTATGTTTATCAGCTTGAGCTTTCATTTGCTCCTTGTACTTCGTTAAGTGTTTCACTGCTCTTGCCTGTATGTCTAATACATTGTGTAATCGATCCGTTATGGCTGGTAAACAAGACTGTTCCACAGACAGAGGTAATGACTTGGGATGAAAACCTTGTAAAAAGTAAAACGGAGAACATTGCGTTGATACATGAATACTATTGTTATAACAGAATTCAGCTAGAGCTAAAGCCTTATCCCAGTGACTAGTGAATTCCGCCATTAGGCATCTTAAGGTTTGTAATAAAGTCTGGTTAGCCCTTTCTGTCTGGCCATCGGTTTCTGGGTGGAAAGCTGTAGACAGAGCTACTTTTACCTTTAATAATTCACAAAAGTGTTTCCAGAACTTTGACACAAATTGACTACCTCTGTCCGAAACAATCTTATTCGGCAAGCCATGTAATCTCACAATATGCGATAGAAAAATATGACTAAACTCTATTGCAGAGGAGAGTTTTGATAAGGGAACAAAATGGGCCATTTTGGACAAATAATCCACCACCACCAATATCATGGTGTGACCATTTGATACAGGAAGTCCGGTGATAAAATCCACACTTATAGTGTGCCAGGGTTGGGGGGCACAGGTAAGGGTTGGAGTAAACCAGTAGGAGCAGTGTGAGAAGATTTATTACTGGCACAAATGGGACAGGTAGCTACAAATTCTTTAACATCTTTCACTAAGGTAGGCCACCAAAAGTGTTTCCGGCAATTTTCTAAAGTTTTCTGAGCTCCAGGATGACCAGCAAGAGGTGACTCATGATTCCACTGCATAACCTTTTGTTGTAAATCTGCACTGGGTACAAATAACAAATCCTCATGATAAAGCAGACCTTCTTGAAGGGAATTCTTTGAGTCTCGTAACCACTCTTTCACATGTTCCTTTAAATGTAGTTGTCTAATCTGGGTAATAAAATAAGGGGAACTCAAAGGTGCTACTATTTTCTGTGGTGGAATAATAGAGGGATTATCTGTCTCTTTCTTAGACTCAATTGTATGCCCGTACCAAGACAACAGATCCGATAACACCTGTTTGGTACCTGGTCTGAATGTGATTACAAAATCAAAGGAGCTAAATAAATTCAACCAACGCATCTGTTGAGGAGTGAGAGCTTTTACTGAACTAAAAATTGCAAATTTTTATGATCACTAAAAATTGTAACCGGGAATTTGGCTCCCATCAAATGATGACGCCATTCAGTAAATACTAATTTGATTGCCAACAATTCTCTTTCCATAACTGTGTAATTTTGCTCTGCTGGAAACAGCTTTTTTGAATAAAAAGCCACGGGATGCAACTGACCATCCTGTTCATCCCGTTGTGAGAGAACCCCCCCCACAGCCACCTGTGAAGCGTCAGCTTCCACAAAAAAGGGTAAATCTGGATTAGGATGTCGGAGTACCGGTGCTGAAGTAAATTTTTCTTTTAATATTTGAAAAGCCTGTGAGGCCTCTTTAGACCAGTCGAATGGCTGTCCTTTCTTTAACAGCTTCGTAATGGGGACCACTGTTTCTGCGAATTGAGGAATGAAGCGTCTGTAGAAATTGGCAAAGCCCAAAACTCGTTGAACCTCTTTAACCGAAGTGGGCTCTGGCCAATCTAAAATAGCACTCACTTTTTTCTTGTCCATCATAATACCAGTAGGTGAGAGACAATAACCAAGAAATTCCACCTGTCTCATGTTAAACACGCATTTTTCAAGTTTTACAAAAAGGTGGTTGTCTTGCAATTTTGCTAACACGGCCTTAACCTGCTGTGTATGTTCTGTTTCATTCTTGGAATAAATCAAGATATCGTCAATATATACGATAACACATGTCCAAAAATTCGTTAAAAACTTCATTAATAAAAAACTGAAATGCAGCGGGGGCGTTGCACAGGCCAAAGGGCATGACGGTGTACTCGAACAACCCAAATTTGGTTCTGAATGCCGTCTTCCACTCGTCATGCTCCTTCACTCGTACAAGATGGTATGCCCCTCGCAAGTCCAACTTGGTGTAGATTGTTGAATCTCTCAACTGGTCTAATAATACGGGTATTAATGGTAAAGGATATTTATTCTTTATAGTGATCTTATTCAATCCACGATAATCGAGGCAAGCTCTCAAGCCGCCATCCCGCTTCGGGATAAAAAATAAAGGCAAAGAGACAGGGGATGTGGAATGACGGATGAAACCTAATTCCAGAAGTTCATCCAAATATGATCTTAGATATTTTGTTTCTTCCTCAGATAACGCATACACCCTACTGTTTGGAAGAGGAGCTCCTGGTATCAAGTCTATGCGACAATCATAAGGTCTGTGAGGAGGTAGGACATTGGCCTTGATAGGATCAAACACGTCTGTAAACTCCTGATACTCAGGTGGAATAAGACTTGAAGTGACTAACGAGTTTGCACAATGAACAATGGTTTCAAACTCTTGGTGGGCTACTTGGTAACGTTGGGCCTTGCAAAACACTGAATTCAGGGTAACTGTTCTAGACTCCCAATTTATTAACGGATTATGTGTGATAAGCCAAGGAACTCCCAATATAACACCAAAGGCAGGAGTATCAATCAGATCAAAACTAATGGACTCTGTATGCCCATTCTGACAGACCATGACCATAGGCTCTGTTTGATGAGTTATTTTTCCTGAAGACAGAGCAGTGCCATCTACAGCGCATACCGGTTCTGGTTGTTCTTTAAGTTTAGTGGGCATCTGAAGTCTCTGGGCTAGTTGATTATCAACGAAATTTCCTGTTGCTCCTGAATCCAATAGGACTGACACAGTATGTCTTACTTGAGCATTCAAAATTAGAATGACTTGAATTATGAAATGTTTTGGTATTCTGGGTACAAACTTGAGTCGAGATTGGGAGATCTTATTCTGATACTGCCTCGTGCAAGTGATCTCCTTCCTTGACGAGTTATCTAGTTTTCCTGCTCTGAAGGGTTCTTTGCTGCTACGCTAACCTTTTTAGGAGTTTTTGGTTTAGTAGGGCATTCCTTTGCAAAGTGCCCTGACCGACCACAATACAGACACAGGTTTAATTTTCTACGTCGTTCTTTTTCTTCAGGGGTGAGTGGCCCCTTAATAATACCTATCTGCATGGGTTCTGACTCTGTTTGTTTGACTTCTGCCTCTTTCTTTTCTGTCTTTATCCACGTTAATCTACTTTCAACTCTGATCTTTTCACCTTTTCTTTCATTCAACCTATGGTCTAATTTAACCACAAGATCTACAAAGTCGGTATATTCATCTGGGAGGTCCACTATGTGGGCCAGGGCGTCTTTCAACTCATCACGTAATCCACGATAAAACAGAGATATGCGTTTTTCTTCTGGCCATTGAGTCTCTGTTAACAGACGATTGAAATGAGTTAAATACGTCAAAAGGTCTTTACCAGATTGTTTCAAGTTCAGCAGCTCATTATCGCTAGCTTGTACGTACGTATGTTTAGCAAACAATTTAGTCATAGTCTGTTTAAACAATGGCCAATTATACAGCATTGGATCATTTCTATCTATATAAGGTATTAACCAGTTTGCAGCAGTGCCTCCCAGATGTGAAAGCACAAACGCCACCTTAGCCGCATCAGACGCTAAAAGCCTGAGGTTTACACATAAAATGTAATTGGCATTGACTAATGAAGATATTAAACTTTGCACTGTCGCCCAAAAACCGTTCCGGGGCCGACAAAGGCACCGTAGGCGGAACTGCAACTGTGACCTGTATTGGTGTCGTACCATCATCGGTAGTCCTAAAAGACTTGTCGTTTTAGGCTTGGCTCCTGTCTCAAAAGATGTGGTAAAGGGCGGGACAGTCGTACTTGACCAAGCCGAATCCCTGGGTTTATAACGTATGACTTCTTGTTGCAATTCTAAGTTTTCTTGTTTTAGCTTCTGCATTTCCAATTGCATAGTCTGTAACAGTCCTGTAATAGTTCTATCAGTCTCAGTATCCTCAAATAAAGCTTGCGCCATGTCACGGGCATCTATATGATCTCTGCTTGGGTCCATCTCTCAAATAGAACTTTAATGTTGTGAAGGCTTGTGTTTCTGTTAACCTTCACTCACCTGAAATCCAGGCGTTCCAGTTGAGAGATGTGAAGATGTTTTCCCTATGCCCCCTAAGACCTAGTTCCTCCTAAACCTTTTGTCAATATACAGCTTGGATTCTTAGGTCCTCGGTGGAAGGGGAAAAAAGGGACAAAAGAACCAAAAGGTAAATAAAAGGACACTCTCGCCACTCTCTTCACTTCAGTCAAAGTGCTTCTGACGGCAACACCTTTAGTGGACCATTCCCTATAAAACAATAAACAACAATGAGTGCAGCACTGCTTACTTCGAATACAAACATTCACATGTGTTTTGCTTTAATGCTATTCTTTGCCCATTCAGTACCTTGGCTTTTACTGCATGTCCCTTAATGACATTTTAAGAGATGATTTAAATATGCTTCTCTCTCTCTTTTCTGTAACAAACAAGAACACATCAGTTGACAAACATTCGTGTTGTACCTTACACAAATGTACACCTCATTTTAAGCCACTTACTCAACGTCAGGTTTCTTGTGACGCTTTACAATAATGCCCCAAAAATAAACAAAGAAAACGAAAATTGTTCTTTCGCAATGATTGAGTCACAGAGTCTTCTTTTCACTAACTCTGTTGTAATCTATGCGTTCTTTTTCTCTTTTGTATTGTCTTAGTTCTTGTCAGAAGATCGTGGCAGGGAGGCTTGATTCAGCCAGACAGTTCAAAGATAAGTCTTTTCTTTTCACACTTTTAATTCTACATGCATGCGTGCGCGCGCGCTCCGCAAGCGGAACGATCTTACTTGTCTTTTGATTCTTTTCTTCTCCCTCTTTCTTGCAGGTCGGATGAAGAAACTGGACCAGGAAATAAGCGCCGGAAGAATGATGGGGACGGATCAGGAAACGAGTCTTCAATGCAGAGGAGTGCAGCGGAAGCAGGAAGAAAACCGGAAGTCAAAGACGGGACCAGAGCGCTGCTGCGTAGTCGGGAGATTTCAGGTAAGTGGAGATGCTGGATAGCGGTAACGAACACAAGCGCGAGTAAGCGGGAGCAGCAGTCTTTTATAGCTGCGGAAGGGTGGGGTTTCTCTTCACGTTGCTAGACACGTTTGACAGTTTAACTGAAAGCAACGTGCACACAAGGCCTTGCACCTGTTTCTTGTTACTCGAGTCGGGTGACTGCCTTATTGAAGTGAAATGTAAAACAGGCAAACATAATTGTTAGCAGAATCGGAAGCTTATTTATTCAAACAGGGGTTTACAAAAAGGCAACCTTGACTAACCATAAGGCAATGCACACACAATAGGGTTGGTGTCACCACAGAATAAACCTGACCACTTAAGCATAGTTTGGTCAAGCTTACCTTGCTGTGTTTAACACCTGGTCAAACATTTCTTACTAACCTCATCCCGAAGGGCTATTACGACAGCTGCGCTCTACAAACCCCAACAGTTCTACAAACCCCAACAGTATAAGTCTCTGAATGGATGATTTAGTAGGTGTGTGACTGAGTGTATAAGTGAGTGATTAAACATGTCTTACTGAATGCATGGGTTAGTGACTAAACTGTGTGAATACAATCAAAAAACGGGGGGAGGTAGAGGTTAAGGTTAGGTTCACCCTCATTACTGAATGCAGTTCCACAAAATCCGGAATACCGATATTAGAAACCTAACCATAGGAAGAACAGGGATTTCACTGAACATGTTTGAAAAACCCTCTTTCCAGAAAGAAAAATTATTTTCTAGAGTACCCTCACCCACCAGGGTTGAAAAAATATATGTGGTGTAGTGATGTGGAGTGGGAAAAATAGGTTAAAAATACCTAGCTAGTGAGCTAATATTTTATTCCTGCTCCTAGTCGGTATGTTTTAAAATCAGGGTTAATACTAGGGAAAGACCTAACTGTAATGAGTATGGTGTCCCTAGTACTAGGTCGACATATTTCGAGCTTTCCCCTAAAGCTCTTCTTCAGGACCACACGAGGGCCAGCCCCGTGCTTACCACTCCTAAAGAATCCTGTGAATAGGAAATAATGGGGTGCACACCTAATGTGTGTTCACCTGATATTTAATACATACGGTTGAACACTGACATGTTGTATGTTGCCAGAAAATGACCTGATGGCAACCCAAGATGCGGTCTCCAGGGGTGCCATCGGGTCATTTTCCGAGAGGAGTGCTTTGACGAAGGTGTGACTACAAGCCCCTCTACCCCTGCAGATCATGAGGCATATTTCTGCCTAAACTAAAATACAACATGTCAGTGTACAATCAAATGTATTAAATATCAGGTGAACACACATTAGGTGTGCACCCCATTGTTTCCTACTCACAGGATTCTTTAGGAGTGGTAAGCATGGGGCAGGCCCTCGTGTGGTCCTGAAGAAGAATTTTAGGGGAAAGCTCGAAACATGTCGACCCAGTACTAGGGACACCATACTCATTACAGTTAGGTCTTTCCCTAGTATTAACCCTGATTTTAAAACATACCGACTAGGAGCAGGAATAAAATATTAGCTCACTAGCTAGGTATTTTAACCTATTTTCCCACTCACATCACTGCACCATACATATTTTTCAAAAACTAAGTCCTCCTACGTAGTTCACAAGTCGCAGCACGCCTCAATCCGCAGCGGATTGAGAGGACCCCAATGATGAAGCATGCCACCTAGGGGTAACCCTGGTGGGTGAGGGGACTCTAGAAAATAATTTTTCTTTCTGGAAAGAGGGTTTTTCACACATGTTCAGTGGAATCCCTGTTCTTCCTATGGTTAGGTTTCTAATTCCGGTATTCCGGATTTTGTGGAACTAAACTGTGTGAATGTCCGTATCAGTCTGTCAGTTGGTGTGTAAGCGGCTGCATGAGTTGGTGAGTAGCTACATGAGTGTCTATATGGGCTATTGATTGGTTGTCTGAGTATCTGTATGGGTGCCTGAGTGTCTGTGTGGGTGGGTGGGGGATGTGTGACTGTGCATAGATGTGTGAGTGGGTGATTCACTGGGTGTATGGGTTCAAGAGTGCCTCTGTGAAGGGTTGTATGGGTGGGTGAGTATATGTATGGGTCGGTTGGTGAGTGAATGGATGTCTCAGTGGTATATGTGTGAGTAACTACATATGTGAAAGGCAGTATATGTGAGTGTTGGAGTATATAAATGACTATATGTGAGAGTGAGTGATTGTGAGAGTGGCTGTATGGATGAGTGTGTGCTTGTATCAGTGATTGTATAAGAGAGTAGGTATGTGTTAGTATCTTTATGAATAAGTGAGCTGGTGTGTGTATAACTGTATAGGTGAGTAAATGGGAGTGTGATTGATTCTTTGCGTGACTGACTAGGTGTGTGAGTAACTCTGGATGAGTGGCTGTGTGTGAGTGTCTATATAGGTGTATGAGTGCATATGATAGTGTAGTATTGATGAGTGACTGCATGTATGAGTGACTTTATGGGTGAATGAGTGGATGTGTGTATAGACCTAGGAATCAGTGAGTGGGTATGTAGTAACTGGTATTGGTGTGTCTATGGTGTCGAAAATGGTAGTCTGTATTTTAGAGTGGGTGTATCAAAGGTTATATTAGGGTGTGAGGAGGTGCATCAGATTATCACGAGGATGATGTAATCAGTGATGTCATCAGTGATGTCATCAGTAATGTCACTGACCATGTCATGAATGATGTAATATGTGACGTCATCAGCAGTGCATTGAGGGCGTGAATTATAGTTAGCTCAACTAACTATAACAGCTGAATTTCTCTGGTTTTGTACGAGTGAAATGTCCAACTAACTATAACGTCCCTGTAACCTTTGTTTTTTTCAGTGAATTTCTAAGGTTTTTAAATGCTAATTTCGAACTATAACGTCCCTGAAACCTATGGTTTTTTCAGTGAATTTCAAAGGTTTTTAAATGCTAATTTCTAACTATAATGTCCCTGAAACCTATGGTTTTTTGCAGTGAATTTTAAAGGTTTTTTAAATGCTAATTTCTAACTATAACGTCCCTGAAACCTTTGGTTTTTTCAGTGAATTTCTAAGGTTTTTTAAATGCTAATTTATAACTATGCCTACAGAGGTAGGACATGTGCAGACAGAGGAAGAAAGGTGCCGAAAGAAGCAAGAGAAATGCCGAAAGAGGCAACAGAAGTCCAGAAAGAGGAAAAAAAGGTGCAGAAAGAAGCAAGAGATATGCAGAAAGAATCAACAGAGGTGCAGAAAGAGGCCTTGTTGCAAAGTCATCCTGTGCCCTGGGCACCCCCAACTTTTTGCTGACTGGTACTGGTGGTAACTGACTCTGACTGACCCTGGGCTCTGCCTAACCAGGCCCGGAGCCAGTGCTATGCTGAAAGACACTTAGAATACAGTGAAAACACCTACATACACTAGAGTACACTATGGGTTGGGGTACCCCTGTGATTGGCATGACCTCCCTGTAAGGCCCTAGTACATAATAGGGCAGGGGGATTAAAACTACCTCTAAGTCCCTAGCATATAATAGGGCATGGCAGTTTAGAGGCCAGCAGCCCTTTTCTGCACTTGCATGTGTGCACTGCTGAGCCTGAGGTCAGTTTAAAAGTAGCCCTGTGTGTGCAGGAAGAGGCAAGAGAAGTACAGAAAGAAGCAACAGAGGTGCAGCAAGAGGGAAGAGGGTTGCAGAAAGAGGCAAGAGAAGTGCAGAAAGAAGCAACAGAGGTGCAGAAAGAGACAAGAGAAGTTCAGAAAGAGGCAGAAGAGGTGCAGAAACAGGCAGAAGAGGTGCAAAAAGAGGGAACAGGGGTGCAGAAAGAGAGAAAAGGGGTGCCGAAAGAGGCAAGAGGGGTGCAGAAATTTGCAAGAGTGGTGCAGAAAGAAGCAAGAGCAGTGCAGTAAGAAACAACAGAGATACAGAAGGAGGCAAGAGGGGTACAGAAAGAGGCAAAAGAAGAGCAGAAACAAGCAAAAGAGATGCAGAAAGAGGCTAGAGGGGTGCAGAAAGAGGCAAGTGGGGTACAGAAAGAAGCAAGAGAGGTGTAGAAAGAATCAAGAGAAATACAGAAGGAAACAACAGAGGTGCAGAAAGAAGCAAGAGCAGTGCAGAAAGAACCAACAGAGGTGCAGAAAGAGGCAAGAGGGGTGCAGAAATAAGCAAAAGAAGTGCAGAAAGAAGCAAAAGAGGTGCAGAAAGACGCAAGAGAAGTTCAGAAAGAGGCAGCAGAGGTGCAGAAACAGGCAGAAGAGGTGCAGGAAGAGGGAACAGGGGTGCAGAAAGAGAGAAGAGGGGTGCCGAAAGAGGAAAGAGGGGTGTAGAAATTTGCAAGAGAGGTGCAGAAAGAAGCAAGAGAAGTACAGAAAGAAGCAAGAGAGGAGGAGAAATAGGGAGGAGGGCTGCAGAAAGAGAAAAGAGGGATGCAGAAATTTGCAAAAGAGGTGCAGAAAGAAGCAAGAGCAGTGCAGAAAGAACCAAGACGCATACAGGAAAAGGGAAGAAGGGTGCAGAAAGAGGCATGAGGGATGCAGAAAGAAGGAAGAGAAGTGCAGAAAGAAGCAGCAGAGGTGCTGAAAGAGGCACAAAGGGTGCAGAAAGAGGCAAGAGAAGTGCAGAAAGAAGCAACAGAGGTACAGAAAGAGGCAAGAGGGGTGCAGAAAGAGGGAAGAGAAGTGTAGAAAGAGGCAAGAGAGTTGCACAAAGAGGGAAGAGGGGTGCAGAAAGAGGCAACAAGGGTGCAGAAAGAAGCAAGTGAGGTGCAGAAAGAGGCAAGAGAGGTGCAGAAAGAGGCAAGACAAGTGCAGAAACAGGCAAGAGAAGTGCAGAAAGAGGCTAGAGAATAGCTGAAAGAAGCAACAGAGGTGTAGAAAGAAGCAAGAGAAGTGCAGAAAGAGGCAAATGAGATGCAGAAAGAGGGAAGACCAGTGCAGAAAGAGGCAATAGGGGTGCAGAAAGAAGCAAGACAGGTGCAGAAAGAGGCAAAAGATGTGCAGAAAGAGGGAAGACCAGTGCAGAAAGAGGAAATAGGTGTGCAGAAAGAAGCAAGACAGGTGCAGAAAGAAGCATGGCAAGTGCAGAATGAAGCACCAGGGGTGCAGAAAGAGAAGTGTAGAAAGAAGCAACAGAGGTGCAGAAGGAGGCAAGAGAACTGCAGAAAGAGGCAAGAGAGTTGCAGAAACAGGCAAAAGAGGTACAGAAAGAGGGAACAGGCGTGCATACAGAGGGAAGAGAGGTGCAGAAACAGGTAAGAGGGGTGCAGAAAGAGGCAAGAGGGGTACAGAAATTTACAAGAAAGGTGCAGAAAGAAGCAAGAACAGTGCAAAAGAACCAACAGAGGTGCAAAAAAGAGGCAAGTGAGATGCAGAAGGAGGCAAAAGAACTGCAGAAAGAGGCAAGAGAGTTGCAGAAACAGGCAAGAGAGGTGCAGAAAGAGAGAAGAGGGGTGCATAAAAAGGCAAGAGGGATGCACAAAGTGGCAAGAGCAGTGCAAAAAGAACCAAGACGCATACAGGAAAAGGGAAGAAGGGTGCAGAAAGAGGCATGAGGGGTGCAGAATGAAGGAAGAGAAGTGCAGAAGAAGCAGCAGAGGTGCTGAAAGAGGCACACAGGGTGCAGAAAGAGGCAAGAGAAGTGCAGAAAGAAGCAACAGAGGTACAGAAAGAGGCAAGAGTGGTGCAGAAAGAGGGAAGAGAAGTGTAGAAAGAGGCAAGAGAGTTGCACAAAGAGGGAAGAGGGGTGCAGAAAGAGGCAACAAGGGTGAAGAAAGAAGCAAGTGAAGTGCAGAAAGAGGCAAGAGAGGTGCAGAAAGAGGCAAGAGAAGTGCAGAAACAGGCAAGAGAAGTGCAGAAAGAGGCAAGAGAATTGCTGAAAGAAGCAACAGAGGTGTAGAAAGAAGCAAGAGAAGTGCAGAAAGAGGCAAATGAGATGCAGAAAGAGGCAAAAGAGGTGCAGAAAGAGGGAAGACCAGTGCAGAAAGAGACAATATGGGTGCAGAAAGAAGCATGGCAAGTGCAGAATGAAGCAACAGGGGTGCAGAAAGAGAAGTGTAGAAAGAAGCAACAGAGGTGCAGAAGGAGGCAAGAGAACTGCAGAAAGAGGCAAGAGAGATGCAGAAACAGGCAAAAGAGGTATAGAAAGAGGGAACAGGGGTGCAGACAGAGGGAAGAGAGGTGCAGAAACAGGTAAGAGGGGTGCAGAATGAGGCAAGAGGGGTGCAGAAATTTACAAGAGAGGTGCAGAAAGAAGCAAGAACAGTGCAAAAGAACCAACAGAGGTGCAAAAAGAGGCAAGTGAGATGCAGAAGGAGGCAAGAGAACTGCAGAAAGAGGCAAGAGAGTTGCAGAAACAGGCAAGAGAGGTGCAGAAAGAGAGAAGAGGGGTGCAGAAAAAGGCAAGAGGGATGCAGAAATTTGGAACAGAGGTGCAGAAAGAAACAAGAGCAGTGCAGAAAGAACCAACAGAGGTGCAGAAAGAGGCAAGAGGGGTACAGAAAGAGGCAAGTAAAGTGCAGAACGAAGCAAAAGAGGTGCAGAAAGAACCAACAGAAGTGCAAAAAGAGGCAAGAGGGGTGCAGAAAGGGTTAGGAGAGGTGCACAAAGAGGCAAGAGGACTACAGAAAGAGGCAGGAGGGGTGCAGAAAGAAGGAAGAGAACTGCAGAAAGAAGCAACAGAGGTGCTGAAAGAGGCACGAAGGGTGCAGAAAGAGAGAAGAGAAGTACAGAAAGAAGCAACAGAGGTACAGAAAGAGGCAAGAGTGGTGCAGAAAGAGGGAAGAGAGGTGTACAAAGAGGCAAGAAAGTTGCACAAAGAGGAAAGAGGGGTGCAGAAACAGGCAAAAGGGGTGCAGAAAGAAGCAACAGAGGTGCAGAAAGATTCAAGAGGAGTGCAGAAAGAAACAACAGAGTTGCAGAAAGAGGCAAGAGAAGTGTAGAAAGAGGTAAGAGAGGTACAGAAACAAGCAGGAGAGGTGCAGAAAGAGGGAACAGGGGTGCAGAAAGAGGCAAGAGGGATACAGGAAGAAGCAAGTGAGGTGCAGAAAGAGGCAAGAGGTGCAGAAAGAGGCAAGAGAGGTGCAGAAAGAGGCAAGAGAGGTACAGAAAGTGGAAGAGATGAGCAGAAAGAGGCAAAAGAAGTACAGAAAGAAGCAAGAGTGGTTTTCACACCATTAGTACCAATTTAACACCCCCATTTAGCAATAAGTAACAGGTGACCATTCTAGGTTTGCAAAGGGCCTTCCACCACGCTGTAACACTTGTCGCTTCATTTTTGGTAACGTTTGAACCGTTTGAGCTAGAAACAAGGCTTTTTTTGTTCAAATCTTCAGATTAGGCAGCAGATGATGGATTATGTGGCTAATGCGGAAAATGTGTAATTGTGCGAAAGTCGGTGCAGCCAAACAGTCACATAATTCCAGTGGCCCTGCTCATACCTCTGACTAGGTCCAGAAGTGCTCCTCAGTGATTCCTTCTTTTTTTTGTCTCATAGAGTTCATAATTTAGCTTCTATGGAAACGAGGAAGACTAAACCTGAGGTTACCACTCCACAACACAGACTACAATACCACATAATTACTCTTCATAACACATAATCCCACTCTACATAATTCCTATACACTAAATACCACATACTTCCTATCCACATTATTTCACTGCACAACATATCACATAATTCCACTACACACAAAGTACATCCACTCCACTACAAAAAACAGTAGTAAAAAACTTTTAGATTTACAATGCCAATAGCTCTAACTCTTGCAAATGCGAGACCTATTACATTACAAATGCTTCTTTAACTGGTAGTCATGTTTACAGAGTGGTGGAGAAAGAGGGCTGGGCCTCCAATCAGTGCTCAGGAATTCCGCTGCGTAGGACTTACAGGAGGTACCAGGAGGGCTACTTGGCCGCCAAAGTCCCTCAGGAGTAAAGTGGACTTCATCCCCCAACCAGTACTGTGCCACGAGGCGCATTTGCAGAGTGGTGGAGAAAGGTGAGCGTGGCTTCCGAAGACCTCTCAGCAATCCCACTGTGTAGAACTTACTGGAGGTAACAGGAGGGGTAGTTGGCCCCCAAGGTGAACCTTGGGGGCCAACTACCCCTCCTATTACCTCCAGTAAGTCCCACACAGCAGGATTGCTAAGTTCTCATAGCAGGCCACGCCCCCTTTCCCCACCACTCTGCAGACGCACTTCCTGGCGTGCTCTTTGATGAGGATTAAAGTCCCCTTCGCTGCTGGGGGTCCTTAGGGGCCAACTAACCTACCTGATACCTCCAGTATGTCCCAGATAGTGGGATTGCTAAAAGGTGGACACAGGCCATGCCCCCTTTCTCCACCACTCTGCAAACGTTAGGGCTCAGCATAATGCAAAGTAGCAAGGAGAGCCGGGCTGGGGGGAAAAGAAAAGCGAATGACTCAGAAGCGACAGATTGTTTCTATTCCCTGTCGGACGGCACTGGCTCAGCAGATGACTCTATATCACTGACAGGTTCTAGTGATAGCTATACTAGTGAGGTAGACTCGGCAGCAACTCTACAGAAAGCATGCAGAAGATCTAGCCAGTTAAGGAAGGATGCAAGTATGAAAAAGGAGGGCAAGAAGACCTTAACTGTGACTACTCCCTGACCGCACAACTAATTGGGGCTGCTGCAGGGAATGTAGATACCAATCCTCAAGATAGCTCGGTTTCAACATTGGATGTAATATTACAAGCTGTTATGTCTCATCAGGAAGAGACAAGACAAGACAACAAACGCTCGCAGATGGCTCACCGTAAGATGCAAGGTACTGTTCGGAAAGTTGCGAAAGTCTGCAACAATATTAGTGAATGGCTAACTGAGCTAGAGACACGAGCCAGAGCCCTAGAGGATGACATTTCAGGTGTTCAGACACAGTCAGAGGCGCAAGAGGCTAGACTGACAGACATTCAATGGAAGCTGGAGGAACAAGAAAACCGCCAACGACGCAACAATTTGCGCTTCTTAGGCATTCCGGAGGGTCGAGAAGGCACCAACGTGCCTCTATATATGACCAAGCTGTTGGACAAGGCATTCCCTGACCTGGAAGGGTAGAACTGGCAACAAGAAGTCCAACGCACTCACCGAATCCCCTTCAACATGAAAACCCCAGCTGGGCCAGATACGAAACCTAGAGCCATTCTTGTTTATTTTGGGAACTATCTACTACGCCAGAATATCTGGGGAAAAGCTAGACTGGAAACTAAGCGGAAAGTTGATGACGTTGCCTTCTTCGCAAGACCAGATTTTTGTCACATAACAGTTGAACGGCGATGGAGATTGCGACAATTGATTGCCCCCTTTCAAGCCAAGGGCGCCCAGGCATATCTGATGAACCCTGCTAAGCTAAAGATAGTAGTGGGAGGTCGCACCCACTACTATAACTCATAAATTAAAGCGAAAGAAGCTTTGGCAGAACTAAGGGGATTAGAGGGCAAAGTCGTGATGCCTGACTAGGGGGATTGAAACATAGGGATGAATACTTTGTAGATGGGGAAAAAAAGATAACAATAACCTAAATAGAGGGGGGGTAAAATGGTGGCTGGTCGGTTGTTCGGGGATAAATAATGAAAGCAAACAAATTACAGAGCTAATATGGGCTACAATCTGTGTTGGGCTGAGAGTTTAGTTGATTTCTATATCTTTTTTCTTCGCTCTTCACTCCGCACAAACTCTATGTTAAGATATATTCACCCTATATATACTCTCAAAGTTTCTTTTTTCTTTTTTTGTATTTCTTTTTTAGGATTGCAATATGGGGTGTCACTGATCATGGTGCTGCACTGCGTCATCACATACAGACCTTAGGTCTGGAAGCTTCCACGGTGGAGGGTGAGCAAGGGGGCTGGGGGCATGGGGGAGGAGGGCGGAGGAAGGAGGGAAGGTAGGGTTGGAGGGACGGGGGAAGGGGGGACTGGGGGTGAAAAAAGAAAAAGGAAAGGCAGGTATAAACGAGAAGGAAGGAAAGAATAGGATTGAGAAATATGACAAACAGATCAATAATGAGGAGAAAAATGAGAAAAACTGCAAAACAATATGGATAGACTCAAGATATGAACAGTTAACATGGGCGGCCTAAATGACAAGAATAAGAGGGGTAGGGTTTATGAAATACTCAAAACTATTAACACAGATATAATCTGCTTGCAAGAGACACATATACCCTGGAGCAATAAAAGTATTGTTGAAGTCAGAGGTTACAATCTGGTAACATGCTCTACCCAGACCTCTATGATTAGAGGAGTTGCTATATATATTAAACAACGTTTGGGAATGGCTATGCGAACAGCAGCGGATAAATGGGGGCGATGGGCAATCGTAAGGCTACCCATGGGGGTGACAGTGACGACAATATACGGGTCTAACCAAGATGAGCCTAATGTTTGGGAAGAACTGGAAGTAGAGCTTGCCTCTTGGCCAGAGCCAGTGATAGTGTTTGGTGATTTGAATATACATTTAGAGGTGACAAAAACCCAATCCCAGAAATACGCAGGGAGGAAACCCAAAGTATATAGGGCATTGAATGCCTTTAAAATGAGTCATGGATTGGTTGAAGTATGGGCAGAAAAAGTCTCAAATGACCCCGGGTATACCTACTACTCTCACCCCCATAGGAAATTTGTGCGCTTGGACTTCTTTCTAACCTCATGTAAAATGATTGGCAATGTGGAAATTACAAAATTACCACAACTCTTTTCAGATCACAACCCTCCGCTGTTAGAGATAATCGGACTGGCAGGTCCGTATAAGCAGAGTACGTGGTCATTCGACAAAAAGCTACTCACAGATGAAGTCTTCTGTGCCCATATTAAGCAATGGACTACGGAATTCTTTGATAGTAACAGGTATAGTGCTACGCGTAGGATAGTATGGGACACCTATAAAGCTGCTCTGAGGGGAGAAGTCATTAGCTTTGTGGGGCGATGTCAGAAACAACGAAAGGCAGAGGTCGACCGACTAATAGGGAAGATGGCGGAACTGGAGGCAGAGCACGTCAAATTGATTAGTAAGGGAGCGCAGGAAGACTTAGTCAGGGAGCATATGACTAAACTAGCTCTAGTAAAGGCTGAAATTAACAGCTTTTTCCAGGAAAGGGTGGCCCAAATGTATCAAGCTTATCGGGGGGAGATATATGAATACGGCGAGACAACAGGGAGGCTGTTAGCATTGAGAACGAGGCAGAAAAGCACCAGGAATAACATCTTAAAAGTTAAGAATAGTAGTGATCAATCAGTGACTGGTCCCGAAAAGATTATGGAGGTGTTCGAGGAGTTCTATAGAAGGCTGTATCAAGCCGACACTCCTGAAATAAGCCAGATAGATCAAGACACTAGTAGTTCGGCACTAGTAAGAGTAGACGAAGCTACCTCCCAAGAGCTGGACAAAGAAATAACTTTGGAAGAGGTCCAGGAGACGATAGGGTCCCTCTCTGCCGGAAAAGCAGCAGGCCCTGACAAAATACCAATAGAAGTGTATAAAATGCTTTCACGAGAGGTTGTCCCTATTATGCCTGATCTGTTTTTGGGGGTACAACACAGCGGGATCCTGCCCTCATCATGTCAGGGAACGGATGTGGTGGTATTTCCTAAAAAGGGTAAACCAGCAGAACTACCAACTTCATATCGCCCGATATCACTCATGAACTTGGACGTTAAAGTATATTAAAAAATTATAGCCAAGCGGCTGCAGAACATTATAGTGGCATTGGTATCACCTTGGCAACATGGCTTTGTCCCGGGCAGGGGGACCACAGACCACACCAGGCGGGTTATCGCACTACTTGATATAGCAGAAGTAGAATCTAGAGATGTGGCTGTGGTCCTCCTGGACACAGAGAAAGCCTTTGACCGGGTATCATGGCAATATCTCTGGGGTACCCTGGAAGAAAGGGGGTTTGGTCCATGTTTTATGAGACCTATCCAGGCTATGTACTGTATTGTCATTCAATTCAATTAATGTACCTTTTCAATGGGGTTCAATCCTACTATTACATGATTAACCTTTTTTTCCTCTCCACTAAGTCACGGTATTTACTTGCCTCCATTTATTATTTGCCTCCATATATTTAACCCGTGTACAAGCATTTTTCATTCTGGGAAGTCTAGGAGGAGTTGAAATAACTGAGGTAACATCTCCTGAATATATATGTATATACATACATTGTTGATCACCTGAAGGAGCCCACGGACCTATGTCTACATTCATACGGCGACTGGCATTGGAACCCCTAGTAACAGTATAGTATAGGGTGAGCGCTCTAGACGACGCGCACAGACATGGCCGCAGGTTACGTCATCACGTGCACGATGCACATCAGGTGACCGGAACCGTGAGCTAGTAATACTATAGTGTAGGGTGAGCGCTCTAGATGACGCGCACAGACATGGTCGCAGGTTATGCCATCACGTGCACGACGCACATCGGGTGACTGGAACCGTGAGCTTCCGCTTGAGAAGGATAAAACATCTCACGCTCTCCTCCGCTGTCACTCTACATGGCGGACGGAGGCGAGCAGTGCCATCGGAGCACCACCTTTGGCATAGTAAGGAGAGTGTGTATGTGTGGGGGGGACATAAAGGGTGGGTTTTATCTACCGACTTGAGTAGAATACCTCCGGTAGTGTTAGAATACTGTCAGTACATACCAGAATGTTAGGGGCACTATGATGATATCGTACTTTATTTCAACAATACCATTGTTTGCCGCTAGATACATTTCAAGAAACCAGCATGTGACGATGTACCCAGGTACCGGGCTCTCATCTCGCATCGGTAATCTGTATGTGGTAGCTGCCCCATAGAACGATAAGCTTCACTTGGCTTTTTGTGACCTAGTAGCAACAACCATCGGCTATAACATGCCACCTGCACCGCTTCAATAGCCCTAATTGCCTCAACCATGACTCCGACTATTAGTTAGGACATATTAGAAATAAATAGAGGTCTCGCATTGTGAACTCAAGTTCAGGATATAATGATCCCATATACTATTTCTTGTTTTTATCCCCTTCCTGTAAAGTGTGTGACTACAGGCGGTCTCCCCTTGCCCGCCTCCAGTTCTAATTTGACTTAAGGGTAAACTCGGTGAGTAAAGATACACACCGGACCCCTAATGGCCAGCAGCATTGGTTTTGTGGACGTAAGCCTGATGATTTAAGATGCTGGATAAATGTATATATACAATCATATATGTATATCATTTTTTAATTGTAGATATGATCACTGATCTTACAGTTTCTTTTAACCGCTCCTTCGGCACACGTAATAATAGATGGGACAGACACCATAGTCATTCCGTGTGGTATGAATGACACCCCGGTTTGTATTGTGGCTCTTATGAATCTTTCAACACAACATTGCGTTTACTTATAGGAGACTACTACTCCTGACTGGTTGTCTCCTTCTGTTCTTTTTACCGGTTCCTTAGTACTTACATGACCCATTGGAGAAAATTCCTCGACACGGAAGGAACTGACCTTAAGTTATCCTCTTATCTCAATTGGAGGTGAGAGTGAGAGCATACTGGGACAGGTAGAGTCCTGAGGAAGGCCGGCGTGACCCTACACGAGGGGCATACACTAACGGCCGAAACATGTTGACCACCTTGCAGTTAAGGAGGGGTGCTAGGAGCACTTAGAATCTCCCAATCACCACCATCCTTCACATTTTTTAACTCTGGCCGGAAGATCCAGGAATAAAGTTTTAGGCACAGCGACACTTCACACTGCACTTTCACTACCGACGTTCCCAGTCACTGTATAATTATTGTGTGGCTTTTTTTGTGTGTTGTATTGTCTTCCCCCACCCTATTGCTCCACCCCATGCGTGGCTACGCTGGGGTGTTTTTGCAAAATCAACAATTGATGCAGAACAATGTCATACATTCACCCCAGTACAGAGATCTGGGCCTAAATCCATCGTTTTTTTGCTCACCATGCCATTCCAGTTTGGACCCAGCCATATGCAAATCAGTCTTGACCCTGTGCCCAATGGGAACAGTCCAGCCCGAACTGCCAGGCCAGGTCCTCCCTGGACTGGAAACAAGCATCCTAGGACCGGTTTCGGGCTTTCAGCCCTCATCAGCCAGGATAGCTTGACTCCAGTGGCATGGAGAGCACGGGACCCACGTCTGGGCATACCCGTCCCACTCGGGGTGACAAACGCAAAATCAACAATTGATGGACAGAATGCAGAACAATGTCATACATTCACCCCAGTACAGAGATCTGGGCCTAAATCCATCGTTTTTTTGCTCACCATGCCATTCCAGTTTGGACCCAGCCACATGCAAATCAGTCTTGACCCTGCGCCCAATGGGAACAGTCCAGCCCGAACTGCCAGGCCAGGTCCTCCCTGGACTGGAAACAAGCATCCTAGGACCGGTTTCGGGCTTTCAGCCCTCATCAGCCAGGATAGCTTGACTCCAGTGGCATGGAGAGCACGGGACCCACGTCTGGGCATACCCGTCCCAATGATGAAGCATGTCACACATTTGTGTGAGTGAGGGCAGTATTATCACATATAGCATGTGCCATCACGCTACATATTTTATTACTCCCTACTCCTTCTGGTGCATTAAGTGTTTACAGGGGGTTCGGGGTAGGTGAGGCCGTACCCTCACCCCTCCTTTTGTGTGTATTATGTACTATAAACCTCATGCTCAGCTGCAAATAATGGGTAATACGTCACGGAGGATTGAGATTGCTAGAGGGACGCGGCAAGGATGTCCGTGCTCCCCTATTCTATTTGCCATCTATTTGGATCCATTTATCAGCCAAATTTTATACAACCAGGCAATTAAACCCGTAATTACTATAAAGGATACGAAACCAAGATCCTTGCGCATGCAGACGACATCGCAATACTTACGACAGAACCAGAGGTGGCAATTAGGGAAATAGAAACTATGGCGGAGGAGTTTGGGAGGAAATATGGATACCTTCTGAATAAGGGGAAAACTCAAATCATCTGTTCCTCCCAGTGTCGGCTACAGGATCCCCGCAAAATAGAGGTGGCCACTTATTTAGGGGTGAACATAACACCTTGTATGGATACTCTATGGGCGGCCAATATTGACCCAGTTATGGAAAAAATAAAAGGGGAACTTAAGCTGCAAGATAAATTGCATCTTACAATAATAGGCAGAATTAATGTAATAAAAATGAATATCTTTCCTAAGATTTTATATCTTCTCCGGGCAATACCATTGGAATTGGCAGAAGTTAAGATAAATAAAGTTAACGCTATGTTTACCAATTTTATTTGGGGCTATCAGAGGACACGTCGTGCACTGAAGTTTATGACATTACCTAGAGAGCGTGGTGGATGGGGAGCCCCCAATATCTTACTGTATTACTGGGCCACCGCTCTCCAGCAAATGGGTATCTTACTTTTGCCAGGCCAATGTAGAGATGAGCTCCTGAGGCTACCCACAATATATCAGCTGGCTATTGGGAAGGAAGCAGAAGGGCTCTTTTTAAGGCAACTTGAACCAAGCTGCCACAAAAAAACCCGGTTTAAGTGTGTTAAGGGGGCCTGGAAGGTATGGGAAAAGGTGAAGAAAATCTTTAATATTTCCAGATATAACAAATATACTCCTTTGTGGCGTTCAGCTCTCCTACCGGAAGCACTATATGATGGCATGGCTAGAAGCTGGGAACAGGCGGGAATAGAGCGTGTGGCAGATTTGCTCCTGAATAAGGAGTATATACCATTTGCAGAACTCGTGCAGAAGTTTGACGTCAATAAGAACACGCAGTTTAAGTATTTGCAGGTACAGAGCTGTATAAGAAGCCCCCCAAGGATTCCATTAGTCTGGAAGAAATTCCAATGCTGGAAATTATAAAATGCCAGAATAATAGGATTAGGGATTATTATCATGAACTAATTAAGACCCTCCCAGACGATATGGATAAAACTGGAAATTAACATGGGGAAAACGCGTTTTGGGACCCCCCTTTTTTCTCGGCCCCGGCTTGATAAATGACCCCCAAACTTTCAAGACAGGAGCTGACCTGAACTGGTCATTAGTTTGGAAAATTTTGCGAAGATTCGTCAAACGGCGCCAAAGATATTGGCAAAAGAAAAAACGCTTTTTGAATAGAAACAAGGTCCTATATATATATATATTCACTGAAAAAACCATAGGTTTCAGGGACGTTATAGTTACAAATTAGCATTTAAAAAACCTTTGAAATTCACTGAAAAAACCATAGGTTTTAGGGACAGTTATAGTTAGTTGGACATTGCACTCGTACAAAACCCGTGAAATTCCCCGTTATAGTTAGTCCAGCTAACTATAACTCGCGCCCCGCAATGCACTGCTGATGACGTCACATATTACATCACTCATGACATGGTCAGTGACATCACTGATGACATCTCAAATGACATCACTGATGACATCATCCAGTGACTGTGTGTTTCTGTAAAGTTTAAATATTTTTAATATATATAGGAAAAGACGTATTGAAGAATGAGTGGGTGTGTAAGTGTCTGTATGGATGATTTAGTAGGTGCATGACTGACTGTATAAGTGAGTGATTTAACGTATCTTACTGAATGCATGGGTTAGTGACTAAACTGGGTGAATGTCTGTATCCGTCTGTCTGTTGCTGTGTAAGTGGCTGCATGTGTTTGTGAATAGCTACATGAGTGTCTATATGAGTTATTGAATGCTTGTGTGAGTATCTGTATGGGTGCCTGAGTGTTTGTGTGGGAGGGGTGTGTGCGACTCTGTGCATAGATGTGTGAGTGGGTGATTCACTGGGTGGATGGTTTCAAGAGTGCATCTGTGATAGACTGTATGGGTGGGTAAGTGTGTGTAAGAGTGTGTTAGTGAGTGAATGTATGTCCCAGTGGTACATGTGTGAGTAACTACATATGTGAAAGGCAGTATATATGTGTGTTGGAGTATATAAATAGCTATAAGCGAGAGTGAGTGATTGTGATAGTGGCTGTATGGATGAGTGTGTGCTTGTATCAGTGATTGTATAAGAGCGTAAGAATGTGCTAGTATTTGTATGAGTAAGTGAGCTGGTGTGTGTATAACTGTATAGGTGAGTAAATGGTAGTGTGTTTAATTATTTGCATGACTGACTAGGTGTGTGAGTACCTCTATGGATGAGTGGCGGTGTTTGAGTGTCTATATAGGAGTATGAGTGCATATGATAGTCCTGTACTGAGTGACCATAAGTATGAGTGACTGTACGGGTGAGTGAGTGGATGTGTGTGTGTAGACCTAAGAATCAGTGAGTGGGTATGTAGTTATTGGTGTTGGAGTGTCTATGGTTTTGCGAATGGCAGTCTGTAATTTAGAGTGGGTGTATCAAAGGTTATATTAGGGTGTGAGAAGATGCATGAAATTATCACATGGATGATGTCATCAGTGATGTCATCAGTGATGTCATTTGAGATGTCATCAGTGATGTCATCAGTGATGTCACTGACCATGTCATGAGTGATGTAATATGTGACGTCATCAGCAGTGCATTGCGGGGCGCGAGTTATAGTTAGCTGGACTAACTATAACGGGGAATTTCACGGGTTTTGTACGAGTGCAATGTCCAACTAACTATAACTGTCCCTAAAACCTATGGTTTTTTCAGTGAATTTCAAAGGTTTTTTAAATGCTAATTTGTAACTATAACGTCCCTGAAACCTATGGTTTTTTCAGTGAATTTCAAAGGTTTTTTAAATGCTAATTTGTAACTATAACATGTCTGAAACCTATGGTTTTTCAGTGAATTTCAAAGGTTTTGTAAATGACAATTTTTAAATGTATTAATTGTTATATAAATTTTTTTCATACTGATTTACTACATTTTTAGAAACAATTTTTTTTTACATATTTTATTTTTTAAATTACATTGTAATTACATTATACATTACATTACAAAAATACTTTCTCAGAATGAATTACTTTAGTTTAAATACTTTGCACATAGGCAATAGACTTTTAAGTACAGTAGTTACAGTTGTTGCAATGGGCAACACATTTTCAAACACAATGCAACATTCAGCTCAATGTGAATTTCTAGTTAAATGCAATTAGTTACTTTATGGATTACTTTTTCTAACCACAGGACTGGATCCTAGATTCAGTCCTGGGACATCTCCTGTAAACAGTTGAGTAAAAGCGTTTTGGTTACAGTCGTGATTTTTAAGGAATATTATTGTACTTTAAAAGTTGACACTTAGAAACTTTTTCTCATAGAATCACCAATGTTATCCTATGGAAGGAAATTCACTTAGAAGGTAAAAACTGTTATCGTTACTTTTTCTTACTCAGTGTTGGATCCTGGATCCAGCACTGGTGCATCTCCTGTAAACAGTTGAAAGAATGCGTTTAAGTCATACAGGCGATTTTTTAGGAATATTTGTAGTTTGTGAAAATCGACACTTTGAAACTTTTCTGCTAAAAACCAGACAATGGATTCCTATGGAAGAAAATATAAGTTACTGGTAAGTACGGTTAAAATTACTTTTCAGGGTCAGTGCTGGGCTAAAAGATGCAGCCCTGGGTTCTCTCCTGATAACAGGTGAGTAAATTGGAATTCGTACTTTGGTTGATTTTAGAGGAATATTATAAAGTTCCAAAACTCCACACTTAGAAGAATTTCCAAGTGAAACCAGTCAATGTTAGCCTATGGAAGGAAATTCAAGTTACTGGTAAGTACGGTTAAAATTACTTTTCAGGACCAGTACTGGGCTGAAAGATGCAGCACTGAGGTCTCTCCTGATAACAGGTGAGTAAATCAGAATTCGGATTTCGGCTGATTTTAGAGGAATATTTGTATGTTTCAAAAATCAACACTTAGAAACTTTTTCAGCAAAAAGCAGGCAATGATATCCTATGGAAGGAAATTCAAGTTACTGGTAAGTACGGTTAAAATTACTTTTCAGGATCAGTACTGGGCTGAAAGATGCAGCACTGAGGTCTCTCCTGATAACAGGTGAGTAAATCGGAATTCGTATTTCGGATGATTTTAGAAGAATATTTGCACAATGGTGAAGGGAGGGGCGGGGCCTGAGGTGACATCTGTGCAAACGCGCCCCGTGGCGCGTTTTAAGTTGGGGGATTAAGTCCCCTTGAATCCTGAGGGTCCCTAGGGGCCAACTAGCCCACCAGGAACCTCCAATATGCGCCAGGGGCTGCGTTGCAGAGACGTGTAGAGAGGCCACACCCCTTTTACACCTCACTGCAACGCAGCTCTGTGGCGCTTTCTGGATGTACCTGTTGGGCTAGTTGGCCCTCAGGATTGAAGGGGATTTAATCCCCCAACTTAAAACGCGCCACGGGGCGCGTTTGCACAGATGTCACCTCAGGCCCCGCCCCCTCCCTTCACCATTGTGCAAATATTCCGCTTGACGAATCCCCCCGAGACTTTCAGGGTAGGAGCGGACCGGAGCGGGCCACAAAGTTTGAAAATTTCGCGAAGATACGTCAACCGGCAAGAGAGTTATTTCAAATAGAATGTCGCGGATTTCCTATGGATAATAGGTTGTAACTATAACTATCTACTGGCGATCACTCACTTGTAGAGTCAGTCACGCACGTACTAAATCATCCATTCAGACACTTATACACCCACTCATTCTTCAATACGCCTTTCCCTATATATATTAACATAAACTTTACAGAAACACACAGTCACTGGATGATGTCATCAGTGATGTCATCAGTGATGTCATCAGTGATGTCACTGACCATGTCATGAGTGATGTAATATGTGACGTCATCAGCAGTGCATTGCGAGGCGCGAGTTATAGTTAGCTGAACTAACTATAACGGGGGAATTTCTATGGTTTTGTACGAGTGAAATGTCCAACTAACTATAACTGTCCCTAAAACCTATGGTTTTTTCAGTGAATTTCAAAGGTTTTTTAAATGCTAATTTCTAACTATAACGTGCCTGAAACCTATGATTTTTTAAGTGAATTTCAAAGGTTTTTTAAATGCTAGTTTCTAACTATGCCTACAGAGGTAGGACATGTGAAGAAAGAAGAAAAAACGCACAGAAAGAAGCAAAAGAAATGCAGAAAGAAGCAACAGAAGTCCACAAAGACGAAGAAAAGTGCAGGAAGATGCAAAAGATGTGCAGAAAGAACCAACAGAGGAGCAGAAAGAGGCCTTGTTGCAAAATCATCCTGTGCTCACAACTTTTTCAGACGGGTACTGGTGGTAACTGACTCTGACTAACCAGAGTCAGTGCTATGCTAAAAGACACTTAGAATACAGTGAAAACACCTACATACACTAGGGAACACTATGCGTTGGGGTACCCCTGTGATTAGCATGACCTCCTCTGTAAGTCCCTAGTACATAATAGGGAAGGGGGATTAAAACTACCTCTTAAAACGTGCTACAGGGCGCGTTTGCACAGTGGTGAAGGGAGGGGGGCATGAGGTGACATGTGTGCAAACGCGCCCGGTGGTGCGTTTTAAGTTGCGGGATTAAGTCCCCTTGAATCCTGAGGGTCCCTGGGGCCCAACTAGCCCCCCAGGGACCTACAGTTAGGACCACAGAGCTGAGTTGCAGAGAGGCATTCCGAGGCCACGCACCTTTTTTCACCTCTCTGCAACGCAACTCTGTTGTGCTTACTGAAGGTACCTGGTGGGCTAGTTGGCCCCCAGGGTCCCTCAGGATTCAAGGGAATTAATTCCCCAACTTAAAACGCACCACAGGGCGTGTTTGCGCACATGTCACCTGAGGCCCTGCCCCCTCCCTTCACCACTGTGCAAACGCGCCCCGTGGCGCGTTTTAAGTTGGGGGATTAGGTCACCTTGAATCCTGAGGGTCCCTGGGGCACAACTAGCCCACCAGGTACTTCCAGTAAGCACCACAGGCCTGCGTTGCAACGCCTGTAACAAATTGTACAGTTGTGTTTAGGTAGTGAAGGGGGTCGTGCTGGGGGTAGTGTTTTAGGGTTTAGGGTAGTGCAGTGGTGTTTGTGTAGTGTAGGGGGTCATGCTGGGGGTAGATTTAGGGTTTAGGGTAGTGCAGTGGTGTTTGGATAGTGTAGGGAGTCGTGCTGGGGGAGTGGTTTAGGGTTTAGGGTAGTGCAGTGGTGTTTGGGTAGTGTAGGGGTTGTGCTGGGGGTAGTGTTTTAGGGTTTAGGGTAGTGCAGTGGTGTTTGGGTAGTGTAGGGGGTCATGCTGGGGGTAGTGGTTTAGGGTTTAGGGTAGTGCAGTGGTGTTTGGGTAGTGTAGGGGGTACTGCTGGGGGTAGTGTTTTAGGGTTTAGGGTAGTGCAATGGTGTTTGGGTAGTGTAGGGGTACTGCTGGGGGTAGTGTTTTAGGGTTTAGGGCAGTGCAGTGGTGTTTGGGTAGTGTAGGGGGTACTGCTGGGGGTATTGTTTTAGGGTTTAGGGTAGTGCAGTGGTGTTTGGGTAGTGTAGGGGTTCGTGCTGGGGGTAGTTTTTAGGGTTTAGGGTAGTGCAGTGGTTTTTGTGTAGTGTAGGGGTAGTGTTTTAGGGTTTAGGGTAGTGCAGTGGTGTTTGTGTAGTGTAGGGGGTCGTGCTGGGGGTAGTGTTTTAGGGTTTAGGGTAGTGCAGTGGTGTTTGTGTATGGTAGGAGGTCGTGTTTTAGGGTTTAGGGTAGTGCAGTGGTGTTCGGGCAGTGTAGGGGGTCTTGCTGGGGGTGATGTTTCAGGGTTTAGGGCAGTGCAGTGGTGTTCGGGCAGTGTAGGGGGTCTTGCTGGGGCTAGTTTTTCAGGGTTTAGGGCAGTGCAGTGGTGTTCGTGCAGTGTAGGGGGTCATGCTGGGGATGGTGTTTCATGGTTTAGGGCAGGGCAGTAGTGTTCAGACAGTGTAGGGGGTCGTGCTGGGGCTGGTGTTTCAGGGTTTAGGGCAGTGCAGTGGTGCTCGGGCAGTGTAGGGGGTCGTGCTGGGGGTGGTGTTTCTGGGTTTAGGGTAGTGCAGTGGTGTTCGGGCAGTGTAGGGGGTCGTGCTGGGGCTGGTGTTTCAGGGTTTAGGGCAGTGCAGTGGTGTTCGGGCAGTGTAGGGGGTCATGCTGGGGCTGGTGTTTCAGTGTTTTGGGCAGAGCAGTGGTGATCGGGCAGTGTAGGGGGTCGTGCCGGGGTTGGTGTTTCAGGGTTTAGGGCAGTGCAGTGGTGTTCGGGCAGTGTAGGGGGTCGTGCTGGGGGTGGTGTTTCAGGGTTTTGGGCAGTGGTGTTCGGGCAGTGTAGGGGGTCTTGCTGGGGTTGATGTTTCAGGGTTTAGGGCAGTGCAGTGGTGTTCGGGCAGTGTAGGGGTCTTGCTGGGGGCAGTGTTTCAGGGTTTAGGGCAGAGCAATGGTGTTCAGGCAGTGTAGGGGGTTGTGCTGGAGGTGGTGTTTCAGGGTTTAGGGCAGTGCAGTGGTGTTCGGGCAGTGTAGGAGGTCTTGCTGGGGGTGGTGTTTCAGGGTTTAGGGCAGTGCAGTGGTGTTCGGGCAGTGTAGGGGGTCGTGCAGGGGCTGGTGTTTCAGGGTTTAGGGCAGTGGTGTTCGGGCAGTGTAGGGGGTCGTGCTGGGGGTGGTGTTTCAGGGTTTAGGGCAGTGCAGTGGTGTTCGGGCAGTGTAGGGGGTCGTGCTGGGGGTGGTGTTTTCAGGGTTTAGGGCAGAGCAGTGGTGTTCGGGCAGTGTAGGGGGTCATGCTGGGGGTAGTGTTTTAGGGTTTAGGGCAGTGCAGTGGTGTTCGGGCAGTGTAGGGGTCGTGCAGGGGGTGGTGTTTCAGGGTTTAGGGCAGTGCAGTGGTGTTCGGGCAGTGTAGGGGTCGTGCTGGGGGTGGTGTTTCAGGGTTTAGGGCAGTGCAGTGGTGTTCGGGCAGTGTAGGGGGTCTTGCTGGGGGTGGTGTTACAGGGTTTAGGGCAGTGGTGTTCGGGTAGTGTAGGGGTCATGCGGGGGTAGTGTTTCAGGGTTTAGGGCAGTGCAGTGGTGTTTGGGTAGTGTAGGGGGTCATGCTGGGGGAGTGTTTTAGGGTTTAGGGCAGTGCAGTGGTGTTCGGGTAGTGTAGGGGGTCGTGCTGGGGGAGTGTTTTAGGGTTTAGGGCAGTGCAGTGGTGTTCGGGTAGTGTAGGGGGTCATGCTGGGGGAGTGTTTGAGGGTTTAGGGCAGTGCAGTTGTGTTCGGGTAGTGTAGGGGGTCGTGCTGGGGGAGTATTTTAGGGTTTAGGGTAGTGCAGTGGTGTTCGTGTAGTGTAGGGGGTCGTGCTGGGGGTTGTGTTTCAGGGTTTAGGGCAGTGCAACGGTGTTCGGGCAGTGTAGGGGGTCGTGCTGGGGCTGGTGTTTCAGGGTTTAGGGCAGTGCAGTGGTGTTCGGGCAGTGTAAGGGGTCTTGCTGGGGGTGGTGTTTCAGGGTTTAGGGCAGTGCAGTAGTGTTTGGGCAGTGTAGGGGGTCTTGCTGGGGGTGATGTTTCAGGGTTTAGGGCAGTGCAGTGGTGTTTGGGCAGTGTAGGGGGTTTTGCTGGGGGTGGTGTTTCAGGGTTTAGGGCAGTGGTGTTCGGGCAGTGTAGGGGGTCGTGCTGGGCGGGTGTTTCAGGGTTTGGGGCAGTGCAGTGGTGTTCGGGCAGTGTAGGGGGTCTTGCTGGGGGTGGTGTTTCAGGGTTTAGGGCAGTGCAGTGGTGTTCGGGCAGTGTAGAGGGTCTTGCTGGGGCTGGTGTTTCAGGGTTTAGGGCAGTGCAGTGGTGTTTGGGCAGTGTAGGGGGTCTTGCTGGGGCTGGTGTTTCAGGGTTTAGGGTAGTGCAGTGGTGTTCGGGCAGTGTAGGGGGTCGTGCTGGGGCTGGTGTTTGAGGGTTTAGGGCAGTGCAGTGGTGTTCGGGCAGTGTAGGGGGTCGTGCTGGGGCTGGTGTTTCAGGGTTTAGGGCAGTGCAGTGGTTTTCAGGCAGTGTAGGCGGTCATGCTGGGGGTGGTGTTTCAGGGTTTAGGGCAGTGCAGTGGTGTTCGGGCAGTGTAGGGGGTCGTGCTGGGGGTGGTGTTTCAGGGTTTAGGGCAGTGCAGTGGTGTTCGGGCAGTGTAGGGGGTCGTGCAGGGGGTGGTGAGTTATGGTTTAGGGCAGTGGTGTTCGGGCAGTGTAGGGGGTCATGCTGGGGGTAGTGTTTTAGGGTTTAGGGCAGTGCAGTGGTGTTCGGGCAGTGTAGGGGGTCATGCAGGGAGGGTGGTGTTTCAGGGTTTAGGGCAGTGCAGTGGTGTTTGGGCAGTGTAGGGGTCGTGCTGGGGGTGGTGTTTCAGGGTTTAGGGCAGTGCAGTGGTGTTCGGGCAGTGTAGGGGGTCTTGCTGGGGGTGGTGTTTCAGGGTTTAGGGCAGTGGTGTTCGGGTAGTGTAGGGGTCATGCGGGGGTAGTGTTTCAGGGTTTAGGGCAGTGCAGTGGTGTTTGGGTAGTGTAGGGGGTCATGCTGGGGGAGTGTTTTAGGGTTTAGGGCAGTGCAGTGGTGTTCGGGTAGTGTAGGGGGTCGTGCTGGGGGAGTGTTTTAGGGTTTAGGGCAGTGCAGTGGTGTTCGGGTAGTGTAGGGGGTCATGCTGGGGGCAGTGTTTGAGGGTTTAGGGCAGTGCAGTTGTGTTCGGGTAGTGTAGGGGGTCATGCTGGGTGGAGTATTTTAGGGTTTAGGGTAGTGCAGTGGTGTTCGGGTAGTGTAGGGGGTCGTGCTGGGGGTTGTGTTTCAGGGTTTAGGGCAGTGCAGTGGTGTTCGGGCAGTGTAGGGGGTCGTGCTGGGGCTGGTGTTTCAGGGTTTAGGGCAGTGCAGTGGTGTTCGGGCAGTGTAGGGGGTCTTGCTGGGGGTGATGTTTCAGGGTTTAGGGCAGTGCAGTGGTGTTCGGGCAGTGTAGGGGGTCTTGCTGGGGGTGGTGTTTCAGGGTGTAGGGCAGTGGTGTTCAGGCAGTGTAGGGGGTCGTGCTGGGGGTGGTGTTTCAGGGTTTGGGGCAGTGCAGTAGTGTTCGGGCAGTGTAGGGGGTCGTGCAGGGGGTGGTGTTTCAGGGTTTAGAACAGTGCAGTGGTGTTCGGGCAATATAGGGGGTCGTGCTGGGGGTGGTGTTTCAGGGTTTTGGGCAGTGCAGTGGTGTTCGGGCAGTGTAGGGGTCGTGCACTTGGTGGTGTTTCAGGGTTTAGGGCAGTGCAGTGGTGCTCGGGCAGTGTAGGGGGTCGTGCTGGGGCTGGTGTTTCAGGGTTTAGGGCAGTGCAGTGGTGTTCGGGCAGTGTAGGGGGTCTTGCTGTGGGTGGTGTTTCAGGGTTTAGGGCAGTGGTGTTTGGGCAGTGTAGGGGGCCTTGCTGGGGGTGATGTTTCAGGGTTTAGGGCAGTGCAGTGGTGTGCGGCAGTGTAGGGGGTCTTGCTGGGGGTAGTTTTTCAGGGTTTAGGGCAGTGCAGTGGTGTTCGTGCAGTGTAGGGGGTCATGCTGGGGATGGTGTTTCATGGTTTAGGGCAGTGCAGTAGTGTTCAGGCAGTGTAGGGGGTCGTGCTGGGGCTGGTGTTTCAGGGTTTAGGTCAGTGCAGTAGTGTTCAGGCAGTGTAGGGGGTCTTGCTGGGGGTGATGTTTCAGAGTTTAGGGCAGTGCAGTGGTGTTCGGGCAGTGTAGGGGGTCTTGCTGGGGGTAGTTTTTCAGGGTGTAGGGCAGTGCAGTGGTGTTCGTGCAGTGTAGGGGGTCGTGCTGGGGATGGTGTTTCATGGTTTAGGGCAGTGCAGTAGTGTTCAGGCAGTGTAGGGGGTCGTGCTGGGGCTGGTGTTTCAGGGTTTAGGGCAGTGCAGTGGTGCTCGGGCAGTGTAGTGGGTCGTGCTGGGGGTGGTGTTTCTGGGTTTAGGGTAGTGCAGTGGTGTTCGGGCAGTGTAGGGGGTCGTGCTGGGGCTGGTGTTTCAGGGTTTAGGGCAGTGCAGTGGTGTTCGGACAGTGTAGGGGGTCAGGCTGGGGCTGGTGTTTCAGTGTTTTGGGCAGAGCAGTGGTGTTCGGGCAGTTTAGGGGGTCGTGCTGGGGGTGGTGTTTCAGGGTTTAGGGCAGTGCAGTGGTATTCGGGCAGTGTAGGGGGTCATGCTGGGGGTGGTGTTTCAGGGTTTAGGGCAGTGGTGTTTGGGCAGTGTAGGGGTCTTGCTGTGGGTGATGTTTCAGGGTTTAGGGCAGTGCAGTGGTGTTCGGGCAGTGTAGGGGGTCTTGCTGGGGGCAGTGTTTCAGGGTTTAGGGCAGAGCAATGGTGTTCAGGCAGTGTAGGGGGTTGTGCTGGAGGTGGTGTTTCAGGGTTTAGGGCAGTGCAGTGGTGTTTGGGCAGTGTAGGGGTCTTGCTGGGGGTGGTGTTTCAGGGTTTAGGGCAGTGGTGTTCAGGCAGTGTAGGGGGTCATGCTGGGGGTGGTGTTTCAGGGTTTAGGGCAGTGCAGTGGTGTTCGGGCAGTGTAGGGGGTCGTGCAGGGGCTGGTGTTTCAGGGTTTAGGGCAGTGCAGTGGTGTTCGGGCAGTGTAGGGGGTCATGCTGGGGGTGGTGTTTCAGGGTTTAGGGCAGTGCAGTGGTGTTCGGGCAGTGTAGGGGGTTGTGCTGGGGGTGGTGTTTCAGGGTTTAGGGCAGTGCAGTGGTGTTCGGGCAGTGTAGGGGGTCATGCAGGGGGGTGGTGAGTCATGGTTTAGGGTAGTGCAGTGGTGTTCGGGCAGTGTAGGGGGTCATGCTGGGGGTAGTGTTTTAGGGTTTAGGGCAGTGCAGTGGTGTTCGGGCAGTGTAGGGGGTCGTGCAGGGGGTGGTGTTTCAGGGTTTATGGCAGTGCAGTGGTGTTCGGGCAGTGTAGGGGTCGTGCTGGGGGTGGTGTTTCAGGGTTTAGGGCAGTGCAGTGGTGTTCGGGCAGTGTAGGGTGTCGTGCTGGGGGTGGTGTTTCAGGGTTTAGGGCAGTGCAGTGGTGTTCGGACAGTGTAGGTGGTCTTGCTGGGGGTGGTGTTTCAGGGTTTAGTGCAGTGGTGTTCGGGCAGTGTAGGGGGTCT